>BQMB01001348.1:0-600000 GCA_027943415.1 Closterium sp. NIES-67 | reverse complement strand
TTTCGTTCATAAACTGTCTGAGCCGCTCGTAAAGCCCTATGTCGAGTCCACTTGTGCCGGATCTATCGTCGCTGCAGCGCCCGAGCCGCTCTAAGAGACCAAGTTAAGGCATATTTGGTCAATCGCGTTGTTAGATCCCCATCTCTCCTCGCTCTCCTCGCTCTCCCATCTTCCCTGCTAACAGTCGCAACGACTGTCCTCTCGTTCCGTCATACCCGCTCCCCTCGTTGTAGAGGATTCTCCAGCACGCGTTTCCTCTGCCCTCCCACTGCCACCTCCCACGCTCTTCCCCCCCGGGCTGCGCGAAAAGGCCCTAGCAGGCGTGCAGGAGCGGTTCCTGCGGTACATAAACCGCGACCCACACATGCTCGTGCCCTCCCTAACGGATACGTAAAAGACAAGTTTCACTCCTCTCCCCTCCTCCCCCCCATTTCCCCCTTTCCCCCTTCTCCCCCCCCCCACTCCTCCTGTCCACACCCCCTGCAGGCTGCGCGAAAAGACCCTAGTAGGCGTGCAGGAGCAGTTCCTGCTGTACATAAACCGCGACCCACACGTGCTCGTGACCTCCCCTTCCCTTCACCTGCTACCCGCCCCCCTCCGCCCGCGCCCACACCCCCCCCGCCCCCCCCCTCCTCTTTTATCCAACCCCCTGCAGGCTGCGCGAGAAGACCGTAGTGGGCGTGCAGGAGCAGTTCCTGCTGTACATAAACCGCGACCGCGACGTGCTCGTGCCCTCCCCTTCCCTTCACCTGCTACCCGCCCCCCTCCGCCCGCGCCCACACCCCCCCCGCCCCCCCCCCTCCTCTTTTATCCAACCCCCTGCAGGCTGCGCGAGAAGACCGTAGTGGGCGTGCAGGAGCAGTTCCTGCTGTACATAAACCGCGACCGCGACGTGCTCGTGACCTCCCCTTCCCTTCACCTGCTACCCACCCCCCCGCACGCCCCTCCCCCCCACCCTTAATCCACCCCCCTGCAGGCTGCGCGAAAAGACCCTAGTAGGCGTGCAGGAGCAGTTTCTGCTGTACATAAACCGCGACCGCGACGTGCTCGTGTCGTTCTCCTCCGTTCTAGAGACCACCTTCCGGCAGCTGGGCGTGTGGAACCTAACCCTGAACGATAACCTCAGACTGGTGAGTGGGCGGTGCGGCCAGGGATTGGTGGGAGGCAGGGGACCACCTTCAGGCAGCTGGGCGTGTGGAACCTAACCCTTAACGATAAACCTGAGCTGAGACTGGTGAGTGGGCGAAGGGGGTGGGGATTGTTGGGAGGCAGGGGAACCACCTTGAGGCAGCTCGGCGTGTGGAACCTAACCCTTAACGATAACCTCAGACTGGTTAGTGGGTCAAATGCCTGGGAGCGGTGGCAGGCGGTGGTGGGCGGTTGTAGGTAGGAGGGTCTGAATGCGTATACGTATGTGCATGCGCATGTGCACATGCTTGTGGGCCATGCACATGCCCATTCACGTGTGCCGACATCCACATGCCATCACGGGTGCATCCACATGCCATCACGGGTGCATCCACATGCCATCACGGGTGCATCCACATTCCATCACGGGTGCATCCACATGCCATCACGGGTGCATCCACATGCCATCACGGGTGCATCCATATGTCATCACGGGTATCCCCCCATTTCCCCCCATTTCCCCCCGTTTCCCCCCGTTTCCCCCCATTTCCCCCCGTTTCTCCTCGTTTTCCCCTGTTTCCCCTGCCCCCCTTCCCTCTCCTTCTACCCTACCTCCCTCCCCCCTTTTTTCCCCAGGCCCAGGTCCGTCCTTGATCTGGTCCTTTTTCAAGAGCTCCCTCCCGCACATCACTAACCTCGGCTACCACGGCATGACCGGCCCTTTTGTGACCTTTGCCTCACACTACGGCTCCCTCTCATTGGTCTACTCCTCCAACATCCTCACTAACTCAACCGCCCCTGCCACCATCCCCCCGTTTTCCCCCCGTTTTCCTCCGTTCCCCCTCCCCCCCCCCCCCGCCGTTTCCAGCCCTTCTCGCCCCTCTGTCTCCCAGGTCCGTCCCCTAGTCTGGTCCTTTTTCAAGAGCTCCCTCCCGCACGTCACCAACCTCGGCTTCTACGGCATGGCCGGCCCCTTTGTTTCCCTCCCGTCCTCCTTCCATCCCCTTCTCCCCTACCATCCCCTCCCCTCCCTCCCCGCCCCCCCCTCCCCTTTGTCTCCCAGGTCCGTCCCCTAGTCTGGTCCTTTTTCAAGAGCTCCCTCCCGCACATCACCAACCTCGGCTTCTACGGCATGGCCGGCCCCTGTGTGACATACGCGCAGTACGACGTGGCAAAGCAGTCCTTCGCCTCACAGGACGGCTCCCTCTCCATGGTCTACTCCTCCAACATCCTCACTAACTCCACCGCCCCCTGGTTCGTCCTGCCCGTAAACACCTCCTCCGGGCTGCCCGCAAACAAAACGCCCACGCCGTTCAAGCCGCTGCGGCTGGGCTCGATCGAGCTCTACCGGCAGATCGAGAGCGGGAAGGAGAACCTTCTGTGGACGTTCAACGCCATCCAGGACCTTCCAGGCCCGATGCTGGTCGCAAGCATGGCGGTGCACGACGCTGGGGGCTCCACCCCAGTCGGCGTGGTCATTCTGGGGTCCTCTGTGGGCATAGTGAACCGGTTTCTGGGCCAGGGGTCGATCGAGGGGTGCGTGATGTACATCGGGAGCTCCGAGGGGTTCCTGGTGGCGACCTCAACGGGCACAGCCACGTCTGCCCCCACCACGGACGGGCGCCTGCAGGAGTTCGTCAACGCGACGGACGTGGCGGATGGCACGATTGCGGGCGTGGCAGGGCATTTGGAGCGGGAGTACGGGCTGGCGGCGCTGGTGGCGGGGAATTATAGTCTGAGCAATGTGGAGGTGGCGGGGAGGGCGTGGTACGTCAGCAGCATGGGCTTCGCGGTTGATAACCTGAGACTGGTGAGTTGATACGCTGAGACTGGTGAGTTGATACGCTGAGACTGGTGAGTTGATACGCTGAGACTGGTGAGTTGATGCGCTGAGACTGGTGAGTTGATACGCTGAGACTGGTGAGTTGATACGCCGAGACTGGTGAGTTGATACGCTGAGACTGGTGAGTTGTTACGCTGAGACTTGTGAGTTGATACGCTGAGACTGGTGAGTTGATGCGCTGAGATTGGTGAGTTGATGCGCTGAGACTGGTGAGTTGATACGCTGAGACTGGTGAGTTGATGCGCTGAGACTGGTGAGTTGATGCGCTGAGACTGGTGAGTTGATACTCTGAGACTGGTGAGTTGATACGCTGAGACTGGTGAGTTGATACGCTGAGGCTGGTGAGTTGATACGCTGAGACTGGTGAGTTGATGCGCTGGGACTGGTGAGGTGAGTTGATAAACTGAGACTGGTGAGTTGATAGTCTGGGACTAGGGAGTCAATAAGCTGAGGCAGGTAAGTTGGTAAGCCGAGACTGGTGAGTTGGTAAGCTGAGGCTGGTGAGTTGGTAAGCTGAGGCTGCTGAGTTGATAACCCAAGGCTGGTGAGTTGATAAGCTGATGTTGGGGAGCTAATAACCTGAGGCTGGGAGGTTGATTAGCTGTGACGTGTGAGTACATATAAGAGGAGGATAAGGGACATGATTAGGGTGGCAGATGTGCCCAGTCAGGTGGACACACGCCCTGTCAAATTGTGTGGCTGCTGCTGGGGTAACGGACACACGCAATGGAGCTGCTACTGGGGTAGGTGATGATCGTCTTCCCCTCCCCTCCCTGTCGGATCCCTTGGCCCTTGTCGTCTCATTCGCTCCTCCCCTCTACCCTACCTACTCCCCCCCGCTTCAACGCCACCAGTACCTGGTGATAATCCTCCCGCGCTCGTCCATCATGGGCACGGTGGACCAGGAGATGGAGACGATGATCATCGTGACCTCGTGCGTGGCGGTGGGGCTGCTGCTGCTGGGGTGGGTGGTGGTGATCTTCCTCACGCTCTACGTGGACACGCGCATGCGCCCCAAGGAGGAGCTGCAGCGCCAGAAGGAGGAGACTCAAAGGGCGCAGGCGGCCTCCGAGGTCAAGAGCCAGTTCCTGGCGAATATCTCGCACGACCTCCGCACGCCCATGGCTGGGTGAGTGAAGCAGTTTTCTCTGCCTCTCTCATTTCACACATCTTACATCAGTCGATCCCTCCTTTCTCATCCTCCACTCCACCCCAGACCCATCCCCCATCCCCCCTCCCCCTTCCACCCCCCCCCTTCCCGCGCAACCCGTTTCTCCGTCCTTGCCGTTTTTCTCCACCCCTTGTCCTCCCTACGCCAGCATCCTGGGTCTACTAGACATCATGCTCTGTGACCACCTGAGGGCAGAGCAGGACCTGGCCAAGATGGAGGCGGGCAAGATGCAGCTGCAGGTGCTGGAGTTTGACATGCCTTGCACCCTCCACCCCTCCACCTCAACCACTCCCGTTTGTCTCCCTCATGTCGCCCCTGTTGCAGGATTCTTGGTCTGTTAGACATCATGCTGTGCGACCACCTGACGGCGGAGCAAGAAGCCAACCTGCGGCAGATGAAGTCGTGCTGTGCTTCCCTACTCGGTCTCCTCAACAACCTGCTGGACCTGGCCAAGGTGGAGGCGGGCAAGATGCAGCTCGAGGTGCTCGAATTTGACATCGTGGGCGAGCTCGAGTCCCTCGTCGACATGTTCTCCGTTCAAGGATTGAGCAATGGGACCGAGATTGCGCTGGACCTGTCGGATGATATCGAGCGGACTGTGAAAGGGGACCCGTCGAGAGTGCGGCAGGTGTTTGCCAACCTGCTCAGCAACGCGTGCAAGTTCACGAGGAACGGGCAGGTCATTGTGAGGGGGTGGATGAGACACAACCCGCCGCCCCACCTTCGAGACTCGGACCTGTCGATACCCGGGGAGAAGAAGTGAGTGGGCGGGAAGGGAGAATGTCTATTCCATGCCTGGGAAGAAGAGGGGAGCTGCGGGAATGAGGGAGGGTACTCTCTGTACTGGACATGTCTTAGAAACAGACCCAAAGACTCCGAGCTCTTGTGTTTGGGGGAGAGGAAGTGAGAGGAAAGGAGGGAGGATCTCTGTGCTACTTCTAGGTGCCGGAATTACAGACTCAGAAACCCGGATCTTTGCATTCCCGCGGAGTAGAAGGGGATGGGGTGGGGAAATGGGGGAGAGAGGGGGAGAGGAGCGGAGTGGAGGGACTGGTGGGTGATGGGGAGGGGACGGGGTGGGTCAAGAGGGGGAGTGGATGGGAGGTGGGGAGGAAAGGGTAGGAGGGTATGGGGCTGGGATGGGGGAGAGTAGGAAGGAAGGATTCAGGGGTAAGGGAGGACTAACAAAAAGGCCCAACCCTTCACAGCCTCAAAATAGATGGTGACTGCCACTTTTCCTCCTCCCCCTCCCTCTGCTCCCCTCCCCCCCCTCTCCCCCTCCCCCCCCACTCTCCCCCCCCCCCACCCGTCCCCCTCCCCGCCGTCCCCCTCTACTTCCCAGTGATCCATTCGCAGTCTCTTGATGCCAATAGTCACTTCCCCCCATCCCCCTCTCCCCTGCCGCCCCTATTACTTCCCAGGCGGGCCATTCACAGCCCCAACCTTGATGCTGACGGCTCTGCAGGCGGCGCCACAGCAGACACAGCAGGAGGGGCGGCCGCAGACGTGTCTGAAGCTGCAGCAGCGGCAGGAGCAGCAGCAGCAGCAGGGGGGGGAGGAGGGGCGGTGGGAGGGGCGGTGGGGAAGGAGGGGGGGGTGCGGGAGCGGCGGATGGTGACGTTCATGTTTGAGGTGGACGACACGGGCCCGGGCATTCCCGCGCACAAGAGGAGCCTCGTGTTTGAAAACTTCCAACAGGCAGACGCCTCCACCAACCGCACCCACGGGGGCACGGGGCTCGGCCTCGGGATTGTCAAATCACTGGTATGTGTTTGCCACTTGTGTTTCACTCTGCCCACTTGGAGCATCATTCCTCCCGTGCTGCTTCCGCGTTTTCAGTGAAAACTTTTCACCTCTCTCCCACTGTTGCCCTCAGCAAGGTGTAGTCTCAACCACCTATTGTCCCCCCAACTGAACTCTCCTTCCTCCTCAATTTCGCCTCTCCCCTTCCCTGCGTACTGCCTCCCTCCTCCCCCATCTCCGGTGCAACTGTTGGGCAGCACATAGCCGTGGTGGGCACGGAAGGCCGCAAGTCTCACCGTGGAGAGGGTTCGCACTAACGCAGCTTGTTCATGAAAGTTCCTCACAAGTGGATCGCAGCTCTTCCCGCTCTTTCTCCCCCCCCACCACCCAGGTTCAACTGATGGGCGGGCACATAGCTGTTTTGATGCGGGCTCAAAACTAGTCCCCCCCCCACCACCCAGGTGCAACTGATGGGCGGGCACATAGCTGTTTTGAGGCGGGCTCAAAACTAGTCCCCCCCCCACCACCCAGGTGCAACTGATGGGCGGGCACATAGCTGTCGTCGACAAGGAAGGCCAGGGTGCGCGCTTCCGCTTCGACCTGCGCTTTGAGGCGCTGGACCACAGCAGCGTGTGGAAGAACAGCATGCTGCAGCCCGAGTTCCTCCTGCCCAAGCTCACCACCGTCGAGGGCGGCCAGGTGCTCCTCGCCATGAGGGAAGAATCCGCCGGCGCCGCCATCGCGTGCGCGTGGCTGGAGCGCAGGAAGCTGCACGTGTGGCGGGTCACGCAGTGGGGAGACATCATGCCGGCTGTTTCGTCCATGCTGGTGCATAGAGCGTCCGACCGGGCGGGCTTGCAGCCGAGAGGGACACGGTCGATGGTGGGTTTCTCGGCGCCGCTGGCCCAGTCGTTCCAGCCAGGGAGAGAGGGGAGCGGGAGGGAGAGGATGGGGGGAGGTGGTAGCGGTGGGGGAGGAGCGGGAGGAGCGGGAGGGGGAGGGGGGAGGGAAGGGGCATTTAGTCCGATTCCTGAGGGAGACGGGAAGGGGCACCAGCATCAAGGGGCATCGTTTAGGGAAGGGGGAGGTGCCACCAGCACTGGCGCTGCTGCTGCTGGCCCGGCGGGGCTGCCTCGCCCCACCACTCCCCGAGACCGCGTTCCGCCGAGCCAACCCTATGCCGCAGGCTCGTTAAACAGCCCTGTTCCTGGATCGGTCCCAAGCCCAGCAACATCTGCAGCACCAAGTAGCGCAGGTTCGGGCCGAGCCATGTCCTCAGCCTCGGCTAGCTTCCGAAGGTCCTTCGGGGAGTCGGGCAGGGTCAATAGCCCCGGAATGGTGGGGGACGATGGTGCAGGTACCCCCGGTGGCACCAGCTCCGGCTCATCCAACTCCCGGCTAGTCCTCGCGATAATCGATGTGTCCCTCGTCCCAAACCTCTACCAGTTCATAGCCGAGGAGCTGCACATATTCCGAGCCAGGCTGCAGCACCAGGGGTTTGTGATCGCATGGCTGGTGGAGCACAACACGTCGGCTGACACTAGGAGGTCCCTGAGAAGGTCGGGGTGTGCCGTGGCGTCGAAGCCGCTGTACGCATCAAGGATGGCGCCGCTGCTGGCGCTGGCCACGGCGAGGAACGGCGTGGCGCACTCCAGCTCAAGTATTGACATGCCGCCGCTGCCCGGCGGAGGGCCGGGGAGGCGGGAGCAGGGGGGAGGGGGAGGGGGAGGTGGATCGGGGAGTGGTGGGGGAGGCTCGGGGCAGCACTGGCATGGGGAGGACTCGGTGAGACATGCTCCCTCCCTACTGATGTAAAATGCTTTGGAGTTTTCTTAGAATCCTGAGAAAGACTGCCAAACCAAACAGAGTTGCTCCCTCCCTCCCTCCCCCCCTCCCCTGCCGCTTTGGTCGCCAAGCGCTGGTTTGCTCTCGGTTGCCCAGTGGCATGCTGGCTTGTTCTCTAAACCTCGTAGGAGTTTCTTCTGTCTGTTGCGTATGCCGTCTCCTTGTCCCCCTCTGCTGCCCCTCATCCTCTCCTCTTGGCCCATCCCTCAGAGCTGGTCGCTGCCCCCACCAGTGGAGGAGGAGGAGGTGCAGCCCGCGGACAAGCAGGCATCCACCCTGCCAGCTGGCGGCTCTGCCACGTCAGCCGCTGCTGGATCGCGCATGGCGCTGCCCTCCCCGGCGTCGCTGGCAGCAGCAGCAGGGGGGGTATCACCTGCTGCTAGGCGAATGGGAGGGGGTGGGGGAGGAGGATTGGGAGGGGGAGGAGGAGGAGGGGGACTGGGAGGGGGAGGAGCACTGGGGTCTCCGGGAACTCCTGGTGGTGTGGGTGGGGAAGGGCCAGGGGCAGCAGGGGGGGCGGGAGGGGCAAGCGAGAGTCATAGGGATGGGGGCAAGGGGTCAACGCACAGAGTGGCGCGCACTCGGTCGATCAAGGTATGTGTGACCGAGGAATTAGTGGTGCATGCATGGGGAAACAGTAGGTGCTATGTGGTGGTGCCCCAGTGTGTGTGTGTGTGTAGGCGTGTTTTGGCAATACGTGCCTTTCCTTCCCCATCCCCGCAATAAACTTTTCTACCTCTAGCTATCCCCTAGTGTGTGTGTGGCTATCCCCGAAATGTCCTACTTACCATCCCCCCCACCTCCTTGTTTCGCACTCCTCTCCTCGTCTCCCTCGCCCATTCCTCCCCTCCATCCCTCCTTATGGTGTGCCTGCTGCGTTTCTACGCCTCCCTGTGCCCATAGTAACACAGGCCATGCCCTGTGATTCTTACCCCATACCATACCCTGCTCCGCTCTTCCACAATCCCCACTTCAGCACCAGCCGGGAGCAGCAGGAGATGGCCTTTCTGGCAATGCCTTGGCAGGCACGCAGGGCACCGCATGGCACTGCAGGGCACCGCATGTCACTGCAGGGCGGTTCCTCATTTCTAACCCCTCCACTTCCCCTCCCCCCTCCCCTCTCCCTTGGTCGTCTCCCTTCCCTGGCCACCGCATGGCAGCGTTCGCCTGGCGCAGCAGGGGAGGGCAATTTGAGCTGGTTTTTTAGAATTGGGTAAAAAGGCAGGTCCTCGTTGCTCATTCCCCCACTTTTCCTCCTCCCCCCTACTTTCCCCTCCTCCCCCCTACTTCCCCTCCTCCCCCCTACTTCCCCTCCTCCCCCCTACTTCCCCTCTTCCCCCCTACTTCCCCGCTTCCCCCCTACTTCCCCTCCTCCCCCCCCTCATCTCCCTTCCCTGGCCACCACATGGCAGCATTCGCCTGGCGCAGCAGGGGAGGGCAATTTTGAAAAAGCGCTGGCGGGCAAGCGGGTGCTGATAGCTGAGGACACTGCACTGCTGCGGAAGGTGGGTGGGGTGGGGAAATTGGGGGCATTTCTAGGAATGCGCTCTCGGGAAAGTGGGTGCTGATAGCTGAGGACACTGTGCTGGTGAGGAAGGTGCGTAAGTGGACCATTGACAGGGGGTGTGTGTGGCCGTTGGTCAGAGGCTGGTTTGGCAGAAGGATGGCGGACCATGCCGTGGTAGGGGGTGCTCACAGCTGGGGATGCTGCACTGCTGAGAAAGGCGAGTAGAATGCGTAGAGCCATGCAAGACACGCCTAAGCGGGTGGCCATTCTTTTAATTAGCCGTGCATCTCTATAGACCATTGCCTGCTGCTCTCGTATGAATGCATCCCCTGTTGAGGCTTCCTTCTCTCTTCCTCTGAGTCGTCAGCTAACTCACACCTTCCTCAACACCTCCCCTCGTCCCCCTTCCCCCAGGTGGCGATAATCCGAATGCAGCAGCTGGGGTGCGAGGTGGAGGCGGTGTGGGATGGGTGGTTGACTCCCTCTCCCCTTTTCTTCCCCTATCTCCCCTCATCTCCAACCAACCGCCTCCCTCCAGGTGGCCATAATCCGGATGCAGAAGCTGGGGTGCGAGGTGGAGGCCGTGTGCGATGGGTGGTTGACCCTCCCTCCCTTTTCTTCCCCTATCTCCCCTCAACTCCAACCAACCGCCTCCCTCCAGGTGGCCATAATCCGGATGCAGAAGCTGGGGTGCGAGTTGGAGGCCGTGTGCGATGGGTGGTTGACCCTCCCTCCCTTTTCATTCCCCTATCTCCCCTCAACTCCAACCAACCGCCTCCCTCCAGGTGGCCATAATCCGGATGCAGAAGCTGGGGTGCGAGGTGGAGGCGGTGTGTGATGGGCAGCAGGCAGTTGACACCATTCTGGCCACATACAAGGCTGCAGAAGAGGCACAGGGCGAGACAGAGGGAGGGGCGGCCAGGCGCTATGACGCTGTGCTCATGGACTGCCAGGTAGGGGAGAGAGATGGTGCCTTTATGGGTTGCCTGGTGGTGTGTGCTCCGCGACCCGTCCGCGATGCTGTGCACATGGACTGCCAGGTAAGGGGGATGGGGGGTCTTGGGGACTGCCAGGTAGGGGTGATGGCAGGTCTTGTGGTCTTGTGCTGCTCAACCGCTCTTGTGCTGCTGGGCGCTCTTGGACTGGGCGCTTTTGTGTCTCAACGCTAATCTTTCACCCCCCTCCCTACCCTAATCCCCTAATCCCCTTTTTTCCCCCTTCCTACCCCCTCCCCCCCCACCCCCACCCCCCCCCTCGAATGCCCGTACTGGACGGCTATGGCGCCACAACGGCCATCAGAGCAGCAGAGAGTAGTATTCGGTTCCACACACCCATAGTGGCGCTGACCGCACATGCCATGACGACTGACGAGAAGAAGTCCTGGATTCCAATTTCTCACCAATACCCCCAAACACCCACCCCACCCCACCACAAACCCCCCCCCCCCCTCTCGCCCCTCCCCCCCAGATGCCTGTACGAGACGGCTATGGCGCCACAGCAGCCATCAGAGCAGCGGAATTCAACACCGGCTACCACACGCCCATAGTGGCGCTCACAGCGCATGCCATGATGAGCGACGAGAAGTGCCTGGATGCCAATCCCTCACCGCCTTTTCCCCCTCCTCCCCCCCCTGCTCTCCAAACCCCCCGTTTCCCTGCCGCTCCCTCTCCTCCCCCCACGCCCTTCTCCAGATGCCTGTTCTAGACGGCTATGGCGCCACAGCGGCCATCAGAGCAGCGGAACTCAACACCCGGTTCCACACGCCCATAGTGGCGCTCACAGCGCACGCCATGACGAGCGACGAGAAGAAGTGCCTGGATGCCGGCATGGACGCTTACCTCACCAAGCCCATCGACCCCGCACTCATGGCGCACACGCTGCTCACCCTCATGAACAAGTACCCTCGCTGCTGCGTGCAGCAGACGGAAAGTATAGAGGAGGGTGCGACAGAGGGGGAGAGTGCAGCTGAAGGTGCTGCTGCAGGGGGAGTTGCTTCTTCTTCTGCTGCGGCTTCTGCTGGGGGGGCGCGGCCTGCCACTGCTCCTGCTGCTGCTGTGGTGGTGGCCGTGCAGCCGTGACAGCCCCAGCACTGCAGGCTGCAAGCAAGCAAGTGTCTGGAAAGGGGGGAGAGGGGGTGAGTGCAGCTGAAGGAGCTGCTGCAGGGGGATTTGCTGCTGCTGCTGCAGCTTCTGCTGCGGGGGCACGGCCTGCCACTCCTGCTACTGCTGCTGTGGTGGTGGCCATGCAGCCATGATAGCCCCACCGCCCACCAGGCTGCATGCAAGCAAGTGTCTCGATGGATGCAGGCATGGGCGCGTGCCTCCCCAAGCCCATCGACCCCGCACTCATCGCGCACATGCTGCTCACTCTTATGGTGAAATATCCGCACTGTTGCGTGCAGCAGAGTGAAAGTATCGAGGAGAGTGGGGCAGAGGGGGAGAGTACAGCTGACGGTGCTGCTACTCGCGGTGCTGCTGTTTCTGCTGCGGGGGAGCGGCCTGTCTCTTCTGCTGCTGCTGCTGCTGTGGCGATGGCCATGCAGCCGTGATCCGTTGCACCAGGCTGCGAAGAAGTGCCTGGATGGGGGCATACAATTTCTGAGAATGCTAAAGTGCACCCTGCAGAGTGTCTGGATGCAGGCATACGGCTGCTGCTGCTGCCCGCCCTGCCTCTCCTGGTTCCTCGTTCTGCGCCTCTGGTGATGGATGGCCGTCCATGCACCCCTGAACCAGCACAGTGGTGGGCGCCCTGCTATGTGAGCCAACCAGGGAGGTGTCAACAACGGGGTGCAGCTGACGCAACTGGGTACAACTGGGTACAACTGGGTACAACTGGGTACAACTGGGTACAACTGGGTACAACTGGGTGTCAACAGCGATGGCTTGCTCGGCCTGCTCTTGTGCCGGTGCTGTGCTTTCTCACGCATTCGTGCTCATCTCATGCACGAGTGCTGGTTGGTGCTTTGCAGCCTGGTTGACGGAGAAGGCATGGCCGTGAGAATGAGAGTTATGAAGGATCCACGCCCGTCAGCACAACGGCTCAACAGCACCAAGTTACTATGGTTTGGCGGCACCACGCCTCCGAAGCTCTGAGGCTTGGCAGCGGCGAGGCTTGGTTCACCAAGGTTTGCCAACCGGCTCGGTGGCACCCCTGCCTTGGCAGCACCACTGGTTCGGCAGCAACCCTGCCTCGGCAGCACGTACTCTGGCTTGGCAAGAGGCTTGGTGGTAGGGATGGTGTGACACCACTGAGACGTGCTTTGAGGCACCTCAACACACACTCCAGCAATGCTGACCGCTGCACCAGCAGTGTAACTGCTCCACTGAATGGGCCTGGCACTCTCTGAAAGGGAGGAGATACAGAATGCAGGGGCAGAGAGGGGGAGGGACAGAATGCAGGGGCAGAGAGGGGGAGAGGCAGAATGCAGGGGCAGAGAGGTGAAGGGGCAGAATGCAGGGGCAGTCAAAGGGAGAGGCGGAATGCAGGGGCAGAGAGGGGGAGAGGCAGAATGCAGGGGAAGTCAAAGGGAGAGGCAGAATGCAGGGGCAGAGAGGGGGAGAGGCAGAAGGCAGGGGCAGTCAAAGGGAGAGGCAGAATGCAGGGGCAGAGAGGGGGAGAGGCAGAAGGCAGGGGCAGTCAAAGGGAGAGGCAGAATGCAGGGGCAGAGAGGGGGAGAGGCAGAAGGCAGGGGCAGTCAAAGGGAGAGGCAGAATGCAGGGGCAGTCAAAGGGAGAGGCAGAATGCAGGGGCAGTCAAAGGGAGAGGCAGAATGCAGGGGCAGTCAAAAGGAGAGGCAGAGGGTACCGCAAGGTGATTTGAAGCAGGGCATGTGGAGGGAGGGGCAAGCAGGCTGGCACGTTCTGTGGTATACGTCTGTGAAGGATTGGGAGGAGATTCCCTGTTGCAAGCACGTGTGCAGGGCGGAAAGCAAACTCCGCGGTACAGGAGTGCTTGTCGAAGGGTTAAGCAGAATCCTTATGAGAGATCCGTGTGTGGCATTATAGTTGCGTTGGTGCCGGCTTTCTTAGGCTTGCTGTGGCTTGCGTTTGCTTGCTGTGGCCTTGTCTCTCTTCCTCACCATCGAAGCCATCATCCTGCTCTGTTGGGAGTGTCAATTAATTTCAATGAATCCAATGCCGAGCACCATAACCAGCACTGTCTTCATCACAATGCAATAAGGGGCTGCACCACCAGAGGTTCTTTTCAGCCTGATTTCCAAAAGCTGGCTGTATTTCCGGCCCTGACCTGAGTGGACCTGGCGTTGCATTGTGCGCCATTTGTTCATTCATTGCTCAGTGCATGTTTGCTCACTGCTGGCGTCTCAGAGTTAAAAATTTGACTAGAATGAGAGATACAAGGTGCTTTTGTGCTAAAGGGGCGGTCCTCTCTAAGAGTACGCACGTATCTAGCCTATAAGACGTATACATATAAGTTTTGACACACCCCCTAGGCTAGATGAGGGGCAGTGCCTGGTAAGAGACAAACAGCTCAAGGTGGCACAACTAGTCCAACCTCTGTGGCAAGGGTCCAAGGATCAGTCAGCAAGAGAACAAACTAAACAAGAGTAATCCTAGGTGGCAATACTAGTCCAGCCATTGGAACAGTAGCCACAAGGCCAGTCAAGAGATAAGAAGAGGTACACAATCAAGGTCCTAGCAAGTAAGAAGCTACAGGAACTAGACCAAGCTGTACACAGTGTCGCTGATGACCTTTAGGCGCAAGCGCCTTCGTAAAGTTATCACCTGTGTTGGCACCGGAGGCCAAGTGTACTACGCGGGCCTGGTGGCACTGCTGTGGCTCGCGCAGGAGGAAGTACCGTAACTAGATGTGCTTCGCTTTGCCCTCTTGTCGAGGCTCTGACATAGGAGGATCATGGCCCTGTTGTCAGCGTACAGGACCGGGGCAGAGCTAGGCCGCTCACCTAAGTCTGTAAGCAAGAAAGTCAGCTTGCGGACCTCCTATGCCACCATGGCACCGGTGTAGATCTCGGACTCAGAGCTAGACTGGGTAATAGACGACAAGCAGGTGGGCCTCCACGAGATGGCGACTGCACCAAGGCTAAAGTAGTAGCCCTAGGAGGACGTCAGCATCGTCCGCCACGAAGCGTCTGTCTGCCCTGTAAGAACCACTGGCCTGCGTCCTCCCAGCACTAGCCCCATGCCCCATGTACTTGCTAGAGAACGCAAAACCCTCTTAGCGGCCGATCAGTGCTGTGGTCGATGTCTGCCTATGGCCACAAAGCGAGTCAGGATGCTGAGGGGGTATGCATGATCTGGACGAGTGCAACTCATCAGGTACATGAGGCAACTCACCAGCTCTGCGTAAGGGCCACTAGGCTCTACACACTCCTCAGGGACTGGAGCCAAGAGCCAGTAATCTACTGGCAGAGGTGTGGGCTGTGCGAGGAGAACTGAAGGTCGAAACTCTGAAGGACCTGGTGCACCAAGTGTGACTGTGTAAGAGTGATGGTGCACGCTGCTCTGTCCCTGGAGATCTACAGGCCAATGTAGTAGCGCAACTCTCCTAGGTCAGTGTAGGTGTGTCTCCTCAGCAACTCATTCTTCACAAAGGCCAGTGCGTCTCTGTCTGCAGTAGCGAAGACCGGGTCATCTACGTAGACAAGGATGTACAATGGGGTATGGCCAATATGAACAAAGAGCAAGGGGTCTGCAGACGACAGGAAGAAATGCAGGTCAGCTTACGTAGCACGCAGCGTGTCTTGCCACTCACGGGACGCCTGCCGCAGGCCGTAAACTGGGCGTCGGATGAGCCACTAGGTCCCCAAGGCGAAGGTGACTGTGAAGCCTGGCGGGCGACGAAGGTAGACCTGCTCGTGCAGACTACCCTGAAGAAAGGCTGTCGAGAAGTCGAAAGAGTGCAGCTCGTAGTCACGCTATGCTGCTTCGTGTAGCAGCACCCGAAGAGTAGTCATCTTCGGGGTGGCAGCGAAGGTCTGAAAGAAATCAACACACTCGTGCTGACTGAAGCCTCTAGCAACGTAGCGCGCCTTGAACACCGGCGGCTCTCCAGGGGGGCGCTTCACCTTGAAGAGCCACCGGCCATCGACTACGTTCACCCCAGGTGGAGGAAGTACGTCAACGAAGATGCCGCTGGATCTCGAAGATGCCATCTCCGCGTCTATGGCAGCTATCCACTGAGAGGCCTAGGGTCCCGAGGTCGCCTCAGTGTAAGTGCGAGGGGTCGGGATGTCAAAGGTGTCCGGGTCCTCCTCAGGGGCTAGCATTATGGAGCAGAGATGAGGCGCAGCCTTGGACAGGAAAGCTAGCTTTAACTGCGTGTCTTCTAGGACGTCATTGCCAAGGGCAGGTGCACCCCCGCTGGACAAAGGACGGGCCGGGTCTGAGACCAGTGTTGTGGCGTAGTCAAGGTGGCGGGTAACGACAAAGTCTGTGACAGCAGCGACAAGAGCATCAAGACTAAAGAGAGGAACAGATGGGTCGGTAACAAGAGAGGCGAGGACCGGATGAACAAGAGGACTAGTGGCACGGAGTAAGTCAAACAAGGGAGGCGGAGTGACAACCAACGATGATGGAGGAGGCGACAGGAGGAGGAGAGGACGGACGCACGGGAACGAAGCAACATAGGGTGAGAGCACTGGACAGGAGAGACAGGACGAGCACGAGAGGGACGACGAGACCAGAAGTGGGACAGAGGCGTCAGGCCAGGACACACAGGAGGAGACACAGGTGGAAAACGCAGGGTAAAACGAGCTGGAGACAAGTCCGGCGGAGGAAACACATGACCGTAGACATGCGGGGGAGGCGAAGGCGGGCGGTTAGGGGAGGGAAGGAGGCCAAGGGCAGACACCGGCGGCGACTTCTGCTGCTGCTGCTCCACGCCGACACCACGACCTCCTGCTGCACCACGGCTACCTCCGGGACACTCCACGCCAACACCCCCAGAGCGAGGACCCTCTCTGGCACTGATGCCACCCCCAAGACCACCGGGACGAGCCACGGCAGTAATCCCAGGACTAGCACCCCCAGAACCAGCACCCCCAGAACGAGAACCCTCTCCAGCATCGGTGCCACCCCTAGGACTGCGGGGACAGTAACCCCAGGACTAGCACCCTCCTCAACTCCCGCACCCCCAGAGCTCGCGGACCCCTGCGGTGGCTGCTGCTGCGGCAGCGGCTGCGACGACTGCTACTGCGGCTGCGGCGGCAACGGCGGCTGCTGCTACGGTGGAGGAGGAGGGGACACCGGGACGGAGACAGGCGGTGACACCGAAGCCGCGGGACCCCGGAGTCAGCGGACTCCTCGACCGTGACAACCGACGGGAGGGGAGTGACGTGAGACACACCAGATGGGGCAGGACAGGGAGGAAGAGGAGCAGGGGCTACTGAGGGAGTGGGGACAAGGAACAGGGACGAGGTAACCGGGAGACCTCGCGGGTGTAGAAAGATAAAGACTCGTCAAAAGTGACGTCGCGGGAGTGAAAGAAACGGTGAAACGGCGGGTGGTAAAATTGCCAGTCAGACGCGTCGAGAGGGGAACCAAGGAAGACACAAGGGACGGTGTGGGCTGTGAGCTTGTCCGTGCAAGAGGCATGGAACGCAGATGCGTCACCAGCGAACCCTGTCCAGAGAAGGGTCGGCGAAACCTGCGGCCGATGGGACTGTGGCCACAGGTTAAGCTGGTGAGCGGCATAGCGAACCGTGAACGGCCACAGAAAATGGGGTGCACTAGCATGGATCATGGAGGTACAAGCCACCTCCATGACCAACCCGATGCAATGCTCAACGACTTCATTTTGATGCGGAGAGTCCGGAAGGGTGTACGACTGGGTGATGCCCTCCGCACGACATTACTGGCCAAGCCAACCGGAGGCGAACTCGCCGCCACGGTCGGAGTGGAGATGCAACATGGGGAGGCCATGGTGGACTCGCGCAGCTACGACCCACGAGATAAGGGCATCAGGCACGTCGGCCTTCCGCTCTAGGGGAAACACTGTGGTGTCACGCGTGAAGTTGTCGACAAGTACTAGAAAGTAGCGCTCATGACGCGGCCCAGGGACAGGAGCGAAACCCCAAATGTCCAGGTGCAAGGTCTGGAGTGGCGCAGTGGTTTGGGAGCACGGAGGAGTGGGGAGCACGGCGCAGCCGGCCCTCGAGGCAGGGTGTGCACGGTGGCACAGGCGAGTGAGGGAGGGCAGGAAGCGACGTAGGAAGACCACGGACAAGCCCGTAATGGGACATGTGACGCAGACGCGGGAGAGCGGGGTGACCTAGGCGGTGGTACCACAATAGTGAAGGGTGAGTGAGCGACCGAAACGAGCAGGCTGCAGCTATCTGAGTGGACCCGGCGACCTGAGGGGGTGCTCCCACCAGGGGGGACGCAGTGTCCAGCGTGAATAGACCAGACCCGGGGTCCCGAGGGAGCGTGGTAAGAGGGGCACCAGTGGCGGCCTTGGTACAGACGGCGTACCGCTCGTGTCCAGGGAACGTAGTGGTGACGCCAAGGTCATGAAGACAGCCAACACCGACTAGGCTCGTAGAGAACGAGGGGATGTGCAAGCCTATAAGAGAGACCGATGGGACTGCCGGACAGGGAAGGGTAGTGGAGCTACGTGCGACTACCGGACCTGAGGACGGGTCAGCAAGCGCTACAGCGACAGGGGCAGCAAGCGGGTGAGCGAAGTGTGGTCACGGAAGAAACAGGCAGACGCACCAGAGTTGAGCATGAAAGAGAGCGAATCGGTAGCGCCTGCAGTAGCGGCGGCTGGCGGAGGGGCTAGAGTAGAGCCAAAGCTAAACCAAGCACGAGGTCTTACGCCTGACGCAACAAAGGAACATAGACTACACACAGGAGGCACACCTACACTAGGCACCACAGGGTGATAAGATCCGGTCACACTAGTATCATCAGCATACATGACAGACATAGCAGTCCTAATCTGATCCATGTCAAGCTCAAAGACGGGCACACGGCGGCGGGCCAGGGCGTACCAGTCAGGAGGGTCCGAGATGGGACCAAAGCGGAGACGGTAGAGGTCGCCGAGGCGGCAGTAGCAGCGGGCGGCATTGTGACCTGGACGGTCGCAGACGGCGCCACGGCGGGGGCTGGTCTTGTGCTGGTACTAGCAGGTGGCCACACTAGAGCCACCACCCAACACCGAGCCGCGCGGGGCACCACCACGACCACCACCACCAGTGCCACCAGGCCACCATGGCAACGGGGGTCCCCATTGCGGCTGCTGCTGCTACTGCTGCTGCGATTGCTGCTGCTGCTGCTGCAACTGCTGCTACTACTGCTGCTGCTGCTGCGGCTACAGCTGCTACTGCTGCTCCGGGACACCAGCCATAGTCGCGTCGTCTGCACCACCGTCCCCGCCCCCCCTTCCACCACCCCCACCACCTTTCCCTCCACCACGCCCCCCTCGGGGTGGCGGCCCCTACCCTGACGCTGCTGCGCTGAGGCCGCGGCGGCGGTCTCAGCAGCAGAGGCTGTCTCAGCGACAGCAGCAGAAACGTCAGAGTAAGTGCACTGGGAGGGAGCACAGTGCTGGAAGATAGGGATCGACGCAGCACCGCTAGACTGAGCGATAGTGCGCTGGCAAGTCTCTATGGCGGATAGGGCGGTGACAAAAGTAGGGAGGGTGAGCTCACCTGGGTGCTGACTAAGGAAGTGTTCCCGGGCAGTGGCTAGGCGGTTAGGAAGGCGCATGGCAATGAGGTAAAGGGTAGCGCAAAGTGGTGGCGGGAAGGCAGTGAGCTGTGCCTTAGTGCTAGCGGCGCGGTAGCTAGCCTCCAGTGCACGGAGGTGCGTGGCAAGGTCAGCGACAATGGGGAAGGACAGCATGAGGAGGATCAGGCGGCTGGCACAGGCTGAGGTAGGGGTAGAATAGCGCGCGATGACGGCATCTAAGTAGTCCTTGGCGTTCGCTACAGCGGTAAAGCGGGGACGCTCGGACAAGGGGAGGGCGTGGCTAATGGCAAGCTGAGCAACAGCGTCGCGCGAGTCTCAGATAGCACAGGCAAGCTCGGCAGCGACAAAGGTCTCACGTTCAGCGGGCGTGGGGGCGGCAGAGGGCAGCAGGCGGGGTGGGGCGAGGGAGCTTACCATCGAGATGGACGGCCAGGGAGTGGCCGTCCTGGCGCTGCCCGGTCAGCTGGCGGTGGAGGTTGACGAGCCACGCCTCAAACTCAACGGCCCGACCCTCCACATCCAGGCGGAGCAGTGAGTCCACCATCACCACGACTGCAGCAACGGACTGCCGCTGACAAGGGGAGGAGGAAAGGCGGAGGAGGGGCGGCGGAGCGCGGTAGAGTGAGGTGGAGTGCGGTTGAGAACAGTGGAGAGCGGTGGAGTGCGGTGGAGTGCAGTGGAGAGCAGTGGAGTCAGCCGGCAGGAGTGCTGGCTCAGAAGGGAGCCAAGGCAGGTAGGTCGGAGCGGCAGAGCGGCGCGGCGGCGCAGCGACACGACATCACGGCTGCACTGCGGCTCGGCGGCTGGACGGCGCGGGTCCGGCGCGGGCTGTGGCTGGCAGAGCCGGTGCTGATGGAGCTGGGGGCCAGCGAGCTAGGGGCCAGTGAGTGCGGGACTGGCGGGCGCGAGTCGAGCGAGCGCGGGGCTGGCATACGCGGGGCCAGCTGGCGGGGGGCTGGCGAGCGCGGGGGCCAGCAAGCACGGGGGCCGGCGAGCATGGGGCTGGCGGGCGCGGGGCTGGCGAGCGCGGGGCCAGAGAGAATGGGGCCAGCGGGGGCGGGGCTGGCGAGCGCAGGCCCAGAAAGCGCGGGGCCAGCGGGCGCAGGGCCAGCGAGCACGGGGTTGGCGAGCGCGGAGCCAGAAAGCGCGGGGCCAGAAAGCGCGGGGCTGGTGAGCGCGGGGCTGGCGAGCGCGGGGCTGGCGAGCGCGGGGCTGGTGCGCGCTGGGCCAGAAAGCGCGGGGCTGGCGAGCGCGGGGCCAGCGAGAACGGGGCCAGCGGGCGCGGGGCTGGCGAGCCCGGGGCCAGGAAGCACGGGGCTGGCGAGCGTGGGGCTGGCGAGCGTGGGGCCAGCGAGAACGGGGCCAGCGGGCGGGGGGCTGGCGAGTAGGGGCCAGCAAGCGGCTGGCGGCTACGAGCTGCTGGCGACTACGAGCTGCTGGCGGCTACGGTCGGTTGGCGGCTACGGGCGACCAGCGGCTACAGGCTGCTGGCGGCTACGGGCGGCACAAAATGGGCAGCTAGAAACGGGCGGCTAGCGACGGGCGGCTAGGGCTAGGACTAGGGCGGAAGCGCGGGTGGGCGGGGAGGACCTAACCTAGCGCATGATGCCATCTCAGAGTTAGAAAGTTGACTAGCTTGAGAGATACAAGGTGCTTTTGTGCTAAGGGGTTGTACTCTCTAAGAGTACGCACCTATCTAGCCTATAAGACATACATATACGTTTTGACATGGCGTTGCTATATGGCTCCAGCAGCACACTGGCAGTGCATTCAGATGGTACACCAGGATTGTGCGTCATAGTCATGGTACATTGACCAGCGCACATCCATGCTTCTTGCACTGCAATCAACGACGGTTCTGCCGCTCTACAAGCAGGCTGTCCATGCTGTGAGTGCTGCGCAGGCTCTGCGAGCACCCCTGGAGTCACCTCTTTAGTGCATTCAAAAGAGCGTTTGTAGAAGTTCAAGGCTGAATTGGAGTTCAGTTGCTCTCTGGTGAGCGTTCTGGTAGCATTTTATGGAGAATCTGTTCACTAGAATGAATTACAAGGAGACAGCAGTTATTGAACAAAGTTGCCTGAATGTACAAATTTCCCGATGTCCTTTTATTCCCAGGCTGAGCTGGGAAAACATAGTTACACCACCGGGGGTGCTGTGCTGTGCTGTGCTGTGGGTGCTACTCTGTTCCGCGCCTGTCACTGGCACTGAGGGCGGCCGCATGGCTCCAACTCATAGCATGAACGAGTGGTGGTTTACTACGGGAGTCACGCCATAGTCCTTCAATTGCTGCGTGAGCGCGCCGTTCTGCCTCTCCAGCGCTTTACACCGCGCCTGCAGGGACTGGATGTACACCACCGCGTCTTCCAGCATCGCTGACGTGTCCGTCTTGGCGTCCATCTTAGGCAGCACCTCCTTGAGCGTTTGCAGCCGCACGGTGATCTTCTCCCGCCGCAGCCTCTCAGCTACACTCCGGGGCTTGGTGGAGTAACCGAGGTTGGTGTTACAGTTACCAGCAGCGTTGCCTGCACGGGGGCTCCCACACTCTCCTCCTCCTCCTCCGGTTTTGAATACCAGGGGCCCGTCATTGCTGTGGTCATTCTTACCCTCGCCTGCTTCTTCCCCCTCAGCATCCACTGAGAATCCAGACCCAGAGTTCTGGTTCTGCTGCTGCTGCTGCTGCTGCTGCTGCTGCTGGCCGCTCATTCCGCTGCCGCTTCTGGAACTTCCCTTCGGGGGACTATCCATCCCGCGGTAGGCCCCCCTGGATCCTGCACCCGCGTGCCTCTTGCTGCCCTCAGCCCCCATAAGGCCTCCGGTCAGGCTGGCGTTCATTCCCCCCCACTGAGCGCCACCATCCATCAATCCTGCCCCCATGAATTGCCCAGTCAGGTCCGCGCCAGTCGCAGCGACAATCACTGCGGGCGACACGCCCATTTTCGACAGCTCCACCGCCAAAACCGCCTCCGGGGAGAGCGACAGGTGGATCCCGCCTTCCCCCAGCCCCGCGCCTCCGCTTCCGCCTCCCCCAACGCCCCGCGCCAAGGCTCCCCGCGGGAGGTGGGTTCCGCAGGGCCCGGGGGTTGTGGTCGCGAGGAGATTCCCCTCTGCGTCACGCTTGCCGCTGGGGCTGGGGCGGATGGGGAGGCCGCCTGGTCCGGTCGCTGCGCCGGTTGCTCCGGCGCCGCCCCGAACCTGGTGCAGGTCCGGAAGGCCCCGCCTGGAGCGTAGTCCGGGGGAGTGCTGCCTGCCGCCAGCGCCAGCGCCGCCGTCACCGCCAGTTTCCATCATTGCGGCCACGTCAGGCTCGGAATTGTGCCGGCCTCCGCTGGAAACCAGATGTTGGTGTGGCGTGCGCGCGCCGGTCTCGTCCCCCTCCGACGGATAGCTGCGGCTGCGCGGATACCCCGCGGCGACGGCGGCGGAAAACGACGCGGATTTCCGGTGAGTGCTTCGGCGGGGCCTCCCCCCGAGGGAGTCCCCGCCGGGAGAGCCGCGCGGGGAGCCTCCGACGCCGCGTCCCCCCACGAGGGACGGCGCGGGGGGGAAGAGCGAGCCCTGCACCTCCTGCTGGAGCGCGGACAGCAGCAGCTGTTGCTCCGCGGGAGTGAAGCTCGACAGGCCAGAGCGCCGGATGCGGCTGCCGAGATTCGTCGTCGGGTCGAGCAGCGCCGCGGCGAGCGAGTCGGGCTTGTGAACCGCGGCGCCGGATTCGAAACGGGATGGCTGGTTCCGCTGTTGTTGCGCCCCCGCCGCCGCCGGCGCCGCCACGTGCGCCGGGGCGTCAGTGTTGACCGCCGCGGCTGCAGGATCGGTTTGGACGAGCTGGTCGTAGAAGGCGCAGAGGTCCTTGTTCTGCGCGAACGACGCCACGTTCCCCGCTGCAGGTTGCGCCGCAATTGCCGCTTCAAGGGAGTCGGAGTCGGCGGACACGGGGCCGCCGCAATTGGCGCCGAAAATGGCGTCGCTCCTCCCCGCAGAGTGCTCCATGATCAATGTGTCGTCGAGAGCCGTCGACATGGAGTTCTGTGATGTCAAATCTCTTGCTTTTGTGCGCCGAGGTTCCGACTTGGAATCGGGGCGTCAGAAATTGTCAAAAAAATCGGCTGAAGTGACTCACGGAGCAGTGAAAAGGATTGCACGTTGTGGACGGACAAACAGCACGTTTCGGTCGCAAATCGGGCTTGAGAAGTGAGAAGGAACGCTCGCTCAGGTTCGAGTGGCCAAGTAGTAGCGAAAGGGGGACCCAAAAAGCAAGGGCAGTGACAAGTACCGCTGTTGACAGTTCGAGTTGGAATGGTTGATTGGTGCGGAGAGTGGGCGATATGTACGCGGAAATAAGCCGCCATACTCAAGCACAATAAGGGCCTAGCAGCGTCGCACTGGGGTGTGTGGTAGCCACCTACCACTCGTGGTCGCCGCTCATAAGCTAGGTGGACTAAACTAGTGGGCTAGTTGACATCCATCGCGCCATACTTGCATCCTCAGTCGAACCCCAGTTGCTGCTGTCGACATTTTTTTTTGAAACCCTGGATGAGGTTGCGTTAGGGAGGAGGCCGCTTGCCAGCGCTGGGCGTAGCCGCTACGCGACCAAGTGAGCAAGCGAGCAAGACGACGAACGGAAGAGTTGCTTCACGTATGCAGCAGGGGGTCATTGGCGTATTGGGCTTTCTGTTTCGCTAGGTACAGAGGCTGCAAGCGGTGATAAGCCTTGCAATCCCCCAGCAAAAAAGATTCGAATTGCGCCGCAAAAAGCTGGGACGATCTGGTTATGGCTGGACGAAGAGCACATGCGTCGGGTTATCCAAAATTTGCAGCTTTAGGCGCTTCGCTTGGCATGTGGTCAACGCGGTCATTTTGTTGGCCAGCGCTCGTCGAAAAATGTCACGCCTGTCACACGGCTGTCCAGCTAGTGGGCGGCAGGCAGCGATGCGTCGCTTGGTGACGAATTTCACGACTAAAATTCGCCTTCCTCGCTGCACTGCACACGTCTTGTTGTCGAGCACGCGTCATCATTCGCCAAAGACATTATGCTCCGAGCGCATGATGTGTGCGTGCGCTGATCCGCACTTGCGACGATCTGAGGGTTGTTTCTAGTGGGTGTCATCCCGAAAAAGTGTAATGTGAGAATGTTGGAAAGCAATCGCAATCGTTATTTCGAAACCTCAACGCCCTAAGATTTGTATGGCCATAGACTTCCGAGTCACTGGTGTTTCCGAGTCACTTTCGAAACCCCTACTAAAACAAGCCCTGAGATTTGGACCTACTAAATATACTTCGATTTTTCGGGCGTGTAGGTATATTTCGAAAAAGACGCTAGCCAAAATTGCATCACGAGGGGTAAACTCGCCTCCTCCAGTCATTCGAGAGAGCTTGCTTTTCTCTCCCCCCAAGCCAGCGAATCTGGTTTGGCGGTGGATTTGGCGCACCGGCATGGTTTGGGAGGAGGGGTTCTTCACGCGACTTGTCACGTGCTCCTGCCGAAATGAGTTCTTACGTGGACCCCGAACTTGGATTCGATTCTGAATTCAGGATCCTTATCCAGAAGCGATCCGCAAAAGGGTCTCCCGGGACATTGATCGCCATTGCACGAAGACTTCAGGTTTGCCACTGCTTCTGGGAGGGCGTTGACAAAACACGGGCCAAACTTTTGGCACTGGCGCTGACGGAGTTTAAAGAAACGAATCCCGTTTTCAGAGCTTGAAAAGGGGTTCCCCACAACTCCAAGAACTGGGTTTGTAACAGATACTACAGCTTTAGAAATCTTAATTTCTGTATCTTGTAGACGCTTGCTGAATGTTGTTGCAAATTCTCGAACTCTGCAGAAGTGGCTCATGATCCATCATGTTTTTTGTTCACAATGATCTACAGAAGCGTCCAAGAAACATGATGTCAACACGTCAACAAGGCTCGAGGACAGGGTTTAATGGAGTGCGGTGGGGAGTGCGCACCACGCCATTACAGTCTTGTACATCGCGTTGGAGGCTATTTCAACCCGCCCGGATGCATCTGGAGAGCAGAATGTTTTTGTTCCTCAATAGTTTCTTCTCTCGTATCCGTGGTCTCTGATGTGTCACCCCGCTAAGGGAGTTTCGACGCCACTTCGACCTATTCCATCGTAACAGGTACAAACCAGGATTACAAAACCGCTGGTAGGGGAAAGGGCACGAAAAGAAGCCGGTGTGACTTGACTCCAGCACTTCACATCGAACGTTTTCCTTCTGGCTCTTATGCGCTTGCAACCTAACCACACGGCTTCAAAGCAGCTGCAAGCTGTAGTTCTGAGCTGGTGCATCCGCGTTGCGATTTGACTTTGAGTAGAACTCGGACTTGATTCCGGCCCGACGTAGTGTCAATATCCTTTCGTGAACGATCCCACAAAAACCAAGGCTCGAGGAAATTAATCCGAAAATGCGTCGAGAAGGGAAATCTGGAAAAACAAAAGCGAAGCTACCAAAACACGCCGCTAACTTCGGAAACTTCTTGTACTGATGTGGGCTGGAAAGTGCCCCCCCCGACATTGGACCAAGGTTCAGCGCGGTGCTCTCTACTTGGAAGGGTACGGAAAGTAAAGAGCTCGGTGCCTCGACGGCATGTACACATGACGTCCAGTGGACCGCCCATTCGTCAGAGGCCTCCATGCACTCGTCAGTCCGACTGGCACGGATTTACAGGCAACGGCCCGTCCTGGACTGGCCCAATTTTGGGCGGCTCAACCACTTGCGACCTTGCTGGGAGCGAACATGCAGAAGGAATTATTGTAGGTTGACTCGGAACCAGGGTGCGATTGTAAGACAGTTACCGGGGTACGATGGAGAAACAACGAATGCCGTCCATGTTCCACGGGTCCTGCCAAACGGGTAACCATGGTCCTCCCTTCTGGCCCAATTTGCCAGCGATTTGAAGGCGTCCGTTACTAGAGTAACGAGCTGCAAAACAACTCAGCCTCTTGCAGAAATCTAGTGTATATTGTTGACGATGTCGCCGCCCACTTCGGTTGGACACGTTTCGTTCAGGCCCATCGTCAGTCGTCACTGGACATCATGATAACCTCGCGTGATACATAGCGAGATTCCTGCTCTCTAATCTGAGGCTCTGATCTTGGCAATGCGACACACTGAACGTGCGAGTTTGGCAAGTGCATCGACGACTAGGGCAAGTATTTCACAGGGGCCAATATTCCCTACATGCAAACTCGACGTACGCAGGAAAACATGTAACCAGCCAATCAGACATTGTTATGAATTAATCAGAGTAATAACACGTAGTGTAATAATGGAGTCGTGATTCAAGAGTTTCGATACAAACGAGGGCCTGGGAATTTACAGGCACGAACACAGCTAGCCGAGAACCACGCGAACAGGTTGGGGCTGTCCGGTTGGCGAAAGCTGCAGAAACGCCGCGCGTCTAGGTTTGGGTTCGCGAAGTGGTTCGAGACCGAAGAAGTTGGCCGAGCCTGGACTTCCGAGAGTCGAGGGCGTATGCGCTGCAGTTGAGCCCAGTAAGGAAAAGGGAATTTCCTTACACTACCCCCCCTTCCGGGATGAGAATGCCCACATCGAGGACGCAACGTCGATGTAATTAGTCCCGGACAACTCTGTTTTCACCGAGCGTGGCTGCGGGAACCCAGAGGTCGTCGTCATTTGTGCGATCGACCCATAGTACGAGGAAATCGACGGCTGCTGTGTCTCGATGACCCCGTACGCGATGAGCGAGAATCTTGGACGGCTCGATCGTTGGCTCGGGTACTGGGTTGGCCGTTGGATTGATGTGTTGACGGGCAAGATTGGTCGCATTCAGGACGAACTGTCGCAGGAGACTAACGTGGAACGAATCATGAATTTACCAGTCGGTCGGCAGTTGCAGTTGGGCGGTAACTGGTGTCACCATGCGAATGATGCGAAAGGGTCCGCAAAATCTTGGTCGTTATATAGTTGGGAGGGGGATTCCCAAATTCCTGGTCTCGAGCAGGACCAATTGCCTAGGGACATGTGTCAAGTCTCAGCGTTGTCGGTCAGCTTGCTGCTTAGCCCTCTGGTTGGCTTTAATGGATGGCATCGACGGCTATTTTTCAGAGGTTGTCGGGGGTTTTCGACAAACTGCTGAGACCGTGGTGCCAGATTTTCTATCGGTGGCGACAGAGGGGTTGTCAGGTCTATCCCGTAATTAAGGAAGAACGGGGACTGGGTAGTCGTGGCCGATGGGGCATTGCTGTACGCAAACTCTATCAAAGAAATGGCGTCTTCCCATTGGGCCGGGTCTGTGCATGTCGTGCGAATCAGCTGCTCCATCGTCTGGTTGGTGCGCTCAGTTTGACCGTCCGATAATGGGTGGTATGCCGTGGACAGATGCAGACGTGTGCCGTACTGCTGCCAGGACTTTGTCCAGAAGTTGGACATGATGTTAAAGTGAGAAAAGTTAACTAGAACAGGACATACTGTATAGGGGTATATAGCCTAATGGGTTGTACTCCCTAAGGCACAACCCTATATAGTCTACTGTAACATACAATTTATGTTTGTATGTTTGACACACCCCCTAGACTGGATAGGGGCAATGCCTAATGAGAGAGAAACAGCTCAGGGTGGCACTATTAGTCTAGCCTCTGAGGCAGGGGTCTAAAGACCAGTCAAACAAGTACAGACAAGGCAAGAGCAAGTCCAGGGTGGCACTACTAGTCCAGCCACTGGGAGGAGGCCACAAGGCAAGTCTGGGTAATATACATAAAGGTCTATTCACAATCAAGGTCCTAGCAAATGAGAGGCTACAAGAACGAGACCTAGCTGTACACAGTGCCGCTGATAATCTTTAGGCGCAAGTGCCTTCGTAAAGATATCAGTTGTATTGGCACCGGAGGCCAAGTGTACTACACGAGCCTGGCGACGCTGCTGCATCTCGCGTAGGAGTAAGTACCGCAACTGGATGTGCTTCGCTCTACCCTCCAGTCATGGCTCCTGACACTGGAGGATCATGGCCCTGTTGTCAGCGTACAGAACCAGGGCAGAGCTAGGCCGTTCACCCAAGTCGGTGAGCAAGAAGGTCGGCCAACGGAGCTCCTGTGCTGCCATGGCACCTGCGTAGATCTCAGCCTCACAGCTAGACTGGGCAACAGACGAGGAGGCGGTGGACCTCCACGAGTTGGCACCTGCACCAAGGCTAAAGGAGTAGCCTTGTGAGGACCTGAAAGTCTCGGCGTCGTCTGCCCAAGAAGCGTCTGTGTGCCCAGTAAGGACCACTGGTCTCCGTCCTCCAAGCACTAGCACCATGCCCGATGTACTTGCTAGATAACACAAAACCCTTTTAGCTGCCGACCAGTGCTGTGGTCGGTGTCTGCATGGGGCCACATAGCGAGCCAGGATGCTGAGAGGGTATGCGAGCTCTGGACGAGTGCAAGTCTACACGCACATGAGGCAACCCACCAGCTCTGTGTATGGACCACTAGGCTCTACAACCTCCTCTGGGACTGGGGCAAAGAGTCTGTGGTCTATTGGCAGAGGGGTGGGCTGTGCGGAAGAGAACTGAAGGCCGAACCTCTGAAGGACCTGTCGCACCAAGTGTGACTGTGAGAGAGTGATGGTGCGCGCGGCTCAGTCCCTGGAGATCTGCAAGCCAAGGTAGTGGCGCAGATCTCCTAGGTCAGTGCAGGTGTGTCTCTTCAGCAGCTCGGCCTTCACGGCGGCCAGTGCGTCTCTGTCTACAGTAGCAAAGACCAGGTTGTGTATGTAGACAAGGATGTAGAACGGAGTCTGGCCGGAACGGACAAAGAGCGAGGGGACTGCGGACGAAGGGAAGAACTGCAAGTCAGCAAGTGTGGCACGCAACGTGGCGTGCCACTCATGGGGCGCTTGTCCCAAGCCGTAGACTGGGCGCCTGAGGGGGAAGGTGTCGGAGAAGCCCTGGGGGTGGCGCAGGTAGACCTGCTCGTGTAGACTGCCCTGGAGGAATGCTGTAGAGAAGTCGAGGGAGTGCAGCTCGTAGTGACGCTGTGCTGCTACGTGTAGCAGCGTCCGTAGAGTGGTCGTCTTCGGGGTCGGGGCGGAGGTCTGAAAGAAGTCCACCCCCTCACGTAGACTGAAACCTCGAGCAAGGTAGCGCGCCTAAAAGACAGGCGGCTCTCTAGGAGGGTGCTTCACCTTGAAGAGCCACCGGCCATCGACTACGTTCACCCCAGGTGGGGGAACTGCGTCGATGAAGGTACCGGTGGATCTCCAAGATGCCATCTCCTACTCCATGGCAGCTATCCACTGAGAGGCCCAGGGTCCCGAGGTGGCCTCAACTGTTACAGGATCGAATGTGTTGAGGAAAGATTGCACTATCGATTGATACAATACGCTTTTATACTTCCAGAGTACATCAGGTTATCAGGTTTATCTTATCCCAAGGGAATAGACCCTTCTAGAATATAGAATCACCCTGCGTATAGCCACGCGAGGCTATTGGCTTTAAGGGATTACGGCAGGATTACGCTAGATAGAGCTCGCCAGTACATCCTAAGCCTGGTCGGTGATATAATGAGAATAACATGATAAACCAAAGAATAAGGGAAAATGGAGAATAGGAAACCAAATCAGATGAGATAAAAAGAGAGATGAAATAGAAAGGAAAGAGAAGAAGGGACAAGTGGTGTAATGGGGTCGTACTCTCACACTTCCCCTCCTCAAAGCTGGGTGGTAGAAGTAACACACTGCTTGACAAGGTAGTCATGCAGAGAACGACGGGCGTTACCCATGTCGGACTCAGGTACCCAGCTGTCCTCGGAAGGATCATAACCTTTCCAACAAATAAAAAGCTCCACGGTGCCATTCCGACGACGTCGGTGTGCAAGCACGGACTCGACCTCGTACTCGGGTTCATTCTGGACGAGGACGGGTGGCGGCGGCGGCGGTTGGCGTCCGACGAAGATCGTGTTCGGATCCTGATAGGGCTTCAGAAGTTGGACATGGAAGGCGTTGTGAATCTTCCAGGTAGCTGGCAGGCGTAAGCGGAAGGTAACAGGAGTGACCTGTGCTTCAACGAGAAAAGGTCCGCAGAAGCGAGGTTGGAGTTTAGATGGGAGGTGGTTGATGTCCAGGTTACGGGTGTCGAGAAGCACTTGGTCTCCCACTGTGATGGTGTGGTCGTTGCGATGGCGATCGGCCTGGCGCTTCTGTTGCTGCTGGATGTCAAGGAGGCGCTTGTGGGTCCGATCCCAAAGCTGATGCATGGTTGTGATGAAGTCGTGTGCAAGTTGGACTGTTGCTGATATTGTCGTTTTCTGTGGTGTGGGTGGGTGGCGTCCGTAGCAGAGGAAGAACGGCGTCTGTCTGGTAGTGGCATGTGTAGCGTTGTTGTAAGTGAACTCTAGTATGGGCAGGTGCAAGTCCCATTTGGAGATCTCGTCCTTGCAGGCTGCATGGAGGAGCTGCTCAACAATCTGGTTGAGGCGCTCGGTCTGTCCGTCTGTCTGCGGATGGTAAGCGGACGACATGGCGAGTTTGGTCCCGAGCAGAGACATTAGTTCCTTCCAGAATTTGCTGGTGAACTTGGGGTCTCGGTCGGAGATGAGAGTGGTTGGGATGCCATGTTGTAAGATGATGTAGCGTACGAAGAGTTGTGCTGTCTCCTCGGTGCGTGCTGTCATGTGTGTCGGGATGAAGTGTCCCGTTTTGGAGAACTTGTCGATGACGATGAGAATCGCGTCATGCCCAGTGGTGGTAGGTGGTAACCCGGTGATGAAATCCAGGCTAACCACTTGCCATGGTTGTTCTAGGACAGGAAGAGGCTGCAGTAGTCCCGCCTTCTTCTGTTTGCTGCTCTTCATCTGTTGGCACGTATCACAAGACGTGACGAATTTCTGAAGATCGTCTGCCAAGTGGGGCCAGTAGTAGTGTTTTGCAATACCGGTCATGTGAGAGTACGACCCCGTTACACTAATTTCCCCTTTCCATATTTCCTTTCTATTTCATTCCTCTTTTTATCCTCATTCATTTGGTCTTTATCTCATCTCATTTGGTTTCCTATTCCTCATTTTCCATTATCCTTGGGTTTATCCTATTATTATGATTATATCACCGACCAGGCTCGGGATGTACTGGCGCGCTCTATCTAGCGTAATCCTGCCGTAATCCCTTAAAGCCAATAGCCTCGCGTGGCTATACGCAGGGTGATTCTATTTCTAGAAGGGTCTATTCCCTTTGGATAGGATAAGCCTGGTTACCTGATGTACTCTGGAAGTATAAAAGCACCTTGTACTGATTGATAGTGCAACATTGAGCAAACCTTTCCTCGACACATTCGATCCTGTGACACTTGGTAATCAGAGCCAAGTGTTCAGCTCAACGCTTAACCGCTGGGCCCCCAGGAGCACGCGGAGGATGGAGTCGAAACTTCGTTTCCTGTAAGTACAATGCACTTTCATTTAAGTTTCGACTCACCTCTCGCAGTTGCACCTGGGGTCCCCATCGAAGGCGAGATGCCTCGCCAACCGTTCGATGGACTGCATCGACGGTGCCGATTTTTCGCGGGGGCAAACGGCCTCGACCTGGCGAGCGCGTCAGTTCCGGCGGAACACTCCCTGCGACATTCGGAGAAGTTCGCAGTTCGCGACCACACTTGGAGTTGCGCGGAACTCTGCGGAGGTTCGACCGACGACATCCGTCCGATGGAGATTCGACGCTTCAGATCGACCGAGGCGAAAACGAAATCCTGCTGAGCGAGTTCGAGTTTCAGCGCGAATGGGAACGGGACCTCGCAAGCCGCGAAATTCTTCGGAGCGTTGGATCGATCGACAGCCGACATCGACGACCGAGAATTGCTGCAGGAAACGAGTCAACCCGGACACTGAAAGCTGCTGAACGCGTCTCAGGAATATCTTCAGATCGCGTGGAGTTTGGACCGTCGGATCAACCTCTACTTCAACGGACGAGATGGAGCGCGACTTCTGCCTAAAGGGAGAATGACGCACAGAACCGGAAGTCAGCCGTTTTCGACACTGTTGTCGAAATTCTTCATTTGGTGACGAATTTGGTGCACAAATCATTTGCGGAGTCAGAAATCTGCCAGAGTATTACCTACTTGGTAAAATCTGCAAGCAGAAAAATGACAGGAGAACGTGGATCGTCGGATCGGTGCGGAATCAACGGCACGAATGCAGCGGAGACTACACGATGGGAAATCATCATCATGGAGACAACATTCGTGACCAGCGACTGCACAATCGACGCATCTTCTGACTGGTGTCGATAACGATCGAGTTATTTTGACGAAGTCATCTTCGTTAAAGATGGATCGACATCAATACAGCGAGATCTTCACCCAGGAAAAACAATGGAGCTGCGTGAAGACATGTTCTCCATCGACGAGACTCTTCTTCATAAAAATTGGATCGACAACCTATGGGATTGCAGAGAAGTAGCAGTTTTCTCTTGCAATGCTTCCAAGTTCAAGTTGCTGCGAAGGAGCAGATTTCGCACGCAACGATGACGCAGTGAACCCGTCTCGTCAAGGCCAGCGAGACACTACTTCGTAACAGGAGCTGAACGATTCGTCTTCATCAAGAATCTCAGCCATCCGAGGTGATTGATTGGAGCAGTCTCAACATCGACCTCACGAGGCGACACACCAATCATGCGTCGCGATTCCAGGTGTTAATGACCTGCGTGGAAGAAAATTCCGTGCACGTCACGATGCTTGACAGATTGAGGAGTAATTAACCTCTAATCCGGCAAGTACTCGTTCACTAGCGACCCTACGGCACATGCATTGGAGGCGATTCTACCAGAAGCCGAAGCGTTACAAGCACCAACGTAACTTCGACGATGCAGGAGAACGTCAAGCAGCACGAGGTGTCAACAAATGAGGGAGATGCGGACTACTACAACACGATCACGCGCTCTACCGACCGTACATCGGAGGCACGGATGAGCATACCAGGAATTGCTACCCGTGGATACATCGAGGGGAGAAGCAAATTTCTCTTCACACCCTCAAATGAAACAATCACCGGCAGCAATGGAACAACACATGTGTACTAATGTGCACGTGTTCCTGGTAGTTACGCCTGTTACACCCATCAGGAACACTCTACTGGGAAGAGGGAGTTGATAGATTCTCCTTCAACTAGTACGAGTTGAGAGAATTCTCTGTAGCAGCTGCCGCCGTCGCCGTCGTCGCAACCGCCGCCGCCGCCACAGCAGAAGACTCGACACAACAGTCACAACCAAACCCTGATGGATGATTCTCCGCTCAATGGAGATAATGCTGGATTATATTCCAGTGGGTCGTTAAGTCCCGGCCAGGCACAGTACTATGATTTCCAGCTAGTGGGAAGGAGATACCACTATGCGAGGAAACAATATGGCAATGCCATATACCCTCAAGAGCATCAGATATTTGCTCTTATGGGGATGGGAGGACCGCGGTACTCTACCGTTATACAAGTCCTCATGGCCTATGGCTTTCCTTAAAGTCATAAAAACCTGCGTCGCAACCAATCCATCACCAGCACCACCTCCACGGAAGTAGATAGGCGTAAAATGGAGCGCCGACGCCACTCCGGATAGTGGACTCCGCGTATCTCCAATAACACCCTTGTTTGTCGAAATGGAGTAGACTTCAACACCGATGCTGAGTAGCTGAGACATCTTCGACATCATCGCTACTTCAAGGACAGCAACAGAATAAGACAACACATGATGGCACCAGAAGACCTATCCCAATATGTGCACCCAGACACCGATGCCTACCGATGGCCTCCGTGCTAAACTGGACGTGCATAAGGTCATACTGGATTCGCTGTCAGCAATGCTCATTTGGAAATGGGAGAGGATTATTTGGGAATAGCCCCAACATTTCCAAATGTCCTAACCTATCACAGTGGGAAATCTATGCAGCAGAGATTCCTTCCTTGAGCAACCACCGAGGGAAACTACTTTGGCGCCGATTCTGGAAGCACCAGCTCCGCGTTTGTGGTACCAACCCCTCGCATGGTTCTGAACACAAGGGATACGCTGAGCAGCACTTCGCATGCGCTGTTGTACTCAAGGCAATGTGAGTAGCAGACCGCGTGGTGGAAAGGGTTACTACAAGAGATTCTGCTCTCCATTCCGCAGCACTACGATGCCGAATGGGTACGACTCGCGACAACACCAAGGCATGGACCAACATTCGGCAGAAGCTGCATGTAACGGATACAACACTGCTACAGAAGCAGTACTACGACACAACTGCCATACCACCAACACTTGGTGATCTTCACACGTGGACCAGATGCGGATAACAGCATGCACAGCTCGGACAACATAGCCACTCATCTGCACGTTACAGCACACTGTTCCAACCATTCACATATCCAACTCCGACTTGCATCTGCCCGTCCTGGAGTTTGCCTATAAGTATGCTCCTGACGTCGCTACTGGACAGACGCTGTACTTCGTCTGTTACGGACGCCACCCGATCACACCACAACAGCTAACCATACCAGCACAGTCCAACTGGCTTCCGATTTCATCGCCATCATCCACCATCTTGTACATCGACCACACAAGCACCTCTTGGACATCCAACAGCAGCAGAAGCACCTGGCTACTCATCACCACAGTTATCCACACCATAATCTCGACATCTGCCATCCTCTATCCAAGCGTCAACCCTGCTTCTGCGGGTCTATCATCGTTGAAGCAACGGTCACTTCATTCACCTTCCGCTTCCACCTACCAGCCACTTGGAAGATCCATACCGCCTTCCATACCAGCTTCTTAAACCCTATCAAGACCAAACACGCTCTACACCAAATGCCAACCACGGTCGTCGCCCGTGTTCATCCACGACATGGGACAACTACGTACTTGGACACCGTCATCGTCCGACTGGCACTCTGGAGCTTCTTCTTTGCTGGAAGGATTTTGATCCTTCTGACGCTACGTCTCTGAACTCGACATGGGTAACGCCCGTCGTCCTCTTCGCGACTACCTTGTCAAGCAGGGTGTTACTTCTACCACCCAGCTTTGAGGGGGGGAAGTGTGAGAGTACGACCCCGTTACACTAATTTCCCCTTTCCATATTTCCTTTCTATTTCATTCCTCTTTTTATCCTCATTCATTTGGTCTTTATCTCATCTCATTTGGTTTCCTATTCCTCATTTTCCATTATCCTTGGGTTTATCCTATTATTATGATTATATCACCGACCAGGCTCGGGATGTACTGGCGCGCTCTATCTAGCGTAATCCTGCCGTAATCCCTTAAAGCCAATAGCCTCGCGTGGCTATACGCAGGGTGATTCTATTTCTAGAAGGGTCTATTCCCTTTGGATAGGATAAGCCTGGTTACCTGATGTACTCTGGAAGTATAAAAGCACCTTGTACTGATTGATAGTGCAACATTGAGCAAACCTTTCCTCGACACATTCGATCCTGTGACAGGTCAGCGTCTTGTTGCTACCGAAGTGTCCGGGGTAGAGGACGTCGTGATATTCTTCGAGTAGTAACTCGCGCAATGGAGGGTAATTAGGTACCTAGATCTTCGTTGATCCTTTCCGGTATGCAACGTCGTTGTCCCACAGTAGCAGATGTCGCTTTTCTGCCAAGGGAATTTCGGGGTCGATGGTGTACCCATGTGTGAAGAGTCCCTTGAGTAGTGGATTCATCCCCTCATCCTGGATAGCGGTGACGTGTGCAGGCCGGCTTAGAGCGTCTGCCTTGTTTTTATGGCCAGGCTTGTACACGATGTCGTAGTGGAAGTGCGTGTCGAGGAAGTCGATCCACCGAACCTGTCGCCTGGAGAGGTTTGGTTGCGTCTTCAAATATTTTTGGCTGCAATGGTCGGTGTAGGCTGTTGTCTTGCGTCCTTCGAGATAGCATCTCCACGTTTTGAAGGCGATGATGATAGCCAGGGCCTCTTTGTCGTGTATCGGGTAGTTCAGTTCTGCCCCATGCAGTTTCTTACTGAGGTAGGCGATTGGTTGCAGTCCATTCCCTTGGTCTTGCATCAAGACTGCTCCCACTGCCTGGTCGCTGGCGTCAGCTTCGATAGCGTAGTCGTGTTCGGGGTCTGGCAAGATAAGTACTGGTGCGGACGTGAGTGCTTGTTTGAGCTCCTCCATGGCTTCTTGGTGTTTCTACTCCCACTTGTAGGGCGTGTTCTTCTTCAGCAGATTCGTGAGTGGTGCGGCGATCTCCGCGTATTCTGGCACGAACCTGTTGTAGTAGTTAGCGAAGTCGAGGAACTTTTGTAACTCCTTCACGTTCTCGGGTGTCTTCCACGTACGTACGGCTTCGATTTTCTTGGGTTCGACGTGAACTCCTTGAGCGCTCACCATGTGCCCTAGGAATTGGACCTTCTCAAAGGCGAATTCGCTCTTGGACAACTTGACGTAGAAGCGTTCCCGTCAAAGAATTTCGAAGACGCGTCGTAGGTGTTCGACGTGCTGCTTCATGTCGCGCGAGTAGATGAGGATGGCGTCCAGGTATACTACCACGCACTCGTCCAAAAGTGGGCGTAGGATGCGGTTCATCTCAGCTTGGAATGTTGCCGGTGCGTTGGTGAGTCCGAACGGCATGACCAAATACTCGTACGATCCGTACCGAGTTCGGAAAGCAGTTTTATGGATAGAGTTGTCCGCCATCCGTATCTGCCAGTATCCAGATCGCAAATCCAGTTTGGAAAATACCGTAGCTCCCCGAAGCTGGTCAAGCAGGTCATCGATTCGTGGTATAGGATACTTATTCTTGATGGTCTGCTTGTTGAGAGCTCGGTAGTCGATGCACATGCGCAGGCTCCCGTCCGGTTTCGGTGTGAAGAGTACTGGGGCACCGTATGGCGAAGTGGATGGTCGGATGAGCCCTTTGGCGAGGAGATACTCGATCTGCTTTTTCATGTCGGCTAGCTCGGTCGGGCTGAGCCGATATGGTGCTCGGAAGGTCGGCTTCGAACCTGGTTCCTCCACGATCTCATGTTGGTGTGTTCGGTATGGCGGTAGCTCGTTCGGGAGGTCGTCGGGGAGAATGTCTTGGAACTCCTTTAGTAATTCCTTGATTTTTCCTGGAGGTTCCGCTGTCTTCTCTCCGTCGGTTTCCACCTCTGTTGCTATCGCCAGGAACCCGGTGTCGGTTCGCTTCACGTCCTTCTCGAATCGTGCGAGTGTCTCCACTGGGATATCTCCTGTATCGTCCCAGTTGTGTAGTTGGACTCTCCTTCCTTAGTTGTAGATGCTTGCGGTGCGCTTTACCCAGTTGATCCCGGGGTTGAACCTTTTCAGGAAGTCTCGCCCGAAGATCAAGTCAAGCCCTTTGATATTGGTGATGGGGAGTGCAGGTCGCCAACGCAGTGGTCCAATTTGTAGGTGTAGCACTGCTTCGCCGTGTACTGGTAACTTGCTGCCTGCCACCATCGTTGCAGAGAATCCTGAAGGCTTGTACTCCTCTCGAAGTCGGTCGATTACTGCCTTGTCGCAGACGGTGTGTGATGCTCCGCTGTCCACGAGTGCTTGGAGGCGTCGTCCTTTGCAGATGACCTCGAGCACGAGGGGCAGGCGTTGCTCGGAGTACCCAAAAATAGTTTCATTTATTGTGTCATAAGGTACATCCCAATATTCGTTGCTCCCTACTCCTGAGGCTCTAGCCCCTCAAGAATTATAAGTTTTCATTAAAGGCTGCTTGGAGAAAGGCTCTTCTCCAGGGCCCGGAGTTTCCGTGACGACTGTTCGTGTCGTTGACGAAGTTGCCGAGTTGGATGCATCCGAAGACGAAGGAATTCGGGGTTTTTGCAGCTTCTTGTAGACCCCCAGCTTCCTCTTGAGCTGCTTCAGCTCCACCGACGTCTTCCCTGGGGAACGGGTAGTCGCTGTGGGCTGGTGTCGGGAGAGGACGTTGACTCCGTGGAAAGGTCGGCTTCTTTCCACACTCCTTAATTTGTTCCCCAAGTTGTCCGGTACCGGTATGATCTCCACAATTTTCTGCTTCTTCTGGAGCCCTTCCCGTATTTTCTCCAAGGCTCTAGCCCCTCAAGAATTATAAGTTTTCATTAAAGCATCTTTATGAGATAACTTTAACGGATCCTTATAACTTCTTCGAGGAGTTTCCCCGTCTCGGCAGAGTCCTTTTTCGCGGAGTCAGAATTTTCCTCTGACGAAGACTGGTCGTGGGGTGGAGATTTTTCCCCATCATTTCCTCCTGCTCGCGTCGAATCAGCTTCATTGAAGTTGATTTTCCCGGAATCCTGCGGCCGTTTCCGGATCTTTTCTTTTTCGCCAGCTAGATCCGCAATCACTGGCGACTCCCGATTTTTGTCTTCAGATTGGTCGAAGGATTTCCGCCACTGTTGCGTGCCCGATACTCTGCGTGTGCGACTTTCATTTTGTTGCAGTCGAAGATTCGATGACCCATCACCCCGCAAAAATCACACGTGAAGTTGGTGTTTTTCGGACGTGGCCACACGTCGAACCTGTTGATTTCCATCGGGTCGGCGAACGTGGTGTGAGCCGAGCGGTCGCCCTGTCGCGTACTGCCCACGTGCGTCCGTCGTGTCCCGGCGTTGACCATGTCGAAGCGTTCCGCGGCCGATACGACGTCACTGTAGCTCGCGTAGTTCGTCGCTGCTACTTGTCATTTGACTTGCGAATTCGAAAAATTGCGAAGCTGGTGCTTACCAGAATCGGCGTCGAATCGGTCGCCCCCGGCGGTTTTTCGAGGCAGGTTTTCCCGCTGCTGCTGCTTTGTTGAGCGCGGCCGAGTGAGAAAAGCTCTGATTACCAAGTGGCACAGGATCGAATGTGTCGAGGAAAGATTGCACTATCGATTGATACAAGGCGCTTTTATACTTCCATAGTACATCAGGTAACCAGGTTTATCTTATCCCAAGGGAATAGACCCTTCTAGAATATAGAATCACCCTGCGTATAGCCACGCGAGGCTATTGGCTTTAAGGGATAACGGCAGGATTACGCTAGATAGAGCGCGCCAGTACATCCCAAGCCTGTTCAGTGATATAATGAGAATAACAGGATAAACCAAATGATAAGGGAAAATGGAGAATAGGAAACCAAATAAGATGAGATAAAAAGAGAGATGAAATAGAAAGGAAAGAGAAGAAGGGACAAGTGGTGTAACGGGGTCGTACTCTCACATCAACGTAGGTGCGAGGCGTCGGGATGTCGAGGGCATCTGGGTCACCCTCAGGGACAGAGAAGGGGACAGAGATGGGGAGCGGCCTCAGACAGGAAAGTGAGCTCGAACTGCCTATCCAAGAGCAGCCACACCCCCGACGGTCGGAGGGCAGGCAGGGTCAGAGACCAGAGCGGTGGCGTAGTCCAGGCGGCGGGTAGCGGCGTAGTCAGTGACAGCAGCGACAAGAGCCGACAGACTCGAGACAAGTGCCACCCTGAGCTGCTTGTCTCTCACCAGGCACTGCCCCTATCCAGTCTAGGGGGTGTGTCAAACATATCCTTGTATGTTGTTATAGATTACACAAGGTTGTGCCTTAAAGAGTACAACCCACTAGGTTATATTCCCTTGTATGCCATGGTTCTAGTCATTCGTTAACTTTGATAATTATGTCTTGTATTAGGTGTCCATCTTGTATTCGGCCTCTCTGTTTATAAGACACACTTTTTATGTAAGTATTGTCAACTTATACATACATTTGCATGTAGAAGTTATAGGCTAGAATAGGTGCGTGTTCTTAGAGAGCACAACCCAAACCCTATATCTCCCTTGTACTCTCTTCTTGCTCATTTTTCCTAGTATTCTAACAAGAATGAGACCCAAGTGACGTACACTCCCTAAAACCCCCGGTTAGCGCTTTGTGCCCACCCAAAAAGGGCTCAGTTTATTAAAAAAAATCCATTTATAAGAAACTTCACCACTTTTTTGCTCGGTATATGATAAGACATAGGGGTCTTCTTGTTGAAAGGGCGTTAAGGAGCTAAGCTAGGTAGCCATGAGAAATTGTCGAGAGGTTTAGCTAGGCGGGAAGAGTTACGAGTGAAAAGAGGGACAACTAGGAAGAGAAAGAGATACAAGAAGGTGGGGTTATCCCCTCTACAGTAGGATCCAGCAATATAGCCCACCTACTAAGCAGGGCCTACTTTTGGATTTTTACTACTCTGAGGGAGTGGCTTTTTTCATCACTCTGAAAATCAGAGTGCTCCCCAATGGTTTCTCTGATTTTCCATGGTTTTTTCTATTTCTCAAAATTTTACACTGATAATGCAGAGGGGTTTTTTAAGTAACTCTCTGCAGCAGGGTCCTCTAGGCGTGCGGGGAACAAAGGGGAAGTATCGAGATATTTTATGGGCATTGGAAACCGAGATTGCAGGGGCAGGGGGAACCGAGCTAGCAGGAGGGGTCGACACAGCAGGGGCGGGGAAGGGAAATCTTGCACTCCCCATGCAAGCACACGCTGGCCCCAAATACGGTGAAGGGCCCAAGACGACCTCACATAGCCAACAGCGCATCTCGCTTGACCCCTAGATTTGGTGAAGGGCCAATCAGCGCCCTCACGCACCTTCAAGCACAATTGGCGAAGTGATTTTGGTGAAGGGACATTAAGCCCCCTCACACAACCTCGAGCACGGACCAGACGATGATTTCGCCGGTGCGTGTGGCATGACGCGTTCTTCGGGAAACATGGGCACAGCTGGGTATAGGGGGCAGGAACATAATCACATACCGTATATACGGTACCCCCTATACATGGACCATCAGAGTGGTACAAAGATTTACTTGGATAAAATCAGAATAAAAAAACATTTTTATTATTATTTTTTTACTCAGGGCCCCTAGAGTAGTTTTCAAAAACGACTTTGATTTCCAGAGAAACAAAGTAAATTACTCTGATAAAATAGACCCTCCTACCAAGCCTAAACAAATATATATATATATATAATATATAATATGTATATATAATTTGACACACCCCCTAGGCTTGGTAGTCGAAAGCCCACCCAACACACAACACCCCCAATCCCTTGCACCCCCATGCCCTTCAGTAGCTGTGGCGTCTACCCCTCTTGCGAAGCGGTGACACCCCCGGCGGGTGGCAGCAAAGGCGTATGCGGCGGCTTCAACGACGACGACAGTGGCGGCGGCGGAGCGGGTGGCGGCGGAGCCAGCTGCCCTGCATCGGCGGCGGCGGCTTCGACAATGGTCGCGACAACTGCTAAGCTCGCAGCACTCGGCGGTGTGGCACGACCCGGCGACGATCGGGAAGAGAATCATCAACTGCAGCTGGAACAAGGGGTGGCGCGGGGGAGGGGGGGCGTTGCTTCAGTGAGGCGCCCTGGCTGGCGCGCTGGCTGTTGTGCGGGCGTACAGCTGGCGCCTAAAACATTGTGCAGCCCGCTGCCGCACGTGCGATGACGCGTCGGCGATGCCACGGCAGCTTGACGACGCCGCCACGGCAGCACGTCGACGCTGCCACAGTTGCATAACGACGCCGCTAGGGCGTGGCGTCGACGCCACGGCAGCGCGTCAAGGCTGCCATGGCAGCACGACGAAGTCGCCATGGCAGCATGACGAAGCCGCCATGGCAGCACGACATGGCTATCACGGCGGCGCGGAAGTGATAGGAGGGAGGAGAGTACGCTGCGGAAGCGTGAGGAGGAGGCCTTAGCGAAAGGGCCTGCTCTGATACCATGTTGAAAGGGCGATTAGAAGCTAAGCTAGGTAGCCATGAGAAACTGTCGAGAGGTTTAGCTTGGGGGGAAGAGTTACAAGAGAAAAGAGGGACAACTAGGAAGAGAAAGACATACAAGAAGTAGGGGTTGTCCCCTCTACAGTAGGATCCAACAATATAGCACACCTACCACGCCTAAACAAATATATATATATATATATATATATATATACTGTATATGATTTGACACTTCTATCCGGGCGTTTACGGTGTTTCCCCGCAGCCCCCTTTCTATTTCCTTCTTGCTCGCTTCCCGCCGTACTTGCATTTGCTGCAGAAATCACGGGGAAAAAATGTAAACTTTCTATATTTGTAGTTATAGGCTAGATAGGTGCATGCTCTTAGAGAGTTCAACACGCAAGAATAAGGTCGCTGGCCCCTGCTCGCTGGCCCCTGCTCGCCGGCCCCTGCTCGCCGGCCCCTTCTCGCCGGCCCCTGCACGCCGGCCCCGGCTCGACGGCCAATTTCTGGGTGGTGTGACACCATTGAGATGTGCTTTGAGGCACCTCAACACACACTCCAGCAATGCTGACCGCTGCACCAGCAGTGTAACTGTTCCACTGAATGGGCCCGGCACTCCCTGAAAGGGAGGAGATACAGAATGCAGGGGCAGAGGGGGAGGGACAGAATGCAGGGGCAGAGAGGGGGAGGGACAGAATGCAGGGGCCGAGAGGGGGAGAGGCAGAATGCAGGGGCAGAGAGGGGGAGAGGCAGAATGCAGGGGCAGAGAGGTGAAGGGGCAGAATGCAGGGGCAGTCAAAGGGAGAGGCGGAATGCAGGGGCAGAGAGGGGGAGAGGCAGAATGCAGGGGAAGTCAAAGGGAGAGGCAGAATGCAGGGGCAGAGAGGGGGAGAGGCAGAAGGCAGGGGCAGTCAAAGGGAGAGGCAGAATGCAGGGGCAGAGAGGGGGAGAGGCAGAAGGCAGGGGCAGTCAAAGGGAGAGGCAGAATGCAGGGGCAGAGAGGGGGAGAGGCAGAAGGCAGGGGCAGTCAAAGGGAGAGGCAGAATGCAGGGGCAGTCAAAGGGAGAGGCAGAATGCAGGGGCAGTCAAAGGGAGAGGCAGAATGCAGGGGCAGTCAAAAGGAGAGGCAGAGGGTACCGCAAGGTGATTTGAAGCAGGGCATGTGGAGGGAGGGGCAAGCAGGCTGGCACGTTCTGTGGTATACGTCTGTGAAGGATTGGGAGGAGATTCCCTGTTGCAAGCACGTGTGCAGGGCGGAAAGCAAACTCCGCGGTACAGGAGTGCTTGTCGAAGGGTTAAGCAGAATCCTTATGAGAGATCCGTGTGTGGCATTATAGTTGCGTTGGTGCCGGCTTTCTTAGGCTTGCTGTGGCTTGCGTTTGCTTGCTGTGGCCTTGTCTCTCTTCCTCACCATCGAAGCCATCATCCTGCTCTGTTGGGAGTGTCAATTAATTTCAATGAATCCAATGCCGAGCACCATAACCAGCACTGTCTTCATCACAATGCAATAAGGGGCTGCACCACCAGAGGTTCTTTTCAGCCTGATTTCCAAAAGCTGGCTGTATTTCCGGCCCTGACCTGAGTGGACCTGGCGTTGCATTGTGCGCCATTTGTTCATTCATTGCTCAGTGCATGTTTGCTCACTGCTGGCGTCTCAGAGTTAAAAATTTGACTAGAATGAGAGATACAAGGTGCTTTTGTGCTAAAGGGGCGGTCCTCTCTAAGAGTACGCACGTATCTAGCCTATAAGACGTATACATATAAGTTTTGACACACCCCCTAGGCTAGATGAGGGGCAGTGCCTGGTAAGAGACAAACAGCTCAAGGTGGCACAACTAGTCCAACCTCTGTGGCAAGGGTCCAAGGATCAGTCAGCAAGAGAACAAACTAAACAAGAGTAATCCTAGGTGGCAATACTAGTCCAGCCATTGGAACAGTAGCCACAAGGCCAGTCAAGAGATAAGAAGAGGTACACAATCAAGGTCCTAGCAAGTAAGAAGCTACAGGAACTAGACCAAGCTGTACACAGTGTCGCTGATGACCTTTAGGCGCAAGCGCCTTCGTAAAGTTATCACCTGTGTTGGCACCGGAGGCCAAGTGTACTACGCGGGCCTGGTGGCACTGCTGTGGCTCGCGCAGGAGGAAGTACCGTAACTAGATGTGCTTCGCTTTGCCCTCTTGTCGAGGCTCTGACATAGGAGGATCATGGCCCTGTTGTCAGCGTACAGGACCGGGGCAGAGCTAGGCCGCTCACCTAAGTCTGTAAGCAAGAAAGTCAGCTTGCGGACCTCCTATGCCACCATGGCACCGGTGTAGATCTCGGACTCAGAGCTAGACTGGGTAATAGACGACAAGCAGGTGGGCCTCCACGAGATGGCGACTGCACCAAGGCTAAAGTAGTAGCCCTAGGAGGACGTCAGCATCGTCCGCCACGAAGCGTCTGTCTGCCCTGTAAGAACCACTGGCCTGCGTCCTCCCAGCACTAGCCCCATGCCCCATGTACTTGCTAGAGAACGCAAAACCCTCTTAGCGGCCGATCAGTGCTGTGGTCGATGTCTGCCTATGGCCACAAAGCGAGTCAGGATGCTGAGGGGGTATGCATGATCTGGACGAGTGCAACTCATCAGGTACATGAGGCAACTCACCAGCTCTGCGTAAGGGCCACTAGGCTCTACACACTCCTCAGGGACTGGAGCCAAGAGCCAGTAATCTACTGGCAGAGGTGTGGGCTGTGCGAGGAGAACTGAAGGTCGAAACTCTGAAGGACCTGGTGCACCAAGTGTGACTGTGTAAGAGTGATGGTGCACGCTGCTCTGTCCCTGGAGATCTACAGGCCAATGTAGTAGCGCAACTCTCCTAGGTCAGTGTAGGTGTGTCTCCTCAGCAACTCATTCTTCACAAAGGCCAGTGCGTCTCTGTCTGCAGTAGCGAAGACCGGGTCATCTACGTAGACAAGGATGTACAATGGGGTATGGCCAATATGAACAAAGAGCAAGGGGTCTGCAGACGACAGGAAGAAATGCAGGTCAGCTTACGTAGCACGCAGCGTGTCTTGCCACTCACGGGACGCCTGCCGCAGGCCGTAAACTGGGCGTCGGATGAGCCACTAGGTCCCCAAGGCGAAGGTGACTGTGAAGCCTGGCGGGCGACGAAGGTAGACCTGCTCGTGCAGACTACCCTGAAGAAAGGCTGTCGAGAAGTCGAAAGAGTGCAGCTCGTAGTCACGCTATGCTGCTTCGTGTAGCAGCACCCGAAGAGTAGTCATCTTCGGGGTGGCAGCGAAGGTCTGAAAGAAATCAACACACTCGTGCTGACTGAAGCCTCTAGCAACGTAGCGCGCCTTGAACACCGGCGGCTCTCCAGGGGGGCGCTTCACCTTGAAGAGCCACCGGCCATCGACTACGTTCACCCCAGGTGGAGGAAGTACGTCAACGAAGATGCCGCTGGATCTCGAAGATGCCATCTCCGCGTCTATGGCAGCTATCCACTGAGAGGCCTAGGGTCCCGAGGTCGCCTCAGTGTAAGTGCGAGGGGTCGGGATGTCAAAGGTGTCCGGGTCCTCCTCAGGGGCTAGCATTATGGAGCAGAGATGAGGCGCAGCCTTGGACAGGAAAGCTAGCTTTAACTGCGTGTCTTCTAGGACGTCATTGCCAAGGGCAGGTGCACCCCCGCTGGACAAAGGACGGGCCGGGTCTGAGACCAGTGTTGTGGCGTAGTCAAGGTGGCGGGTAACGACAAAGTCTGTGACAGCAGCGACAAGAGCATCAAGACTAAAGAGAGGAACAGATGGGTCGGTAACAAGAGAGGCGAGGACCGGATGAACAAGAGGACTAGTGGCACGGAGTAAGTCAAACAAGGGAGGCGGAGTGACAACCAACGATGATGGAGGAGGCGACAGGAGGAGGAGAGGACGGACGCACGGGAACGAAGCAACATAGGGTGAGAGCACTGGACAGGAGAGACAGGACGAGCACGAGAGGGACGACGAGACCAGAAGTGGGACAGAGGCGTCAGGCCAGGACACACAGGAGGAGACACAGGTGGAAAACGCAGGGTAAAACGAGCTGGAGACAAGTCCGGCGGAGGAAACACATGACCGTAGACATGCGGGGGAGGCGAAGGCGGGCGGTTAGGGGAGGGAAGGAGGCCAAGGGCAGACACCGGCGGCGACTTCTGCTGCTGCTGCTCCACGCCGACACCACGACCTCCTGCTGCACCACGGCTACCTCCGGGACACTCCACGCCAACACCCCCAGAGCGAGGACCCTCTCTGGCACTGATGCCACCCCCAAGACCACCGGGACGAGCCACGGCAGTAATCCCAGGACTAGCACCCCCAGAACCAGCACCCCCAGAACGAGAACCCTCTCCAGCATCGGTGCCACCCCTAGGACTGCGGGGACAGTAACCCCAGGACTAGCACCCTCCTCAACTCCCGCACCCCCAGAGCTCGCGGACCCCTGCGGTGGCTGCTGCTGCGGCAGCGGCTGCGACGACTGCTACTGCGGCTGCGGCGGCAACGGCGGCTGCTGCTACGGTGGAGGAGGAGGGGACACCGGGACGGAGACAGGCGGTGACACCGAAGCCGCGGGACCCCGGAGTCAGCGGACTCCTCGACCGTGACAACCGACGGGAGGGGAGTGACGTGAGACACACCAGATGGGGCAGGACAGGGAGGAAGAGGAGCAGGGGCTACTGAGGGAGTGGGGACAAGGAACAGGGACGAGGTAACCGGGAGACCTCGCGGGTGTAGAAAGATAAAGACTCGTCAAAAGTGACGTCGCGGGAGTGAAAGAAACGGTGAAACGGCGGGTGGTAAAATTGCCAGTCAGACGCGTCGAGAGGGGAACCAAGGAAGACACAAGGGACGGTGTGGGCTGTGAGCTTGTCCGTGCAAGAGGCATGGAACGCAGATGCGTCACCAGCGAACCCTGTCCAGAGAAGGGTCGGCGAAACCTGCGGCCGATGGGACTGTGGCCACAGGTTAAGCTGGTGAGCGGCATAGCGAACCGTGAACGGCCACAGAAAATGGGGTGCACTAGCATGGATCATGGAGGTACAAGCCACCTCCATGACCAACCCGATGCAATGCTCAACGACTTCATTTTGATGCGGAGAGTCCGGAAGGGTGTACGACTGGGTGATGCCCTCCGCACGACATTACTGGCCAAGCCAACCGGAGGCGAACTCGCCGCCACGGTCGGAGTGGAGATGCAACATGGGGAGGCCATGGTGGACTCGCGCAGCTACGACCCACGAGATAAGGGCATCAGGCACGTCGGCCTTCCGCTCTAGGGGAAACACTGTGGTGTCACGCGTGAAGTTGTCGACAAGTACTAGAAAGTAGCGCTCATGACGCGGCCCAGGGACAGGAGCGAAACCCCAAATGTCCAGGTGCAAGGTCTGGAGTGGCGCAGTGGTTTGGGAGCACGGAGGAGTGGGGAGCACGGCGCAGCCGGCCCTCGAGGCAGGGTGTGCACGGTGGCACAGGCGAGTGAGGGAGGGCAGGAAGCGACGTAGGAAGACCACGGACAAGCCCGTAATGGGACATGTGACGCAGACGCGGGAGAGCGGGGTGACCTAGGCGGTGGTACCACAATAGTGAAGGGTGAGTGAGCGACCGAAACGAGCAGGCTGCAGCTATCTGAGTGGACCCGGCGACCTGAGGGGGTGCTCCCACCAGGGGGGACGCAGTGTCCAGCGTGAATAGACCAGACCCGGGGTCCCGAGGGAGCGTGGTAAGAGGGGCACCAGTGGCGGCCTTGGTACAGACGGCGTACCGCTCGTGTCCAGGGAACGTAGTGGTGACGCCAAGGTCATGAAGACAGCCAACACCGACTAGGCTCGTAGAGAACGAGGGGATGTGCAAGCCTATAAGAGAGACCGATGGGACTGCCGGACAGGGAAGGGTAGTGGAGCTACGTGCGACTACCGGACCTGAGGACGGGTCAGCAAGCGCTACAGCGACAGGGGCAGCAAGCGGGTGAGCGAAGTGTGGTCACGGAAGAAACAGGCAGACGCACCAGAGTTGAGCATGAAAGAGAGCGAATCGGTAGCGCCTGCAGTAGCGGCGGCTGGCGGAGGGGTTAGAGTAGAGCCAAAGCTAAACCAAGCACGAGGTCTTACGCCTGACGCAACAAAGGAACATAGACTACACACAGGAGGCACACCTACACTAGGCACCACAGGGTGATAAGATCCGGTCACACTAGTATCATCAGCATACATGACAGACATAGCAGTCCTAATCTGATCCATGTCAAGCTCAAAGACGGGCACACGGCGGCGGGCCAGGGCGTACCAGTCAGGAGGGTCCGAGATGGGACCAAAGCGGAGACGGTAGAGGTCGCCGAGGCGGCAGTAGCAGCGGGCGGCATTGTGACCTGGACGGTCGCAGACGGCGCCACGGCGGGGGCTGGTCTTGTGCTGGTACTAGCAGGTGGCCACACTAGAGCCACCACCCAACACCGAGCCGCGCGGGGCACCACCACGACCACCACCACCAGTGCCACCAGGCCACCATGGCAACGGGGGTCCCCATTGCGGCTGCTGCTGCTACTGCTGCTGCGATTGCTGCTGCTGCTGCTGCAACTGCTGCTACTACTGCTGCTGCTGCTGCGGCTACAGCTGCTACTGCTGCTCCGGGACACCAGCCATAGTCGCGTCGTCTGCACCACCGTCCCCGCCCCCCTTCCACCACCCCCACCACCTTTCCCTCCACCACGCCCCCCTCGGGGTGGCGGCCCCTACCCTGACGCTGCTGCGCTGAGGCCGCGGCGGCGGTCTCAGCAGCAGAGGCTGTCTCAGCGACAGCAGCAGAAACGTCAGAGTAAGTGCACTGGGAGGGAGCACAGTGCTGGAAGATAGGGATCGACGCAGCACCGCTAGACTGAGCGATAGTGCGCTGGCAAGTCTCTATGGCGGATAGGGCGGTGACAAAAGTAGGGAGGGTGAGCTCACCTGGGTGCTGACTAAGGAAGTGTTCCCGGGCAGTGGCTAGGCGGTTAGGAAGGCGCATGGCAATGAGGTAAAGGGTAGCGCAAAGTGGTGGCGGGAAGGCAGTGAGCTGTGCCTTAGTGCTAGCGGCGCGGTAGCTAGCCTCCAGTGCACGGAGGTGCGTGGCAAGGTCAGCGACAATGGGGAAGGACAGCATGAGGAGGATCAGGCGGCTGGCACAGGCTGAGGTAGGGGTAGAATAGCGCGCGATGACGGCATCTAAGTAGTCCTTGGCGTTCGCTACAGCGGTAAAGCGGGGACGCTCGGACAAGGGGAGGGCGTGGCTAATGGCAAGCTGAGCAACAGCGTCGCGCGAGTCTCAGATAGCACAGGCAAGCTCGGCAGCGACAAAGGTCTCACGTTCAGCGGGCGTGGGGGCGGCAGAGGGCAGCAGGCGGGGTGGGGCGAGGGAGCTTACCATCGAGATGGACGGCCAGGGAGTGGCCGTCCTGGCGCTGCCCGGTCAGCTGGCGGTGGAGGTTGACGAGCCACGCCTCAAACTCAACGGCCCGACCCTCCACATCCAGGCGGAGCAGTGAGTCCACCATCACCACGACTGCAGCAACGGACTGCCGCTGACAAGGGGAGGAGGAAAGGCGGAGGAGGGGCGGCGGAGCGCGGTAGAGTGAGGTGGAGTGCGGTTGAGAACAGTGGAGAGCGGTGGAGTGCGGTGGAGTGCAGTGGAGAGCAGTGGAGTCAGCCGGCAGGAGTGCTGGCTCAGAAGGGAGCCAAGGCAGGTAGGTCGGAGCGGCAGAGCGGCGCGGCGGCGCAGCGACACGACATCACGGCTGCACTGCGGCTCGGCGGCTGGACGGCGCGGGTCCGGCGCGGGCTGTGGCTGGCAGAGCCGGTGCTGATGGAGCTGGGGGCCAGCGAGCTAGGGGCCAGTGAGTGCGGGACTGGCGGGCGCGAGTCGAGCGAGCGCGGGGCTGGCATACGCGGGGCCAGCTGGCGGGGGGCTGGCGAGCGCGGGGGCCAGCAAGCACGGGGGCCGGCGAGCATGGGGCTGGCGGGCGCGGGGCTGGCGAGCGCGGGGCCAGAGAGAATGGGGCCAGCGGGGGCGGGGCTGGCGAGCGCAGGCCCAGAAAGCGCGGGGCCAGCGGGCGCAGGGCCAGCGAGCACGGGGTTGGCGAGCGCGGGGCCAGAAAGCGCGGGGCTGGCGAGCGCGGGGCTGGCGAGCGCGGGGCTGGCGAGCGCGGGGCTGGCGAGCGCGGGGCTGGTGCGCGCTGGGCCAGAAAGCGCGGGGCTGGCGAGCGCGGGGCCAGCGAGAACGGGGCCAGCGGGCGCGGGGCTGGCGAGCCCGGGGCCAGGAAGCACGGGGCTGGCGAGCGTGGGGCTGGCGAGCGTGGGGCCAGCGAGAACGGGGCCAGCGGGCGGGGGGCTGGCGAGTAGGGGCCAGCAAGCGGCTGGCGGCTACGAGCTGCTGGCGACTACGAGCTGCTGGCGGCTACGGTCGGTTGGCGGCTACGGGCGACCAGCGGCTACAGGCTGCTGGCGGCTACGGGCGGCACAAAATGGGCAGCTAGAAACGGGCGGCTAGCGACGGGCGGCTAGGGCTAGGACTAGGGCGGAAGCGCGGGTGGGCGGGGAGGACCTAACCTAGCGCATGATACCATCTCAGAGTTAGAAAGTTGACTAGCTTGAGAGATACAAGGTGCTTTTGTGCTAAGGGGTTGTACTCTCTAAGAGTACGCACCTATCTAGCCTATAAGACATACATATACGTTTTGACATGGCGTTGCTATATGGCTCCAGCAGCACACTGGCAGTGCATTCAGATGGTACACCAGGATTGTGCGTCATAGTCATGGTACATTGACCAGCGCACATCCATGCTTCTTGCACTGCAATCAACGACGGTTCTGCCGCTCTACAAGCAGGCTGTCCATGCTGTGAGTGCTGCGCAGGCTCTGCGAGCACCCCTGGAGTCACCTCTTTAGTGCATTCAAAAGAGCGTTTGTAGAAGTTCAAGGCTGAATTGGAGTTCAGTTGCTCTCTGGTGAGCGTTCTGGTAGCATTTTATGGAGAATCTGTTCACTAGAATGAATTACAAGGAGACAGCAGTTATTGAACAAAGTTGCCTGAATGTACAAATTTCCCGATGTCCTTTTATTCCCAGGCTGAGCTGGGAAAACATAGTTACACCACCGGGGGTGCTGTGCTGTGCTGTGCTGTGGGTGCTACTCTGTTCCGCGCCTGTCACTGGCACTGAGGGCGGCCGCATGGCTCCAACTCATAGCATGAACGAGTGGTGGTTTACTACGGGAGTCACGCCATAGTCCTTCAATTGCTGCGTGAGCGCGCCGTTCTGCCTCTCCAGCGCTTTACACCGCGCCTGCAGGGACTGGATGTACACCACCGCGTCTTCCAGCATCGCTGACGTGTCCGTCTTGGCGTCCATCTTAGGCAGCACCTCCTTGAGCGTTTGCAGCCGCACGGTGATCTTCTCCCGCCGCAGCCTCTCAGCTACACTCCGGGGCTTGGTGGAGTAACCGAGGTTGGTGTTACAGTTACCAGCAGCGTTGCCTGCACGGGGGCTCCCACACTCTCCTCCTCCTCCTCCGGTTTTGAATACCAGGGGCCCGTCATTGCTGTGGTCATTCTTACCCTCGCCTGCTTCTTCCCCCTCAGCATCCACTGAGAATCCAGACCCAGAGTTCTGGTTCTGCTGCTGCTGCTGCTGCTGCTGCTGCTGCTGGCCGCTCATTCCGCTGCCGCTTCTGGAACTTCCCTTCGGGGGACTATCCATCCCGCGGTAGGCCCCCCTGGATCCTGCACCCGCGTGCCTCTTGCTGCCCTCAGCCCCCATAAGGCCTCCGGTCAGGCTGGCGTTCATTCCCCCCCACTGAGCGCCACCATCCATCAATCCTGCCCCCATGAATTGCCCAGTCAGGTCCGCGCCAGTCGCAGCGACAATCACTGCGGGCGACACGCCCATTTTCGACAGCTCCACCGCCAAAACCGCCTCCGGGGAGAGCGACAGGTGGATCCCGCCTTCCCCCAGCCCCGCGCCTCCGCTTCCGCCTCCCCCAACGCCCCGCGCCAAGGCTCCCCGCGGGAGGTGGGTTCCGCAGGGCCCGGGGGTTGTGGTCGCGAGGAGATTCCCCTCTGCGTCACGCTTGCCGCTGGGGCTGGGGCGGATGGGGAGGCCGCCTGGTCCGGTCGCTGCGCCGGTTGCTCCGGCGCCGCCCCGAACCTGGTGCAGGTCCGGAAGGCCCCGCCTGGAGCGTAGTCCGGGGGAGTGCTGCCTGCCGCCAGCGCCAGCGCCGCCGTCACCGCCAGTTTCCATCATTGCGGCCACGTCAGGCTCGGAATTGTGCCGGCCTCCGCTGGAAACCAGATGTTGGTGTGGCGTGCGCGCGCTGGTCTCGTCCCCCTCCGACGGATAGCTGCGGCTGCGCGGATACCCCGCGGCGACGGCGGCGGAAAACGACGCGGATTTCCGGTGAGTGCTTCGGCGGGGCCTCCCCCCGAGGGAGTCCCCGCCGGGAGAGCCGCGCGGGGAGCCTCCGACGCCGCGTCCCCCCACGAGGGACGGCGCGGGGGGGAAGAGCGAGCCCTGCACCTCCTGCTGGAGCGCGGACAGCAGCAGCTGTTGCTCCGCGGGAGTGAAGCTCGACAGGCCAGAGCGCCGGATGCGGCTGCCGAGATTCGTCGTCGGGTCGAGCAGCGCCGCGGCGAGCGAGTCGGGCTTGTGAACCGCGGCGCCGGATTCGAAACGGGATGGCTGGTTCCGCTGTTGTTGCGCCCCCGCCGCCGCCGGCGCCGCCACCTGCGCCAGGGCGTCAGTGTTGGCCGCCGCGGCTGCAGGATCGGTTTGGACGAGCTGGTCGTAGAAGGCGCAGAGGTCCTTGTTCTGCGCGAACGACGCCACGTTCCCCGCCGCAGGTTGCGCCGCAATTGCCGCTTCAAGGGAGTCGGAGTCGGCGGACACGGGGCCGCCGCAATTGGCGCCGAAAATGGCGTCGCTCCTCCCCGCAGAGTGCTCCATGATCAATGTGTCGTCGAGAGCCGTCGACATGGAGATCTGTGATGTCACTTCTATTGCCTTTGTGCGCCTCAGAGCTTCCGATCGGAATCGGGGCGTCAGAAATTGTCAAAAAAATCGGTTGAAGTGACTCACGTAGCAGTCAAAAGGATTGCACGTTGTGGACGGACAAACAGCACGTTTCGGTCGCAAATCGGGCTTGAGAAGTGAGAAGGAACGCTCGCTCAGGTTCGAGTGGCCAAGTAGTAGCGAAAGGGGGGACCCAAAAAGCAAGTGCAGTGAACAAGGATTATCGCTGTTGACAGTTCGAGTTGGAATGGTTGATTGGTGCGGAGAGTGGGCGATTTGTACGCGGAAATAAGCCGCCATACTCAAGCACAATAAGGGCCTAGCAGCGTCGTACTGGGGGGTGTGGTAGCCACCTACCACTCATGGTCGCCGCTCATAAGCTAGGTGGACTAAACTAGTGGGCTAGTTGACATCCATCGCGCCATACTTGCATCCTCAGTCGAACCCCAGTTGCTGCTGTCAACATTTTTTTTTGAAACCCTGGATGAGGTTGCGTAGGGGAGGAGGCCGCTTGCCAGCGCTGGGCGTAGCCGCTACGCGACCAAGTGAGCAAGCGAGCAAGACGACGATAAGGAGGAGTTGCTTCGCGTATGCAGCAGGGGGTCATTGGCGTATTGGGCTTTCTGTTTCGCTAGGTACAGAGGCTGCAAGCGGTGATAAGCCTTGCAATCCCCCAGCAAAAAAGATTCGAATTGTGCCGCAAAAGCTGGGACGATCTGGTTATGGCTGGACGAGAGCACATGCGTCGGGTTACCCAAAATTTGCAGCTTTTGGAGCTTCGCTTGGCATGTGGTCAACGCGGTCATTTTGTTGGCCAGCGCTCGTCGAAAAATGTCACGCCTGTCACACGGCTGTCCAGCTGGTGGGCGCTAGGCAGCGATGTGCCGCTTGGTGACGAATTTCCCGACTAAAATTCGCCTTCCTCGCTGCACTGCACACGTCTTGTTGTCGAGCACGCGTCATCATTCGCCGAAATACATTCTTCCATGACCGCATGAAGTGTGCGTGCGCTGATCCGCACTTGCGACGATCTGAGGGTTTTTTCTAGTGGGTGTCATCCCGAAAAAGTGTCATGTGAAATGGTGAAACTTCAATGCCCAAAGATTTGTGAGTATGCCCATGGACTTCCGAGTCACCGGTGTTTCCGAGTCACTTTCGAAACACCTACTAAAACAAGCCCTGCGATTTGTATGCCCATGGACTTCCCTGTTGGTAACACACCTGTACCCGCAATAATCAGTTGAGAGTACCCCTAACCCGTCAGATCAGTATCGAAGCATCATCCCGCAATTCAGCTTGTGGTGTGGAAAGTCGGAAGCTAGTCGTCAAAGGATGGGAGGGATGCAATGCTTTGCTGGTCTCTCGCCTGGGTAAGAAGTGTAAGTCATTGATGTTTCATGAAACAAACGATATTGAACCCCTCGAGATATCCTAAAATATTCTTCCATGCCCGAAAAAGACGCTAACCAAAATTGCATCACGAGGGGTTAACTCGCCTCCTCCAGTCATTCGAGAGCTTGATTTTCTCTCCCCCCAAGCCAGCGAAGCTGGTTTGGCGGTGGATTTGGCGCACCGGCATTGGGGGGGGGGGAGGGAGGGGGGGAGGGGGGGGGGGGAGGGGCTCTTCACGCGACTTGTCACGTGCTCCTGCCGAAATGAGTTCTTACGTGGACCCCAAACTTGGATTCGATTCCGAATTCAGGATCCCTTTCCAGAACCGATCCGCAAAAGGGTCCCCCGGTCCCGGGACATTGATCGGCATTGTATGAAAACTTCAGGTTGGCCACTGCTTCTGGGAGGGCGTTGACAAAGCACGGGCCAACTTTTGGCACTGGTGCTGACGGAGTTTACAGAAACGAATCCCGTTTTCAGAGCTTGAAAAATGGTTCCTCCCAACTCCAAGATCTGTGTTTGTAACAGATACTACAGTCCTATAAATCTTAATTTTTGTATCTTGTAGACGCTTGCTGAATGTTGATGCAATTTCTCGAACTCTGTTGAAGTGGCTCATGATACATCATGCTATTTGTACACGATGATCTACAGAAGCGTCCAAGAAACATGATGTCAACACGTCAACAAGGCTCGAGGACAGGGTTTAATGGAGTGCGGTGCGGAGTGCGCACCACGCCATTACAGTCTTGTACATGGCGTTGCAGGCTATTTAAACCCGTCCAGATGCATCTGGAGAGCAGAAATTTTTGGTTCCTCTATAGTTTCTCCTCTGGTATCCGTGGTCTCTGAAATGTGTCCCCGCAAAGGGAGTTTCGATCGCGACTTCGACATATTCCATCGTAACAGGTACAAACCAGGATTACAAAACCGCTGGTTGGGGAAAGGGCACCAAAAGAAGCCCGTGTGACTTGACTCCAGCTCTGGACATCGACCTTTTTCTGACCAACCACACGGCTTCAAAGCAGCTGCAAGGTGTAGTTCTGAGCCGGGGCATCCGCGTTGGGATTTGACTTTGAGTAGAACTCGGACTTGATTCCGTTCGTGAGTGACCCCACAAAAACCAAGGCTCGAGGAAATTAATCCGAAAATGCATCGAGAAGGGAAAGCTGAAAAAACAAACGCGAAGCTACCAAAACAGCCCGCTAGGTTCGGAAACTTCTTGTACTGATGTGGGCGGGAAAGTGGTCCCCCCGACATTGGACGAAGGTTCGCCGCGGTGCTCTCAGTTCTTGGAAGGGTACGGAAAGTATAGAGCTCGGTGCCTCGACGGCATGTATTTTGTAGATGATTCGCCACGCACTTCGGTTGAACACGTTTCGTTCAGGCCCATCGTCAGTCGTCACTGGACATCATGATAACCTCGCGTGATACCAGATCCACAGCAAGATTCCTGCTCTCATTTGAGGCTCTGATCTTGGCAGAGCGACACACTGAATGCGAGTTTGTAGTACTGTACACATACGCAAGTGTATCGATGACTAGAGCAAGTATCTCACATGGGCCACTATTCCCTATATTCAAACATGTACGCAGGAAAACATGTAACCAGCCAATCAGACATTGCTATGAATTAATCAGAGTAATAACAGGTAGTGTAATAAAGGAGTCGTGATTCAAGAGTGTCGATACAAATTAGGGCCTGGGAATTTACAGGCACGAACAGAGCTAGCCGAGATCCATGGGAACAGGTTGGGGCGGTCCGGTTGTTGAAAGCTACGGAAACGCCGCGCGTCTAGGTTTGGGTTCGCGAAGTGGTTCGGGACCGAAGAAGTTGGCTGCGCCTGGACTTCCGAGAGTCGATGGCGTATGCACTGCAGTTGAGCCCAGTAAGGAAAACGGAATTTCCTGACACTACCCCCCATTCCGGGATGAGAATGCCCACATCCAGGACACGCCGTCGATGTTTTTAGTCCCAGACAACTCTGTTTTCACCGAGCGTGGCTGCGGGAACCCAGAGGTCGTCGTCAATTGTGCGATCGACCCAGCGTACGAGGAAATCGATGGCTGCTGTGTCTCAATGACCACGTACGCGATGTGCGATAATCTTGGACAGTTCGATCATTGGCTCGGGTACTGGGTTGACCGTAGGATTGATTTGTTGACGGTCGAGATTGGTCACATTCGGGACAAACGGTCGCAGGAGCCTGACGAGGAACGAATCATGAATTCGTCAGTTGCCTCGCAGTTACAGCTGGGCGGTGACTGGTGTCACCATGCGAATGATGCTGAAGGGTCCGCAAAAGTCTTGGTCGTTATATATTTAGGAGGGCGATTCCCAAATTCCTGATGTTGAGCTGGACCAATTGCCCAAAGACAAGTGTTAAGTCTCGACATTCTCGATCAGCTTGCTGCTTAGCCCTCTGATTGGCTTTTAAGATGGCATCGACGGCTTTTTTGCAAAGACTGTCGGAGGTTTTCGACGAACTGCTGAGACTGTGGTGCCGGATTTTCTATCGGTGGCGATAGAGGGGTTGTCGGGTCTATCCCGTAATTAAGGAAGAACGGGGACTGAATAATTATGGCCGATGGGGCATTGTTGTACGCAAACTCGATCAAAGGAAGGGCATCTTCCCATTGGGCCGGGTCTGTGCATGTCGTGCGAATCAGCTGCTCCATCATCTGGTTGGTGCGCTCAGTCTGACCGTCCGATAATGGGTGGTACGTCGTGGACAGATGCAGACGTTTGCCGTACTGCTGCCAGGTTTTTGTCCTGAAGTTGGAAGTGAACCGTGGGTCGCGATCGCTGATGATTACCGATGGGATGCCGTGTAGCCGCACGATGTTTGTAAGGAACACTTTCGCTGTCTGGTCGACAGTGATTGTCGTCGTGTAGGCAGTGAAATGGGCCATTTTGGTTAACCGATCAACGACGACGAGGATCGCGTCATTACAGCTTGGACCAGCTGGTAGGCCAGTGACGAAATCCATCGTTACTTGTTGTCAGGATTGGCTGTGTGGCTCGAGCGGCTGCAACAATCCAGCGGGTCGAAGTCGGGAAGACTTCATGCGTTGACACGTGGCGCAGGAGGTGACGTACTGCTGCACGCCGTTTGGTTGGTCAGGCAAATAATAATTACGGCTCAGTAATTTTGCAGTTTTGTCAATGCCATAGTGACTCGAGAAATTCGAGTCATGCGCCTCCTGGATCAGTAATTCCTGTAGTGTACAATAGGCAAGATCCCAAATCCGATTGGTACCGGATTTTAGATAATAGACCCCTTGCTTGACCGTCAGTTGGGGATGACTGTTACTGGTGAACAATGGGTCAGTACTGTATTCGTGGGTGAATAAGCCAGTTAGCAGTGGATTAGCTTGGGTAATTAGGACTGCGGCGGTGTGGACCGAGGGGCGGGTCAGTGCGTCGGCGATGTTGCTAACCCCTCATTTGTAGGTGACTCTGTAGTGGAAATTGGACTCAATGTATTCGAGCCAGTGAATCTGTCAGGGATACAGTGTCGGTTGGGCGTGGATGAGTTGTAGCAACTTGTATGCTGTTTCGACTATTACGTCAGCGCCCGTCAGGTAGCAGCGCCAGACTTTGAAAGCATGAACGATGGCGAGTAACTCCTTGTCGTGGAGAGGATAACTTTGCTCGGCTGGATTTTGCTTTTGTCACTCGTAAGCGATGGGTTGGAGGCCTTCGCCAAAGTCTTGTAGCAGTACTGCGCCCACGACTAGATCGTTAGCATTGGTGATGAGTTCGAACGGACAGTGAGGATCAGCAATCTGAAGAACTGGAGGGGTTATCAGGAAACGTTTGAGCTTTTCGAACGCAGCCTGCTGCTCTTCCCCCCACGAAAAAAACGTGCCCTTCTTTAGGAGATCCGTGAGAGGGGAAGTTACCCCCGCCAGGTTTGGAATGAAACGGCAGACAGAATTAACAAACCCCAGAAAACTTTGGAGTTCGCGTAGATTAGCCGGCGGCTTCCAGTCTTGGAGGGTTGATTTTAACACTATCGATGGAAATCACGTGACCCGAAAACTCCTGTTCGTGTTGGAGAAACTCACACTAAGAGCCCTTGGTGATCAATCGGTTCCACTGGAGGAGAGAGAAAACTGCTTCCAAATCCTTCAAATGTTGCTCTCGGGTTGTGCTGCAGACGAGGATGTTGTCGAGGTACACGATGACACATTTATCCAGCAGTGGCCGAAAAAATTCGTTCATGATCAACTGGAATGTCGAAGGCGCGTTTATCAAGCCGAATGACATGACCGTGTACTCGTAACTCCTGTACTGGGTCCGAAACGTCGTTTTGTAGCAGTCAGCTTCGTGCATGCGGAGTTGGTGGTAACTGCTACGCACGTCAATATTCGAGAAAAATCTGGCCCCGCGAAGTTGGTCGATGAGGTCGATTGCACGTGGTTTGGGGTAGCGAGAATTGATGGTAACCCGATTCAAGGCACGATAGTCAATACACAAACGCAGACCGCCATCTTTCTTCGGGGTGAACACGATCGTAGCTGCAAATGGTGATGTGCTGGGGCGGACGAAACCTTTCTCGAGCAGGTAGTCCAACTGGCGTCGAAGTTTATCTAAATCAGGCTGAGTCAGCCGCCATAGGGTCTGCATAGTAGGATGCGCGCCAGGTTTGAGCTCGATTTTATGGTCATGGGGCCGTTGAGGTGGCAAGCCCGCCGGTAGGTCGTCTGGAAAAATGTCCGTGTGCTTCCGAACCACTGTTGCCAAATCATCCGGTACAGCTGCGCAGAGTTTGTCGATGTCGGTTGGCGTGTCGACAGCCGTTGATGCGATCCATCGGACGGCATACAGGTGCGCTTCTCGAATCATCGCGCGCTTTATAGTCACTGTGCTGACCGTCAATGTTTTCGAGTCTTGACTACTGCATTTGGGACAGGTGACTCGCACGTGAGATACACGCTCCCGAATCGCCAGTGGGGTGCCGTCAACCAACCTCGCGTCAATTTCGGGCATGCAGCGTTCCAGCTGCAAACGGAGTTTTTTCGCTTTTGTCACATCGATCATATTGTGGCTTGCCCCACCATCAACAAATATTTTTATGCGGGTGTCGCCAACTCTTCCTTAAACCAGCACAGTGTGATTAACCAGTTCACCCCCCCTATTCAGCCAGGAATGGTCGATGGCCCAAATCGGCACTATAACCTGGTGGGGGTGTTGGCGTTAGGGCGACATAATCAAGTCAGTAGGTGGCCCATTTGCTACTGACGATCTCCATTTCCCGACTGCTTCCCATCGTTAACTAAGTTCTTCTTCAGCTGCGGGCAGTCCCTCACCATGTGGCCCAGTTGGTTGCAGTTGAAACATCATCCGGAAAATACCCGGGCTGCACACACTTCCCCGCTGTTGATTGATGTGTGTTGGGGCTGGCCTAGAAAAGCGATTTCCCTCCCAAAAACCCGCTCTTCCGAGTCCATGCCTTGCATCCAGCGCATCCTCGACTTGGAAAATTTCGTTGAAGGTTGCCGAGGCTCGCAGGGCGATCTCTTGCTGAATCTTTGGCTTGAGACCACCCACGTTGCGATCGATCTTCTCGTCTTCGCTAAGCCCTCTGATTTGATCGCATAACGCCAAGAACGAAGCCGTGTATTCTTGGATAGAGCCCAACTGACTCCACATCCGAAGCCGCTGAGCATTCGGCACTAGCTCAAAAAGAAAGCAGACATTACGTGCGCCTCGGGCTCTAGGCGTAGGCTTGTGGGCGCAGGGCGACTGTCGAGGCACCCCGACATGGAGCAGGCTGTCTACAAAAAGTTCCTGAGCCACCGCTCCCGTGGCCTTGTAGTCCCGATTTCCCTCTTTCAGGTTTGGAGCCGGCAGTTCATGAAGACTCACCATCCCGAGGTGGACAGGAGGGCCTCGCCTCATTGGACCTTCGGGTTCCGCGTTCGCTGGGGCCTCACCGTGCGAGTCAAGACCAAGATTGGTCAGTGTTTGACCCGCGGTAAGCCGACCTCTCTCATTCGCGCTGACCTCATTTTATGCAACTACATGCCGCATGGTTGTAGAATAACATGGCGTATTCACCCCTACCTTCCTTTTCCGCGTATCTTTTGTTTCCACTGGTAGATTGCAAGCCAAAGAGCAAAAGCTTTTGGCGCTTCGTCCGGAAACATGTGCTAGAGAGCGGCATCGACCCATGGAACATGATCAATGCGGATCAAACTCCACTGTTCCTAGAGATGCCTTTCGTGCGCACACTTTACCATCGCGGGGATCGGACAGTGCAGATTCGGAGCGCCTGGTATGAGAAGGAGAGGGTGACGGTGATGTCGGCGGTGACAGCGGACGGCCGGAAACTGCCTCCCATGGTCATCTTCAAAAGGAAGACGATCCCTAACATTCGAGCACCACTTGGTGAGTTTTGCTACATGACAGCCTATTTTGTCTCCCCAGCTGTTTCCCTCGTATTATTCCTAACGGTGTGCGTGCATTATTGTGCAGGTCTCCTTATCCGAGCCCAGGAGTGAGGCTGGATGGATGGAGGCCTCGTGCAAGATTGGGTGCAGCACGTATTGCTGCCCTTCATCCGCCCCCCCGCAGGGGTCTCAAGGAGCAAAACACGGCTTGTCCTGGACTCCTACCGTGGGCACCTGACGGACGGCGTGCTTGGCTCCTTTAGGTGGCATAGGATCAACCCCGCAATCATCCCTGGCGACTGCACGCCCCTTCTGCAGCCACTCGACGTCGTCATCAACCGTGCCTTCAAGGCGGGCGTCCGGCGGTTCTACAACGACTGGTTCGCCACAGAAGGCATTGACCTGCTGACGCCCGCAGGTGAGCCCGTCTCATGTTTGCTGGTATGTGATTGCCTGCCCTGTTTAACTCACAATTCAAGAATCTCACCTCTCTGTCTTCCTCTTGATTGCTTACTTGAGCAGGCAATCTGAGGAAGCCGCCGCCAGAGTTGGTCCTGTGCTGGATCTGGAACTCATGGGACCTTGTCCCCGAGGACATCCTTGTCTGCGCGTTCAAAACGTGCGGCATCAGCAACAACCCCGATGGGAGCGAGGACCACCTGGTCCTCGCTCACATGCGCGATGCTGCCCAAGTCGAAGTGCACGATGACGTGCATGCTGCCAGCGCCGTGGAAGAGTGGATCAATCCACTCTACGCAGAGGCCGAGCAGGAGGACGAGGGGGAGGGAGGCAAGGAGGAGGGGGATGGGGGAGATGGCTGAGGAGGAGGAGGAGACAGAGGAGGCAGCAGCAGCAGCGGCAACAACAGCGGCAGAAGCGGCATCAGCAGCGGCGGACGAAGAGGCCTCAACAACAAAGTCTCGGAGTTCCCATGGCGAGGTGGACATCAACACAGCCTGGGACATTGAGTCCCTTGAGTAGTGGTAGTTAGTAGCAGTTCGGTGGATGTGTACCGTATCAGTAGGCTCGATGAGTTGGTCTAACATGAGGTGTGCTGCCGTGGATGTGCAGTGCCTAGGATTTCCTAAGGCAGTATGTAGCGTAGGTAGGATGCAATTGGCATGAAGCAATAGTGGCCGGGTAGAACCGTCCTAACTCATAATGTGGAAGTTGACTTAGTAGTGCATGACACATTTTGAAATTGAGTAGAAACTGCCAGGAAAACCTCTTAAAACTGAAGGGGGGAGGGTTCTTAAATGATTTACCCCAAACACCGGGTCCTCACAATCCCTTTACGATATTAACACCCATGGTCCGGAAAAAAGACCCTGAGTCCCTTTTTCGGGAGGGTAATCATGCCGGGAGATCACGGTAATAACAAGTAGTGTAATAAAGGAGTCGTGATTCAAGAGAGTCAATATACAAATGAGGGCCTAGGCATTCATAGGCACGAACAGGGCTAGCCGAGAACCACGCGAACAGGTTGGGGCAGTCTGGTTGGCGAACGCTACGGAAGCTCCACGCGTTTAGGTTTGGGTTCGAAAAGTGGCTCGGGACCAAAGAAGTTGGCCGAGCCTGGACTTCCGAGAGTCGAGGGCGTACGCACTGTAGTCGAGCCCAATAAGGAAAAGGAATTTCCTTACAGAGAGTAGGTCTGAGTGCTCGATAATGAGTCACGAATGTTAACGAGTAACAAAACTATATGAAGAAATTTGAATTCTCTATGTGTACGAGATATCACCCTGGTAATTTATTTTCAAGTTTCTGTCAAACATATCTTTGTATGTTGTTATAGACTACACAGGGTTGTGCCTTAGAGAGTACAACCCACTAGGTTATATTCCCTTGTATGCCATGGTTCTAGTCATTCGTCAACTTTGATATGGTATCATGAGTAGGTTAGGTCCCCCCCGCCCACTAGCGCTTCCGCCATAGGTCCTAGCTGCCTCGTCGCCCTCCTGTCCATGCTGGCCCGTCCCCTAGGGGGCCCCGTCACCTAGCACCTAGCTGGCCCCATTGCCTAGCCGGCCCCGTCGCCTTGCCGGCCCCGTCGCCTAGTCGGCCCCATAGCCCAGCCGGCCCCGTCGCCAAGCCGGCCTCGTCGCCTAGCCAGGCCCGTCGCCCAGCCGGCCTCGCTGCCTAGTCGGCCCCGTAGCCCCGCCGGCCCCGTCGCCTAGCGGGCCCCGTTGCCCAGCTGGGCCTGCTGCCTAGTCGGCCCCGTCGCCCAGCCGGCCCCGTCGCCTAGTCGGCCCTGTCGCCGAGCCGGCCCCGTCGCCCAGCCGGCCCCGTCGCCCAGCCAGCCCCGTCGCCCAACCGGCCCCGTCGCCCAGCCAGCCCCGTCGCCTAGCCGACACCGTCGCCCAGCCAGCCCCGTCGCCCAGCCGGCCCCATCGCCTAGCCGGCCCCGTTCCTAGCCGGCCCCGTCGCCCAGCCGGCCCCATCGCCTAGCCGGCCCTGTCCCTCAGCCGGCCCGGTCGCCAAACCGGACCCGTCGCCCAGCCGGCCGCGTCGCCTAGCCGGCCCTGTCCCTAAGTTGGCCTTGTAGCCTAGCCGGCCCCTGTCGCCTAGCCGGCCCCGTCACCTCACCGCCTAGCCGGCCCCATTGCCTAGCCGCCCGCGGCCCCGTCTCCTAGCTGCCACGCGACCCCCTGTTGACCAGCCGCCCCACGGCCTTGCCGCCCAGCCTCCTCGCGGCCCCCGTCCCTCAGCTGCCCCTGCGGCCCCCACCTCGCTTCATTGGCCCTCTCCACCACGCTGCACCGCACTGCACCGCCCTGCACCGCACCGCACCACACCGCACTGCACCGCATCCTACCGCACTGCACCTCACCCTACCGCCGCCCTACCGCATTGCACCGCACCGCACCGCACACCACTGCTTCCCGTCGCACTCTGCCGTTCAGTACATCCCAATACAGCCTTTCTGCTGCTGCTGCGACCATGATGGCGGACTCGGTCCTGCGCTTTGATGCGGAGGATTTTTGACCTGCGCCACCACCTCACAGGTCAACGGCAGGACGGCCACTCCCTGGCCGTCCACATCGACGGTATGCTCCCTTGCCCTGACCCCCCTGCTGCTCTACCCGCTGACCCTTCGCCTGCTGACCGTGAGTTCGCTGCCGCTGCTGCCCTTGCCCGTGATGCCGGGTTGTCGCGTGACACTGTCGCACAGCTCGTGATTAGTCATGCCCTCCCCCTGTCTGAGCGCCCCCACTTTCAGTCGGTCAGGACAGCGCAGGAGTTCCTAGAGGCTGTTGTCGCGCGCTATTCCACCCCGCCCTCTGCCTCCGTCGGTCGCCCGATCCTGCCCATGCTCTTTCCTTATCTCGCGTCTTTCCCTACTGTCGCTGACCTGGCCGCCCACTTGAGCACGCTAGACGCGACCTGGCGCGCTGCCTGCACTGAGCCTCAGCTTCGTGTGTTTCAGACCCCCATCTGCTATACCCTCTACCTGCTTCCCACCCGCCTCCCTGACCGCCTTGCTACCGCCCGCAATCACTTCCTTGGTCTCCTCCCCGCTGACCTGACTCACACTGACTTTGTTGACACCCTGTTTGCCATAGCGTCTCGTCAGTGCTCTATCGCCCAGTCTAGCGGTACCGTGCCGGTCACTATCTTTCAAGGTTGTGCCCCCGCTCAGTGCACTTACTCTAACGGTTCTTCTGCTGTCGATGAGACAACCCCTGCTGCGGAGACAGCCGCCGCGGCTGCTGCAGCGCAGTTTCGTCCGGGTAAGGGTCGCCGCCCCAAGGCTGGCCGCGGTGGAGGTAGCGGAGGAGGGGGTGGGGGCAGTGGTGGAGGTGGTTTGCCCGCTGGTGGTACTGACGAGGGGACTGGGCCTGGTGCCTAGGAGTCGCAGCCCCAGTAGCAGCAGTAGCAGATGCCACCGCTGGACCAGCAGCAGTTGCAGCAGCAGCAGCAGCGGGTCGGCCATCTCCCACCCGGGTGGCCTGGAGCCGGTAGTGGAGGTGGCCGCATTGGTCTTGCGCGCGGCATGACGTCACGTGGTGGTGCGTGTGACGGGCGCTGCCATTACCAGCTCCAGACTGGTCCTCGCCGCGGCCTCGTGTGCGGTAAGATCGGTCACACCCCCACTCGTTGCATCAGTCGCCTAGACGACCTGTTTCGTCTCCGCTTTGGCCCGGCACCAGACCTCCCCGACTGGCAAAGTCTACTCCGTCGTGGTGTTAGGATTTTTTATATGGGCATGGATGAGATTAGCTCTGCTTTGTGTGTGCCGTAAGTCGATGACTCTAGTGTGACCGGTTCCTATTACCTTGTGTTACCTTGTATAGTTGTGCCTAGTGTGCCTAGTTCAGGCTCCCCTGCTGCGTCAGGTGAAGGATCCCCAGCCTTGTTTAGCCTTGGATCCTCCCTCGCTCCTCCGACCTCTGGCGCCACTGCCGCGCTCTCCTTCATCCTGGAATCCAGCGCTTCTCGGTGTTTCTTTAACGACTACACCACGCTTACGCCGCTTGCCGCTCGCGTCGTAGTTGCTCTTGCATACCCTTCCTCCGGTCCAATAGTCGCCCGTAGTTCCACCACCCTTCCCTGTCCGGCGGTTCCCTCGGGCTCTCTTACAGGCCTGCACATCCTCTCATTCTCTAGGAACCTAGTTGGTTTCGGCTGCCTCCAGGACCTTGGTGTCACCACTACGTTCCCTGGTCACGAGCGGTACGTTGTCTGTACCGAGGCCGCCACTGGTGCCCCCCTCACCACGTTCCCCTGGGACCCGGTGTCTGGCCTGTTCACGCTGGACACCGCGTCCCCCCCGATTGGGATGCCTCCCCAGGTGACAGCGTCTACCCAGGTTGCTGCGGCTTGCTCGTGTCGGTCGCTTCTGTGGCACTACCATCTAGGTCACCCCGCTCTCGCCCGTCTCCGTCACATGTCCAAGCACGGTCTTGTCTTAGGTCTCCCTGAGTTATTCCGTGCTCTCCCCTCCTCACCAGTGCCACCGTGCACGCCCTGCATCGAGAGCCGGCTCAGCCGTGCCCCTCCCTCCTCCTCGTTCCCCCCCACCGCCGCACCGCTACAGACCCTGCACATGGACGTCTGGGGCCCCGCCCCCGTCCATGGGTCGCGTCGCAAGCGCTACATCCTAGTGCTTGTCAACAACTACACGTGCTACACCACGGTGTTTCCCCTGGAGTGGAAGGCTGACGTGCCTGACGTTCTTATCCCGTGGCTCGTCTCTGCACGTGTGCACCGAGGTCTCCCTATGTTGCGTCTTTACTCTGACCGCGGTCACGAGTTCGCCTATGGTTGCCTTGGTCGTTACTGTCGTGCAGAGGGCATCACCCAGATGTTCACCCTGTTGGTCTCCCCACTGCAGAATGGGGTCGCTGAGCGACGCATCGGTTTGGTTATGGAGGTGGCTCGTACCTCCATGATCCATGCCGGTGCACCCCAATTGTCTGTGGCCGTTCACCATTTGCTACGCCGCTCACCAGCTTAACCTGTGGCCGCACCCTCAGCGGCTGCAGGTTTCGCCGACCCTCCTCTGGATCGGATCCCCTGGTGACACGTCTGCGTTCCACGTCTAGGGCTGCCTTCCTCACGTTCATGCCTCTGACACGGACAAGCTCACTGCTCGCACCGTCCCCTGTGTCTTCCTAGGACGAGTCGAGGTGGAAACCTGGGTTCATGCGTTCTGGGAGTGCTGGGGAGCGTGCTGGAGTGGGTGCTGGAGCGGGTTCCCATTCAGCAGTGCTGGCGTGGAGCTTCTTCGAGGGAGCCGTGCTGTCGTCGGAGGTTCCGGTGTTGGAGTCGAGCAGCAGCCGCAGCAGTCGCTGCCGGTGTCCGCTCTTCGCCTCCTCGGTCTTCCTTCCCCTAACAGCCTGCCGGTGCCTTCTCCGTCGCCGCCGCCTCCACCTCCGCCGGTCTACGGCCCAGTGTTTCCTCCTCCAGACTCCTCTCCGGCTCGTTTCCCTCCCCGTTCTCCTCCTGTGTCTCCCCCTCTCTCTCCTAACCCGACTCCTCTGTCTCACGTCTGGTCTCGTCGTTCGTTCCGTCCTCGTCCTACCTTCCGTCTCCTCCCCCGTCGTCGCTTGATGTGGCCCCGCCTCCGTTCTCGGTCTTCCTCCGTACTGCACGTCCTCTTGTTCCTCATGTCCTTGCCTCTCTTTTTACCGACCCGTCTGTTCGTGTCTCGAGTCTGTCGGCTCTTGTCGCTGCTGTCACTGACTTCGCCGCTACCCGCCGCCTGGACTACGCCACCGCTCTGGTCTCTGACCCTGCCTGCCCTCCGCCCGTCGGGGGTGTGGCTGCCCTTGGCAGTGACGTCTTAGAGGACAGGCAGTACAAGCTCGCTTTCTTGTTTGAGGCTGCTCCCCATCTCTGTTCCATGCTACTAGTCCCTGAGGGTGACCTAGACGCCCTTGACATCCCGACCCCTCGCACCTATGCTGTGGCCACCTCGGGACCCTGGGCCTTTCAGTGGATAGCTGCCATGGAGCAGGAGATGGCATCTTGGAGATCCACCGGTACCTTCGTCGACGCAGTTCCCCCACCTGGGGTGAACATAGTCGATGGCCGATAGCTCTTCAAGGTGAAGCGCCCTCCTGGAGAGCCGCCTTTCTTCAAGGCACGCTACGTTGCTCGAGGCTTCAGTCAGCGTGAGGGGGTGGACCTTTTTCAGACCTTCGCCCCGACCCCAAAGGTGACTACCCTTCGAGCACTGCTACACGTAGCAGCACAGCGTGACTACGAGCTCCACTCCTTCGACTTCTCCACTGCTTTCCTCCAGGGCAGTCTACACGAGCAGGTCTACCTGCGCCACCCCCAGGGCTTCTCCGGTACCTTTCCCCCTGGTACCAAGTGGCTCCTCCGCCGCCCTGTCTATGGCTTACGACAGGCGCCCCGTGAGTGTCACGACCCGTTGCGTGCTACACTGCAGTTCTTCCCGTCGTCTGCACACCCCTCGCTCTTCGTCCGTTCCGGCCAGACTCCGTTCTACATTCTTGTCTACGTAGACGACCTGGTCTTTGCTACTGCAGACAGAGACGCGCTGGCCTCCGTGAAGGCCGAGCTGCAGAGGAGACACACCTGCACTGACCTAGGAGAGCTACGCCGCTACCTTGGTTTGAAGGGACAGAGCAGCGCGCACCATCTCTCTCTCATAGTCACACTTGGTGCGCCAGGTCCTTCAGAGGTTCGGCCTTCAGTTCTCTTCTGCACGGCCCACCCCTGTACCAGTAGACCACAGACTCTCTGCTCCAGTCCCGGAGGAGGCCGTAGAGCGCAGTGGCCCCTACACAGAGCTTGTGGGTTGCCTCATGTACCTGATGACTTTCACTTGTCCAGATCTCACATACCCTCTCAGCATCCTGGCTCGCTATGTGGCCTCCGGCAGACACTGACCACAGCATTGGTCGGCATCTTAGAGGGTTTTGCGTTATCTCGCAAGTACATCGGGCTTGGGGCTAGTGCTAGGAGGACGCAGACCAGTGGTCCTTACCGGGCACACAGACGCTTCTTGGGCCGACGACGCCGAGAATCTCCGGTCCTCTCAGGGCTACTTCTTTAGCCTTGGTGGAGGTGTTGTCTTGTGGAAGTCCACCCGTTCGTCGACTGTTGCCCAGTCTAGCTGTGAGGTTGAGATCTACGCTGGTGCCATGGCAGCACAGGAGCTCCATTGGCTGACTTTCTTGCTCACAGACTTAGGTGAGTGGCCTAGCTCTGCTCCGGTCCTGTACGCTGACAACATAGCCATGATCCTTCTGTGTCAGGAGCCCAGACTCGAGGGCAGAGCCAAGCACATCCAACTGCGGTACTTCCTCCTGCGTGAGCTACAGCAGTGTCGCCAGGCGTGCGTAGTACACTTGTCCTCAGGTGCCAACACAGCTGATATCTGTCAAGATTATATAAGTTCTATATAATTGATAGGCTTGATAGTTGTTACTGAACCTTTCTGTAGAGGGTACAATCCCCTCCTTGTACTGCTCTAACTTCCTAATCGATCCCTCCTTTCTTTCTCGAATTTTCTCCTCACGTTCCTAGATCTACTTTCCTCCCGCCATTCCATGGCGTCCTTTCCTAGTATCCTAGCTGCCTAGTCAAGCTAGTGTCCTAAGTTTCTAAGATGGTATCAGAGCAGGTTAGATCCCCCCCTAGCCCGCTCACGCTCCCGCCTCTACGCTCCTAGCTGGCCCCCTGGCCGTCGCGCTCGTCCCTAGCCGGCCCCTTGGCCGTCGCGCTCGTCCCTAGCCGGCCCCCTGGCCGTTCGCGCCTGTCCCTAGCCGGCCCCCTGGCCGTTCGCGCCTGTCCCTAGCCGGCCCCCTGGCCGTCGCGCTCGTCCCTAGCCGGCCCCCTGGCCGTTCGCGCCCGTCCCTAGCCGGCCCTCTGGCCGTTCGCGCCTGCCTCTGGCCGGCCCCCTCGCCGTTCGCGCCCGCCCCTAGCCGACTCACCCGCCGTCGCGGCCGCCCCTAGCTGTCGTCGCGGCCGTTTCCAGCCGGCTCACGGCCGCCCTTCGCCGTCGCAGCCATGTGTTACCGTCGTCGTGGCGCTGCCGTCGCAGCCCCTGCGTGTAACGTCGACGCCGCACCTCAGCGCCGGCGTCGTGCTGTCAGCACGGCATCGACGTCCCGCCGTGACATCGACGCTGCACCGTGGCGACGTCATAATGCTGCGGCAGCGGCGTCTTCGGACTGCGGCCGGCCAAGCAACGTTTGTGGCGCCGCCGGACCTGCCGCCCGCTCGCCAGCCACGGGCGTCGCTCAGGACGCCGTCCTCCCGCCAGTACGCGCCGCGCCATTTATGGCGCGTCGCTGAAGACTCGCCACGCCCCCCCCCCCCCCATTCTCCTTTCCCCCTGCGTCTCCTCCTGCTCCTGTTGCAGCTGCTGACTCCTACCCGGTCGTCGCCGGGCCGTGACACACCGCCGAGAGCCCTCAGCCGCGGCGGTTGCCTTTGCTGCCTCTCGGCGGGTGGGGATGTCACCACGTCACGCACGAGGGGTAGATGCCCGGTTGCTTACGAGCATGGGGGTGTAAGGGTGTCGGGGGTGTGTGGTGTTGGGTGGGTTTGTGACTATCAAGCCTAGGGGGTGTGTCAAGATTATATAAGTTCTATATAATTGATAGGCTTGATAGTTGTTACTGAACTTTTCTGTAGAGGGTCAATCCCCTCCTTGTACTGCTCTCTCTTCCTAATCGATCCCTCCTTTCTTTCTCGACTTTTCTCCTCACGTTCCTAGATCTACTTATTAAACCTAGAATTGAATAATGTGAGAGAGAGAGTACACAAACATATACCTAAATGTTGTACTCTCTAGAAGGTGACCCTATACAGTCTATACGAACATGATAACTACACATGTTTGACACACCCCCTGGACTGCATAGGGGAATGTTCTAGACAAGTAGCTCAGGGTGGCACTACTAGTCCAGCCTCTGAGACAAGGGTCTAAAAGACCAGTCAGAAGGAGTACAGACAAGGCAAGAACGAGTACAGGACGGCACTACTAGTCCAACCACTGTGAGAGGACACAAGTCCAGTCTGAGTGTATACATATATATATATACGACAGTACAAAGTCAAGGCCCGAGTAAGTGAGAGACTACAGGAACCAGACCAAGCTGTAAACAGTGCCGCTGATGATCTTTAGGCGCAAGCGCCTTCGTAAAGATATCAGCTGTGTTGGCACCGGAGGCCAAGTGTACTACGCGAGCCTGGCGCCGCTGTTGTAGCTCGCGCAGGAGGAAGTACCGCAGCTGGATGTGCTTCGCTCTGCCCTCGAGTCGAGGCTCCTGACACAGGAGAATCATGGCCCTATTGTCAGCGTACAGGACCGGGGCAGAGCTAGGCCGCTCACCTAAGTCAGTGAGCAAGAAGGTCAGCCAGCGGAGCTCCTGTGCCGCCATGGCACCGGCGTAGATCTCAGCCTCATAGCTGGACTGGGCAACCGACGAGGAGCGGGTAGCTCTCCACGAGACAGCACCTGAGCCAAGGCTAAAGCAGTAGCCCTGGGAAGACCTGAGCGTCTCGGCGTCGTCTGCCCAAGAAGCGTCTGTGTGTCCAGTAAGGACCACTGGCCTGCGTCCGCCTAGCACTAACCCCATGCCCGATGTACTTGCAAGATAACGCAAAACCCTCTTAGCGGCAGACCAGTGCTGAGGTCGGTGTCTGCCTGTGGCCACAAAACGAGCCAGGATGCTGAGAGGGTATGCGAGATCTGGGCGAGTGCAAGTCATCAGGTACATGAGGCAACCCACTAGCTCAGCGTAAGGACCACTGGGATCTACCGACTCCTCAGGAACTGGAGCGGAGAGTCTGTGGTCCAGAGGAAGAGGGGTGGGCTGTGCGGAGGAGAACTGAAGGCCGAACCTCTGAAGGACCTGGCGCACCAAGTGTGACTGAGTCAGGGTGATGATGCGGGCGGCTCTGTCCCTGGAGATCTGCAAGCCAAGGTAACGGCGCAGCTCTCCAAGGTCAGTGCAGGTGTGTCTCTTCAGCAGCTCTGCCTTCACGGAGGCCAGTGCGTCCCTGTCAGCTGTGGCAAAGACCAGGTCGTCTACGTAGACGAGGATGTAGAACGGAGTCGAGCCAGCACGAACGAAGAGCGAGGGGTCTGCAGAGGACGGAAAGAACTGCAGGTCAGCAAGAGTAGCACGCAGCGTGTCGTGCCACTCACGAGGCGCCTGGCGCAGGCCGTAGACTGGGCGCCGCAGAAGCCACTGGGTCCCAGGGGGGAAGGTGCCAGTAAAGCCCTGAGGACAACGCAGGTAGACCTGCTCGTGAAGGCTGCCCTGAAGAAAGGCAGTGGAGAAGTCGAGGGAGTGAAGCTCGTAGTCACGCTGAGCCGCTACGTGTAGCAGAACCCGAAGAGTAGTCATCTTCGGGGTAGGAGCGAAAGTCTGAAAGAAGTCCACCCCCTCGCGCTGACTGAAGCCTCTAGCCACGTAACGCGCCTTGAACGCAGGCGGCTCTCCAGGAGGGCGCTTCACCTTGAAGAGCCAACGGCCATCGACCACGTTCACCCCAGGTGGGGGAACTGCGTCGACGAAGGTGCCGGTGGATCTCCAAGATGCCATCTCCTGCTCCATGGCAGCTATCCACTGAGAGGCCCAAGGTCCCGAAACCGCCTCAGCGTAAGTACGAGGGGTCGGGATGTCAAAAGCGTCTGGGTCACCCTCAGGGACTAGCAGCATGGAACAGAGATGGGGAGCAGCCTCGGACAGGAAAGCAAGCTCAAACTGGCGGTCCTCCAGGACGTCACTGCCGAGGGCAGGAGCACCCCCGACAGACGGAGGACAGGCAGGGTCAGAGACCAGAGCGGAGGCGTAGTCAAGGCGGCGGGTAGAGGCGAAGTCAGCGACCGCAGCGACAAGGGCGTCAAGACTCGACACTGGAACAGACGGGTCGGTAACGAGAGAGGCAAGGACCCGAGGAACAAGAGGACGAGCGGCACGAAAGTAGTCAGACAGAGGAGGAGACGCAACGACAAGAGAGGACGGAGGAGGAGACGGGAGGAGGGGAGGACGAGACGCGTGGGAGCGGAGCAACATAGGGTGAGTGCGCGGGACGGGGGAGACAGGACGAGCACGGGAGGGGCGGCGAGACCAGACGTGAGAGGGCGGCGTCGGGTCGGGAGACAGAGGAGGGGACACGGGTGGGGAACGAGGGGGAAAACGAGCCGGGGACGAGTCCGGCGGAGGGAACACGGGGCCGTAGACGGGAAGAGGGGGAGACGGCCGGAGAGGAACAGGCGCAGGGTCAGGGGACGGAAGGCCGAGCAGACGGAGGGCGGACACCGGCGGGGACTGCTGCTGCGGCGACACAACACCAACGCCAGGGCCACAAGCTGCGCGACGGCTACCTCCCGAACCCTCCACACCGGCACCCCCAGAAGGGACACCCCCAGAGCCCGAAACACCGCCAGCACCGGTACCACCCCCAGGCCCGCGGGGACAAGCCACGACAGGAGCCCCGGGACGAGTACCCACCTCAACTCCAGCACCCCCAGAGTCCACAAACAGCGGCAGCGACGACGGCGGCGGCGGCGGCGGCGGCTGCAGCGACGGCCTCGACGGCGGCGGCGGCGGAGACGACGGCTGCAGCAGCTGCGGCGACGGCGGCTGCGGAGGCGGTGGAGGAGACACCGGGGGAGGGACAGACGGCGAGGACTGCGCCAAAGGACTACCAGAGTCAGAAGACTCGTCGACCGGAACGACCGACGGGAGGGGGGTGACGTGAGACACACCAGAGGGGGCCGGACGGGGGGGCGGGGGGGGGGAGGGGCAGGGGCCACCAGGGAGGGAGGAACCAGGAACAGGGGGGGAGTAACCGGGGGACCACGGTGGGGAAAGCGGCGGAAGAAGGAGACGGACTCGTCAAAGGTGACGTCGCGAGAGTGAAAGAAACGGTGAGACGGCGGGTGGTAGAAGTGCCAGTCGGACGCGTCAAGGGGGAAACCGAGGAAGACGCAGGGGAGGGTGCGGGCAGTGAGCTTGTCCGTGCCAGAGGCACGAACGTGAGCAAGGCAGCCCCAGACGTGGAACGCAGACGCGTCACCAGGGGACCCGGTCCACAGAAGGGTCGGCGAAACCTGCGGCCGCTGGGGGTGCGGCCACAGGTTAAGCTGGTGAGCGGCGTAGCGCACGGCGAACGGCCACAGAAAATGGGGTGCACCAGCGTGGATCATGGAGGTGCGAGCCACCTCCATGACCAAACCGATGCGTCGCTCAGCGACCCCATTCTGCTGCGGGGAGTCCGGCAGGGTAAACGTCTGGGTGATGCCCTCCGCACGACAGAAGCGACCAAGGACACCTGAGGCGAACTCGCCACCCCGGTCGGAGTGGAGGCGCAAGGCAGGGAGACCGCGGTGGAGACGAGCAGAGACAAGCCAGGGGATGAGAACGTCAGGCACGTCGGCCTTCCGCTCCAGGGGAAAGACGGTGGTGTAACGTGTGAAGTCGTCGACAAGCACTAGGAAGAAGCGCTCGCGACACGGCCCATGGACCGGGGCTGGGCCCCAGACGTCCATGTGCAGAGTCTGCAGGGGTGCGGTGGTAGGGGGAAAAGAGGAGGAGTGAGGGGCACGGCGGAGCCGGCCCTCGACACAAGGCGTGCACGGTGGGGCGGGGGATGAGGGAAACTCAGGGAACGAACCGGGGAGACCAAGGACGAGACCGTGCTGTGACATGTGACGCAGACGCGGGAGTGCAGGGTGACCAAGGCGGTGGTGCCAAAGGAGAGTCGGATGAGTGAGGGACCGACAGGAGCACGCAGCAGCAACCTGGGTGGACGCAGCTACCTGGGGGGAAGACCCAGCCGGGGACGTCGCGGTGTCAAGTGTGAACAGGCCGGACACCGGGTCCCGGGGGAAAGTGGTAAGGGGGGCACCAGTGGCGGCCTCGGTACAGACAGCATACCGCTCGTGACCAGGGAACGTAGTGGTGACGCCAAGGTCCTGGAGGCAGCCGACACCAACTAGGTTCCTGGAGAACGAGGGGATATGCAGACCGGTGAGCGAACCTGAAGGAACCGCCGGACAGGGAAGGGAGGTGGAACTGCGGGCAAAGACGGGACCACCGGAGGGGTCAGCAAGAGTAACTGCAGCAGGAACAGGCAGCGGCGTCAGCGTCGTGGAGTCGCGGAAGAAACACCGGGAGGCGCCAGAGTCCAAGGTGAAGGAAAGCGCAGCAGTCGCGCGGGGCGACAGTGAAGCGGTGGAAGCACCGAGGCTAAGCAAAGCAGGAGATCCTACGCCTGACGCAGCAGGGGAGTCTACGCTAGGCACAGCTACACTAGGCAACACGGGGTAATAAGAGGGGAGCACACTAGAGTCATCGGCATACATCACATGCAAGGCTGCTACAATGGCATCCATGTCCAAGTCAAAAATCCGAATGCTACGCCTAAGCAAGCTGTGCCAGTCCGGGAGGTCGGGCGCCGGGCCAAAGCGCTGGCGGAACAGGTCGTCCAGACGACGAAAACAGCGAGGAGTGGAATGACCGATCTTACCGCAAACGAAGCCGCGGCGAGGACCGGTCTGGATCTGGTACTGACAGGGCCCGCCTCCAGAACCACCACCCGGTGCACCACCACGCGCACGACCACCACCAGCTCCAGGCCACCCAGGCGGGAGAGCACTCGCCGGCCTCGTCTGCGGCGGCTGCTGCGGCTGCTGCGGAGGCTGCTGCTGCTGCGGCTGCTGCAACGGTGGAGGCAGCGGGGCAGCTGGACCGGGCAGGGTCCCCACGTCCGCACCGGCACCGGACGACCCGCCTCCACCACTACCCCCACCCGCACCCCCGCCACCTCCGCCGCTCCCAACCTTGGGGCGGCGGCCCTTCCCCGAGCGGGACTGCACTGCAGCAGCAGTCTCAGCCACAGCGACAGAGCCGTCGGAGAAGGTACACTGAGCGGGGGCACAACCCTGAAAGATAGGGACCGGTACTGTACCGCTCGCCTGGGCTATGGAGCGGTGACGAGTCTCTATGGCAGTCAGGGTGTCAACAAAGTCGGTGAGGGTGAGAGCAGCAGGGTGGATGCTAAGGAACTGGTCGCGGGCGGCGGCAAGGCGGTCAGGGAGGCGGGTGGCAAGGAGGTAGAGGGTAGAGGTCATGGGAGGCTGGTGGACTCTAAGCTGTGCATCAGTGCAGGCAGCGCGCCAGGCCTCATCTATCGAGCGCAGGTGGGCAGCGAGGTCAGAGACAGTGGGGAAGGACGCCAGGTCAGGAAAGAGCAGGGGGAGGATCAGGCGACCCACTGAGGCAGCAGGAGGGGTAGAATAGCGCTTGATGACAGCATCGAGGTAGGCCTGGGCGGTAGTAATGGTTCTAAAGCGAGGGCGCTCAAGGGGGGGGAGGGCATTGCTAATGGCGAGCTGAGCAAGGGCATCGCGGGAAAGCCAGACAGAGCGGGCAAGGGCAGCGGCGGCAGTGGACTCGCGCTCAGCGGGCGTGGGATCAGCAGGCAGCACAGCAGGGGGGTCAGGGCAGGGGAGCATACCGTCTAGGTGTGCAGAAAGCGGGTGGCCGTCCTGCCGCTGACCAGTGAGGTGGCGGCGAAGGTCAGCCAACCACGCCTCGAACTCCAGAGGCTGACCCTCAGCATCAAAACGAAGCTCAGCAGCCATGAGGGGCAGTGGAGGACAGTGGAGTGCGGTGTAGTGCTGTGCAGTGCGGGGCAGGGCGGTGCAGTGCGGTCCAGTGCGGTGCAGTGCGATGCAGTGCGGTGCAGTGCGGTTCAGTGCGGTGCAGTGCGGTCAGTGCGGTTCAGTGAGGTGCAATGCGGTGCAAGGCGGGGCAGGAAAGTGCAGGAGGGTGCAAAGTGGTGCGGGGAACGGGGGACAGTACCAGGAAGTATGGAGGGCCGGGGCAGGCGCGACGGGGCCGGGCAGGCGCGACGGGGCCGGGCAGGCACGTCGAGGCCGGGCAGGCGCGACGGGGCCGGGCAGGCGCGACGGGGCCGGGCGGCTGCGACGGGGCCGGGCGGCTGCGACGGGGCCGGGCGGCAGCGACAAGGCCGGGCGGCAGCTACGAGGCCGGGCGGCTGCGACGGGGCCGGGCGGCTGCGACGGGGCCGGGCGGCTTCGACGGGGCCGGGCGGCTGCGACGGGGCCGGGCGGCAGCGACAAGGCCGGGCGGCAGCTACGAGGCCGGGCGGCAGCGACAGGGCCGGGCGGCAGCTACAAGGCCGGGCGGCAGCGACAGGGCCGGGCGGCAGCGACGGGGCCGGGCAGGACACAGCAGGGCCGGGCGGGGGCGACGGGGCCGGGCGGGCGCGACGGGGCCGGGCAGGTGCGACAGGGGCCGGGCAGCTGCGACAGGGGCAGGGCGGGCGCCACGGGGCCGAGAGGCCGCGACAGGGCCGAGCTGGGGCGACGGGGCCGAGCAGGGGCGACGGGGCCGAGCAGGGGCGACGGGGCCCAGGAGGGTGGATACGGGGCCCAGGGAGGAGCGCGGCAGGGCCCAGGAGGGGCGCAACAGGCCCAGGAGGGGCGCTACGGGCCCAGGAGGGGCGCAATGGGGGCCCAGGAGGGGCGCGGCGGGGCCCAGGAGGGGCGCAATGGGGGGGGCCCAGGAGGGGCGCTACGAGCCCAGGAGTGGCACTACGGGCCTAGGAGGGGCGCGACGGGGCCTGGGAGGGGCACGACGGGGCCCAGGAGGGGCGCTACAGGGCCCAGGGAGGGCGCGACGGGTCCCAGTAGGGGCACTACGGAGCCCAGGAGGGGCGCGACGGGGCCTGGGAGGGGCGTTACGAAGCGCAGGAGGGGCGCTACGAAGCCCAGGAGGGGCGCTACGGGGCGCGACGGGGCCTGTGAGGAGCGCGACGGGGCCCAGGAGGGGCGCTAGGGGGCGCGACGGGGCCCTGGAGGGGCGCTACAGAGCCCTGGAGGGGCGCGACGGGGGCCTGGAGGGGCGTTACGAAGCCCTGGAAGGGGGGCGCGACGGGGCCTGGAGGGGCGCTACGAGGCCCTGGAAGGGGCGCGACGGGGCTAGGGGGAGGGGTCGCGACTGGGCTCAGGAGGGGCGAGGCGAGGCTAGGAGACGCGACGGGAGGAGCGGAAGCGGTAGGTGGGGGGGGGGGGGGGGGGGGGGGGGTCGAAACCTACTCGTGATACCATATTAAACCTAGAATTGAATAATGTGAGAGAGAGAGTACACAAACATATACCTAAATGTTGTACTCTCTAGAAGGTGACCCTATACAGTCTATACGAACATGATAACTACACATGTTTGACACTACTTTCCTCCCGCCATTCCATGGCGTCCTTTCCTTGTATCCTAGCTGCCTAGTCAAGCTAGTGTCCTAACCTAAGTTTCTAAGAACATCTTCACGAAGGCGCTTGCACCTAAAGATCATCAGCGGCACTGCGTACAGCTTGGTCTTGTTCCTGTAGCCTCTCATTTGTTTGGACCTTGATTGTGTACAGACCTTTATATATATTACCCTGACTGGCCTTGTGGCCTCTTCCAAGTGGCTGGACTAGTAGTGCCGCCATGGTTTTGTTCTTGCCTTGTCTGTACTCGTTTGACTGGTTTGAGGTTGGACTAGTAGTGCCACCCTGAGCTGCTTGTCTCTCACCAGGCACTGCCCCTATCCTGTCAAGGGGGTGTGTCAAACATAGCTTTGTATATTGTTAGAGATTACACAGGGTTGTGCCTTAGAGAGTACAACCCACTAGGTTATATTCCCTTGTATGCCATGATTCTAGTCATTCGTTAACTTTGATAGTTTCCCTACAAGACTCACCTCCTTTTTTAGCTAGTGTACGAAAAAATACCCTACGGTCATATATCCAGGCGTTTACGGTACTGATACAAGCTAAGAGAACCCCACACAATTCAGACGACCCATGATGTATCTGACTTACATTGTTCACAAGCTGTACTAAGCGATAATTGCTAGCAGTAACAAGCATGCACTTGCTGCCGTTGCAAGGGGAAGCCATGAGGCCCTGACGGATGGTGGGCTCGATTTGAAGTATGAATCTGAGACTGGCCGTTGCTTGGCTTCTGCATGCACAGGGCACATCACAGGAACAGAGCACTTACTACGTTGCATAACGGGTAGAAAACAGCAGGGAAGCTGGGGGCTGAAGTGGAGTAAGGTCTTAAGAAGCATCACCGGACTCACGAGCAACAGGAGCAGCGATCCCAGTGGCATTTTCCGGAGAATGCAGTGGCGTGACTGCAGGCCTTTCTGCTGGCAAGGGAAGGGCCAAAAATGAGTATCGTCTCCAAGCACCGTCACTAGACTCACCAGCAACAGGAGCAGCAACCCCAGTGGCGTTCTCCCGGGCACACACGGTTAACAAGTCGTGCCGTGCCGCCACTGCGAGCCTGTCTCCGTGTGAGGCACCAAAGTGGAAAGGCACAGTCTACAACAAGCACATCCCTAGACTAGGACTCACCGGCAACTGGCATGGTGATCCCAGGGGCGTTCTCTGGGGCGTACACGATCAGCAGCCCGTGCCGCGGCGCCACTGCGGGCCGCTCTCCAACGGAGGGGCCGAAGAGCGGGTGCATGACGGGCCCCAGCACCTCCATCTTGCCCTGCTCCACCGTGTCCCAGTCGTCCGTCAGCACGCCGCCCGTGTCCTTGGAGTTGGGGCCCCACGTGAACCACGTCCATGACAGAGACTTCTTCCTGCAGCGGAGCGCGGAGAACAGGGGAGGGGGGAGGGGGGAGAGGGGGGGGGAATAGAGGTGAGTTGTGAGGCAAGGGGCCTATACAGAGTGCAGCACGCCGCCTGTGTCCTTGGAGTTGGGGCCCCACGTGAACCACGTCCACGACAGCGACGTCTTCCTGGTAGGGGGGGGATGGAGGGGGAGGGATGGGGGAGGAGGTGGGGTGAGATGGTGGAAGGAGGGGAGTTGGCCCCCCTACGTGAACCACGTCCACGACAGAGACTTCGTCCTGAATAGAAGGGGAGATGAGAGGGGGGGGGGGAGGGGGGAGATTGCAGGTGAGGAAGGAAGAGGAGGGGAGTTGGTTCTCACGTGATGCACGCCCACCAAAGAGGCTTCTTTCTGGGAGGGGATAGAGGATCGGGGCGTGGGTGGAAGAGGAGGGGAGGGGAGTTGTGAAAGCCATGGGGAGCCCGTGTGACTCCCGGACACCCCCGACGCTATTCCCTTAGCAACTCACCTGATATATGATGCCTCAGCGCTGATATATGCCTCAGTGCTACGACCTACTTTATACCCTCTTCTGGCCTAACTCTTCTGTCACCCCTGCTCTCCCCAACCGCCGATTTCATCCCCGTTTCAGCCTCACCTGATATAGTGTCTGAGCGCGTTGACCCACTTCATCTCCCTCTGGCTCAGCTCGTCGGTCCCCCCAACGGGCAGCACACTCCCCCACTCGCCAATCCACACCGGCGCGATCTCCTGGTCCGCCACGTAGCCCCACAGCTCGTCCCAGTAGCCCTCGAGGTTCGCGGGGAACGCGGGGTCGTACAGCCATGGCTGGCCGTCCTTCACCATGGGGCCGTAGTCGTGGATGGAGTAGACCAGCTTGTAGGGGACGTTGAGCTTGAGCGGGTAGAAATAGACAGGCCGCAGGTTCGAGCCCCACCAGCAGTCGTCTCCGTCCATGCCCTGCACGAAGATGAGCAGGTCGGGGTTGACTCTCTGCACCACGTCCGCGGCCCTGCGAAAATGGGCGAAGAGGCAGAGGCATGGAAACATTATTCGATGAGGAAATGGGGTACCAGGAGTCACGACGATGCGCAGGTCCGGGTTCACCGCCTGGACCACATGTCACGGCTCTGCGAAGAAAGAACGACGCAGAGGCGCGGTAACATGTTACACGAGGGGAGGGGGGGGACAGACGAGGCACGAAAACGAGCAGGCCGGGGTTCACCGCCTGGACCACGTCCGCGGCCCTGCGAAAGCGGAATCGCGTCACATCAGGGAGGCCGTGCGCCACCCACGCACCTCTTGGCGGCAGTGCGCCAGTTGTACGGCTCTCGTTCACGCCGTCCGTCTCCCACGTCACTGGTAAATCAACTCAACGCCTGTAGTGGCCTCGCTTTCTCTCGTGTACCACAAGCATTCAGAACAGATGTGCCCTTTGTCGATTCAAAACGCACCTCTTGGCGGCGGTGCGCCAGTTGTACGGCTCGTTCACGCCATCCGCCTCCCACGTGACGTCGGGGTGCGACGGGTCGCGGTGCGGCTCGTTGAACAGATCGACGCCGACCACGGTGCGCTCGCCGTAGTAGCGCGATGCCAGCAGATTCCAGTTATCCAGCCACACGCGCTCCGGGTTCCCAAGGTCGAACCAGAGCCCCGCGTCCGCGGGGTAGTCGGGCGGAAGCGCGGGGCTCACGCGAGAGTTGCTGAGTATAACGCGTATGCCGCGCTGCTTCGCGCCCGCGATCACCGCGTCCATCACCTCGAGCGTCGTCAGCCCCTCGAGATCCGGATTCTTGCTGTAATCAATCGATCCGTCGGACGGGCGAATGGACGGCGAAATGCACGACGTGGCGAAATTCAGGCGAATGAGATTGAACCCGAGCGACGCCATCTGGTCGAGGTATTCGCCGAGCCCCCGCGCCCATAGCCCGTCCGCGACGCAATTCGCGGCGTCGAAGCCGTTCCAGTTGACGCCCGAGAATTTCACGACGCGGCCCGCCTCGTCCAGGATCTGATTCCCCACCGCGAACCAATAGCCGTCGCCCAGCTGGCTCGCGGAGGCGCGGAGCGGAAGAGCGGAGGAAGCGACGAGGAGGAGGAGGGTGAGGGAGGCATGTCTAGCTGTGGGGATTGTCCTGGCCGCCATGGCGGCTCGGAAAGATGGTGCACTATCTTAGAGTTTAGTCTACTAGGTGACGGTAGGTCTATCAAGTAGTTAAGATCTAATGGATAATGATCGATCTCTACACAACCTGCTTCTTGAAAAGGCTTTCGGAGAGAGGTTATCCGGATCGTGCTTGTGCTGCTGGAAAAGCGCCAGAGGCCCTCACTCTCCCTCCCACCTTAGCTGAATGTTAGAATAACCTTTGCTTTTTGCTGAAGTCTCGAGCATTCAAGTATGCACAGAAGCTCAGCGGCCGCCGCTGAATGTCATGTCACAACTTGACGTGAGATAATCCGTCAGAGACGCAGGAAAATTTCCTGCGGGAGGAGAGGAAAGTAGTGCAGGCGGGAAGGTCCAGGCGAGCGGAGTGAAGGCTGTGTCACGGGTGAGTAGTCATGGCGGTGCAATGGTGGTGGTGGTGTAAACGCACGGAGAGGATTCATTTCATGGTCGCTGTTGGGTGGGGCCCGGGGATTCATGATTCATGTTTCATGATTCATTCAAGGCCCCGAGAAACACTCACTCACAGTGCCTCTCCCTCCCCCCACCCCACATCTCACGAATTTCAGATGCGCTCCGCCGTGACGATTGACGCGCTTCGCACGGCACGACACTGGCGCTGACATTGATCTGTCGCGCTGGTTACCACATGCGGGCCAGCGCGTCGCACACTTCGGGTCCGCGTCGCAGCGACGCGATTGGCGGCTGACCGACACAGGTCAGCAGCACTATCAGTGAATTTGGGCAGGGGAAAGTAGCTGCCGCCCAATGGTTGGACATCTGCGCTACAAGGCACAATGATCTACACCAAAATCATACTACCTGCACGTATACATATGTTCTCACTGGCTGGAAGAAGCAAGTCGAACTTTCTTCCTGTTTTTCTCGATTGTAGCATGTTGTTATATCGAAGTCATGTTTCCAGCAATCTTCCCGCCTTTACTGTTATGTTCGGAGCATCTGTCACAGTTATCATCTAAGTTGGTTTCACAATCCGCCATCGTAGGCCTGCTATCAGCAAGCTCACTAGTCTTTCCGCTCACACATCTGTCTACTATCCTAGATTTCACGACCTCCTTACCCAGTTAGTTTCTAGCGCCGGTACTGTGCCATACGTTGCGTCTTGACCAGAAGCTTTTATATTCTAAAAGTTTTGCCGTAGAACGTGCCAGAATGTCTGCCAGGAGGCGTACTTTGCTGAAGGTCATCATTCTTGGCGACAGCGGGTGCGTAGGCTGCATATTTCCGCGTGTTCTGCTAGCTTCGCGTCCGTGCACCTTTCTAACTCCTCCTCGTGGTTTTTCTCTCTTCTCTTAAATTCGCTCAGCGTCGGCAAGACGTCGCTCATGAACCAGTAAGCAGTCAGTGGCTTTCTTCAGATCCAATCCCACAGCTCTTTCGTTCAGTTATTTTCCTGGGAGCCGGCTCTTCGTCTGACTATCAACTTCGTTGCTCTCTGTAGATACGTGAATAAGAAGTTCAGTGCACAATATAAAGCTACCATTGGTGCCGATTTTCTAACCAAGGAGGTCCAAGTAGACGACAAGCTTGTAACCATGCAGGTACATGTTCCAACCTGTCCCGCAATGCTTATTTCCTTTCATTCTTTTCTTTTTGCCGTCAGATGTCGTCGCCTAGCGTTAGTGACGCTTCGCGATCCGGGAAGTTGTTCCTCATCTTGCGACCATTTCGCCTTCTCGTTTTGATCCAGATCTGGGATACGGCTGGCCAGGAGCGGTTTCAGAGCCTCGGAGTTGCCTTCTACAGGGGTGCGGACTGCTGCGTTCTAGTGTACGACGTCAATGTCATGAAGTCGTTTGAGAACCTGGATAACTGGCGGGAGGAGTTCTTGATACAGGTGCGTATTGGGACGAGTTTTCTATTCAGGTACGTACGCTGAAACGCACGCGAGGGATGACAGGAGATCAGGTTACGATCGGGACATTACGTAGGCATCACGAACGCCGTAGAGCTAACGCGAGCCTTGTGCGTTTCTTGTCTGCTCTATGTCGCCAGGCCAACCCAGCAGAGCGAGACCTGTTCCCATTTGTGGTGCTCGGAAACAAGATCGACGTCGACGGTGGCAACAGCCGAGTTGTAAGCATTGGCATGCGTGTACAATACTGCTTTTCGCACCTGAGGAGTCTCCCCTGCTGTGTTGCTGCGTCCTCATGGTCCTTGTGTTGCTTCGTGATGCCCCATATGGCCGCGTTCACCTCGTGCCTCGTAATGCGCCTCGTGTGTCGTTCGCCTCGTGTCTCGTAATGCCTCGTGTGTCGTTTACCTCGTGTCTGTTGCGACGTGCAGGTGTCAGAGAAGAAGGTGAAGGCGTGGTGTGCGGCCAAGGGCAACATCCCGTACTTTGAGACGTCCGCCAAGGAGGACTACAACGTGGAGGCGGCCTTCCAGTGCATTGCCAGAAACGCGCTCAAGAACGAAACCGAGGAGGACTTGTGAGTCACTGCCTGTTGCTCTTTGCTGGGCTTATTTGTGAGCCGCCCCAACTTGTACAATATCAGCTTGTGCTCCTGGGAGGTCATACTATTCGTTCTCCTTGGCTTTCTCTTTTCCCCCTTTTGACCAACTTGTGATCTTACGTGTTGATGTTTCTTCTGGGCTTTGGCGTGTCACAGCTACTTGCCGGACACGATTGATGTAAATGCTGCACGGGCCACCAAGGCGTCATCATGTGAATGCTGACATGTGCGCTGGACAGGCCCTCCCATTGCTTGGTTGTCATTCCCCCAATGGGAAAAAAGAGAAGTTGTAGACCAGTATGTGCCAATCATCATATTCTGATGTCAACTGTATAAATCATGAATGGTAGATACTGTTGGAAATATCTCAAGGACTTAAGCGTTTCTGAAGTGTAACACTGTACTCGAGGAAGATTACAGGGGAGCACGCGAGTCAACGGAGGTTACACGAGGGGGCGGACAAAGAATGCGAAAGGACTCGAAAGGTCGCAACTGGAGGTTGCGACTGACCGTTACAACATCACGGATGGTAACCGAAGCGGCAATCGAGTCGCTGTGCGACTCGATAAACCGTTCCTGTAACTGTATTCTACAACTGCTTTCTTATCTACTATATATTGCTGTATGCTTGTTTCTTTAATCAATCACTTGTTCTCACATACTAGTACAAGGGTTCAACTGCCTCAACTTCCGCTGCACTACTCCAAGTCTCAAGTCTCTACAGCTGGGACTTGGTCTCTGCAAAAGATCCTAAAGGGTTATTCTCAGCCCAACAGATACCATAGAACTTGTACAGCTGTTATTGTAAGCTCCTGCTGAATGCATCTAGGGCAGTGAGGCAGCTCCGCCTTAAACTTGACAATGCACCTCTGCCAGAAAGGAATAATCAGAGTCAGTCAAGTTAGTGCAAAAGCCATCTGAGAATGCACGGTACGGTAGACACTCAATAGAGAAGCAGAGGGAGAGGTGGAAGGGTAGCTTACGAGGAAGCGCAGGCCTTCGCTGCATCTGCTATCATGTCACACAGCACCACTGGTTGTGGTGTTGGTGGTGTTGATGGTGTTGGTGCTGCCTCCTCTGGACCTCCTTGAGCCGCCTTCTTCCTGCTCGATCTCTTGCCTGTTGCAGGTGGCTTCTGTGCTACCAGGGACTCTAATATCGCAGACGGATTGAAGTCAAAGTAAGCCTGGAAAGCAGCAAAGCATACCAGTGTGGAGAGGAAAATGTAAAAACACATTTGGTAACTGAGCAAGAGGTGTGAGCACACATGAATATGTGGTGTGGTATGGACACAAGACCATACGGATGTTCGAGAGTATGCTTGTATGCGAAATAGAGACTTGAGGAGCGACAAACCTGAGTGGCGTGGCACAGCAGCACGGCCAGCAGGTCGCGTTTGATTCCTGAGCCCTTCCTGAGCTGAGGCAGGTTGCTGCAGCCCAGATGCTGCAGGAGAACTGGCAGGCTCGTGTTGCCCACCCCCACTCCCATGGGGTCCTTTGCCAGTGCTGCCCTCAGCTTCTGCTTGTGGAAGGAACCGGGAAAAAAATGCAGTGGGAAAGTGTTGTGAACTCATGGATTAGTGCATGGGAGGGGAGAGGTCATGGAATGAGAGGTCATGGAATGAGAGGTCATGGAATGAGAGGTCATGGAATGAGAGGTCATGGAATGAGCCATAGGTATGAATTTCTGGAAGGGGAGAGAGGGTGTAGGCCTTGTGCGCGTAGGAGGCTTACAGCTGAGAGGAAAAGAAGGTAACCCAGAGGGAGGTCACACCTAATGAAGTTACATTCATGGCGAGGTTGCACCTGGCGTTACACCTGAAGGGCTCACATGAGGGTCGAGGCAAGAAAAAACTGATGAGGCTGCACCTGATGCTGCACCTGACGTTGTACCTGACGCTGTACCTGACGCTGTACCTGACGCTGCACCTGATGCTGCACCTGACAGCTGCAGGGCTCACATGAGGGCCGTGGCGAGCGAAGAGGTGGACGATGAGATGATACTTGTGGCGCGGATCCACCATGGTCTGACGGGCATGCCGGGCATGTGCATGGCATGCAGCAAGGCAGGTGCATGGCATGCAGCGCGGCATGTGCATGGCATGCAGGGTGACAGGTGTGCAAAAAACACAAGGAAGATGATGCTTTTTATCTAATGCCAACATGCAAGGATAGGAAGAGGCGCACTTCTGATATTTGAGCGGTAATGAAACGATCCCCCAGAAGCTCCTCTTTACATTTTAGCAATTCCCCTACCTTGATAAAGAGGCACCTCTTCGAATTTTAGCCATCCCCCTACCTGGATAAAGAAGCACCTCTTGGCAACGCTGGTCTCAGACGCAACGAGCTTCAACAGGCGATCCTCAAAGCTCTCTCTGTTGTGCCGCATGGCACACGGAGGGGCAGGAGGGTAAGGCACACGGAGGGGCAGGAGGGTAAGGCACACGGAGGGGCAGGAGGGTAAGGGAGCAGCATGTGGAGAGGAATGAGGAGAGGAGCATGGGAGAGCATGAGAAGAGACTGAGGCTTTAGCAGGCGATCCCCCAAGGCCTGCCTGTTGTGCGGCCTGGGGTGAGGAGTACAGGGGAAGAGGGGGAGGCTCTCTACAGGGGTGGCGGGACTCTGCGGCACTCTATCGCCCTTCACAGGCGGGGTGAGCGGGAGGCTCACCTGTTCGTGGCTCACCTTTCATTCTTGGCTCTGACGATGCGGTATCCGTCATTGTCAGCTACGATGCCGTACAGGTCCAACACCTGCTCACAGCCATTCCACACACGCCATAGGAAAAAGGTACACTGAGGGTGAAGATCATAGAAGAGACTAGTTTTGAGGCGTCTCAAAACTGGACTTATAACATCTGCTCACAGGCACTCCATACACACCATCGGAAAGGTACACTGAGGGTGAAGCTCACAGGGTGTGGCACACAGAGAGAGGGTGTGGCCCACAGAGAGAGGGTGTGGCACACAGGGTGTGGCACACAGAGAGAGGGTGTGGCACACAGAGAGAGGGTGTGGCACACAGAGAGAGGGTGCGGTACACAGAGAGAGGGTGTGGCACACAGAGAGAAGGTGTGGCACACAGAGAGAGGGTGTGGCACACAGAGAGAGGGTGTGGCCCAAAGAGAGAGGGTGTGGCACACAGGGTGTGGCACACAGAGAGAGGGTGTGGCACACAGAGAGAGGCTGTGGCACACAGAGAGAGGCTGTGGCACACAGAGAGAGCGTGCGGTACACAGAGAGAGGGTGTGGCACACAGAGAGAGGCTGTGGCACACAGAGAGAGGGTGTGGCACACAGAGAGAGGGTGCGGTACACAGAGAGAGGGTGCGGTACACAGAGAGAGGGTGTGGCACACAGAGAGAGGCAGTGGCACACAGAGAGAGGGTGTGGCACACAGAGAGAGGCTGTGGCACACAGAGAGAGGGTGTGGCACACAGAGAGAGGGTGTGGCACACAGAGAGAGGGTGCGGTACACAGAGAGAGGGTGTGGCACACAGAGAGAGGGTGCGGCACACAGAGAGAGGGTGTGGCCCACAGAGAGAGGGTGTGGCACACAGAGAGAGGGTGCGGTACACAGAGAGAGGGTGTGGCACACAGAGAGAGGGTGTGGCACACAGAGAGAGGGTGCGGTACACAGAGAGAGGGTGTGGCACACAGAGAGAGGCTGTGGGACACAGAGAGAGGCTGTGGCCCACAGAGAGAGGGTGTGGCACACAGGGTGTGGCACACAGAGAGAGGGTGTGGCACACAGAGAGAGGGTGCGGCACACAGAGAGAGGCTGTGGCACACAGAGAGGGGCTGTGGCACACAGAGAGAGGGTGTGGCACACAGAGAGAGGGTGTGGCACACAGAGAGAGGGTGCGGTACACAGAGAGAGGGTGTGGCACACAGAGAGAGGCTGTGGGACACAGCGAGAGGCTGTGGCACACAGAGAGAGGCTGTGGCACACAGAGAGAGTGTGCGGTACACAGAGAGAGGGTGTGGCACACAGAGAGAGGCTGTGGCACACAGAGAGAGGGTGTGGCACACAGAGAGAGGGTGCGGTACACAGAGAGAGGGTGCGGTACACAGAGAGAGGGTGTGGCACACAGAGAGAGGCTGTGGCACACAGAGAGAGGGTGTGGCACACAGAGAGAGGCTGTGGCACACAGAGAGAGGCTGTGGCACACAGAGAGAGGGTGTGGCACACAGAGAGAGGGTGCGGTACACAGAGAGAGGGTGTGGCACACAGAGAGAGGGTGTGGCACACAGAGAGAGGGTGTGGCACACAGGGTGTGGCACACAGAGAGAGGGTGTGGCACACAGAGAAAGGGTGCGGTACACAGAGAGAGGGTGTGGCACACAGAGAGAGGGTGTGGCACACAGAGAGAGAATGCGGTACACAGAGAGAGGGTGTGGCACACAGAGAGAGGCTGTGGCACACAGAGAGAGGGTGTGGCACACAGAGAGAGGGTGTGGCACACAGGGTGTGGCACACAGGGTGTGGCACACAGAGAGAGGGTGTGGCACACAGAGAGAGGGTGTGGCACACAGAGAGAGGGTGCGGTACACAGAGAGAGGGTGTGGCACACAGAGAGAGGGTGCGGTACACAGAGAGTGGGTGTGGCACAGAGAGAGAGAGTGTGGCCCACAGAGAGAGGGTGTGGCACACAGGGTGTGGCACACAGAGAGAGGGTGTGGCACACAGAGAGAGGGTGTGGCACACAGAGAGAGGGTGTGGCACACAGAGAGACGCTGTGGTACACAGAGAGAGGGTGTGGCACACAGAGAGGCGCTGCGGCACACAGAGAGAGGCTGTGGCACACAGAGAGAGGCTGTGGCACACAGAGAGAGGGTGTGGCACACAGAGAGAGGCTGTGGCACACAGAGAGAGGGTGCAGTACACAGAGAGAGGGTGTGGCACACAGAGAGAGGCTGTGGCACACAGAGAGAGGCTGTGGCACACAGAGAGAGGGTGTGGCACACAGAGAGAGGGTGTGGCAGACAGAGAGAGGGTGCGGTACTCAGAGAGAGGGTGTGGCACACAGAGAGAGGGTGTGGCACACAGAGAGAGGGTGTGGCCCACAGAGAGAGCGTGTGGCACACAGGGTGTGGCACACAGAGAGAGGGTGTGGCACACAGAGAGAGGGTGTGGCACACAGAGAGAGGGTGCGGTACACAGAGAGAGGGTGTGGCACACAGAGAGAGGGTGTGGCACACAGAGAGAGGGTGTGGCACACACAGAGAGGCTGTGGCACACAGAGAGAGGGTGCGGTACACAGAGAGAGGGTGTGGCACACAGAGAGAGGGTGTGGCACACAGAGAGAGGGTGTGGCACACAGAGAGAGGGTGCGGTACACAGAGAGAGGGTGTGGCACACAGAGAGAGGGTGTGGCACACAGAGAGAGGGTGTGGCCCACAGAGAGAGGGTGTGGCACACAGGGTGTGGCACACAGAGAGAGGGTGTGGCAGACAGAGAGAGGGTGTGGCACACAGATAGAGGGTGCGGTACACAGACAGAGGGTGTGGCACAGAGAGAGAGGGTGTGGCACACAGAGAGAGGGTGTGGCACACAGAGAGAGGCTGTGGCACACAGAGAGAGGCTGTGGCACACAGAGAGAGGGTGCGGCACACAGAGAGAGGGTGTGGCCCACAGAGAGAGGGTGTGGCACACAGAGAGAGGGTGCGGTACACAGAGAGAGGGTGTGGCACACAGAGAGAGGGTGTGGCACACAGAGAGAGGGTGTGGCACACAGAGAGAGGGTGTGGCACACAGAGAGAGGCTGTGGCACACAGAGAGAGGGTGCGGTACACAGAGAGAGGGTGTGGCACACAGAGAGAGGGTGTGGCACACAGAGAGAGGGTGTGGCACACAGAGAGAGGGTGTGGCACACAGAGAGAGGGTGTGGCATACAGAGAGAGGGTGTGGCACACAGAGAGAGGGTGCGGTACACAGAGAGAGGGTGTGGCACACAGAGAGAGGGTGTGGCACACAGAGAGAGGGTGTGGCATACAGAGAGAGGGTGTGGCACAGAGAGAGAGGCTGTGGCACACAGAGAGAGGCTGTGGCACACAGAGAGAGGCTGTGGCACACAGAGAGAGGCTGCGGTACACAGAGAGAGCGTGTGGCACACAGAGAGAGGGTGTGGCACACAGAGAGAGGGTGTGGCCCACAGAGAGAGGGTGCGGTACACAAAGAGAGGGTGTGGCACACAGAGAAAGGGTGTGGCACACAGAGAGAGGGTGTGGCACACAGAGAGAGGCTGTGGCACACAGAGAGAGGGTGTGGCACACAGAGAGAGGGTGTGGCACACAGAGAGAGGGTGCGGTACACAGAGAGAGGGTGTGGCACACAGCGAGAGGCTGTGGCACACAGAGAGAGGGTGTGGCACACAGCGAGAGGGTGTGGCACACAGAGAGAGGGTGCGGTACACAGAGAGAGGGTGTGGCACACAGAGAGAGGGTGTGGCACACAGAGAGAGGGTGTGGCCCACAGAGAGAGGGTGTGGCACACAGGGTGTGGCACACAGAGAGAGGGTGTGGCAGACAGAGAGAGGGTGTGGCACACAGATAGAGGGTGCAGTACACAGACAGAGGGTGTGGCACAGAGAGAGAGGGTGTGGCACACAGAGAGAGGGTGTGGCACACAGAGAGAGGCTGTGGCACACAGAGAAAGGCTGTGGCACACAGAGAGAGGGTGCGGCACACAGAGAGAGGGTGTGGCCCACAGAGAAAGGGTGTGGCACACAGAGAGAGGGTGCGGTACACAGAGAGAGGGTGTGGCACACAGAGAGAGGGTGTGGCACACAGAGAGAGGGTGTGGCACACAGAGAGAGGGTGTGGCACACAGAGAGAGGCTGTGGCACACAGAGAGAGGGTGCGGTACACAGAGAGAGGGTGTGGCACACAGAGAGAGGGTGTGGCACACAGAGAGAGGGTGTGGCACACAGAGAGAGGGTGTGGCACACAGAGAGAGGGTGCGGTACACAGAGAGAGGGTGTGGCACACAGAGAGAGGGTGTGGCCCACAGAGAGAGGGTGTGGCCCACAGAGAGAGGGTGTGGCACACAGGGTGTGGCACACAGAGAGAGGGTGTGGCAGACAGAGAGAGGGTGCGGTACACAGAGAGAGGGTGTGGCAGACAGAGAGAGGGTGCGGTACACAGATAGAGGGTGCGGTACACAGACAGAGGGTGTGGCACACAGAGAGAGGGTGTGTCACACAGAGAGAGGGTGTGGCACACAGAGAGAGGCTGTGGCACACAGAGAGAGGCTGTGGCACACAGAGAGAGGGTGCGGCACACAGAGAGAGGGTGTGGCCCACAGAGAGAGGGTGTGGCACACAGAGAGAGGGTGCGGTACACAGAGAGAGGGTGTGACACACAGAGAGAGGGTGTGGCACACAGAGAGAGGGTGCGGTACACAGAGAGAGGGTGTGGCACACAGAGAGAGGGTGCGGTACACAGAGAGAGGGTGTGGCACACAGAGAGAGGGTGTGGCACAGAGAGAGAGGCTGTGGCACACAGAGAGAGGCTGTGGCACACAGAGAGAGGCTGTGGCACACAGAGAGAGGCTGCGGTACACAGAGAGAGGGTGTGGCACACAGAGAGAGGGTGTGGCACACAGAGAGAGGGTGTGGCCCACAGAGAGAGGGTGCGGTACACAAAGAGAGGGTGTGGCACACAGAGAAAGGGTGTGGCACACAGAGAGAGGGTGTGGCACACAGAGAGAGGCTGTGGCACACAGAGAGAGGGTGTGGCACACAGAGAGAGGGTGTGGCACACAGAGAGAGGGTGCGGTACACAGAGAGAGGGTGTGGCACACAGCGAGAGGCTGTGGCACAGCGAGAGGCTGTGGCACACAGAGAGAGGGTGCGGTACACAGAGAGAGGGTGTGGCACACAGAGAGAGGCTGTGGCACACAGAGAGAGGGTGTGGCACACAGGGAGAGGCTGTGGCACACAGGGTGTGGCACACAGAGAGAGGGTGTGGCAGACAGAGAGAGGGTGTGGCACACAGAGAGAGGGTGCGGTACACAGAGAGAGGGTGTGGCACACAGAGAGAGGGTGTGGCACACAGAGAGAGGCTGTGGCACACAGAGAGAGGCTGTGGCACACAGAGAGAGGCTGTGGCACACAGAGAGAGGCTGTGGCACACAGAGAGAGGCTGCATTACACAGAGAGAGGGTGTGGCACACAGAGAGAGGGTGTGGCACACAGAGAGAGGGTGTGGCCCACAGAGAGAGGGTGTGGCACACAGGGTATGGCACACAGAGAGAGGGTGTTGCACACAGAGAGAGGGTGTGGCACACAGAGAGAGGGTGCGGCACACAGAGAGAGGGTGTGGCACACAGAGAGAGGGTGTGGCAGACAGAGAGACGGTGTGGCACACAGAGAGAGGGTGCGGTACACAGAGTGAGGGTGTGGCACACAGAGAGAGGGTGTGGCACAGAGAGAGAGAGGGTGCGGCACACAGAGAGAGGGTGTGGCACACAGAGAGAGGGTGTGGCCCACAGAGAGAGGGTGTGGCACACAGAGAGAGGGAGTGGCACACAGAGAGAGGGTGTGGCACACAGAGAGGCTGTGGCACACAGAGAGAGGGTGCGGTACACAGAGAGAGGGTGTGGCACACAGAGAGAGGGTGTGGCACACAGAGAGAGGGTGTGGCACACAGAGAGAGGGTGTGGCACACAGAGAGAGGGTGTGGCACACAGAGAGAGGGTGTGGCACACAGAGAGAGGGTGTGGCACACAGAGAGAGAGGGTGCGGCACACAGAGAGAGGGTGTGGCGCACACAGAGAGGGTGTGGCCCACAGAGAGAGGGTGTGGCACACAGAGAGAGGGAGTGGCACACAGAGAGAGGGTGTGGCACACAGAGAGAGGCTGTGGCACACAGAGAGAGGGTGCGGTACACAGAGAGAGGGTGTGGCACACAGAGAGAGGGTGTGGCACACAGAGAGAGGGTGTGGCACACAGAGAGAGGGTGTGGCACACAGAGAGAGGGTGCGGTACACAGAGAGAGGGTGTGGCACACAGAGAGAGGGTGTGGCACACAGAGAGAGGGAGTGGCACACAGAGAGAGGGTGTGGCACACAGAGAGGCTGTGGCACACAGAGAGAGGGTGCGGTACACAGAGAGAGGGTGTGGCACACAGAGAGAGGGTGTGGCACACAGAGAGAGGGTGTGGCACACAGAGAGAGGGTGTGGCACACAGAGAGAGGGTGTGGCACACAGAGAGAGGGTGTGGCACACAGAGAGAGGGTGTGGCACACAGAGAGAGAGGGTGCGGCACACAGAGAGAGGGTGTGGCACACACAGAGAGGGTGTGGCCCACAGAGAGAGGGTGTGGCACACAGAGAGAGGGAGTGGCACACAGAGAGAGGGTGTGGCACACAGAGAGAGGCTGTGGCACACAGAGAGAGGGTGCGGTACACAGAGAGAGGGTGTGGCACACAGAGAGAGGGTGTGGCACACAGAGAGAGGGTGTGGCACACAGAGAGAGGGTGTGGCACACAGAGAGAGGGTGCGGTACACAGAGAGAGGGTGTGGCACACAGAGAGAGGGTGTGGCACACAGAGAGAGGGTGTGGCACACAGAGAGAGGGTGTGGCACACAGAGAGAGGGTGTGGCACACAGAGAGAGAGTGTGGCACACAGAGAGAGGGTGTGGCACACAGAGAGAGGGTGTGGCACACAGAGAGAGGCTGTGGCACACAGAGAGAGGCTGTGGCACACAGAGAGAGGGTGCGGCACACAGAGAGAGGGTGTGGCACACACAGAGAGGGTGTGGCCCACAGAGAGAGGGTGTGGCACACAGAGAGAGGGAGTGGCACACAGAGAGAGGGTGTGGCACACAGAGAGAGGCTGTGGCACACAGAGAGAGGGTGCGGTACACAGAGAGAGGGTGTGGCACACAGAGAGACGGTGTGGCACACAGAGAGAGGGTGTGGCACACAGAGAGAGGGTGTGGCACACAGAGAGAGGCTGTGGCACACAGAGAGAGGCTGTGGCACACAGAGAGAGGCTGTGGCACACAGAGAGAGAGGGTGCGGCACACAGAGAGAGGGTGTGGCCCACAGAGAGAGGGTGTGGCACACAGGGTGTGGCACACAGAGAGAGGGTGTGGCAGACAGAGAGAGGGTGTGGCACACAGAGAGAGGGTGTGGCACACAGAGAGAGGGTGTGGCCCACAGAGAGAGGGTGTGGCACACAAAGAGAGGGAGTGGCACACAGAGAGAGGGTGCGGCACACAGAGAGAGGGTGCGGCACACAGAGAGAGGGTGTGGCACACAGAGAGAGGCTGTGGCACACAGAGAGAGAGGGTGCGGCACACAGAGAGAGGGTGTGGCCCACAGAGAGAGGGTGTGGCACACAGGGTGTGGCACACAGAGAGAGGGTGTGGCAGACAGAGAGAGGGTGTGGCACACAGAGAGAGGGTGTGGCACACAGAGAGAGGGTGTGGCCCACAGAGAGAGGGTGTGGCACACAAAGAGAGGGAGTGGCACACAGAGAGAGGGTGCGGCACACAGAGAGAGGGTGTGGCACACAGAGAGAGGGTGTGGCACACAGAGAGAGGGTGTGGCCCACAGAGAGAGGGTGTGGCTCACAGGGTGTGGCACACAGAGAGAGGGTGCGGTACACAGAGAGTGGGTGTGGCACACAGCGAGAGGCTGTGGCACAGCGAGAGGCTGTGGCACACAGAGAGAGGCTGCGGTACACAGAGAGAGGGTGTGGCACACAGAGAGAGGCTGTGGCACACAGAGAGAGGGTGTGGCACACAGAGAGAGGCTGTGGCACACAGGGTGTGGCACACAGAGAGAGGGTGTGGCAGACAGAGAGAGGGTGTGGCACACAGGGTGTGGCACACAGAGAGAGGGTGTGGCAGACAGAGAGAGGGTGTGGCACACAGATAGAGGGTGCAGTACACAGACAGAGGGTGTGGCACAGAGAGAGAGGGTGTGGCACACAGAGAGAGGGTGTGGCACACAGAGAGAGGCTGTGGCACACAGAGAAAGGCTGTGGCACACAGAGAGAGGGTGCGGCACACAGAGAGAGGGTGTGGCCCACAGAGAGAGGGTGTGGCACACAGAGAGAGGGTGCGGTACACAGAGAGAGGGTGTGGCACACAGAGAGAGGGTGTGGCACACAGAGAGAGGGTGTGGCACACAGAGAGAGGGTGTGGCACACAGAGAGAGGCTGTGGCACACAGAGAGAGGGTGCGGTACACAGAGAGAGGGTGTGGCACACAGAGAGAGGGTGTGGCACACAGAGAGAAGGTGTGGCACACAGAGAGAGGGTGTGGCACACAGAGAGAGGGTGCGGTACACAGAGAGAGGGTGTGGCACACAGAGAGAGGGTGTGGCCCACAGAGAGAGGGTGTGGCCCACAGAGAGAGGGTGTGGCACACAGGGTGTGGCACACAGAGAGAGGGTGTGGCAGACAGAGAGAGGGTGTGGCACACAGAGAGAGGGTGCGGTACACAGAGAGAGGGTGTGGCAGACAGAGAGAGGGTGCGGTACACAGATAGAGGGTGCGGTACACAGACAGAGGGTGTGGCACACAGAGAGAGGGTGTGTCACACAGAGAGAGGGTGTGGCACACAGAGAGAGGCTGTGGCACACAGAGAGAGGCTGTGGCACACAGAGAGAGGGTGCGGCACACAGAGAGAGGGTGTGGCCCACAGAGAGAGGGTGTGGCACACAGAGAGAGGGTGCGGTACACAGAGAGAGGGTGTGACACACAGAGAGAGGGTGTGGCACACAGAGAGAGGGTGCGGTACACAGAGAGAGGGTGTGGCACACAGAGAGAGGGTGCGGTACACAGAGAGAGGGTGTGGCACACAGAGAGAGGGTGTGGCACAGAGAGAGAGGCTGTGGCACACAGAGAGAGGCTGTGGCACACAGAGAGAGGCTGTGGCACACAGAGAGAGGGTGTGGCCCACAGAGAGAGGGTGTGGCACACAGAGAGAGGGAGTGGCACACAGAGAGAGGGTGTGGCACACAGAGAGGCTGTGGCACACAGAGAGAGGGTGCGGTACACAGAGAGAGGGTGTGGCACACAGAGAGAGGGTGTGGCACACAGAGAGAGGGTGTGGCACACAGAGAGAGGGTGTGGCACACAGAGAGAGGGTGTGGCACACAGAGAGAGGGTGTGGCACACAGAGAGAGGGTGTGGCACACAGAGAGAGAGGGTGCGGCACACAGAGAGAGGGTGTGGCACACACAGAGAGGGTGTGGCCCACAGAGAGAGGGTGTGGCACACAGAGAGAGGGAGTGGCACACAGAGAGAGGGTGTGGCACACAGAGAGAGGCTGTGGCACACAGAGAGAGGGTGCGGTACACAGAGAGAGGGTGTGGCACACAGAGAGAGGGTGTGGCACACAGAGAGAGGGTGTGGCACACAGAGAGAGGGTGTGGCACACAGAGAGAGGGTGCGGTACACAGAGAGAGGGTGTGGCACACAGAGAGAGGGTGTGGCACACAGAGAGAGGGTGTGGCACACAGAGAGAGGGTGTGGCACACAGAGAGAGGGTGTGGCACACAGAGAGAGAGTGTGGCACACAGAGAGAGGGTGTGGCACACAGAGAGAGGGTGTGGCACACAGAGAGAGGCTGTGGCACACAGAGAGAGGCTGTGGCACACAGAGAGAGGGTGCGGCACACAGAGAGAGGGTGTGGCACACACAGAGAGGGTGTGGCCCACAGAGAGAGGGTGTGGCACACAGAGAGAGGGAGTGGCACACAGAGAGAGGGTGTGGCACACAGAGACAGGCTGTGGCACACAGAGAGAGGGTGCGGTACACAGAGAGAGGGTGTGGCACACAGAGAGACGGTGTGGCACACAGAGAGAGGGTGTGGCACACAGAGAGAGGGTGTGGCACACAGAGAGAGGCTGTGGCACACAGAGAGAGGCTGTGGCACACAGAGAGAGGCTGTGGCACACAGAGAGAGAGGGTGCGGCACACAGAGAGAGGGTGTGGCCCACAGAGAGAGGGTGTGGCACACAGGGTGTGGCACACAGAGAGAGGGTGTGGCAGACAGAGAGAGGGTGTGGCACACAGAGAGAGGGTGTGGCACACAGAGAGAGGGTGTGGCCCACAGAGAGAGGGTGTGGCACACAAAGAGAGGGAGTGGCACACAGAGAGAGGGTGCGGCACACAGAGAGAGGGTGCGGCACACAGAGAGAGGGTGTGGCACACAGAGAGAGGCTGTGGCACACAGAGAGAGAGGGTGCGGCACACAGAGAGAGGGTGTGGCCCACAGAGAGAGGGTGTGGCACACAGGGTGTGGCACACAGAGAGAGGGTGTGGCAGACAGAGAGAGGGTGTGGCACACAGAGAGAGGGTGTGGCACACAGAGAGAGGGTGTGGCCCACAGAGAGAGGGTGTGGCACACAAAGAGAGGGAGTGGCACACAGAGAGAGGGTGCGGCACACAGAGAGAGGGTGTGGCACACAGAGAGAGGGTGTGGCACACAGAGAGAGGGTGTGGCCCACAGAGAGAGGGTGTGGCTCACAGGGTGTGGCACACAGAGAGAGGGTGCGGTACACAGAGAGTGGGTGTGGCACACAGCGAGAGGCTGTGGCACAGCGAGAGGCTGTGGCACACAGAGAGAGGCTGCGGTACACAGAGAGAGGGTGTGGCACACAGAGAGAGGCTGTGGCACACAGAGAGAGGGTGTGGCACACAGAGAGAGGCTGTGGCACACAGGGTGTGGCACACAGAGAGAGGGTGTGGCAGACAGAGAGAGGGTGTGGCACACAGAGAAAGGGTGCGGTACACAGAGAGAGGGTGTGGCACACAGAGAGAGGGTGTGGCACACAGAGAGAGGCTGTGGCACACAGAGAGAGGCTGTGGCACACAGAGAGAGGCTGTGGCACACAGAGAGAGAGGGTGCGGCACACAGAGAGAGGGTGTGGCCCACAGAGAGAGGGTGTGGCACACAGGGTGTGGCACACAGAGAGAGGGTGTGGCAGACAGAGAGAGGGTGTGGCACACAGAGAGAAGGTGTGGCACACAGAGAGAGGGTGTGGCACACAGAGAGAGGGTGCGGCACACAGAGAGAGGGTGCGGCACACAGAGAGAGGGTGTGGCACACAGAGAGACTGTGTGGCACACAGAGAGAGGGTGCGGCACACAGAGAGAGGGTGTGGCACACAGAGAAAGGGTGTGGCACACAGAGGCACACAGAGAGAGGGAGTGGCACACAGAGAGAGGGTGCGGCACACAGAGAGAGGGTGCGGCACACAGAGAGAGGGAGTGATAGGGTGCGGCGCACAGTGATAGAGTGCGGCGCACAGTGATCGAGTGCGGCGCACAGTGATCGAGTGCGGCACACAGTGATCGAGTGTGGCACACAGTGATAGAGGGGTGAGGGATAGCGAGCGTGCGACAGAGTGAGAGCGTGAGTGCGTGACTCACAGCGCCCAGAAGCAGTTGAGCCGCTCGAGCCAGCTCCAGGCGGATCGGGAAATGGCTGACGTCCTCCCTGCCCTCCCTCTCTTGCTTTTCTTCGCGATGCGGATTATTGCCCAGTTTACCCCCCGTCTTCTCCTCCTCGCCTTCCCCTCCCCTCCTAGTTCGCTTTCTCCTCGCCTCTCCCTCCTGACCCCGTAATCCTGATTCGTGCCCCTCGTTCCCCCCTGCCTGCTCACCCTCTTTCCCTGCTCTCCCTGCCTGCCCTACATCCTCCTTCTTTACATCCCCCTCCTCATCATCATCATCCTCCGCCTCCCCCTGTGCCTCATCCCCAGCACATGCGAACACCAGACCTAGCACACTTTCCCATAACTCGTTTACTGCAAGTTGGTCCTGACCCTGCACACGTGTAAGACAGGAGAACGGGAAACGGGGGAAACAGGCACGAGATGGAGAGAGGCAAGGGAGTGGGAGGAACACCAGATCCGTCACCCTCCCATAGCCCAACCTATTTGAGCCTCTGACCCTCTTAGATGGCGGGGGGACGGAGGGAGGGGCAAGAGGTGAAATGGAAGATGGGGGAACAGACGGAAGCTGTGATTGTGACTCGTGGCTGACGGGATGGGTGGGAACAACAGCAGATGGGAACCACAGCAGGCATGATGGTAGGGGTGACAGAGGGGCGGAGTTGGAACTGGAAGGGCAGCGTTGACTTCATTGACTTGCCTGCAGGAACCGGAAGAGCAGAGTTGACTTGATTGTCTCCAGGCGACGATACATGGGCAGCGATGCTGCGGTGGGGGGATTGGCAGCGACGACGAGGGATAGCGTGTGTTTTGTTTTTGAGAATTCTCAAAAACGGAAGAGCAGCATTGACTTGATGGTCTCCAGGCGCCAATACATCGGCAGAGACGCTGCAATGGGGGGGTTGCCGACGATGCGAAGGAGGGATTTGCGAGCGGCAGAGGAAAGGGGGAAAGTGTGGGGGGGGGGGAGATGGTATGTATGGTGAGAGGGTGGCATAGAGAGGGCGGAAGAAGTGAGACGAAGGGAACACACGAGACATGCAGAGTGTGGCGGTGGCAGTGCAAGTCCCTCAGAAGCACGTCCAGGAAAGATGAGAAGGAGCAGAACCAGCAGACGTTGACGAGTGATACCATGTTTCATGTTCACGAAACTCATGGGACATGAGGAGTGTGTGTAAGTAGTTTAGTTTTGAGATGCCTCAATACTAAGGTTTCATGCTCATGGAGCTCACACAACATGAGGAGGAGCGTGTGGCGGTGGCAGTGGCGGTGGAAGCCCCTCAGAAGCACGTCAATGATGAAAGGGGGCTGAACCAGCAGAAGATTACGTTACATCATTCCACTAGGTGACTTACGGGGCACGAGCAGCGTGTGGCGGTGGCGGTGGAAGCACCTCAGAAGCACGTCAATGATGAGAGGGGGCTGAACCAGCAGAAAACGACATTTACCACATTCCACAAGGGGACTTACGGGACAAGAGTAGCGTGTGGCGGTGACGATGAAAGTCCCTCACAAGCACGTCAATGATGAGCAGGAGCAGCCGGGACGACGCCAGGGACTGGCGGATGGGGTTGAGTTGAGATCATGAGACGGAGGGAAGACCTTTTGAGTCATCTCAGAATTCAGCACGTCAGTGATGAGCAGGAGCAGCCGGAACGACGCCAGGGACTGGGGCATGGGGTTGAGATGAGTTGGATGCAAGAGGGGGGGGCGCGGGGAAGACAACAGGGTTTGGTGCAGGCAGGTCGTTTAGAATGGGTGGAAAGAGGCGTGTCTCGTAGAAAATGAGAACAGATCGCAAGCATCTCCTGAGAGCCCACGTGGCATGCTCACCTGACACGTGGCATCTTCAGCTGCAGCTTCCTCCCGCTCCACATCCTCTGCAGACCGTACTCTCTTCCCCCTCCATCCATCCCTCCCTCCATCCCTCACTCCGTCCCTTCCTTGACTCCTCTCACTTCCTCCTGCTGCTGCTGCTCCTACTGACTCTCCAGCACCTCCCCCCGCTGTAGTCGCAGCCTCTCTATTGCCCCCTGACCTCAGCACTCGGGTAACTGGCTGTGCCTTGCCAGATGTACCTGCACCAGTTGCCACCTTCTCTTCCTGTGCCTTGCCGAATGCACCTGTTCCAGTTGCCAGCTTCTCCTGCTGTGCCTTTGCAGTAAGCTCTGTAGCAAGCTGGTCACCATGTTGGTTACCCTGTTGGTTACCACTTGGAATGTCCACCACTAAAGGGTCCTTTACCTCCTCCGCTGCTTCCACACTCTCTCTGACTTCCACAGTTCCACCCTCTACGTCACTCCCTTTCATCTCCTCCACTTCTACCACATTCCCCTTCACCTCCTCTACCGCACTCCCCTTTACCTCCACCACACACTCCTTGACCTCCTCCCCCTCATTCCCACTCAGCTCAACCACCTTGTCATCACCCCCCGGTTCCCCCCCCTCCACCTCAATCTCCCTCACTTCCTCAACATCCACACCCTCACTCGCCCGACCAACTTCCGCGTCATTCTCCGCCTCAGCAGCCTTCTTCCCCCTCACTCTGCGCTTACCTGCTGCTGCCCTCCCTCCCCTACCTCGCCTCCTCTTCCCCCTCCCTCTACCCGCTCTGCTTGAAGCCTTCGTTTCCTCCACCACTTCCTCTATACCTTCCTGCCCTTCCCCTTCCCCCACCTCTCCCTCTCGCTCAGCCCCCTCCCCCCTGCCTTCGCCCACGCCTGGGCCCTTTCTGTCTGCTTCCTCCTCTCCCTTTCCTTCTCCCTCTTCCTTCACTCCCTTTCCCTCACTCCCAACCTCAGCAGTCGTCTCCACCCCCGTCTCCATCACCTGCACCTCGTCCTCCTCTTCCACTTCTCCACCACCTTTCCCTTTCTTCGCCTCGACTTTCACCTCTTTCCTTATACCCTCTTTCCTTATACCCTCTTTCCTTATACCCTCTTTCCTTATACCCTCTTTCCTTATACCCTCTTCCACTTCAACGTTCTCCTCACCCTCCTTCTCCCCACCACTGCCAGCGCCCTTATCAGCATCATCCACATCAGCATCGTCTGCATGAGAACTGCCTTGCTGCGTGGCTGTCACTGCCTTTGCTGCTGCAGTGAAGAGGCCTGCAAGGCTCTGCAAGCACAGAAAAAAGGAACAGAGGTCAGCCAGCAAAAGGAGATACAAAAAGCGAAAGGTCAGCCAGCCAGAGGGACATAGGACGAAGAAAAAGAGGAAATGCTGACTTTTAAATTGCACACTACTTTTTCGACGCCAACGATCATAGGGCTCTTAGTTACACCTCAGGGTTTGGCTCAGGTTGCAACACGGATACTGCGGTTCGGGTCTTGGTAGAGACTGAGGGGGAAGACTGGTGGTCAAGCTGTTGTATTGTACCATGTGGGATGGTGTGGGCGAGTCATAGCCAATGTTGGGAAGCCACGCCTGTAATGCCAGGCACACAGGGATCAGGCACACAGGGATCAGGCACACAGGGATAAGGCAAACGGGTGAGGCATCGTTGTGATGCACATGCACCCATAACGCATAGGGCATGAAAGACGAATTCGAATTCAAATTGTCCACCTCACCTCAGTGCCCTCAGCTGCCTCTGTCTGAGCCAGCAGGTTGGCAGCGCGCCACACCAGCAACCCCTCCTTGGAGCTCCGCACTACCTGAGCCATGCGCTGGCGGAGGGATCTGATGTGGGAAGCAGGAAGAATGAAGCATAAAGACATCCTCGTTATAAGGTGACCTGGCCCTGAGTGAGCTCCGCACCACCTGAGCCATGCGCTGACGGAAAGACCTGGTGGGGGTACTAGGGAGAATGAAGGCATACTCGTTACAAGGTGATTCGGCTCTGAGTGAGATCCTAACCACCTGAGCCATGAGGCTGCTGCAATGACCTGGCGGAGGAATCTGATGGGATTGAGGGATGCTTGAGTCGCACATGAGTCGGTGAAAGGAAACACTTGAGTCGATTTCAGAATCAGCCAGCTTCTTACCACGTGATATATGTGCAATTTAGCGAGGAGTCTAGGTTTGAGGCGTCACAGAACTAGATTCCGATCACTTGCAGCATGTAGGAGCTACGAGAAGCAGTTTTTCTGGAGCCAGCACCTGGCTGGCAGCAATCTTTCTGGAACATCTGATAGTAGCACCTCACCAGAGCGGGGTTCAGGTTGGAAAAATGCCGCTAAACGCTAAAATGCATACCTGCGAACATTCAGCTGGAATACATTCATGGAAGGAAGTTACCTGGGAATATGTGGAGCGAGGGGATGGTGGGTGAGCTCTGACATAGTGAAGAGGAAATACGCCACTGTAGAGGGGGGGAAAGGGAGAACGACGATAAGGGACCGGAGGAAGGGAATTGAGGAGGGAAACAAGGAGAACGTGTAAAAGAGTCTTAAAAGGTGAGTCCTATTAATCCGGCACACGCTGGTCCCACAGTATAAGACCCTGAAGGCTGAGAACGATCTGAGCGCTCAGCAGGATTGTTAGCTAAAACATCACATCACACCGACTCTCGTTTAAACATCACATCACACCGTCTCTCGTTTAAACATCACATCACACCGTCTCTCGTTTAAACATCACATCACACCGTCTCTCGTTTAAACATCACATCACACCGACTCTCGTTTAAACATCACATCACACCGACTCTCGTTTAAACATCACATCACACCGACTCTCGTTTAAACATCACATCACACCGACTCTCGTCTAAACATCACATCACACCGACTCTCGTCTAAACATCACATCACACCGACTCTCGTCTAAACATCACATCACACCGACTCTCGTCTAAACATCACATCACACCGACTCTCGTCTAAACATCACGCCAGCCGTCGACCAGCACAGACTGACCGCACATACTGACCCTAGCCAGCACAGACTGACCGTCAGCCAGGACAGACTGACCGTCAGCCAGGACAGACTGACCGTTAGCCAAGGCGGTGACAGAGTCGTCGGCGAGGTCGGCGTGGTGGCGGATGAACGTCTCGATCGACTCCACCAGCTCCGACGGCATGCCGCCGCCCTGCTTGCCGCTCGCCATGCCGCGTGGCTCGCCGCTCGCGCCCTGGTCACTCCTGACATTGTCACCTCCCGCTGGGGTTCGCCTAGAGGGCACGCGTGCGGACCTTGCCACCATCACGAGGGCTCTGGGGGTAATATTTAATGGAATTCGTAGGCGTAGACGGAACTTGACGGATTTCGTGACGATTTTGATGAAGTCGATGGTCGAGCGTCAATTCGGCGTTTGTATGGCGTCCTACGATTTGAAGAGTTTCAGACGGCACGCTTATCGCACAGCGTGAGGAGCAAGCCTGAAGGACTCCTACGACTGCAGTTCTGGTCAGTTCCCCCGACCATTCGAACGCTCTGGTAACTTGGCACATGTCAAAAGGTTATCGGTCCCAGCATTTGATCACACGTGTTTTTTGAGTCGACTCAAAACACGTTCCCAGCATTCGATGACACGCGGTCCCTCTGATGCACACTGGCTCGTGTCATGGTATTGCTAGAACAAAGCAGGTAAGCCCGTTTCTGCCTAGCTCCAAACACTGCTATGATATGGAGCCGTGGATGGCGCCTTCACTGTCACTGAGAGATTATCTGGCTCCCTGTTTCTGGCAGTCTTGAAGGAGGCTGGCTGGCTGGCGGTGGATGCATAAGTGATTCTGGGACCAGCCAGGCCAGGATGTCTGCCAGATGTTTCGAAATGTCACTGAAAGTGGGCAATAATTGAAATACTGTACTACAGTAAGTTTGGTGTTCTTGAGCCAGACATCGATTATGCTTTTGTTGTTTGTGCGACTCAGAAATTGCCGAGCACATTTGGATTCTGCCTGCACCCTGCAACTCTCCACACATCCGATGAATTTCTGCCCTCAACCCCACCTCCAGCATCCCTTCCCCCTTACCACCGCCATTTGGATTCCCAGCCACCATTTCTAGACCATCCAATCAACCTCGGCATTTCCGCCAGAATAGCCAGCGCATCCCCATCCCAGCTGCAGCGACCATTCTCTCGCGTCTTGGAAATCACAAATTCCCACGAAATGTTCGCCTGCGCAGCAGCCGCGCCCTCCGTTCCTTCCTCGCTGCGGGTCGCAGACTCCGCGCGCTCTGCTCGCAGCCACGCTCCATGCAATGCGCCGACTCTCAAACACTGGAGCTGCTCTTCCGCGCGCGCGGCTATCTATCCTCGCTTTAAGCTATCTGACCGGGAAAACGGGATGGGAGCGTCCCAGTTGGGTTCCAACAGGTCGGCATGCTTCCAAGGCGCGTCTCGCATCTCCTGCCAGGCTCATGCTCAGGCTGCTGAGAGGCGAAACTCCCAGAAACGGCAAGTTGGCGTCATCCATCCCCCTGACAGCCGTACTGTCTCCACTTTCCACTAATCACCCTTCGCCATACCTCTACTTCCCTGTCCTCGTGATGCCTTGTTACCCTGTAACCACATTCTCTGTCACCTTGTTGCCCAGTTTTCTCCCCTCAATGCTACTCACTTGCCCTTGCCCTCTCCTTGCCCTTCACTATCCACTAACAGGCCGCCACGTCTCTCCACCCACGCATCTATAGACGCCTTCGTGATCGCAGTCGAGGACACACTCCTTAACCCCTCCTCCCAGCACCTCCTACCGCCAGCAGCCGAGGCTCTTAAATCCACCTCCCTCCCCTTCTACCTCCTCACCTCCTCCTCCTCCTCGGTCTCTCCTGCTGACGTCAGCATGTTCTTAAAGCGAGATGCTGGGGTGGATATTCCCGAGGACTCTCCTCGGATCATGATGGCTGGCAGGGGAGGTGGAGGAGAGGGGAAGCTGGCTGCTCTTTTATCTGTAAGTAGATATTCCCGAGGACTCTCCTCGGATCATGGTGGCGGGGGGGGGAGGTGGAGGACGAGAGGGGGATGGCAAGCTGGCTGTGCTTCTTGCTGTATGTGGACCCTTCAAGCATTCACTACAATATGGATGCTTCATTTCACTGCATCATCCTTCGCCATCCCTTCCCATCCCATCCCATCCCATCCCATCCCATCCGATCCCATCCCATCCCATCCCATCCCATCCCATCCCATCCCATCCCATCCCATCCCATCCCATCCCATCCCATCCCATCCCACCCCACCCCATCCCATCCCATCCCATCCCATCCCATCCCATCCCATCCCATCCCATCCCATCCCATCCCATCCCATCCCATCCCATGCAATCTCATGCAATCACATGCACCCACCACAGGTCAACAGCCGGCCTCTAGCCCAGGACCCAGCCAACACCATGCATTACATCGATGCCGATCTCACTGCTCTCAACCGTGCCGCCAGCCAACCAGAGCTCGCCAGGTGGCAGCTGTACCACGCGCAGTGGAGCGAGGGAGCAGGGAGCAACGAGGGGACGCGTGATCCTCGCATCAAGCCGATTGTGTGAGTGACCTGGTGCCCGGTTTCTCGCCTCTGTGCCCGGTTAACTACAGTATAGGCCTCTCTTGCACCAATCTGTATTCCGCTTTTGACCCACTTGTTCTCTCTGCATGTCCTCCATTGCTGCCTCTACCAATCAGGCTCAAGGATTTTGACGAGCTTCTCAGGTGGGGTCTGCTCATGGGAGTGAACGACGGGTGCCAGGAGTATGAGGACGGCACGCCAGCTACGTGACACAGCGGCACCATTGCAACAGGGTACAGTAATATCTGTCGTAATATTAATAAGTCATAATCAACCCCAAGGACCTGGCTGAGCTTTTCCTAAGGATTTGCTGATGGGATCTTGGGATGGGAGTCAGCAGTGGCTGTGCTGCATGCCAGGAGTACGAATGAAGGCGGCATGCCGGCTGCACAGCTTGTGGTTGCAGTTAGAACAGAGCAGAGAAGATTCTGAGCATATCTACCAAATCAACTACAATACCATTTCCGGTGTAGGTACTTCTCTTGTTTGTTCTGCTGCCTCGGCTTGAGCCCCGTGAGGCGATTTCCATGAAGTTGGATGCAAGTAGGTGCAAAGGCGGCTTTTCTGAATCCCCTCTGGAGTTGTGCTCTCTCTCAAGGGGGGCCTATTTTCTTGAGGTCTGCTAGTGCCTCAGCTCTCAGCCACACGAAGCGATCAGCCTTGATAGTCCCTGAGGAGCAGAAGTAGATGCAGTCGGGGTTCTTCCTCATGCCCTCTGGGTCGGCGCACTTCACTGCTGCTGGGTCCGTTGTGTTGGCTGGCGACTCGAGCATGGGGCTGGGGAAAAGGAGGGGAAGAGAAAGAGCAACAGAACAAGCACGGATCACTCGACTAGCCGACTTCCTCACGCCCTATAGGTCCGCACGCTTCATTGCTGCGGGGTCCGTTACGTTGGCTGGGACTGAGGCTAGGGCGCAGAACGGCTGAAGTTAGTCGCACAAGACACGATTACTCGTGTGCTCGAGATCCGCACACTTCACTGCTGCTGGGCCCATTGCATTTGCGAAGCACAGGAAAGGATCGCTCACGACTTATCACAGGACTGATCCTTTGGGAGCTCGGTATTTGTCTCGGGTTCTCCAGCGCCCCGTCGTGCTTCACGACCAGCAGAGAGGAGAAAAATAGAACGAGCAACAGCAACCAGTAGAGGGTGCTGTGCCGATCCATGCAAGCAGCAACAATCGCAAAGAGCACTCCCTTTTTATCACAGATCTGCTCCCTTGGCGGCTCTGTTAGTGCCTCAGGGTTCTTGAGCGTGTGGAGGTATATGACGAGCAGCAGAGAGTGAAGAGAGCAGCAGAGAGCGAATTGAGCAGCAGAGGGCGAAGAGCGAAGCAGAGGGCGAAGAGAGCAGCAGAGGGCAAAGAGAGCAGCAGAGAGCGAAGAGAGAAGCAGAGGGCGAAGAGAGCAGCAGAGGGCGAAGAAAGCAGCAGAGAGCGAAGAGAGCAGCAGAGGGCGAAGAGAGCAGCAGAGGGCGAAGAGAGCAGCAGAGGGCGAAGAGAGCAGCAGAGGGCAAAGAGAGCAGCAGAGGGCGAAGAGAGCAGCAGAGGGCGAGGAGAGCAGCAGAGGGCGAAGAGAGCAGCAGAGGGCGAAGAGAGCAGCAGAGTGTAATAGCACCCAACTTTTACCGCAGACCTGATCCTTGGTGGGCTTGGTGATGGCGTCGGGGTGCTTGAATGCATGGTGGTACTTGACGAGCAGCAGCCCACAGTGGAGCGAGCAGCAGAGAGAACAGCAGAGGGTGCTGCAGAGAGAGCGAGCAGCAGAGTGAAGAGCAGCAGATAGACCACACTCGCCTTTTATCGCAGATCTGATCTTTTGTCGGCTCGGTGATTGCCTCGGGGTTCTCGAGTGTGTGGTGGTACTTGACAAGCAGCAGCCCCCAGTAGAGTGTCCTGCCTGTCCACGTGCACGCGTACGATGCGAACTGGTTTGCCGCCTGCACCAGCCGCTGCACCTCCTCGTCGTTCTCCTGCGCCCATCTGACCTTGTCAGGCAGATCCGAGAAACTGCATTGGTTGACAGAGGTAGGGGGGGAGAGACAGTGACGGGAGTTGGATTGGCACTTTGAGCCGCTTGCACCAGCCGCTGCACCTCCTCGTCATTCTCCTGCACCCATCTAGCCTTTTCAGGCAGGTCTGAGAAGCTGGGGTGAGCAGGGAGGAGGGAAGGGGAGGGAAGGGAGGAGGGAAGGGAGGAGGGGAGGGAGGAGGGAAGGGAGGAGGGGAGGGAGGAGGGAAGGGAGGAGGGAAGGGAGGAGGGAAGGGAGGAGGGAAGGGAGGAGGGTGAGGGGGCAGGGCATGAACCACTTGCCCCCCCCATGAGCCGCTTGCACTAGCAGCCTTCACCTCGTTGCTGTTCTGCATTCACATGCGACAAAAGGGTTTTTTTTAGAAAGGAACCAAAGCGCCAAAGAAAAAGAAAAAAGAGAAGGAAACAAAAAATTCGATTGCTTGAAGTGCTCACATGCAAGGCCTTGTGAGCCAGTGCACTTCATCATACAGCTGCAATAGCGGGGGTTCACCCAAGTACTTCATGGGTGGTGGTGGGGGGTATAGACCAAAGTGCTGACGTGGGTAGTGAAAAAATAAGAGAAAAACAAACCATCTGACACTCACGTGCAGGTGGTGGTCAGCCAGTGCACTCACGTGCGGGTGGTGGTGAGCCAGTGCACACGGTCCGTCAGCAGCGGCTCATAGAACTGGAAGACGGGCGTCTCCTGGCGGATGCTCAGCTGGTTGGACCGCAGCACCCCGCACGTGCGGCAGCTGCCCCCGCCCCCGTCCACGATGACCTGGTACTTGAACGCATTGAACTGTGTGAAGTTCATTCTCGGTGCCAGCACCACCCCCTCGCTCGTCATCTCAGCTTGGGCTGGCCCACGGGAGTGCGACCACCTGAGGGGGTCGTGGAGCATGGAAACAGGGGAAAGGTGATGGCTGAGGCGAATCCGAGGAGGCACGTCCCCTGTGTGGAGGAAATGAGTGGTCAAGAGCTGCCCCTGTCCACCACCGCCTGGTACTCGAGGGAGAGGAGGGAGGGAGAGAGAGAGCACACATTGAGGCAGCTGCCCCCGCCCCGGTCCACCACCACCTGGTACTTGAAGCAGAAATTGAAGGAAAAGTGGGCAACAAGCAGAAGGGCAGAGAAGAAGGCAAGAGTGGGCATTCCACAGAAATGCAGAGAGGCAGTAGTCAAAAGACAGCTCGGAAAGCTCTTGTGCTCATTCACAGCGAAGCACTCACTTGTTGATGTGGGCGTCCATGAGGGCGGGGTGGGCATCGGAGATGCGGTGCAGGCGCACGCGAGGGTTGGCCCCCCAGTTGCCGTTGACCAGCTGGTACGACGTGGTCTTGCCTCGGAACACAGCGCGCGACTCCTTGCGCTCCCAGGGGATCTGAGTGGGGTGAGGGAAGAGATTGGGCGGTCAAGTCATGTAGGTCATGAGCCATGTCAAGGGCGTGGTCTTGCCTTGGAACACAGCGCGCGACTGCTTGCGCTCCCAGGGGATCTGAGCGGCGAGTGAGGGTTTGAGAGCTATGAGTTATCAGTTATGAGTCATGTCATCATGCACTCCCAAGGAAACTGATGGGTGAGCGGTCGAGGCGGCACGAGGCATGGGGATGCTGTGCAAAAGGACACGCCTTAAAGCACATCTCACTGCAAACATCTCTCCTGCCTGTGTGGCCGGGCCAAGAAAGCAGTTCAGCCGAATTCAGGCGAGCAGCGATGGGGATATCCCTCCTTGGTGCCGGCAGTGAAGCCAGTGCGTGGCTAGGTCTAGCACGAGGCAGCATTCCCCACGGCCCACAGGCCACAACACATGGCTCTCTCTCCTTCCTGTGTGGCAAGGTCCGGCGTGTAGCCCTCAGTCAGGTCCAGCAGATCAGGAATGGGGATGTCCATAGATCTGGCAGTGGAACCGGTGCTCATGATGGGGATGCTGTTCAGAACGAAACCAAGTGCTTCCCCTTACTTGTGTGGCCAGGTCCGGCGTGTAGTCTTCAGTGAGGTCCAGCGGGTCTGGCACGGGGATGTCCATGGTGTCGGCAGTGAACCCGGTGCTCATCATGGGGATGCCGGCGCGGTCATCAAAATGGCTGCTGTAGAACGCCATGGGGTGGTCGCACGTGCTCACGTACAGCTCTATGCGTAGGTCCACCAGCTGGTACCGCACCACCGCGTCCTGAGGTTTTTTTTGGGGGGAGGGGGTGGAAGGGAGGGAGGGGGGGGGGGGGATGTGGAGGTTTGGGAGCAGGACGGTAGTGGGCTGATTCAAAAGGCACGTGTTCACATACAGCACAATGCGCAGGTCCACCAGCTGGTACCGAATCACCGCGTCCTGAGGGGGGGGATGTGTGGAAGGTTCAGGAGAGGACGTTAGTGTGTCGAAGGGCATTCAAGGGATACGTTTTCACATGCAGCATCGTGCCTGTTTGCAGGAAGCGGTTGAGGCGGTAGTACTCACGGAAGAAGCCCCCCTAGCGGAAATACACCTTGCCATGGAACTGACCAAATTAACTGATACATTCCTCCCTCCTGGTCAGCGCCGACCAGCGTTGACCAGCGTTGACTCACGTGGATCATTTTTACGGTCTGCAGGAAGCGGTTGAGGCGGTAGTACTCATGGAAGAATCCGCCGTAGCGGAAGTAGACCCTGCCGTTGATGATCTTCACGTGCCCCGCACACGACATGATGGCGGGCGTCTTGCCCATCCGCGTGAGCGCCCCTGTGGTTACCAGGCCCGTCCTTCCCACTCCGGATGTCAGATTCTGGTGAACATGAAGAGAAAGACCGGGGGGGGGGAGGGGGTTGGGGGGGGGGGGGGTGGATGAGGTAGGCATTCATGGATGGGGAGTATGGATGGCGCGAGGAGCACGGTGGCTGGCGCCTTGCCAATTTAAAAGAGCGCCTGCATCCCTCCCAGGCGAATCTTGCCGATTTCTAATGGCAGGTTCCGAACAGTAATTACAACAACCCAAGTGTCACAGATCGGAGATGCTGAGTCAGGGGGAACTGACCTTGATGGGCCGCCACGGTTCCAGGTACTTGTGGATCAGCTGCAGGTACTTAACCGCCATGGGCTGAGTCAACACCAGCCGCTTATACTGCGGCAGCCGGCCCAGGAGGTCGGCGTCCGACGGCCGGAATTCGCGGGGAACGGGACACGTGCCTTGCGTAGCGGCCCTAGATTTCATCTCGTCCCACACGTCACGCGCTCCCCACCCGAGAATGACCAGAAACCCCATCAGCAGCACGAGCAGCGACCCGAACTGGTCCATGGATAGGCGCGCCAGGCCTAATCGCACCAACACTCTGTGGTACAGCGATCCTCCGTGGTGCGCGCTGCCGAAGCCACGTGGACTGCCAGCCTGGCGGAACATCCCCTCGTCGTACGACCCCATGCGATTGTGACCGCCAGTAGGGCTGTGTGCTTCGTGTCCGTGGCCGTGCTCGTGATCATCATCGTCGTCGTCGTCGTATTCTCGAGGGCTTCGACCTCTAGTCGGGCTTCGACCTCTGGTAGGGCTTCGACCTCTGGTAGGGCTTCGAGCTCCCGTCGCTCGCTCCTTGAGGTGCTGGCTGCTGCTGTACCCTGCGACGGATCGACCGCTCGCTGTCGCCATGTGTGCGAATGTGGCGATTGGTATACGTTGATTCGTCGCTCCAAGCTGCCAGGTCGAACGCAATGTCGCTCCTACTAATGCGGCTACAGCTGACCGATTGTAGAGGCTCGCGAGTGTAGTTAATTTCCCGCTGCAGGAGATGTTGTGAGAAATGAGCCGCTATGGTGCGATCCCTGTTTGTAAAATGCCATGCAGGTCTATTGCCGTGCGAACGCTGCGAGCTCACTGATCTGGAAGCTTCACTGTCGGAATCAAGGCTAGTGCAAACGTCCTAGCACCGAAAGCACCACCTTATGGCCATTTCCACGCGAACTCGCAACGCGAGCGTCTGTGATGGACTTCAGTCCGAGATCGCATTGCATGTATTTCAACTAGTACTGCTGAACGGCTAGCTCCAAAGGTGGAACGCGATAAGCTTATCAGGCGACGATCTCTAGGCTTGAATCGAAAGTGGGGTGGTTTGGTTTGGAGGGAGAATGAGGTTGAACAGGCGACAATCTCGAGGCTTCCAATTCCAGATTCCTGTTTTGCCTGATCAGGCAATTCCCAAGGTCGTTGGCTTGGCACAGGGCCTGGCAGCCCGCAGGTGCTACGACAACTACGAAAAGATGGAATGACGACCGTTACGATTCCATTCGCGAAGACTTTGCTGCTCGCAATGGAACTGGTGCTGAAGACCCATTGGCTGGTTCTGCCTCGCCGATCAGTTACCATGGGGTGCTTTATGCGACCACTGGAGTGGTTTCGCTGCATGCTAAAGCATGTTTCGCGAATCCACAATACATCCGATAGGTGCCTCCAGCTCCATCCGATGTTAGAAACAAGTCAGTAATATCTAGAGTACATAGAAGTAATAACCTGACTGCCTCAGAAGGTTGCCATGCTATGGGTTTCATGAAAGCAGCACATCAGCTTGCTTCATATATAGCAGCTGCAGATACTACCAGATCAACCACCCAACATCACTGCTCTGCTGCCAGTGGCCATCACTGTTCTGCTGCTCCGCTGCTCTGTAGCTCGTGTCTGCTCTGCTGCCTTTGCTCGAGCGTGATTAGGCAACTACTTCTGTGCATAAGAGCCTAGCAGATGCCATCCGGCCTCTTCTGTATCCCTCCTGAAACCATGCGCTCTCTCTCAAGGGGGTCCAACTTTCTCGGGTCCACCAGTGCCTCCGCTCTGAGCCACACAAAGCGGTTGGCCCTGATGGTGCCGGTGGAGCAGAAGTAGATGCAGTCCGGGTTCTTCCTCTCGCCCTCTGGGTCCGCACACTTCACTGCTGCTGGGTCCGTTAAAATGGCTGGCTGCTCGAACAAGGGGCTGAGAAGGGAAGGGACATAGACGTGTTTTGCTTAGCTTGGGGTCATTGATTCCTCTTGTGCTGGGCCCATTGCGTTTGCTGTGGACTGGGGGATAAAGAACTGGAAGGAGCAGGGGGGCGTACACGCTCTACGGCACAGTGTAATAGGGTAACCAGCACCTTGAGGCCTCAAGAAATTTAAGAAGCAGGGATAACCAATGTCTTGAGCTCGGACCGAGCAACGCAAGGAGCAACGAATGGAACGAGCACTCACGTCTTGTCGCAGATCTGAGCCTCTTTGGGCTCTGTGATTGCCTCGGGGTTCTGGAGTGCGTGGTGGTACTTGACTAGCAGCAGGCCCCAGTAGAGCCTCCTGCAGGACCACGTGCACGCATACGATGCAAACTGATGTGCTGCCTGCACCACCCGCTGCACCTCCTTGTCACTCTCCTGCGCCCACCGCACCTTCTCAGGCAGGTTTGAGATACTGGAGTGAGAGGTGAGAAAGTAGAGTGAAGAGAGACAATTTAGCACTTTGAGCTGCTTGCACCACCCGCTGCACCTCCTCGTCCTTCTCCTGCGGCCACCGTACCTTCCCTGGCAGGTCTGAGAAGCTGATGGGAGGGGGGGAGGGGTTGGTGGGCGATGGATAGGTACTCTGGGGTGCATGCACCAGCCACCGCACAGAAAAAAGAGAAGGAAAATAACGGAAGCAAAGAGGAATAGAAGCATGAGACGAAAGTGGGTTTGAGAGTTATGAGTTGTGAGTCATGCGTCTCAGAAACAAACCTGGAGTTGAATCATGAGACGAAAAAGGCACCTGGCTCAAGTGCAAAGAGAAAGGCGGAAGAAGAAAACCATAGGGAAATATAGGGTGGAAGTTTGATCAGCTCTCCCGTGGTGAGTTGGCATATTAGTTGAAATAAGGGGAAACTTTTACCAGATGAGATTGGGATCAAATATGTGCATCTTACCCACTCCTTGATATGAAATATTGTACAAAAATATTGATAGTCTAAATAACAGAAGGTGATCTTAAGGCATATGAAGGAAGAAAGAGGGTTTGAGAGTTACGACTAGGAGGGGTGGGAGGGACGTGGGGTCAAGGAAATTTGGGTTACCATTGTCCCAGGCAATCAGTTCTCCCAGATGTGGATCAAAGGAGAGGTAAAATACTCCTGCCTTGGGACCTTAAAGCCCGAATCCCAAATTGTGTGCCACGCTGTTCAAGCTGTAGAAGCTTGAAATCTGAAAATTTGGGGGCTCTTTTTTTCATGAAACTAGGATTACGCGCATGGCGAAGGCACCTGATTGGCGAGAAACTTGACTGGGGGGTTTGCGTGGGTTAGGTTGCGAGAACTTGAAAGTGGGGTCAGTGCAATTTGGGACTTTTGCAACTCTACAAAGTTCTCGTCCCCTGTGGATCGCTGACTTAGCGAACACAATAACTCTCGCCATTTTTTTCATGAAACCAAACCTCTCGTCACTCCAAACCCACCTACCTAATACTTGTCATGTTTCTGAAGCATGAACAATTTGGGCTGCTGGATTTAAGGGCGAAAAGTGAGATCATGGGGCATGTGGATGACATGTGTACCTGTTTGGCCAGGTGAGGTCAATCGGATCCGGTACGGGGATGTCCCTTGGTGTCAGAAGTGAAGCCAGTGCTCATCATGGGGAGGCTCATCCTAGGGAGGCTCATCCTGGGGAGGCTAATCATGGGGACGTCGTTCAGAGCAAAACCGAGAGTTTCCACCTACCTGAGCAGCCAGGTCGTGCACGTAGTCTTCAGTCACATCCCGTGGATCAGTAATGGGGATGTCTATGGTGTCGGCAGTGAGCCCCATGCTCATCATGTCATGCTGCATGCATTTTGCGAAACCTAGAGTCTCTAGATACCTATGTGGTGAGGTCTGGCGTGTAGTCCTCAGTCACATCCAGCGGGGCCGAAATGGGGATGTCCATGGTGTCAGCGGTGAACCCGGTGCTCACCATGGCATGCTGCATGCATTCTGCTAAACCTGGAGTCTAGAGGTACCCGTGTTGCTAAATCTGGCGTGTAGTCCTCAGTCACATCCTGCGAATCCGAAATGGGGATGTCCATGGTGTTGGCAGTGAACCCCGTGCTCATCATGGGGATGCCGGCGCGGTCATCAAAATGGCTGCTGTAGAACGACATGGGGTGGTCGCACGTGTTTACATACAGCACTACATGTAGGTCCACCAGGTGGTACCGGATTACCGCATCCTGACGGAGGGGAGGGGGGGGGGACGGGGGAGAGGGAGGTGGAAACAGAAGGTTCGGGAGATGGCGCTTGTGTATTGAAGAGCATTCAAGGGGCACGATTTCACGTACAGCTCTACATGCCAGTCCACCAGCTGGTACCGCACCGCACCACACTGCCACGCCTTGAGGGGTTGGATGGGAGAGGTAGCAGTGAGGGTGGGTATGTGGGGTGGTCGCACGTGTTCACGTACAGCTCTATGCGCAGGTCCACCAGCTGGCACCGGATCACCACGTCCTGTAATAGGAGTGATATGGAGGGTTGGAGACAGGGCGTTAGAGTGTTTATTCAAGTGTCACAGGATCGAATGTGTCGAGGAAAGGTTGCACTATCGATCGGTACAAGGCGTTTTTATACTTCCAGAGTACATCAGGTAACCAGGTTTATCTTATCCTAAGGGAATAGACCCTTCTAGAAGATAGAATCACCCTGCGTATAGCCACGTGAGGCTATTGGCTTTAAGGGATTACGGCAGGATTACGCTGGATAACGTCTCTAGTACATTCCATGCCTGGTCGGTGATATAATTATAATAAAGGAAGAGACCAAAGGATAATGGAAAATGGAAAATAGGAAACCAAATGAGATGCGGTAAAACGAGAAATGAAAAGGGAAGGAAATAAGAAAAGGCCAAGTGGTGTAACGGGGTCGTACTCTCACATCAAGGGCCCCGCATTTCCGCAAGCCGCTCAACAAGCACCGCACCACCGTGCCGTGAGGTATTTCTTGGGGGAGGGAACGTGTGTGGTGCAGGGGCGAGGGAGGGAGAGATGAGGTGTGTCCACTGCGCTTGACCCATGAATGGTCCTTCACCAGTATTAGAGTTGACCCATGAATGGTCCTTCACCAGTATTACAGTTGACCCATGAATGGTCCTTCACCAGTATTAGAGTTGACCCATGAATGGTCCTTCACCAGTATTAGAGTTGACCCATGAATGGTCCTTCACCAGTATTAGATTTGGCCCATGAATGGTCCTTCACCAGTATTAGAGTTGACCCATGTCAAGCAGTTGACCGTCGCCATGATTATCTTTGACTCACACATCTTTCTGGCCATGTCAACTCATCCAGGTTACTTGACCAACATTGACCAGCGTTGACTCACTTGGATCATTTTGACTGTCTGCAGGAAGCGGTTGATGCGGTAGTTGCAGTTCCAGAAGCCGCTGTAGCGGAAGTAGACCCTGCCGTGGATGATCTTCACGGCCCCGCACACGATATGATGGCCGGTGTCTTGCCCATCCGGGTGAGCGCCTCCGTGGCCACTAGGCCCATCCTTCCCACTCCGGATGTTAGATTCTTGTGAGAAGAAAGGGGGGTGGGTGGGGTGCATGAGTTAGGCATTCATTCATGAGGAGTATGGAGCGAGGAGCACTGTGGCTGGCGCCTTGCCCATCCGGGTGAGCGCCTCCGTGGACACCAGGCCCATCCTTCCCACTCCCGAGGTCAGATTCTGGAAATTGCGGGATGCAACGTGCAGCGGGAGATGTGCAGTCAGGGAAGAGAGGAGCATGATCGCTGATGTCTTGCCCATCCGGGTGAGCGCCTCTATGGACACCAGTCCTGTCCTTCCCACTCTAAATGTCAGATTCTGGTGAAGATCAAGGGAGAGCAAGATTGAGGGAGAGGAAGGGGGATGTAGTGTAGGATATGGGGAGGTGAAAGTTAGGTAGGTGCACAAGGAATGGCGGCTTCGGGAGGGAAGGTGGTGATCGAGTGCAGGGACTGCAGATAGGAACGGACTCACGATGTGCACAACGTGCTGCTCGTTGATAACTTGCTAATTTGTAGACGAAAGAGCTGGGCATTGGACAATAAACGCCCTGAACATTCAACCTAACCATACACACGCATTGACAATACTAGCATACGTGATGCTCCAGGGTGCATTCCTCCCTGTACTGACCTTGATAGGCAGCCACAGTTCCAGGTACTTGTGGATCAGTAGCAGGTATTGAACCGCCATGGGTTGAGTCAACACGGATCGCTTATACTGCTGAATCCGGCCCAGTAGCTCTTCATCCGACGGCCGGAATTCACCGGGAATAAGACACCTGCCCTCCCAACCAGATAACGAGCAGCAACCCCATTAGAAGCACACACAGCGTCCCAGGCTCGTCCACGGATAGCCGCGCCAGGCCTAGTTGCGTCAACACTTTGTTGTACGGCGATCTGACGTGGTATGCGCTGCCGAAGCCACGTGGACTACCAAATTGGTTGAACATTCCATCGTCCAGCAATCTCATGATGCAATTGCGACCGCCAGTCGCATCTGTTGCAGAACCGTGCGCCGGTTCGTGACTAACTCGGTGTCCATGCTCATGCTTGTCGCCATCCGACGAGTGGTCATGGTAATCTTTAGGGCCTTCAGGGCTTCGAGCTCTATGGCTTCTTGTAGGGCTCGAAGTACGAGCTCTAATTGGGCTTTGATCTCTAATAGGGCTTCAATCTCTAGAAGGGCTTTGAGCTCTATGAGGGTTTCGAGCTCCCCTGGCTCGCTCCTTGCGGTGCTGCAAGCTGCTGTATCCTGCCACGGACCGACCCTCCGTAGCCACCATCATGCGTGTTTTGGTCATCTCGAACTAAGCTCTTCTTGAATCGAAGCATATTTTAGGCGGACCGCAAGGAATATTGAGACAAATTTTATTTTCAGGTAGTTGAATCGCAGAGTCAGATGAGGGTCATGATCTCATCAGATAAGAGCGCTAGGCTGTCAGATCGACGCTAATGTCGTTCCCACTAATTTGGATGACTATGTCTACTAAATGACTATGTCTCCTACATTTCAGCCGTCGCCGCACACAGATGCCTGGAGCCATCACAAGAGACAGGTCACGAATATTGCAGGGATTCTGTAGGAAAACCGGCAAATCCCACGGGAAACCAGCGGAAATTGCTTGGTTCTCGGTATGGAACATGATTAGTGGACTGTATGCTTCGTTTTCGGTTTCGGGACAGATTTTTGGGCCTAGCCACGTGCGTCCGCATTCTGACGAGTTTCCGTAGGATTTCAAAAGGTTTTCCGCACAGGTGCGACTCGGCTCGGCTGGGACAATCAGCTTTAAATGAGATAAGCAGCACATGTACGATCTACATCTAATAATCTAGCGGTTGGACGATGTAGGCTGGTATTGTAACAATAATGTCAGCGTCCAAGTTGTACGTCCACCATTTCCTTTTTGTCCTCCCCTTCCCCCCTCCCTCCCCCCCCCCCTCATTTTTTCCCTCACACGAGCTCGCAATGCGAACGCCCTTTTCTCATTGTCGTCAGTTTTTGCACTATTACTGTGTCTGTCACCATGACACTACAGAACTGATATTATACTACTCACTGGTTCGTGCTTAGCAGAAACCAAAATAGTGGCGGAAGTTCCTTGTTGGAAACTTGTGTCAGGAAGGAGACGGCAATCCAATGGCTGCCATTCCGAATTCCAAGGCCTTGTTCGATTGATTTCGGCAAGCTCAACCGTAAATCAGAAAAGACAAACCGTGTTTCACGGAGAAAACGTTTGTCCCTTCGTTTTGGGGACCAGCGATCCACCATGGTTGGGCCAGCACTGTTGGGGCAGCGTGAGGACGCCTGCTTGTATGAATCGTAGAGCCTCCCAATAGCCCCAAACCTCGTTAGTTGGCCACGTTCAAATTAGGCCGTGTCCGTAGAAATGACATGTCATTTCTGAAGGGTCACGTGATTCGATTTGACTCTTGACAACATTGTTTACAGAGTGTCAATTTCACATGGACCTAACGACCAATACAATTTATCGAATCACAAGCTGACAGAAATGTGGAGCTGTTGCCAGTCAACCAAATTCGTCGCTGCGAATTACTTGACCAACTACTCCCGCCCAATCAACGAAAGGCCGGCATGATGCGTCGACATGCATTGGTAAAATTTCCCTGCCAACAATGTTGATGCAACTCGACTTCTGAAGGATCGTCGTTTTAAGTCGGTGTTGGCCAATGAGCAACCTTCGCAAATTTTTGTGCACGCAAATCGATTTGACACAGCAGCTACAGTGTTTAACCCCCAAACTTGGGCGCGCTCCGGTTTGACACAGCCAAACGTAACATGCCATTCCTGCGAACGCCACCTTACCAGCATATTTTTTCACCAGAGTTCGACGTTGCTTTTCCCGTATTGGTGTTCCCTGATTTTTTTGTTCTTTGTTGGAAATGCATCGGTGGAAACCATGTTGTCATCCTGTCGTTATTGTGCACTGTTGGTTTGACCTAAGCAGTTATCAGTTTGGATTCTCTTCCTACGCGATCAGATTATCCGCACATGCGGATTCATTGTCTTTTCCTAATTCTGGTTCGGTAGGAGAACCTTCGTTTCCGCGCGACTCAGCCTGGCATGGCGGGTTCCTGGAGGGCCAATCAAGTAGCCTCCAAATTTCGCCCTTTAGAATGACAGCCATGAATTTGCCATCAGATTCCAAGCTGAACCATCCTCCTTGGGTTTGAGAAATTGATGACTCCACAGATGACCAAAAGGTCGTTCGTCTGCGACATTTTCAATGGAGTTTCGGCAAAAGTCGGCATGCGGAAGCTCCGTGGATTCTTCATCCGACAGCCACGCCTCTCGAAATGAAGGTGTGCGACCTTTGACGTCATAATGCGATGAGGTCGCCGAGGTCAGGAATATCCAAACCTCAGTCCACCAAATCACACGCCACTTAAACGTCGAATTTGAAGCGCGCCATCTTGCCGCCCAGGGCTGCCTGGCAAATTGCAGCCCACTCCCCTTCCTCTCGCCAAACCACAAAAGAGTGGTTTAGGCCCTTCAGCCCACTCCCTTGCCACTCTCACATTGTCGAGCTAGGCATGCCAAAAATAAAAATTAAAAATACAAAACAAAACACCAGCTTCACACACATCCATATGCGGAATTTAACGTGACAGCCAGCAAGCACTTACGTCCACACTAATTAGCATCTCATAAACGTTGGAGAAAAAATCCGACCAACCAAACCTCTTACTAGCCATTATTTTTCCAAAAAGGTTCAACGTCCCATCTTTGAAATAGCGGTCCCTTTGATGGGCTCAACTGTTCAGTATCGGCACCCTTGTTTTACTCAGTCCGGCTGTTTTGACCGTGACAATAATGAATCTTGACTGTCATAATTCGCGGTCCATACGGGCACGAAAAAAGTTCGACCTGTAAACTTCCAATCCCCTGTAAAATTGCCGCACACGTCTCTTCCTGCTCCGCTCCACAATGGCTGCGTTCTACATGCACGAAAGGAAAGTGCAGATTACATTAGAGCACCTTCCGAAAGCGAGATTTTTTGCTTCGGATCGAGGGTCAGCCCGCAAAATGTTGCCTAAACCTGACACAAGGTACCCGAACCTAGTTACATTAACATGCCTGCATAACAGGTCCCGTACAGATGACATCTACGTCAGGGAAACACCCCTCCCCGCTTCTCTCCCTGGCAAATCTGACGCAATGCTAACGTTCGATCAATCGCGGAGTTCACCTTGCGTGTGGCGTTATATCAATCGCAAGGGTGTACTAGGCCTCCACACCCCAAAAAAACCAGTGCCACCACTTTACCCCACCTCTCGAACTTGGGCCTACCCTGCAAAACAACCGCAGCTAAAAAAACCCATCCCCAAAGAGAGTTGTATGGCTGACCAAACCTTAGGTTATTTTATCGTCATTTTGTCCCGGAATATTTCTCTGCTGCCCTGGGGCAGCAGGTTTTTGTTGCGCATTTTTGAAATTCGCCGCTCTCTCCTTTCGCTTGCGCTTTCCACAATTTGGCCGCGTGGCTTCCAAGCGAGGTTTGGAAAGTGCACCTGGTTTGAGTGGTAACCAGTGTTCTCGAAGTCGCTTGCGGAGGTTCCTCAATGTCGACGTCGACGTCAACGTCAAATGCCTGTAGAACTCAGCCAATGTGCGGACGAACATCCCCCAAGACTGTTGCTGCTCTTCAATCGAATTTTGCAGCCTGCTGGCGCTAGCCCCAGGAATCCCAAATCTCAGGGACTCTTTCGAGGTCAACCGACCTTGAACAGTCATGCAATGGAGGTGGTGTGAAATCCCGATTCCATTGGCTGGATGCTTTCCTCGAAAATATATGGTTCGTTTCAAGGTACAGCCCGTATAAGACTCCGCAATTGCACACTCGTTGGAGGTATACGGAGCACGTAAACGTATTCAACATCTCTGGATAATAAGGCTCCGAACTTTTGTTCGCTCGGCTGTTCTAGTAACGATTCTTTGGACGAGCCGCAGGATGACCCTTTTGTCCCAGGGCTCCCAGCCAAGCCGCTCGCGTGGAACCTTGACTCCCGCGAGCAAAAAGTTCTTGTGTACGATGAAGCCCCTGATAAGAGCAACCTTCAACTTGACTACAACGAATTCCGAAGAAGCCACCAACCTCGAACAGGTTGCGCAAAATGATGGGGGCCGTTGATTACGACCAGATTTTTCATCGATGGCACAACTCGGAGCGAACCACAATGCGCGATGCGATAACGCGTGACCCCAAATCAGCGCCTCGTTCGTCTGCATCCAGCCTCACTCCACCCTGGCTGGAATCAGCCTTTCTCGTTTCTTCCACATTCCAGGTTTAGAATTCCGACTGCACACGTCTCAACGTCATTCTCATGACTGGTGTCTCTCACGCATTGCTCAACTGACTCCATAGACCTACCCGTGCACCTTCAGCGCTACTCTAGCATCCCCTAGCGCAAAGCCTAGACAGCATGTCAGACCGAAGCAACATCTCCGCGAGTGCGCGCAACCCGCTCTACGGCGGGCCGTCGAACAAATCCTTCACGCCCAACCGCACGCCCTCCTGGGCCTACAAGAACGGCGGAGACGCGGGCGATGGCAGCGACCAAGGCTCCCCAACCGCATCCCCCCTGCGCAGCCACCGCAGCCACGGCGCGCCGTCCCCGTACTACGCTCCGCAATACGAGAACCCAGGCTACACGGTCGAGACTCCCGGGCTCTACGACCCGTACATGAACTCCAGCGCCTCGTTCCACGGCAGCCACCTGTATCGCCCAACGGAAACCTACTTCGTCCAGACTCCCGCGCACTCGATGCGTAGCGCGCGCGTGAACGAGTCGCCGGAATCCTCGGCGCCGTCGTCGCCGCAGCACGCGGACGGGTACGCGGAGATGGGCGGCGGGAAGGGGTTTGGGAAGGACGGCGAGGAGGCGGTGTTCGACGACTCGGATCACGAGGAGGAGTTTTACCCCGACATCCAGAGGGAGAAGTTCCGCAAACGGCGCTTCCGGCAATTGTTTTGCGTGTCGTCGCTGCTGGTCGTGGCGGCGCTCGTCGTCGCGGGATGCATCATCGCGTGGGTGGTGTACCAGCCCACGCCACCGACATACACCATGGACGTACGTCAAAACAATCATCGAAATCCCTCGCCCCCGACATACACACTTGGCTCCCCACAGATTGCCGGCAATACAACCTCACGCTCATAATCCATCGGCAATCTGTCGGGGCTCCTTTCACCTTTCCGTTGATCCCTTGCCGCCTCCGGTTCTTCCTCTTGCTAGCAAACCACGCCGCCCCCCCATTCCTTATGCATCCGATCCCCTCCAATCGTGCGATCTGGGCTTGCCCAAAACTCTCCCCCTTCCCACTCCCTTGGCTCACACTCGATGTCCTTCCCCATCCCCTCCTGTCTTCCCCATCCCCTCCTGTCTTCCCCATCCCCTCCTGTCTTCCCCATCCCCTCCTGTCTTCCCCATCCCCTCCTGTCTTCCCCATCCCCTCCTGTCTTCCCCATCCCCTCCTGTCTTCCCCATCCCCTCCTGTCTTCCCCATCCCCTCCTGTCTTCCCCATCCCCTCCTGTCTTCCCCATCCCCTCCTGTCTTCCCCTCTCCCCTTCCCCTTGGCCTCCGCAGTACGCGCTGGTGAACCAGTTCCAGACGTTCCCCGACATGCTCGATGGCAACGGCCTCCCCACAGACCAGCTCTACGCCAATCTCACGCTCATCCTCTCTATTCGCAATCCCAATACTCGCTACGTGTCATGGTTCGACGGGGGCGACGTGCGTATCGGCTACAGCTCCATCAACACCATAATGAGGGGAAAGGTGAGTGGTTCAATTCTCTCCGGATTCAAGTCCTACAAATAATACCCCTGTAAAGCCATCTGTAACCCTGCTACCTTACCTCCTTTCTATATAGCGGCATCACATTATCACCTCCCCCCTGGCTACCCCGCCTTTGCCTTGTCACCTTGTCCCCATGCGCAGTTCCCCAAGTTCAAGCAGAACCGGCTGGAGTGGAACAGCTTCAACGGGTCCGCGTCCACCATGGCCTTCCCCCTGTACGGCGGGGGCATGGCGCTGCGCTCCGACATGGCGGAGCAGTACGTTCCGCTCGTGCTGAACGCCACGCTGCGCGCACACGTGGACGTGGTCTGGAAGGTCGTTTCGCCGCAGTACACCCATATGATGGAGTGCATTGTGAATATTAACCCCCTGGCGATGCAGTACATCAACGACACGTGCACAGTAACCCAGATCTGAGACGTGCCTTGATGGGCCAACTGTCCTCACTTCCCAGCTAGCCAGGAAAAAAGCGCCATTCCTCTGATCTCCAGAGAACTGTCTGTCCACCCTTCCACTGATCCCCATTTCCATTGATCCTTAGCTTTTTTGTTAGACGGATTACATGTTATCTAGAGCTTGTGAGGCTACTTTGGCCTTGTTTATTATTATCATTATTAATACTTTGGACTATCTCCAAACCAGAAGTACGCTTTTACTGCATAAGCTTGAAATTTCTGTTGTGAAGGAAACTACCAGTGCTTGGGTGAATTTATTTCTACTGTCACTCACATCACCTATGGTACACCAACAGTAGCAACCACATTTAGGGATGCTAATGGATTGACAGTGTGCACCTTGTGATTGGCATCTTATGTCAAGAGATTGATTCTTTGTCATAGAAATGTGCATCCTTTCGTGTCTCAAAATGCAAGCATTTTTTTTTCTCATATTGTCGTATTGTCATCCTTTACCTGTTATGCTTCCTTTCGTGTCTCAAAATGCAAACATTTTTTGAAACCATGGATATATAGAGATTGAAACATGAAGAGTCAATAGAATTTAACTTTTCAAATTGCAACACTAAAGATTGAGATTGACCACAAAAGGAAGCACATAAGCTTTCCAATATTAGGAACTCCTCCGTGTAGTATTTTTTGTCGTTCTTATGGGGAGGGCTTGCTTCGCCACATCATCCAACATCATGGATATTGTGGGCTTCAGCAGAATCTCAGGAGAGCCATCCCTGCTGAGCATGACGGACATTCGCTGAGTGCATCCTCCTCCACCATCAATACTACTTTCTTTGCCAGTATTCTTCGCTGGTCTTCTGTTGACGTCTCCGTCAACTTTCCACCGCCATGCTGCCAAAATCTATATAAACTAGCTCAGCATCGTCAACCTCATTCTTGATTTCCACGCCTCGGCTTTGCAGTCACCTGAGCATCAATTTACTCGCCAGCAACCCAAGATTCTCAAAGCATCTTTGTCTCCGTAGCTGCTTCGCCTTCCCTGTACCCTCGGATTCGGGATCATTCCCAGACGAACCATTATGAACATGGATTAGGTGAAGAGATTATATTTTCTGTGAGAAGCCGTCGTTTCTCGCATAAGGCCTTTCTTTCAATAGTCGTGTCTTCCCAGGACTTTTCTGCAGGCCAGTGACGGGAGTTGCTGGAAACCGGTCATAACCCAGAAGTCAACAAATCATAAGTAGAAGTCAACGCGTCGTAAATTGGACCATAACTAGCCGTGATTAGAGGAGGCGTGACGACGAGCCGTGACTAGACGAGACAATGGCGGCCGTATCGTCACTGACGGCGGACCACGAGTGGCTGCTGTGTCGCCTGAGGGAATGCCTGGACCCGGGAAACACCAACCGCGCTGTCGCAGAGGAGGCGCTGCGGCAGGCCGAGGCGATGGCAGGTGTGTCGCAAGGCGATGGTAGTGTGCTGCTGGCCGACTAAGAAATCTGTCCAGTTATCCGAGGCGATGGTTTGAGCCACGGTTATCGTTGACTGCCACAATGAGCCACTGTTGGCGAAGCTATCCGAGAGCTTGATGCCTGTTTTTCACTTCCGCGTGGGGGTACGTTCTCGTCGCAAGGGAAACCTACACTCGGAATGCGTGACGTCATTGCGCTTAACTAAACGCGAGGCTCGTCGCAAGCATCCATAGACCATTCCCCGCGACTGTGGTGTAGCTTCTGGACTCGTCGCACCCGCCTGTGCTGGCCTCGTGTCTCCCTGTTCATCGTGCTCGCCGCCTGCTCATCGTGCATCCCTCTGCTCGTCATGCATCCCTCTGCTCATCGTGCATCCCTCTGGTCATCATGCATCCCTCTGCTCATCGTGCATCCCTCTGCTCATCATGCATCCCTCTGCTCGTCATGCATCCCTCTGTTCATCATGCATCCCTCTGCTCATCATGCCTCCTCTCCTCATCCTCTCCGCATCGCACGTCTCTCATCGCCCATGCCATGCAGGCTATGCACCAGCGCTGATGGCGGTAACACTCAACAAGGGCCTAGACGCCGGGACACGCCAAATATCCTCTTCACGGCTTTGACTTGCCTAAGACCTGACTAAAGATTCGCCTGAAATGAGCATTCGACACTGGAAATTCCTGATTACCTTACCTCCCTCACTCCTCCGTGCTGTGTCAGTTTTCTTTGTCCATCTAAGCCTCGTCCTTCAATCTAACGCCTGAGAATTATTTTGTTTCGTTACACCCTCTCATCTCAGTCGTGCGATACTTACCTCTTTGTGGGGTTCCTTAACTTCTTCCTTTGGCGTCTCCCTCGCGTTCCTCTCCTTGGCTCCCCTCCTTCCCTCCTCTTGTGTTCCCCCCTTCCTCCTTTCCCTCTTCTTCTTCTCCCTCTCCTTCTTCTCCCTCACCTTCTCCCTCTCCTTCTTCTCCCTCTCCTTCTTCTCCCTCTCCTTCTCCCTCGCCTTCTACTCCCTCTCCTTCTCCCTCTCCTTCTTCTCCCTCTCCTTCTCCCTCTCCTTCTTCTCCCTCTCCTTCTTCTCCCTCTCCTTCTTCTTCCTCTCCCTCTCTCCCTTATCTCCCTACCATCATCCCGTCGCTCGCTGTGATTCTTCTTCCCATGGTGATTCCTATCGCCTGGTGATTTCTTCTGCTGCTCTCCGGTCCGCACCTGGCAGCAGTGCTGCTGCGGCAGATGGTGCAGAAGCACTGGCAGGCAGGGGACGAGGAGGAGGAGGAGGGAGACAGAGGAGTGAGGGGTTTTACTGTGTCGCCAGAGAACAAGGTGGGGGGGGGAGAGGGGGAGGGGGGATGGGCGTAGGGCGTAGGGTTGTTTGGGGAGACAAGTGACTGTAGGAGAGAATCGGAGCAGAGAGAGAAGGAAGAAGAACGGAGTCAGGCTTGAAGCTTTTTTTTTGCATGGCTTTGTTAACCCAAAATTGTTTGCCACGTCACCAATCCATGCCATGCTGGCAGGCAGCCGTGCGGTCTCTGCTCCTCCAGGGGCTGGTGGACGAGGAGCCCAAGGTCCAGGCAGCTGTGGGGCTCGCCATTGCACACGTGGCATCCTGTGATTGGCCGGAGGAGTGGCCGGACCTCATGGACCATCTGATGGCCGCCCTGGCGGACACGGCAAATCCCAAGAGAGGTGGGGGGAGAGGGGGGGAGGGTGTGATGTGGTTGGGGTGAAAGTGGGGGGGGAACCGTTAGTGCGTAGGAATGTGGCTGTGGCTGCACAAGATCTGCACAACTCATGAAGGGCATGAAAAAATGGGTAGTATGTGAGAGGTCCCACACAGGGGTTGGGTGGGTGTCCCCACCCACAGGGGTCTCATGTTCCTCACAAACCCTGAACCCTCAATCTCTTTCGTGTATTCCCTTCCCCCTCCCCCCGGTCCTCCTTTTTCTTCCTCCCCCCCCCCCCCCCGGTATTCCCCCTCTGTAATCTGCAGTGGCAGCAGCCGTGGAGTGCCTGTCCCTCTTCGCAGAGGAGATAGACGACTCGCAGCTGCCTGCTCTCGTGCCCAAGCTCTTCCCCCCCATCTTCGCCATCGTCTCCAACCCGCACCAGGTGAGACACGCACCAGGTAAAACCCGTCCCAGGTGAGTCCCGCGCCAGGTAAGTCCCACACCAGGTGCCGCACAAGGTGATGAAACTCCCACCAGGTGAAACACTCACCAGTTGTCCGGAACCCTCACGTACTCCGAATTCTCCTCTGCTTTCCCTCTTCCATACCTCACTCTCTCCCTCAACTCCCTAATCCCCCACTTCCCCCCCTACTCTCCCTATAACGCCACTCTCCCTGCATCCCACCTCCAGGCATACCGCCCATCGGCACGCAGGGGAGCGCTGAGTGTGCTGAGAGCGACAGTGGCCACGTTGGGAATTATGAGCGCCGTTTACCAGGTCAGTGGGATGCGTTGCTCGTGTTTTATTTTCCTTTTCTCTCTTGTACTACGTGCATCCCAATTTGTGCTGCGTTTCTTCAATCCAATGTAGTGGGTCGTTTTTATGGAACAAGTGAGTATAGGGCCGACTGTTGCATCGGCTCGGCTCAGTAGACAGCTGAGTGTACTGAGAGCCACGGTGACCATTCAGGATATACTGTGTGCTCCGCATTCTGCTTCTTTTGATGCCATTGCCATGCAGGTGCATTGTTCCTGCACTTGCTGCGCCCATACCTCTTCCCTGGGCTTGTCAGGTCCACCACCCACCGCTTCCCCAGTGCTACCACCTCACCCCATCCCCTCATCATCATGACCGAGCCCAGCCCCTTCCCCCCCTCCCCGCCTTCCCTCCCCCGTTCCCCCCCCGCCTCCCTTTCTGCGTCCCCTCTTCCCCAGAAGGAGAGCAAGGCGATAATATCCGAGTCCTTGCCCACATGGGTGGCGCAGTTCTCTGCCATCCTCTCCGCACCGCTCTCCCAAGACGACCCGCAAGACTGGGGTATCAGGAAAGAGGTGCGGATGGTGCAAGCGAGGAGTGCGTAGGAAAGGAATGAAGCATGTTGAATGCTTTTGATGACAGTCATAGACGAGGGCTGCAGAGGTTTATCGTGCAAGGCTGGAACCTGGAGCTGAGTGTTCCACTTTTTCTGGTCGTACCATGCATGGTTTGAAGATCGAGGTTTCGGGTTTAAGGGTTCGTTCGGGTTTACGAGGGTTTCAGTGCCGCATCTTGTGGCTTCTTCACAGTCTCAGCTCGTCTCCTCTTCTGCGTGCCTTTTCTCTGTCCATCCCCTTTATAAGGTGCTCCGCTGCTTGACTCAGCTCATTCAGCATTTCCCTGCTCTGCTCGAGTCGTCCATGCCAGGTAGGTACTGACCAATATCCCTTCTCCTGTCACCAGGCCCACTTCCTCAATCTGAGGCTGCAGTCTTGCGTGCTCTCCTGCCCCTTATCCCTTCCCCTCACTTCTCTTCGACCGCCATCCTTATCCCTTCTACCACACTTCTCCCCTTCCCCTCTCCTTCCTTTTGCATCCCTTCCCCCTGCCGCCCACCGCTGCCCTGTCCCTTTGACCCGCCTCCTGCCTCCCCTACATACATCCTGGCGGCGCTATTGCAGAGCTACGTGTCTGTTCTGTCACTCCTTGCTAGGAGAACCTTTTGAGTCGACTCAAAAGTCATCTGTCACTCCTTGCTAGGAGAACCTAATGTTGACCCTCCCCCTCTCCAAACCCCCACTTCCTAATCCTTCCCTCATTCCCTATCCCCAACCCTGCCCCCCACCCCCCCCCCCCCTGCAGGCATACTGGCAGCGTTGTGGCAGAGCTACGTGTCTGGCATCCCCCTCTACGAGCGACTAGTGGTGGCGGGCTTACCGCTCATGCCCGCCCCTGCTGCTGCTGCTGGGACAGGGGAAGCAGGGTCAGCGACCAGCAATGACGCCCCACAGTCAGGACAAGCAGGGACAGGGGGAGTGGGGGGAGGGGAAGGGGGAGAGGGCCTTGAATCTGCAGCAGATGAGCTTTCAGCTCTTGCCATTCAGGTAGCTTGTCTATTAGCTAGCTTCTCGCACGCAGTCAGCTCGCAGGGAAGGAAGGAAGGAAGCGACACATTCCTGCTTGCCTACCAAGCATTATCAGGGGCTGGCAAGTGTTCTTCAAGTGTCTCTTTCCCGTCATCCCTCTGCTCTGTCTCCTTGTCTCACAGGCCTTTGAGTTCCTCCTGACTCTCGCCACCAACTCCAGATTCCAAAAGGTGAGCAGCCTGCTCCCCTGCTGCTGCCATGGCTTCTTCCTTTGCTGCTGGATTCCCCGATTTCTTGATTCCCTCCCTCGCTTCTCCACTTGCGCGCCTCATCCATCCCTGCCCTCCTAATTAGCTTATGACGAGCTCGCAAGTCGCAAGGCACGTTGTTTCCCTCTCCTTGGGCGGTGGCTATCGCAGGGCCTGCAAGGCACAACAGAGGCACTGGTCTACTTCGCCATAGGCTACATGCAGATCACAGCAGCCCAGGTGAGTTATGTGTGACTGTACAACAGGTGAGTGATGTGTGACTGTGCAGGTGAGTGATGCGTGACTGTACATGTGTGTGATGTGTGACTGTACCGTTGTGCTTCTAGCAGGTCGTGCTTTTGCGGGCTTCCACCCACCCCTAGTGCCACCGTGGATGTTTCCTTCCTCGTCCCTCTTCCCCTCAACTTTGCCCATCTTTCGTTTCTCCCTTCCTTCAACGCATTCGATATCAATCCTCTCCCCTCCCTTATCCCTCAACCCTGTTTTTCTCCGTCCCTCATCTGCCCCCCCCCAACCCCCCCCACAGGAGGAGGAGTGGTCGCAGGACACCAACGAGTTTGTCTCAGAGGAGGACGACGAGGCCATCAGCTGCCGAACCTCCGGTGAGTGAGAGTCGCATCCATTATTGTCACATGCATTAGAACCTCTTTGTGGAGTGGAGACACTTTGTGTATTCCTCGTTTTCCGGACCCACCACCCTCCGCCTCTGCTGGCTGCTGCCTTGCGGGAGGAGCTGGTGGCGGAGTTCAAGGGCGATTCAGTGCAGTGCATACATACTCACGTTCCTCTACCCCCCCCCCTCTCCCCCTCCCCCAACCCCCCTCGTTCCCCCCTGTCCTCACAGCCGCTGCGCTATTCGAGGAGCTGGTGGCGGAGTTCAAGGAGGAAGTGGTGTATGCAGGGCATATCCACGGCCGTGGGGGCCCTTAGTGTCCCCCCCTCCCCCCCTCTCCCTTTCCCCCCTCCCCCCCTCCCACCCCTCCCCTCCTTACAGCTGCCGCCCTGCTCGAGGAGCTGGTGGCGGAGTTCAAGGAGGAGGCCGTGCAGGGCATCTCCACGGCGGTGCAGCGGCGGCTGGGCGACACAGTGGTGAACCCCACGGAGCATGCCCCCGCGTGGTGGAAGGTGAGCTGAGAGCCCCCTCTTTAGTCTCAGGGCGTGTTAACGCGGCCAGTCTCACGCCATGTGCACATGGTCAGTGTCGTGCCGTGTTAACAGCGGTGCAGCGATGGCTGGCTGGCATACACGGACCGTATATGAACCCGACCCAGCATGCCGCTGCATGGTGGAAGGTGAGTGACACGCGGCACATGGAGTTTGGGAAGCGTCAGGGCTTCGTGACTCTTCTCTGTTTGTTTCCCTGCATACTACTGCCACCTTCACTGCTTCCTCACTCCCTATCTCCTTCCCTTACCCCCCGCCTCATCAGTTGCGTGAAGCTGCTATCTTTGCTGCTGGAACAGTGGCTGACACCTTTCTCCAATACGAGGTACGTGCTCGACGGGAGTCACAGTAACTGACGAAACCATCCATTGCAAGTAACGCATGGTTTTGTGCGCACACATGTTCGTGTGTGTTGTGGCGCATACATACAGACATCCAGTGTGGTTGTATCGACAGGTGCCTGTGATCTGTGCATGCGAGTATGCGTGTATGAGCACATGTGCGAGTGATCATGTGTCTGCGTATGCTTGTGTGTTTGCGTACATGTATGCGAATGCTTTGTGCATGTACGTGCCCATCTTCTTCTTGTGTCGGCTCAAAACGAAATTACTTGGTGCATGTATGTATGTGCCCATCTTCTGATGTGTGCATGCCTGCATGGCGGCATGCGTGCATGGCTGCATACAACAACCATGCTGTTGATGGAACGCATCAGATGGAGGGCAAGCCTGTCTTCGACTCTAAGGCGTTCCTCGATGCACTGCTATTGCACGACCTGGGCCCAAGTAAGTCTGCCTGTGCGTTGACCAGGCATTGGTTACTGTCCACATCTAGCCCCAAGTGAGTTGACTTTTGCGTCGACTCTAAGGCCTTCCTCGATGCGCTGCTCCTGCGCGACCTGGGCCCAAGCGAGTATTGCCATGCATCCCCATGTTCCCCCAAACACTTGCCATGCATCTCCTCCCTCCCCCTTTGCGTCACGAATCTCCCCCCTCCCCACTTGCGCCATGCATCCCCTCCCTCGCCCCGTCTCTCCCCACCAGACGGAGCGGTCAACTTTCCCTTCCTCTACTGCCGCTGCCTCTGGGCTGCTGCCAGGTTCGCCTCTGAGGTGAGTTCATCCATCTGCCTTCAGCGATTATGCTCGCTGCTGCTCGCCCAGTCTGATGGCTGAACGTCCATCCATCTGCCTTGTGCGATTGTGGCTATGACTGGATGGGGTTGTTGTGACATGCGTGCGCTTGAAGGGAACATGAAACTCTTGTGGCTTTAGGGAGATTAGTCAACCAGCATCGTCTGTTCTTTCTGCTTGCTCCTGCATATCTTTTAGAGTCTTGGATCGTTGACCCTTTTTGTGCGTGGCACTTGAAGCCAAAGAAACTCTGGCCGTCCCCCTGTGTTTGTGACCCATCAGGCGCCGGCAGAGAAGAGGGTTCAGCTGCGGCGGGTGGCAGCAGGACCCTCCTCTTCGTCCCTTCCCTCTCCAACCACTTACAACCGTGGCCGCCTTTCGCCCCCCTCTGTGCTCTTCCCCTTCCAGGCACCGACAGAGAAGAAGGTCCAGCTGCTGCGGGTGGCAGCAGAGTCTCTCAGCAAGGACAGGTGCGGTGGGATGGGATGATGGTGTGCGGTGGAATAGGATGGCATGGCGTGGGGGGGATTGGGGGTGGGTGCCATCCATGAGGTGAGCTGGGACGACATGACATGCCATGGATGGCCCGACATACTAGCAGCATGACCAAGACTGAGGAAAAAGTTAGTTGCCGTTATGTTTTCCCATGGCTCCATTTGTGCGTCATCATGTTTCCCTATGCGACCATCCCTGTTACTAAGCGTCCTACTGCCATGCTTGCAGGCCTCTGATCATCCGCATAGGAGCATGCAGAGCCCTCTCTCGCCTGGTGCCCAACATGCAAGCCCAGGACCTGCGGCCCGTGCTGCCTGCCATCTACACCGGCATCAGCGACATGCTGCCAGAGGTGACTCCAATGAGCGTGACTATGCCGCGGTTTAGACTATTGGCATGGGATGAGCTTCTTTTTGATGGCACGCAAGCCCAGGACCTGAGTCCGTGCTGGTCCCTGTCCACGGGCATCAGTGACATTCATATGGTAGGGGTGAGAGAGAGACATGCTTCCAGAGGTGAGACACCTGCCTGCAGCGAGTGTGACTGTAGAGGTGAGAGAGAGACATTCTGCCAGAGGTGAGACACACACACATACTGATTAGTGCTACTATTGTGACTATTGTGTTGACTATTTTCATTGATCTCATGGCATAAGCTCCATCTCCACTAGTCCTCGGCTGCTCTGCACATGGAGAGATGACTTTTGAGTCGACTCAAAAGTCTCCTTGGCTGCTCCACACATGGATCCGCCCTCAAACTCCGCTGGCTTCCACTGCCCCCACCCACCATTGTCCACGCACCACACCAGGTGTCGGACGACACTCTCCATCTCGCCCTCGAGCTGCTCACTGCTGTCATCCGCTCAGGTGACCCCTGCGCTGCCGTACCCACCATGCCATGCCATGCCATGCCATGCGGTGCTGTGCCATGCCATGCCATGCCATGCAGTGCCGTGCCATGCCGCCCTCCTCACAAGTCACTCAACTTTGACTCCTTTGCATTCCCCCTCCCCCTCCGCCCCCCTCCCCCCTCCCCTGTCCCGGCCAATCAGACGAGGAGGTGACAGCTCAGATGGAGCCGGTGGTGACGTCAGCACTGCTGGGCATTTGGGCGGAGCATGTGAACGACCCCGTGATCAGCTCCGACACCAGCGACGCCCTCGAGGCCATGGCCGACCTCCCCGCCTGCATCGAGTCCATACTCCGTGCGGCCATCCCCCCGCTCTCTGCCATCTTCGCCAAGGTATGGCACGGCCTTTACCGCCCCTCCTCTGTCATTTCGCTTCTGCGTTTTGTCAATGGAAACCTCCTGGTTGACGGCGCCTGAATCAAAGCGGGGTGGCAGTGGGGCTGCTGCTGGCAATCTGGGCACGGCCCGCGCAAACCAAGGTGGCAGTGGTGGTCGACCTCATGCCCCACCCTCGAGGCCTCCCCGCCTCGAGGGCATGTGGTCTCGAGCACATACCCAGTGACCAGCTCTGACACCAGCAACACCCTCGAGGCTTCCCTCCCCGCCTGCATCGGTCTCTTCTCCACACTGCCACCCCCCCCCTTGGCCGAATTTCCCCATGTAATATTCTCTAGTTTTTGCGTCTTTTTCTGATTGCATCCTCCCCACCCTCTGCCAATTATGTTTAGCGTTCTCCCATTCAAGGCAAGGCCATCCCCCCAGTCTCTGTGGTTCTCTTTCTTCCTCTCAAAATTTCCTTGTGGCTTGTGTGTGTGTGCCTGTTTGCATGTATGTGCGTTGTTCTTGTATCGTTGTATGCATGTGGATTTGTCCGGGGGTGTGGATACGCATGTGGATTGTCCGGGGGCGCAGCCAGAGGAGCAACCCAACGGTTTGGTGGCAGGAGGGATGGAGCTGCTGACAATGCTGCTCAAGGTAGCCCATGCATCCATGCATCCATGTACCCATGCCACTGTGCATCCGTGCTTCATGCACCCATGCAAGTCGCACCCATGTGCCTCTCTCAACTATTGCTTTGCTGCTCTCATGCCTGCCCTAGTCTCTCCCCCCTCTCACTTCCTAAGTCTTCAAGTTCTTCTCCCGCCATTTGCTTTCCACAGACATTTGCCTTCCCCTCCCATTTGCTTTCCCCATCCATCCATCTCTCCAATCCCCCAACCTGCTGGCCCCAGCGCACGCCTGCACCCCTGGTGCGCCCCTCAGCCATCGGTCAGGGGGGTGCTCTGGCGTGCTCTGATCACACAGAGGTACAAACCCCCCCGCACCCCCCTGTTTGCCTTCTCCCCCCAGCAACCTGTCTGCTCCAGCGCACCCCTGCACCTCTGGTGCGGCCGGTGTTTGACGCGCTCTTTGTGCCACTCGCAGCCGTGGTGCTGCGATCCGGCGACCACATGGAGCTACGACCTCCCCCTCCCCCCACCCCATATGCCCTTTACCCCCTTGCGCCTTACCCCCTCCCCCACAACCTGCTTTCCCCAGCGCACGCCTGCCCCTCTGGTGCGGCCGGTGTTTGACGCGCTCTTTGCGCCACTTGCCACCATCGTGCTGCGATCCGACGACCACACAGAGCTGCAGAACGGCGCGGAGGCGCTCGCCATGTTCGTGCGCAAGGGAGGGGAGGAGCTGGTGGCGGGCAGTGCCGACCCCGATGGCACCATGAAGACCCTGCTGGACGCTGCTGCCAAGTGAGTGGAATGGGTGTGATTGGGACATAGAATGGGGGGGCGTGGGTGCTGGATGGTATAAGAGGGGAGGGGAGGAGCTGGTGCCGACCCTGATAGCACCATGACCCTGCTGGACGCTGCTGCCAAGTGAGTGCTGGTGCAGCTCATCTGGCGCCTGCCGTCGTGCATGGTGCCTCACCTGCAGCCGCTCGTGGCGGTCATCCCCTTCCCCCTTCTTGCCCTCTCTCACTCACCTCTTGCCTCACTCTCACTCCCCATCTCACCCAGGCTATTGAGTCCGCAGCTGGAGCCGTCCGCGTCTCTCTTCGTGGGCCCGCTGCTGGTGCAGCTGATCCGGCGCCTGCCGTCACGCATGGCGCCTCACCTGCAGCCGCTCGTGGCGGCCATCGTCCACCGCATGGCTGCCAAGCGCATGCCCTCGCTTTCTGTCTCGCTGCTGCTCGTCTTCGCACGGCTGGTGGGTCGTGCTGTGTTTGCCCCACTGGTGGGTGTGGTCGTGCTGTGTTTCTATGACGGGTATATGGCCCTGTTTTTCAAGCCATCGTCCACCGCATGGCCGCCAAGCACAAGCCGTCGCTCTCGGTCTCGCTTCTGCTCGTCTTTGCGCGCCCGGTGGGTGTGATGATAGTGTGTCCGTACATGAATGGCGGGTATAAGGACTCGTCCTTCTGGCCATCGTCCACTGCGTGGCCGCCAAATGCATGCCCTCACCCTCCGTCTCGCTGCTCCTCGTCGGTGAGTTGCCTCTGGCGTTTGCGCGACTGGCGGGTGTGGCGATGGTGCGCTCTTACATGAATGGTGGGTACAACGGCTCATACTATCCTCCGTTGTTCTCTGCATGCAACCCCATCACTCTCCTCCCTCCCCTCTCCCCCCTTCTCTCTTCCCGCTTCTCCTCTCCCCCCTCCACCCCATGTCCACTGGGCATCGCCAAATATGCATCCGCTGCTGGACATCCTCCTCTCTCTCGCCCCTCCCTCCCCCACTTCCCTGTCCTTCTCTTCTTCTCCCCCTCCCCTCCCCCCTCCACCGCAGGTGCATTGGGCATCACCAGACGTGCGCCCTCTGCTGGACCTCCTCTCCTCGCTGCCCCTGCAAGACCATACCTCCGCCCTGCACTTCCTGCTCTCCGAATGGGCCATGTACCACAGTCAGTGCCTCTTTCCACTGCTACTGCCACCCGCCATTCCATGTTGTCGTTTCACCGTCGTACCCATTACCATGCTCATTCGGCTCCAAGTTGCATGTGTGTGCCTGTGTGCGTGCATGCGTTTGTGGGTGTCCCATTCTCCCCCAAACCATACACACCGGGGGCATTGATGGCATGTACGTGTGCGAATGTGCCCCCCTCACCATGCCTCATGAATGCATCTGTCTGTCCCCATGCCCATGTGTCTGTCCCCATGCCCATGTGTCTGTCCCCATGCCCATGTGTCTGTCCACCATGGCCCCAGGCGACATTCATGGGGTATATCACAGCAAGGTGGCATCATCCGCCCTCGCGCTGCTGCTGGCCTCTCGTGACCCGCGCCTGCTGCAAGTGCCCGTGCAGGGCAAGCTGGTGGCGGTGAGTGCAGGGCAGGCTGGTGGCGGTGAGTGCAGGGCAGGCTGATGGCGCAGTGAGGGGGATGTCGGGCACGCTTGTGGCAGTGAGTGCAGGGAACGCTATTGGCAGGGAGATGTAATTGTTGCATGATTGCCCCATGGCTGCTTGCCGCACCTCTTTCCTAGTTGCTTTCAACGACTCACTATCGTCCTCCTCCATCTCCCCTCCTACAGACGACGTCCACGGGCGTTGTAACTCGCGTGCATGTTGAGGCGCCTCAGAATGGAGCCATTTGTCCAGTTCCTTTCCTCACGTCTTCTTTTCTGGCAGACGTCCAAGGGCGTTGTGACCCGGTCACGAGCGCGGGTGGTGGCGGACAAATGGACGGAGATGGCATTCCCAGCTAAGGTCTGAACGCCGCGCCGTTGCTCCTTCTCTACCCCTCTCTCTCTCCCCCATCGCTCCACTCCATATCTCTTGTATATGTTTTGTTTTCCAGTCAGCACGTCTTTCACCACTTTTTGCCCCTCTTCACTGCCTTTCACCACTTCTCACTCCTCCTCACCACCTCCTCTTTTTCTCTCCGTCACGCCCGTAGGCGCTGTCGCTGCTGGCAGGTGCCTTGCTGGAGGCGAAGGAGGAGGGGGAGCAGGCAGAGGCTTTGAGGGGAAAGAGGGGGTCTGGGCAGGGGGATGGCGAGGTGAGAATCATTGGGGGTCTTTGAGAAATCTCGAAATTCCTCAGGGGTCTGGGCAGGCGGACAGCAAGTTGGGAATCCTTACCCACAATGAAAGCACGTTCTTTGGCTACTGCAGTTCAAATCAGACCCAATTCTTACTCCAGCCTTCATGCCAAGTCTAAACATTCCTCGCTGTAACACTGTAGTTCGTTTCTCTCTCTGTTGTACCTCCCTTGTACCTCCCTCGTACGTCCATTGTGCCCCCCGTTTGACTCGCCTCGTGCAAGCAGGATGAGGACCTGGAGGAGGACGAGGAGGAAGGCAAGGGGCGGGAGGGGCTTGACACGGGGCTGCCGCCTGTCTTTGCTTCAGCCGAGCTCTTCTCCCACCTGCTGGACCAGGAGGTGAGTCACTAAGTAGAGGGGCAGCAGGGGGAGTTGGAGAGTAGCTTTTCCTATAAGGGGCCTGAGTGCTTCAGCCGAGCTTTTCTCTTACCACGAGGTGAGATTGGACAACGGGAGGGAGGGGAGGGCGGGTCAAGAATGGGTGGGTTTGATTTGAGTAGAGGGGGGAGAGGTGGGTTTGAGGAGGGGTGGGTTTGTGGGTGTCTTGGTTGGAAAAGAGTGCTTCCAGTCGTCGCATCGGGCTGAGCTCGTCCCCCACCTGCTGTGCCAGGAGGTGGGCTTTCAGGGTGGTGAGAGAATTTGGATCTTGGAAGTGCGAGATCCGGTTACCTCCCCCTATAACTCCCCCTGCCCCCACACCGCCCCCAACCCCGCCCCCGCCCTTGCCCGTTCCTCTCCCACTGCTCTTGTTCGTGCGTGGAAGCAGTTTGGCGAGGATGCAGGGGATGATGATGACGATGCTCAAGATGACCCGCTCAATCAGGTGTGCTTGGTCTGGTACAGCTTGTGCTCCCTTTCACTCGCCTTCGTTCCTGTTCCCAGATCCCACACACAAACAGCCACGCACTCACACGCTCACTCACACCCTCGCTCATTCACTCACTCAGTCGCTTGGTCAAACAATTCCCTTCCTCCCTCCACCTCCCTCTCCCTCCCACCCACCTTCCCATTGCCCCTACACCCTCAGATCAACCTGGCCGTGTTAATTTTTTAGGCGCCTCAAAAATAGACTTCCCTTCCCCCCTCCACCCCCCTCTCCCCCCCACCTTCCCGTTGCCCCTACATCCATTGCCCCTACACCCATTGCCCCAGATCAACCTGCCTGTGTTAATTGCTGATGTCATCAGGCAGCTGGCATCTCAGGAACCAAATCTCTTCCAGACACTTTCTCAGGTGAGCGACCGAGCTGAGCATTTCCGCTGGAAGGCTTGTTTCTTAGCCCAAGCCTTTTCTCGAGAGACATCATGGCCCAGACCAGAAGGTCCGTTAGGGTATGTGCTATGTGCTCCAGGCTCTGCTGGTGCTCGCTTACTTTCAACTGCGGCTCCTAACCTGAACATAACACAATGATGTGCAAGGTTCAAACTGAACCCTTTTATCAATACTTGGTCGTTCCCCACACACCCTGACTCCCTTCCCCCCCACCCCCCCCCTCCCACCCCCCCCCTTGCACCAACAGGATCTTACTGCGAGAGAGCGCTCAACCATCCAGTCCACCCTCAGTGCATCGTGATAAGCACGTTTCTGCACTGTGATCAGCACATGAGATTGCCGATCAGCAATTGATTATCGTCAAACAGTGATACATGCAGCATGATCGCAATCTGTGCATCTCGTGGCACCTGTGTGCACCAGGAGCAGCTGCATGCTTCCCCCGCGCTTCTCGCCTCATTTTTTAGGTCAAGCTGAGCATATTTGATACGGTAGGGGCAGGGCTGTGCCATCAGCCATAGTGAATCTCCATTGGTGTGTAGTGTTCATGGGTGCATGTTTCTTCGAGCAAGCGCGTCCAACTGTACCATATGTAGCTCCGTGAGTGGGGCAAGTTGCAGTGTAGTGCTCACTATAGGCTACTGGTAGTTGGCTAATCACCTTTCATCTATCAGATGGTTGCCCAGCCCCTCCCCTTTCCTTCTGTTTGGACAAGACTTACAGCACTTCCAAAGCTGAGTTGCCATGCGCCTATTTGTCACGTTGCTGGGTGGGGCGTAGTTCTAAGCAAATCGCTAATAATAAATAATAATCAAAGGAGATTTCGACGTCGTGCTCTCATAGCTCAGTTGGTTAGAGCACCCGTTTAGTAAGCGGGAGGTCTTGAGTTCAACTCTCAACTTTTTTCTGTTTAGCGAATCCTGGCATGTTGTAACCCTGTCGTGACCAGTCGTGCTTTTCGCCAAGATGCTCCTGCTCCAGCACAGCATGAGCTGTTGTGGCGCGGACTGACAACCGACGCATTTCCCTTGGTCCCACAATTCCAAACCTTATTCTGTGCTGTTCTCAGGCACGGCTCCTTGCTGCTGCTCTTCCTGTTTCCCACCTAGTCCGCGTGTGTCATCCTGAATAGCAACCATGGGGACCATGTCTGAAGTCCAAGAGCATCTAAAGGCGCTTAGCCGAGACTATGTCTGCGAGCCATTCCTAGGTAGGGTGTTTATTTTCTCTTTCCTAGGTAGGGTTTCCTAGATATTCCTGGGTCGGCATTCCTGTTTGGGATTAGGGTCACATTAGGTCACATTACTAGCTGGTCCAGTAGATCCAGTTTTTTACTTGAACGTACCACTTACCAGCTGCCTTTCCTCGTCTCTTCTTCTCGCAACTGAACAGAGTACCGGACGGTGTCTGGTGTCGCTGGTCCCTTGGTCATATTGGAAAAAGTGAAGGTACGCTTCACTGTAGTTTTCCTTTCCTTGCGCGGCGGCATATGTACGAAACTCTCTCTTATTTTATCGACGGATCTCGGGCATCGCTGGATCTCCTTGTCCGCAGGGTCCCAAGTTCCAGGAGATTGTGAACCTCAGGCTCGCGGATGGAGAGATCAGACGAGGGCAAGTTCTCGAGATCGATGGCGACAAAGCCGTTGTCCAGGTGTTGTTTCGGCGCTTCTATAGCCATTCTAGCATTTCATTTAGAATATACATTTTTCATTTGACATAATCAGACGTGTCACTTCTGCAGGTCTTCGAGGGGACCTCTGGCATTGACAACAAGCATACGACAGTGGAGTTCACTGGCGAGGTGACTTAGCTCATGACATTTGATCTCTGTATAATGATCCAGTTTGAGGTACTGATCGTGGTCTTATCAACATTCGTCGAAACAGGTGTTGAAAACGCCCGTGTCCATCGACATGCTTGGTCGCATATTCAACGGATCTGGCAAACCCATTGATGATGGGCCTCCCATTCTTGCAGAAGCATATCTCGACATTGCAGGTAAATAATCTCAGTTAGATCCGCCTTGATCTGGTCTCGTGTCGGAGATGAAGTTGATCTGAACTTCCGCGTGTAATCTGCAGGCAGTTCCATCAACCCCAGTGAGCGAACATATCCCGAAGAAATGATCCAGACGGGCATTTCGACCATCGACGTGATGAACTCGATTGCTCGCGGACAGAAGATTCCTCTTTTCTCCGCCGCTGGTCTTCCACACAACGAAATCGCTGCACAGATTTGTCGGCAAGCAGGTCTTGTGAAGCCACTGGAGAAGAAGGATGATCTGCTGAAAGTAAGCACTTCGACTAGCTTTGTCCACATTTTACCTAACACATTATGCTTGTCAAGTTCTCATACGATTTTAAGCGTTGTGCCAGGATGACGAGGAGGATAACTTCGCCATTGTGTTCGCCGCTATGGGTGTTAACATGGAAACTGCCGCGTTCTTCAAGCGAGATTTCGAAGAGAATGGTTCCATGGAGCGTGTGACACTCTTCCTCAATCTGGTAAGGCTGTTTTTTTTTTTTTCCTCCGCAGTTTTCTTCTTTCCGATCGATTATAATGTTTTAATGTTTGCCTCATCCTTGCAGGCCAACGACCCTACTATTGAGCGCATTATCACCCCTCGTATTGCTCTTACAACTGCTGAGTACCTCGCCTACGAGTGTGGAAAGCACGTGCTTGTCATCTTGACGGACATGAGTTCATACGCTGATGCGCTTCGTGAGGTGCGCTTTCTAACGCCCCACTTCCCGCCACTCTGCTAGTGCATTTGTTACTGCCGTTTCTTTCTTGCCCATTATGTTGACGTTCCGTTTTCAGCTGTGAGACTTGTTTCCCGTTCCCCACATTCCCCTTTCCCCAACTCCTCTAGTTCTTGCTCCTCTCACCGCCACCCTATGTTTTCCCCTATTTCTCGAAATGCAAATTTCTACTGGCAGGTTTCTGCAGCACGTGAGGAAGTACCCGGCCGTCGTGGTTACCCTGGATACATGTACACCGATCTTGCAACCATTTATGAGCGCGCTGGACGTATTGAGGGTCGCAAGGGCTCCATCACCCAGATTCCTATCCTGACCATGCCTAATGACGGTATGTACTGGCGCTGGTGTTTGGCTGATGCAGGAAAAGTCCAAATATTAGTTCCTGACATGTCCACGGCTGTGCTCACACAACGAGGATCAGATACTAGCATCTAGGGACTGCACGTGGTTGAGAGATTGCATGAAGATTTTCACATCTCAAATGAGGAATGTGGGCTGTTTCATGCCTGTGCTACAGATATCACTCACCCTATCCCTGATCTTACTGGTTACATTACGGAGGGACAAATCTACATCGACCGTCAGCTGCACAACAGACAGGTATGTGGTTCTGATGTGTTTTTATGAAAATCACATTGCATTTCGCATTTCTGTTGTGCCTTCTTGACATCATATGGCTGCTTCTTTGTTTGCAGATTTATCCTCCGATCAATGTGTTGCCATCTCTGTCTCGTCTTATGAAGGTATGCACTTAATTGCTTTCACATGCCATGGAGTCTCAATTCTCTTAGCTTGCATGGATACTACCATGCCTTGTCAAAACATTATCCCTCCTTCCTCCCGCTTCATCCTCCAGAGTGCTATCGGAGAAGGAATGACCCGCAAGGATCATGGTGATGTCTCCAACCAGGTCTGTATTTTCTATAGCACCTCTTAGTGCCACCTAGCTGTCACATTTTTTTCAATATTTGGGCTTTCACACTTCTCTCTTCTTATCTGTCCTTGGTGAACTCCAGCTCTATGCCAACTACGCTATTGGTCGTGATGTGCAAGCCATGAAGGCTGTTGTTGGAGAAGAAGCCTTGTCATCGGAAGATCTGGTATGTGGTATTCATGCCCTCCTCCTTTTGTGTGAAAGTCTGTCTGGTTGTCGGTTATCTTCTGTTGCACTCCTTGATTTTGCCCACTTTCATTTTGTGCACCTGGATTCAGCTCTACCTGGAGTTCCTGGACAAGTTCGAGCACAGATTCGTTACCCAGGGAGCCTATGACGCGCGCGACATCTACCAGTCTCTGGATCTGGCATGGACCCTTCTGCGTATCTTCCCCCGTGAGATGCTTCGTCGTGTGTCACCCAAGATCTTGGATGCCTTCTACAGCCGTGACTCCGACCACTAGAGATCGAAGCTTAGTTTACCTGCCAGAAGCGGCTCGCTTGCCCGCCCTCTGCATGCATGCTAGCATGTCCTGGAGCACCGGACCATATCGGAATGTGACTCATCCATTGTCTAAGTGCCACCTTGGACGTAGGAGCCAGACCACAGTACGCTTTGTACGAAGACATGGGATTTACAATATCTCTGTTGTAGGCCATACTTCGCCCTTATATGGCGTTCTACCATGTTAGTGCAATTCAGACACCTCCATTGTGTAGTGCAACTTAAAGCATGTACAAGGAAGCCTACCTAAGTCGATTAGCGCTGTAGTGTGCATAGGCAGGTATCTGTTTCGCGGGAATCTCACCTCGCCCAGGACCCTCCTGCCATCTCTGATCCAACCTCGAATGCACCAGCCAGGGAATCAACTTGACCCACTCACAAGTCCAGACCCTAAACTAGTGTGCTGGTCTATTCGGTAGACTAGCTAGTGGATCAGTCGCGGATTCTACTGCCGCTTCCGAATCCGGTTCTGCCTGCGTTACTTATTTTGTATCTGGTTGCTTGCGTAAGCTCATCGTTTTCGTTGATCTGGCAAAATGGCGTTGTTGCCACCAGGGATGAAGAAGGACGAAGATTTCGACGGAGAGTGTGAGTACTGCAGTCAAGTTAGTCCCTCAGCGAAGAAGGCTGAGATGGTTGCTCGGACATCTGCAGCACTGCAAGTTGAGAGTTTGAACCCCTGAAGTTTTCTGTTCGTCTGAATGCAGTCGAGTACTCTCCGTTCTTCGGGATCGAAAAAGGCTCCGTTCTTCAGGAAGCTCGCGTATTCAATGACCCTCAGCTGGATCCCCGAAGATGTGCGCAGGTCGGCATGCCATCCCTCACTTCTACAGGTTTCTGAGTCCAGGCTAGTCTTTCCTTCGTTCTAGGCTCCTTGTTTTGGTGAGGCATGGGCATGGATCTGAACCCATCATTTTTCTCCTATTGCAGGTTATTACCAAGCTGCTGTACTTGCTCAATCAAGGCGAAACGTTCACAAAGGTGAGGGTTTCTTACCGGCCTTGGTGACCCGAAGCTGTTCCCGAGAACGTGAAATTCGAGTCTAGGGGACTTGCTCTAACTGGCATCTTACTGCCCTCTCGTTCGTTGAGTTGCAGACGGAAGCGACGGAGGTCTTCTTTTCCGTCACCAAGCTCTTTCAATCAAACGACATCGGCCTTCGGCGATTTCTCTACCTCATGATCAAAGAGATCTCCCCATCATCCGACGAGGTAGTCCACCTGGATTCACGCCACCTCTTACTCTGACGAGGATTTCATTCAACACCAGGAGCATCCTTCCATTTCTAGATCTATCGCAATCTTTTCCGCGGTTGAATCCGTCTCTTTCCCTGCGGCAAACACACACAATCCCTTTCAACGTGTCCAGGTCATCATCGTGACGAGCTCTCTCATGAAGGACATGAACAGCAAGACGGACCTGTACAGAGCGAATGCCATCCGCGTGCTGTGCCGCATCACAGACGGCGGCTTGCTAGGCCAGATTGAGAGGTACCTGAAGCAGGCGGTCGTGGATAAGAACCCTGTCGTCGCCAGCGCTGCTCTCGTCAGCGGCTTCCACCTGCTCAAGGTACCTGATGCGCTGCTAGCCGTCTAGCCGGTTTTGCACACACGGCAGGCGAATCCGATTGCCGGATCGTCACACTGATGGAGTAGAATCTGGGAGTCAATTCGAGCAGGGATACGGGACAATTTTCTGTTGAATCTAACGACGTTTTTGGGTCGGTCGGTGGTGCTGCAGACGAATCCGGACATTGTGCGGAGGTGGAGCAATGAGATCCAGGAGGCGGTGCATTCCAAGTCGCCTCTCGTGCAGTTCCACGCCCTCGCACTCCTCCACCAGGTCAGCCATCGCTCGCTTGCACCAATGTCCACGTTGCTCGTCCTCTGCCTGCACTGTACTGCTGCTGTCGTTGCCTCCTCTAACTGCTCAGCAAGCTCAAATTCCATGCCGTGCGCTGCCTTCTGTTATGTGTCATCTACTTACGCGGATTTTTGTTCGCTCGTCTCTTGTGCTGTGGACCATCCGCTAAACAGATTCGGCAGAGCGATCGTCTGGCCATCAGCAAGCTGGTTACGAGCCTTGTTCGAGGTGCTGTGCGCTCGCCACTCGCACAGTGCCTCCTCGTGCGCTACACCTCCCAGGTAAGCTCTACGACTGCCAGATAAGCTCTGTCTCTGGCAGGTAACGTCTCTGCTCCTGCCACGTCAGGTAAGCTGTCTCTTGTTGCCAGTCATTACATGTACCATTTGTGCGAGCTGCTGCAGATGGCCCACCGCATTCCACCACGAACGACTTGCCAAATCGCTTCACCAATGCACGTGTTGCGTGCATGCCCCCCACACCAGGTGATCGAGGAGATGGGCCCCAACAACAACAACGCCCGCCCCTTCTTCGAGTTCCTCGAGAGCTGTCTGCGCCAGCGCGCCGACATGGTGATGCTGGAGGCCGCCCGCGCCATGACCGAGCTCACCGACATCACGGGCCGCGAGCTCACGCCCGCCATCACGGTGCTCCAGATGTTCCTCTCGTCGCCCAAGCCCGTGCTGCGCTTCGCTGCCATCCGCACGCTCAACAAGGTCGCCATGGCGCACCCGCAGGCGGTCACCAACTGCAACATCGACATGGAGACGCTGATTTCGGACCCGAACCGCAGCATTGCGACCCTGGCCATTACAACGCTGCTCAAGACGGGCAACGAGGCGAGCGTGGACCGGCTGATGAAGCAGATCACCAACTTCATGTCCGACATCGCGGACGAGTTCAAGATCGTCGTTGTGGAGGCCATCCGCTCGCTCTGCCTCAAATACCCCCAGAAATACCGTGTCCTGTGAGTCGGATATCCTGCCTCAGTCTAGCCTCCTCTCAGATAGTCTAGTCTCGTATCTGTCGTTTTTGCCGGTGATTGCCATTGGGTTGGATGGGCGTGACGTGGTGGCCTTGAGCTCACCGCAATATCATTCCTGCCTATGTTATCATTCCTGGCCCTGACCCCGGGTGCAGCATGAACTTCCTGAGCGGCATCTTGCGGGAGGAGGGCGGGTTTGAGTACAAGAAGGCGATAGTGGACTCCATCCTCATCCTCATCCGGGAGATCCCCGACGCGAAGGAGATTGGCCTCTCGCACCTCTGCGAGTTCATCGAGGACTGCGAGTTCACCTACCTCTCTTCGCAGGTGCGCTGGCACACGGGGACTGTCCATCTCTCGTTGGCTTTCTCCTTGTGTGTTATAGTCACCTCTCCTCATCGTCTCGTCCAGAAAGCCAATGCCCTCGCGCCTCGCTACAAAATCGCTCCAGCTGTCCAGCAGTCCATGCTCCTCTTAGTTGGCTCCCTGCCCTCGTGAGCAGGCAGGCTCCCTGACGTTCCATGACTCCATTGTAGCCCTCATGCGCAATTCTTCTACCTCATCTCTGTCTTGTTCCCACCTCCTTGCAGATTCTGCATCTGCTGGGCAACGAGGGCCCCAAGACGCCGGAGCCTGCGCGGTACATCCGGTTCATCTACAACCGAGTCATTCTAGAGAACGCCACTGTCAGGGCCAGCGCCGTCAGCACCCTCGCCAAGTTCGGCGCACAAGTGGAATCCCTCCGGGTAGGTTGGACTGAGGGGGGTCGCCAAGCTTGGGGAACTAGTGGAGGAGTGTCTTAGAGTGGGCTGGGACTGGGGGAGGTGTCATGCGTGAGTGGATGGCATTGCCATTCAAGTGAGAGCCTACTGCACCCGTGTTCCCCACCTCTGCCTGCACTGAATGGCATTTCTTCATTACCTCATGGGTTGTCTTGTCTCCCCTTTCCCCCCCTCCCCCCTCCCCCGTCCCCCCTCCCCCATCCCCATTTGTTCTTGGCAGCCTCGCATCGTCACCCTGCTGCGCCGGTGTCTTTACGACAACGACGATGAAGTAAGCTGCCATCTATCCACACCTCAGTACCACCTCACGTTCACACAACGCACTCATACCATCTCCCCTGCATGCCTGTTCGTCACGTTTTCATCAGCTGGCCCACCGTCCGTCTCATACCTTTCTCATATATAATCTTCCTTTGCTTCCTTCTCCCGAACGACATCTCTGCCCTGTCCTTATCCCACCCCCCATCAGGTGCGGGACCGCGCAACGCTATACCTGAACGTGCTGGGAGGGGATGGGCAGGAGTCGGTGGCAGCCACTGGCGCCAGCGACTTCATGCTTGAGGCGCTGGAAGTGCCCCTCGTCAACCTCGAGGCCTCCCTCAAGCAATACGTGAGTCTACCTCTAGGCCATCCTCATGCAATACGTGAGTCAACCTCCAGGCCTCCTTCACGCAATACGTGAGCCTAACCTTCTTTTTCTCTTCCACTCCTCCCCCCCATCAGGAGCCGAGCGAGGCGCCGTTTGACATAGACAGCGTGTCCAAGGAGGTGAAGGGGCTGCCACCAGCCAAAGGCTGTGCCCTGAGGCACTTCAAAGCCTAACTCTGTTGTTGCGTTCTTATATCTGCCCCCCACCCATCAGGAGCCGAGCGAGGCGCCGTTTGACATAGACAGCGTGCCCAAGGAGGTGAAGGGGCTGCCGCCATCCAAGGCGGGCTCCAAGAAGGCCGCCAAGGAGGCCGCAGGGGCCAAGGCGGCAGGCGGTGGCGTGTCGGCGTCAGAGGCGTATGAGAAGCTGCTCAACTCCATCCCTGAGTTCGCCACCTTCGGCAAGCTGTTCAAGGTGCCATGGCTAGCCGCAGCTGGGGTTTGAAGTGGCGTGCGCTCTCAGGGTGGGATTGCAGGCTCATGAAAGATGAGATGGGATGGGCATTCATGCTGTGCTGTGCATGGCGAGCTGTCCCAGGATGTCTTCGCATGCCTCCCTCCCCCTCCCGCCCCCCTCCCGCCCGCCCCCTCCCGCCCCCCTCCCCCCTCCCTCTTCCCCCCCTCCCGCCCGCCCTGTCTCCTCCTTCACCCCACCTCCCCCCCGCCCCATCTCCTCCTCCCCCCCCGCCTCTCCCCTGCAGTCGTCGGCGCCAGTGGAGCTGACGGAGGCGGAGACGGAGTACAGTGTGAACAGAGGAGGATGTTCTTCTCCCTGTTCTTATTCGTCCCCACCCCTTCCTCCCTCCGTACTGGCCCTCCCCAATCCTCCCACCCTGGCCCCCCTCCCCTGCAGTCGTCGGCGCCAGTGGAGCTGACGGAGGCGGAGACGGAGTACAGTGTGAACGTGGTGAAGCACGTGTTCCCTGCACACATGGTCTTCCAGTTCAACTGCACCAACACCATCGCCGAGCAGATGCTGCAGGACGTGAGTGCCGTGTGCAGGACCCTGTTGCATTGCCTTGCTGTGCCATTCTTTTCGCGCAGGGTTGTTGGACATCGCCCTCTTTCTTTTGCCATCTCACAAAGCTGCAGTTTGCCTGCCTCATACCCAAAGATTTCAAACCCCCTCCCCCCCTCTCCCCACCCCCTTCCTTGTTTCCCCCACCCCACAGGTCACGGTGCTCATGGACCTCGCAGAGGCGGAGGAGTTCGAGGAGGTGGCGTCCATCCCCCTCAAGGCCATGGCGTACGGCGTGCCAGGGCAGACGTTTGTGGCGTTGTCGAAGCCCGAGGGCGCGCTGACGCTGGGCAAGATCACCAACATCATGAAGTTCAAGGTGGTGGAGGTGGACCCGAATACTGGCGATGCGGAGGAGGAGGGGTATGAGGACGAGTACCAGCTGGAAGACCTCGAGGTGAGAGTGGGTGGCCAATCAGGGGTGCGTGGTTCTGGCACCAGGACAGACACCTGTGGCTGACGCTGGGCAGGATCACCAACATCATGAAGTTGAGAGGGGTGGAGACGGGCCTGAGAACAGTGGAGGGGGACCTGAGAACAGGGGAGGCGGAGGAGGAGGGGTAGAGGTCGAGTGCCAACTGGAAGTCCTCGAGGTGAAACCCTGGAATGGTGATTGACGAATGGCAGATGAGGCTTGCCCAATTGATGAATGGATGGCTTCTACTGCAGAGCAGAATGCTAATGTAGGATGGATGGATTCAATGGTATTGGTTGCCCCTGGAAACAGCTCCCTGGGTCGTGCCGAGCCTCAGAGCACACTCTTGTCTTCAGAGCATGCCGGACATTCTAGGCGTTGCATGAAGGCATCATGCCAAGTCATTACACACGTTCTTAATCGCAGGATCCACGCCCTTAGATCGTAATTTGTGCAACCCCTTTCAATGCCCCCTTCCCCCCTTCCCCCCCTCCTGTGCTTGTCAGGTGTCGTCGGCTGACTACGTGCGGAAGCTGAGCGTGCCCAACTTCAGAGCAGCATGGGAGGCCATCGACCCCTCCCTGGAGCGCGTGGACGAGTACGGGCTGGGCGTGAGAGACAGCCTCCAAGAGGCAGTGGAGGCCGTCATCACCATCCTCGGCATGCAGCCCTGCGAGAGCAGCGAGAACGTGCCGTCGAATGCGCGCTCGCACCAGTGTTTGCTGGCTGGGACGTTCCCCGGGGATGTGTCGGCGCTGGTGCGGTTGTCGTTTGGCATGGACGCTCAGAAGCAGGTGGCCATGAAGCTGGCTGCACGGTCGGAGGATGTCACGATCAGCGACCTGGTGCATGAGATCATTGCCAACGCGTAGACTGGTCTGTTCTCTGGTGGAAAGGCTGGTGTTCTTTTGGCACAATGTACTGCTGCTTATGCACTATATATACGTCACTCATGCCGCATACTCTTTCAGGCACTGCACTGCCCGAAGATGGAGGCTCTATACTTCTGATGTGTACAACTGAAAGTGTGGTCTGGAGTCCGCACAACCATTCTTACTCACACAAGTAGCAACAACTCCTAAATGTGTGGAACATGCCCTTCGAACGAGGATTTAAGGGAACACCTTCTCCTACCCTAGACGATGATGTTAGGTATGGTAAGCAATATATCAACATCACTCAAGCTTGCATCATGATCCATAGGACCATAGCCCGTCACCGCCCAACCATCGCCTCATCACAAGCCCCTAGGCACAAGCACTGCATCATAACCATCACGTCAAACCAGCACATCACTCAGCCGTCGCATCCCCCTTCCCATCCGCCTGCCCCGTCTGGTCCTTCCCCTCTGCCCCAGCTTCCCTCGCCAGCACAGCCATGGCAGTGGCATCCTTCCTCCCAGCACGTGGTTTAGGCCCCCAGTACGCCTCTGGGTTCGGCACAAAGCGAGCCACTCCCTTCTGCTGTGCCTTGCTCAAAGCCTTGGGCGCTTTTGCGAAGTTGGCCTGGGGCGAGGCGGACAGAAGGGAGAGAGGGCTTATGGGCACATGGCTCGGGCCCTGGAAGCTCCACTCTTCTGCTATGCAGTGCTCGAGATCCGTTTGAATCCACAAGGCCGGGATATGCAACGCCTACCTAACAGTGTGGATGCAGAGGTGTTACCTCGATGGTGGGCGGCTTGGCGAGAATAGTGTCTGCTGGGCTACCCTCCCCCTGCGACTTGACTGGATGGTCACGGATCTGGTTACCACAAGGGGGTAAGTGGAGTGGTACACAGCGAGACATGCAGGAGAGTGACGCGAAGCCACAGCATGTACGTTCACATGCCACATCACCACATCATGCATAAGCCCATGAAAACATGGTTTGTGTTGCCATGCCATCATCCAAAGATCCCCTCTCTGCCCCCCCTTCCGATACCATGCGTGACTCACCCAGCATCGCATGACATCCCAGATCAGCCCCAAGGGAGCGTCTGTCTTGATGCCCAGCGGGTTGGAGTGCGCGCCTGACACGCGGTGGCCTGCGTTGACCAGCGCGGACCGGAACAGCAGCATGCTGGGGGGCGTGCACTTGAGCGTGGCGCTGATCTCATGCAGGTCGATGTACAGCGGGATGTCATGCAGCTCCTGGCGATGGGAGGGAGGGGAAAGGGGGGTCTCAATGAGTCAGTTGTCGCACTTGAGTGATTTTGTGCAGGTCGATGTACAGCGGGATGTCATGCAGCACCCTTGATTTTGCAGGGTGTTTTTGAGAATTCTCAAAAACACCCTGTCATGCAGCACCCGGGAACCAGAGAGGGATAGGAAGAAGGGAAAAAGGGGGGAGGTGGGGGGGTGCTGTTTGCACGTGAGTGCGGCTGATCTGATGCAGGACGGGCGGTGTTCAGAGGGATGGCGTGTAGCTGCTGGGGATCGGAGAGGGGGAGGTGGAGGGGTGTGGAAGTGGCAGGAGAAGGAGGTCTCGGAACATCGTTCAACTGGCCCAGGTCCATTTGCAGGAGGATATGGTGCAGCTCTTGGGACTCACGGGAGGTTTTGGGGGCAGGGGGTGAGAGGAGGGAATTGGGGGGGTGTGGGGATATCGAGGCGAGAGGGCCCTCTAAACAGGACCTCTTATTTTCATGTAGACAGCTCTGCTCATGGGCCTGCTCATGGGTCTGCTCATGGGTCTGCTCATTTTGGGATGACATATTTGCCCCCCTCCCTGCCCTCTCCCCACATTCCCCACTCTTCCCCCCTTACCTCAGACACGGCAGTCAGCAGCCCATGCACCTTGCCAAACCCAGCCAGCTTCGCCTTCCCCGCTTGCACCTCCCCCAGAATCAGCCGAACCCAGCTGGCGTCGTGGATCGGCGCGGACCACATGGGCCCCCCGATGCTCAGATGCCGCCCGCAGTGCTCACAGGCGGGGGGAATCACCGGGCCTAAGCCGGGGAGGTACCTGGGGGGAGGGGGAGGGGCGTCTGGTTTCTGGAGAAAAGGATGGGGAGAAGGAGTGGGAGAGAAAAGGGAAAAGGAGAGAGACAGTTAAATGAAAAGGGAGAGACATTCAACTGAAAGGCAGAGGAGTGGGGGGGAGGGATGGGGACAGATTTGATAGGGGAGAGGAGAAGAGGCCGACGAAAGGGAGTAGTTATGATAGCGGCGATGACAGCAAGAGATGCCAATTGACATCTTCAAGTAACTTTGAAGTCTCAGATGTCCTGATTCTCAGATGTCCTGATTCTCAGATGTCCTGATTCTCACCTTAGCCCGTCCATCCACAACCCGGCCAACAGGTTGCAGGTGGTAGGAGTCACACCCGGAGCACTGGAAGACATACGCCAGCTTGCTTGGCGTCGCTTTAACAGCCTGGGCTGATCTGGAGAGTGGGCAACAGGAGCACGCGGAAGAACAAAATAGGGATTCTTTGCCCGGATCCGCCCACTTGGTGGGATGTCATTCCACGTACTACAAGTGACTTGCTTTTTTTTCACATCGAGTCGTCGCACGAGGGAACTTGCATCCAGGCAGAGACAATCATTCCGAATACCCTTCACTGCCGCCGGGCAAAGAGCGGGACGCATGTGGAGACTCGTACGAAGACGCAGAAGTCAACCGACTCGTACAGTGAACTCCACAGGGTCATCTCAAAAGGATTCAACGCGAATACCCTCAACTGCCACCCAGAGAACGGGACTCACGTGAAGACGCGCACGAAGACGCGGATGTGGAAGTCAACGGACTCACAGCGTCAACTGCAACCGGGTCAATGCAGATGGATTCAACGCAAGATCCTAAACTGCTGGCCAGAGATCCGACTCACGTGAAGACGCGCACGAAGACACGGACGTAGAAGTCAACGGACACGGACAGCACCGGCACTATGTGGCGCTTGAAGCGGTTGGCTGCGCTCTGGTAGGTGCCAGGGGCATGCGATGAGCGGAGAGGAGGAGGAAGGGCACTGAGAGAAGTGGGAGGGGGGATGGGAAGAGGCTGAAAGGGAGGAGTCCCCTGTGGCGACTGCTGGGGTAAAAGGGGGAAGGATACCTCAATGGAGGCGAGCAGTATGCGGGTACTTTGAGTCGACTCAAAAGCAGGGATGGGAAGGGGCTAAAACGAAAGGAGGCCCCTGTGGAGAGCGCTTTGATTAAGAGGGGAGGGATACCTCGATGGAGGCCAGCAGTATGCGGATGGCCATCTCGTGACAATACTTGGCGCGGTGTGGATAGCCCCCGTACCTGATACAGTCATATACAGAGGGCACAGAGGGCACAGCCGACACATGGGGCACAGAGGGCACAGAGGGCAGCAGAGGGCAGCAGAAGAGTCCTGGTTGAACTGCTGGTTGGTCACCTCCTGCGTTGCAAGAAAGTACATGGGGTCACCTCCTCATGCAGGTCCTAAACCCTAGCAGACCCCAGCATGGTTCATGCCCAGCACTGCCATGTCAATCCCATGTCAATCCCATGTCAATCCCATGTCAATCCCATGTCAATCCCACGTCAATCAGTGGCCGTCACCCGCCGGACCATACCATGCCACAGAGGCAGGCCTGAGCCCTAACAAATCCTACACGTCTCCGAGCTACGCCTCGGCTTACTTGGAGTAGCAGACCTTGGTGTCGCTCCCGCACAGCAGTGCCATGTCAGTCAGTGGTCATCACCAGCAACACGCTAGCCCTACTGAAACCCTGCACCTGAATTTCGCTTGTGTTCCCACAAAAAGACCTCGGCTCACTTGGAGTAGCAGACCTCGGCGTTGTTGCCGCACAGCACAGCCATGTCGGTGGCTGTCACCAGCAGCATGCCCCCATCCGCCACGGCCTGCACGGCGCCGTCCAAAAAGACAGAGGGCGACCCGTATGGGTCCAGGTCCACCTGGGGAAGGTAGGAAACAGTGGGTAGAAGGGCGATGGGGAAAAGAAGGGAGCATGGGGGGGGGGGGGGGGGGGGGATTGGAAAGGGGTGAATGTTAAAGGGGAGAAGCAGAGAGGCAGCATTGGGAAGGAGACAAGCTGTAAGGAGAGAATGACTTTCCAGACTCACGAATGATGTGATACTCATGAAGGCTGGCCAAAGGATGTGGCTGGGCCAACCTATCTGCTACACTCACCGCATCAAACTCCCTCTCATGCAGTATCATGTACACTCGCGCATCCCCCTGCTCCGCTTTCACACGTGCCGGCTCCTCTCCCTCTCTCGCCCCCTCACCCTCCCATCCTTTCCCCCCCTTCCCCTCCTCCTCCCCCCCCCTCCTTCCCATCCTCCTTGCCCTCCCCGCCCTCAGCAGCAGCAGCGTCTCTCGCTGGTGCAGCGCCAAAGTTGTGCAGCACGTTGCGCTGGCACGCCTGCACGGCCACAGGGTCGTTGTCCAGAGCCACCACAGAGCCCACTCCGGGGATCTCCTTGGCGTACCGGATCGACCGCAGCCCCGACGCCGCTAGCCCCTGGGAGGGGGGAGGAGAGTGTGGAATAAGAGGTGCGCTGAAGCATGGTCGAAGGTTCAAGGTTTGAGGTTTAAGAGGGGCTTACAGGGGAGAGGACGTCAGGGAGGAGGAGGATAGCTGACCGGTACATGGGTAAATACCAACCTCTAGAATCCGCAAAGGCTTCCCTTCACGCAGATTCGCCTGCTGCTGCGGCGGCGGCGGCTGTTGTCCCGCTTGTGCTTCTGCTGCTGCATCGGTTGCAGCAGCAGCGCCCCCCTTCTCTCCGCTCTTCTCCTCCGTCTCCTGCGCATCTCTTCCCTCTCCCTCCTTCACCTCCGTCTGTTCTCCCTTCCCCTCCCCCGCTTCCCCATTTTCCGCGCCTTCCCCTTTCCCCGCGGTTTCCCCTTTCTCCGCGCCTCTCAGCTTCCCCGCAGCCGCCGCCGCAGCAGCCGCCGCAAGATCCGCATTGGGGTGTTTAAGATACGCCCGCCCTTTCACCCCGCGCGCTACAGCCGCGGCTCGCTGATTCGCCTCCTCCCCCCTAACCGCGACGAAAGCGCGGAGCACGGAGATCGACAGGTCGCGATTAACTACCTGTGCCTTGTTATAGAACACGTCGTTACCCTGTACTAAGATCTCTGCTGCCCCTTCTTTCAAAACCTTAAACCCTGCTGACGGCCCCATTCCCGCGCCTGCCCCTCCCCCTGCCTCCCCTGCGCCAGCGCCAGCGCTTCCCCCAGCGCCCGCGGAGCTCTCTTCCCCCGCCACCGCCGCTTCCCCCTTTGACTTTTTGTGTTCCGCCTCCGCTTCCCCCTCCGCCTTGCGCTTATCCACCATTGGAGGGGGCGTTTGCGCGGAAGTCAACACGCGCGCAGATATCACTGGGCGCAAGGATTCCAATACACGCGGGGTTCCTAATGCGCCCGGAAATCCCAATATACCCCCAGAAATCAACCGCCACACAGCTTTCGGCGCGCGTTCGATCGAAGGAGAGCGCCGAGCGCGGGCCGACTGAGCCCAATGTGACTGTATCTCGCGGACGAGCGTGGCTATCAAGAGGCCCCCACTGGTGCGGAGGTCACGCATGCGCGTATTTATGCGGAGTCTACGCGCGGAATGCTACCGCACTAGAATGCTTCAGCTAAGTCGAGGTACGTACAGGGACTGGAATCTGGATCCTGCATCTCAAATTACCGCGCTAAACGGTTGCCTCGGTAAGTGTACAGCGCACAGAATAACAACTGGGTTCACATGCTACATTTCCACTGCATAAGTGAGGGCTTATGGCAAAGCCTCGCATACATCATAGAAGTACCTAATGGCTTCATCATATTTGTCCCGCCTAATGTTGCAACGAGGCTCCGCAACTGCCAGCAGATTTGCGACTGGGCCTAAAACACTAGCTCCCGGAGCCACACTGTCATTGTTTGGAGGACGAGGTACTTCTGAGGCAGATGCTTGCACTTGAAGGTCGCGTGTGGGCGCAGTGTTGGAGTGTTGGGCCACGGTGAGCCCGCTGAGGGCGTAGCACGTGTGGTAGTAGTCGCGCGACTTGCTTGGCTTGTCCCTCAACCCGCCCTCGGGCACCTGGAGGCATGGGAAGTGCGGACACGATGATGGTGCGAGGATGTTTTTGAGAATTCTCAAAAACACCCTGCAAAATCAAGGTGCCGACATGATGATGGTGCGAGGATGTTTTTGAGAATTCTCAAAAACACCCTGCAAAATGAAGGTGCCGACACGATGATGGTGCGAGGATGGTGCAAGCAGGGTACGGAACAGACGATTTTTGAGGCGCCTCAAAAACAGGGGGGAAATAAACGGACAAGCAGCGCTCAGGCGAGTTGCTAACCTGGCAGCACAGCAGCAGGTATGCCCGTGGTGCCATGTCATTTTAACAGAAGCTGCGGTGGTATGCCGCGTCAGTAGCATACCATCTCGCTCAGTTACCATCATACAATGTCAACCCCCCCTCTGCTCAGTTACCATCATACAATGTCAACCCCCCCTCTGCTCAGTTACCATCATACAATGTCAACCCCCCCTCTGCTCAGTTACCATCATACAATGTCAACCCCCCCTCTGCTCAGTTACCTACCTGGCAGCAGAGCAGCAGGTATGCCTGCAGTGCCATGTCATTGTAACAGAAGCTGCCAACCCAATCACGCCCACCCACCCCTTCTACACTTGCTCCTTCTCCCAACTCCCTTCCCGCCACACCTGTTGCCCCTTCCCTGCCCTCCTCTCTCTCTCCTCCCCTCGTCCCTCCTCCCCTCCCCTCTCCTCCCTCCCCAGCACCAGCAGGCAGTGGCAGGGACTCGGGACAGGGGAAGAGGTCAGCAGCAGACGCAGAGGGAACATGGTGGAATGACTCGAATCCTGCCTCCTCCCAGTCATCCTCCTCCTCCTCCTCCTCCTCCTCCTCCTCCTCCTCCTCCTCCTCCTCCTCCTCCTCCTCCTCCTCCTCCTCCTCCTCCTCCTCCTCCTCCTCCTCCTCCTCCTCCTCCTCCTCCTCCTCCTCCTCACCGGCATCATCCCCACCTCCGTCCTCAGCGCCAGGGCGCCATTCAGCCCCGCTGCTACTCGATGCCCGCTGGGGTGGCCTGTCCCTTGGTTCAGAACCCGAATTCTGCGACGGGGGAGCGGTATTCGGCAGTCTGTCAGGGCCGCCTGGCTGCTCTCGAACCTCACTTGGCTGGCTGTGGGAGGCGCAGAGGGCGAGGAGAGGGAAGAGCCCGCCCTGCCACATGCTGTAGCAGGCGTCCACCAGCTTGTTGGTCCGCCCCTGGAACCCGCCCTCCACTGCGCCCTGGCGAAACACCAGCCACTCCTGTGGAACAGACAGACAGACAGACAGACAGACGTGTTGGGAGCGAGAGTTGGGGTGGGGAAAGCGGGCGCTTGAGGAGCGCCCACGACCTTGTTGCTTGGCCCCTGCAAGCAAGCCGCCCTCCACTGTGCCGTGGCGAAACACCAGCCACTCCAGGTGGAAGAGACAGACAGACGCAGCAACAGCAGGGGCGCTGGAAGAGGGGAGGAGGGGGAAGAGGAGAGGAGGGGGAAGAGGAGAGGAGGGGGAAGAGGAGAGGAGGGGGAAGAGGAGAGGAGGGGGAAGAGGAGAGGAGGGGGAAGAGGAGAGGAGAGGGAAGAGGAGAGGAGGGGGAAGAGCCTGTCCTGCCACATGCAGTAGCATGCGTCCACCAGCTTGCTGGTCCGCCCCTGAAACCCGCCCTCCACGCTGCCTTGGCGAAACACCAACCACTCCTGTTGCGGGGATGGGCGGAGTGGTGGCAGGGGGAGGGGCGGGTGGAGCAAAGGAGGGGACGTGCGGGCGACGGAGCAGGCATATGTGCAGCGCGATAGGCAGTGGAGGCATAGGACTGGGTACAGGAGCAGAGGAGAGACGAGGTCAGCTGGCACACGGAGAGCAGGGGCTGAACTGGTGCGAGCAGGGCGGCAATTACGCGGAGTAGCAGGAGTGCAAAGAGGGGCGGTAAGTGGAGGAAGTGGAGGAACAGAGGGGGAGCAGAAGCGGTGTAACAGATACCACAGTGGGAAGGAGGTTCGGGTGGAAGGGGAGGCGGGGTGCAGTGATACACACCAGGAGCACTTGCAGGTCTAGATACTCCCAGGGGTCGGCGCCAGCCAATAGCAATGCAGCGAGCCCACAGAACGTGTAGCTGCGAGGAGAGAGGTCAAAGAGAAGGAGACATCGAAGGGAGGCACAATGGGAGGTCGTTAATTGAGGCGCCACAAAAATCGGCGCCAGCCAGTGGTAATGCAGAGAGGTGGAGGGGAAAGAGAAATCCAAGGGAGGCACAACGGTTGAGAGCGAAGAGGAAGGAGAGGGGAGGGAGAAAGCACATAAAGTTCTCCTCATTCACTCATTCACTCATTCACTCATTCACTCATTCACTCATTCACTCATTCACTCATTCACTCATTCTCTCATTCACTCACTCATTCACTCATACATTCATTCACATCACAACTAGTCAATTCCTCTTTCAAAGGTGAGACTGATGAGTGGGCGTGATGTGCCTCCATGAAACGAATTCCCACCCCCGATCTCTCTTAAAGCTCCCTTCCTCACCTCCCATGCGGCCCCACACGCATTCCCATCCCATCCCCACCCCTTCATCCCCATCCCACTCACCCCTCCTTTCCAATCTCCCCCCATCTCCCCCATCTCCCCCATCTCCCCCATCTCCCCCATCTCCCCCATCTCCCCCATCTCCCCCATCTCCCCCATCTCCCCCATCTCCCCCATCTCCCCCCACTCACCCCCCATGCGCCTCTGCTCCAGGCTCCCCTCCAATGCCCCCTTCGTACGTTTGACAACTGTTGCGGGAACGGAGACAATCGGGAAGTTACAAGAAACAGTGTGGCAAGGCATTAAGTTATCACATGTATCACTTCCATATGCATCACCACGCATCACCACTCATCACCATGCATCACCACTCATCACCTCTCATCACCACCCATCACCACTCATCACCACCCATCACCACTCATCACCACCCATCACCACTCCTCACCACTCATCACCTCTCCACATATCACAGCATATCACATCTGCACAAAAATCATCCTACCTCACAGTATATCACCTCGCAATTTCCCACCTCTGCACGTATCCTCACACACCACCCCACACCACCCCACATCACCGCACATCACCTCTGCACGTATCTCGCCACATGGTGTGTGAGGTCAGGCGTGCGGATGTTGAGCAGATGAGCCACCTGCAGGGTCGAGAGGCAGAGCAGAAAGGGCCACAATGGAGGGATGCTGTGCTGAGCAGGTGAGCCGCCAAAATGCCAATTGACTTCTGGGTCGACTCAAAGGTGTGTGAGGTCGGGCGTGCGGATGTTGAGCAGATGTGCCACCTGCAGGGGCGAGAGGCAGAGCAGAGCAGAAAGGAGGATGCTGAATGCCTCTTCTTTCTGCTGCATACAGAAAAGGACCGCAACGGAAGGATGCTGAGCAGGTGAGCCGTCCAAGTGCCTATTGACTTTTGGGTCGACTAAAAGGTGTGTGCGGTCAGGCGTGCGGATGCTGACTTTGGAAAAATAAAAATAAAAAAAATCAACAGAAGAATGCTGAGCGGGTGAGCTGCCCAAGGGGCCAACGGGAGAACAAGGGGGGGAAGGAAGGGCAAAACATGGGGCATTCAGAATGTGGAGGAAGGGAGGGAGGGGGGAGGGAGGAAGGTGCAGCATATGAGAACGAGGGGCGAATGGGAGAACAAGGGGGGGGGAAGAAGAGCAAAACATGGGGCAGGGAGAGGAGGGAGGGAGGGAGGGGAGGTGCAGCAAGCACGTACCGCCATGGCAGTGTAGCAGCCCCTGACGTCCGTTTCGCCGCCTTGATGCAGCCTGGGAAGCAGAAGTAGGCAGCAGGGGGGTGACACGGCACGTGTGAGTGGATGCCACGACATGCACTGCATGTAATGCATAATGTGCTGGGAATCAGAACAGTCACCTGAAGCCTCCTGGAGGCAACAAAGAGGCTCACCTGAAGCCTCCTGGAGGCAACAGAGGCTCACCTGAAGCCTCCTGGAGGCAACAGAGGCTCACCTGAAGCCTCCTGAAGAAGAGCACTTCATGCGGCGTAGGAAAGCCAGCATTGACTGCCTGAGGTGGGACGGGCAGATGAGGGGCCGAGGGCATGAAGCACGGGCATGAGACAAGGACCATGGGAGGGGTGATGGGGGTGAAGCGGGAGAGGCGGGAGGGGTAACGCATGAGTGGTGCATGCAGGCGGAGGAACGAGAACGGGCACAAGACACGGGCCATGGGAGGTCGAATGCACACCTGTTGACAACGGAGAGCGCGTCCTCCCCTCCCACCGTCACCAGCGCTGCCACGCCTGCATACGTGGTGGCCAGGTGAGCGAGCTGCGCAGCCATGGGTGAGAGGCGAGGGTGAGTGGTGGGTAGAATGGGGGGGAGCGGGGGGGGAAAGGTGGGGGAGTACAAGGAACCTTGATGGATAGGGGAGGATGGGGAGGGGAGCGCAAGGAGGAAGCAGCAAGCATGCACGGTTGACGGATGCAGCAAGCATGCACGGTTGACGGAAGCAGCAAGCATGCACGGTTGACGGAAGCAGCAAGCATGCACGGTTGACGGAAGCAGCAAGCATGCACCGTTGACGGAAGCAGCAAGCATGCACCGTTGACGGAAGCAGCAAGCATGCACCGTTGACGGAAGCAGCAAGCATGCACGGTTGACGGAAGCAGCAAGCATGCACGGTTGACGGAAGCAGCAAGCATGCACGGTTGACGGAAGCAGCAAGCATGCACGGTTGACGGAAGCAGCAAGCATGCATGGTTGACGGAAGCAGCAAGCATGCACGGTTGACGGAAGCAGCAAGCATGCACCATTGACGGAAGCAGCAAGCATGCACCGTCGACGGAATCAGCAAGGGGAGAAGAAAACGGAGGACTGGCAGGCATCAAGATGGCTGAATGATAGGAGAAGCACAAGGTAAGATGACTTCTATCTGACTGCCCTCACCTGCCCTGGGCCCCCTCCAAAGCCACCCTCAGGATGCTGTGGGGGGGAGGGAGAAGGATGGGTTGAGTGGGGAGGGAAGAGAAGAGTGGGGGCTGAGGGGATAAGAGTTTGAGAGAGTGGGAATGAGTGGAGGAGGAGAAAGTGGGGAGGGGAAAGTGGGGAGGGGACAGTGGGACGGCATTCGGTCGGATAAGTTAGGCTAAATGGGAAGGAACAAAACACATGGGCCGTTCATTATTGCTTCTGCACTACTCTCACCAGTTACCTCCTGAACACCCATCTGACTCCACCACCCAGGACGACCTGAAGCCTCACCTGGCAGCACCTGACTTCGCACCTGGCAGCACCGGGTTCCCCACCTGGCAGCACCTGGGTTTTCACCTGGCAGCGGCGGAGGGTGTCGGCGCAACGAGCAGCAAGACCAGGGCCAAGGGGGTGCTGGAGGAGGGCGAGCGAGTGCACGATCCAGAACACAAGCCACGGCCGACTGGCAGCCGCAGCAGCACAACGGAGGTGGGGAAGGGACAGGGCGAAGGGGGGAAGGGGAAGGGAGAAGGGAGGAGAACGGGGGGTGGAGGTGATGGAAGGGGGGAGACTAGGTGACTTTTGAGTCGACTCAAAAGTCACCTCCAAGGGGAAGGGAGAAGGGAGGAGAAAGGGTGGTGGAGGTGATGGAGGGGGGCGTGGGGAGGTGGGGGGGTCGAGGACAGGTGAATCGGTGGACCCAGCAATCGATAACCTGTGGACAGAGGTGGTGAGTACGAGTTTCAAAGTGCGTTGCGTTCTACATTCCTCGTACGTTGCAGCAATCTGAACACAGGGTATGTGCTTCCGCGCCCGTTTTGAACGGACACGTCGGACGATGGATGAGGTGCTGACCTGGCGTCCAGGCTGGCGTAGCTGCTGGACAGGTGGTCCAGCCCCTTAAGGAGGAACCGCACGTGTCGCTCCCGCAACAGCCGCAGCCCCTCGCCTCCGCTCCCGCCCCTGTCTTTCCGCCTTCCGCCCTCCGCCTCCTCCCCTCCCGCGCCCCCCCTGCGAGAATAGCGAACGAGGGGAACAGGGAGATGCGCAAGCGACTGGGACAGGGAAACGCGCAAGCGCGACGGGGACGGCGTGAAACGACGGAGAGAAGGGCGGAAGGCGGAAGGCGGAAGGTGGAAAGCAATGGGGAAGCCGCGGAGAGACGCAAGCCAGTCGATCAGAGCAGGTGCGATTTGCGATTACTGGGGGCAAAAAAGCAGATACGATTGGTGTAACGAGCAGTCGGAAGGGCAACAATACGCTGTGACTTGCGAGCACCAAGTGGCGGGTGCAACAAGACGCTTCGACTGCCGCGTACTACGAGAAATAGGAAATTAGCCATCGGCGCGCTCTGCTCACCTAGTCCCTGAGCCCGAGCCGCCGCTGCGCGCCAGCCACTCGCCGTAGATTCTGCTCACGGCCTCCTCCAGCTCATCCTGAGCGTCGATCGTCGACATGGCGAACGGGAGGAATCGGACGGATGAGAGGAGCTAACGAGGCAAGGTAGGGCAAGGGCAAGGTAAGGCAAGGTAAGGTAAGGTAAGGCCCTAGCACCAGGAGTTAAGGCAAAGTAAAGTAACGCCTCGCCGCAGGTGACGGGGTAAGGCAGGAATGTACGAATGAGTCTTGAGGCGCCTCACACTGGTGACGGGATCCAACGTAAGGAATCTACGAATCAGTGAGACAGTTGCTCCACGGAGCGGAGGGGCAAAAACTATGCTCGGAATACGCGCCGAGTGCCTGAGTGAGGAAAAGATATCAGAGCCAGGTTTCGATCCTGGGACCTGTGGGTTATGGGCCCACCACGCTTCCGCTGCGCCACTCTGATACGTTAAAATTGCTAATGTTTAACAACTGATATGTTATTGATTTAATAGTCATCTCGCGTGCGCGTGAAGTTCCGTAGCGAGCGGCGGGATGGCGAGGGTGCTCGGGTCGCCAGGCGGGTCGCGCGTGGCCGTCGCTCTGGTATTCTTCGCAATTGTGGTCGCATGGACCGTCGCTTACTTTGCCACCGCGCACTTCACGCTGCTCACGCCCTCCGCCATCGCTCTCCTCAGCAGCGGCGGTAGCGGGACGAGCAGCATCTCAAACGCAGCCTCCTGGGGCGCGTGGTTTCCACGCCTGCAGATTCGCCAGCCGGCGCAGCAGCAGCAGAAGCAGCAGCAGAAGCAGGAAGAGGATTCGGTGAAGCAGAATGAGGGAAAGCAAGCAGCGACAAGTAGCAGAGCGGGGACGGGACCGGCGCAGCAGCAGCATTCCCAGCAACACACAGAGCAGCAGGCAGGGCAGCAGACGGGGCAGCAGACGGGGCAGCAGACGGGGCAGCAGACGGGGCAGCAGACGGGGCAGCAGACAGAAGGACTTGAGCAAGAAAAGCAGCCGTTAGGGAAGCAGCCATTCCAAGCCCAAGAGGACAAATCATCGGAGCAGCATGAGCAGGTGGAAACAGCGCAGCAGCAGGTTGCAGACCAGGGGACACGCCCCGCCCCGGAAAGACCAGCGGTGATGCCAGGAAGCAGTAAAGCAGCTGCTGCTGCTGCTGTTGCTAGCTCGGGTGCTGCTGCTAACTCGGGTGATGCTGAATCTCTTGGGTCACTGCAGAAATCCACCACCGGTAACGGTCCCACTGCTTCCGACAGCAGCGGACCCACTGCGATCTGTCTCGTGGGAGGGGCTCGCGATTTTGAGGCCACGTGGCCATCCATTGTCCGCCACGTCATCAGCCGGTACCTGCCAGCTCACCTCTTCGTGCACTCGCCTCTGGACGTGCGCGCCAGCAAGCTGTGGAGCCTGCTGCTCGCCGCTCCTGCTGCCGCCACCAATGCCACCACCACGGCTCCGATCATCGATGCCAGTGCTGCCAGGGATGTGACTATAGCGACGGTTCGCATCTTCCCCAGTGCGGACATTGCAGAGACGGACGAGCACCGCGCCGTGCTGACCAGTAATGGCTCGCCACATGGCATCCAGGTGAGGCCTGACTGGCAGAGGCTTGGCTGGCAGAGGCTTGGCTGGTAGAGGCTTGGCTGGTAAAGTACTCTTGTCTCGTGGAGGGCTGTCTCGACCTCGTTGCCACCCACTAGCCCTGCTTCAACATTCTCCTACTGTTGGATCATCTGCAACCCACCATCCCGTACAAGTTAAATTCTCCCAACCCACCCAACCCCACCCCCCAACTTTCCCCACGTTCCCCACGTTTCCCCCCCAGGGACTGCTGCAGTACTTTCGTCTGGTGGAGGGCTGTCTGTCTGGACTGCATGGCCGCCCACCAGCCCCGCCTGCAGCACCGCCTTCCCCTGGGTCATTCGCAGCCCGCCATCCCCACCCGTTCCCACCGGCTCCCACCGGCTCCCACCCGTTCCCCCTCCCCTGCTCCATCCCTTCACCCTTCACCCTTCACCCTTCACCCTTCACCCCACCCCACCCAACCAGGGACTGCCGCAGTGCTTCCGTCTCGTGGAGGACTGTCTCGACCTCATCGCCGCCCCCCACCCACCAGAACCGATCCAACATCTGCTACCATTGGGTCATGCGCGCCCCAGCTGTCCCTTACAATCCACGTACAGCAAACCTCCCCCCCCCCACCTCCTCCCCCCCACAGGGTCTGCTGCAGTACTTCCGTCTCGTGGAGGGCTGTCTCGATTTGATTGCCGCTCACCAGCAACAGTTCAACCTCTCCTACCGCTGGATCATCCGCACACGAGTCGACGGCTACTGGACCGCGCCCCCCCCCCCTCTCTCGTCCCTCCACCCCTCCGCCTACACCATCCCCTTCGGCTTCGACTGGGGCGGGCTCAACGACCGCCTGGGGATAGGCACCTGGGAGGCCTCTCAGGTGGCGCTTAGGCGGCTATCTTCGTTAAAAGACTTGTTTAGTGGTGGGAACCGGACGCTGACGTCGGAGAAGGCGTTTAGGGTGCAGATGCAGGCGGGGGGAGTGGCGGTGGCGCGCGCACACTTCCACTTCTGTGTGGTCACGAGGCGGCGGTCGAGGGGGGGCGATGGGTGCGCTGCCCTGATGTTTTCGACGGCGACGTATGGCCCGTTGAATGGGGCCAAGTGCCGGCCCTGCTCCTCCCCGTGTGCCTCAGACGATAAGGTGAGTGTTGGGAGGGGATATTTCGCTGCCTCAAATATCGGTAGGTGCAAAGGGAGGGGGGGGGAAGTGGCGCGCGCGCACTTCCACTTATGTGTTGTCACGCGGAGGCAGTCGAGGGGGTGCAACGGGTGTGCTGCCCTGATGTTCTCCACCGCTACCTACGGGCCGCTCAATGGGGCCAAGTGCCGCCCCTGCTCCTTCCTGTGCGCCTCAGACGATAAGGTGAGTGTGAGGAGGGGGGGAGGTGGAGGTTGTGGTCACGCGGAGGCGGTCGCGGGGGGGGCGATTGGTGTGGTGTGCTGCCCTGATGTTCTCCACCGCTACCTACGGGCCGCTCAATGCCGCCCATGCTCCTTCCCATGTGCCTCAGACGATAAGGTGAGTGTGAGGAAGGGGGGAGGTGGAGGTTGTGGTCACGCGGAGGCGGTCCAGTGGGGGCGACGGGTGTGCTGCCCTGATGTTCTCCACCGCTACCCACGGGCCCCTCAATGGGGCCAAGTGCCGGCCCTGCTCCTCCCCGTGCGCCTCGGACGACAAGGTGAGGAGGGAGGGAGTGGGTTAAGTCTGATGGGGGGGGGATGGGGTGTGGGGAGAGAGACAGCCCAGGGACCGCGTGTTCTCCTCCGCTTCCTACGGGCCTCTCAATGGGGCCAAGTGCCGCCTGTGCTCCTCCCCGTGCGCCTCGGACGACAAGGTGAGGACGAAGGGGATGAATAGGGGGGGCTGGAGGCGATGGGGGGGAGGGGGGAGGGGGGGAGGGGGGTATGAGGGAGGATGGGGGCCAAGCTGAGGTGAGGTGTGTGTGGCATGCAGTGGGTAGCATAGCATGTACTGCCATCCCTTGCCGCCCTACCTGCAGATGTGCAGATGTCGAGCACTACACCTTCTTCCCTTCTCCCCTTCCCGTTTTTTCCCCATCAGGCCGCCGCTGCTCTGATCACCGCTGCGCATGCAGCGGGTGGCATGTACCGCCGTGCCTTGCCTCCGCGGCTGCAGCTGTGCATATGATTGATACATGCTACATCTTCCCCCTCACCCCCTCCCCGCTCTTTCCCCATCAGGCCGCTACTCTAATCTAATCAACGCTGTGCACGCGCATGCGGGGCAGAAGGCATGTATGGCGTCCCTTACCTGGGCAGCTGCAGCTGTGCATATGATACATGCTACATCTCTCCCCGCACGCACCCAACCCCCCCTCTTTCCCCATCAGGCCGCCTTTCTAATCAATGCCGTGCATGCGGCGGGCAGCATGTATGGCGTCCCTTGCCACCGTGCCTGCAGCTGTGCGTATGATACATACCACACCTCCCCCCTCACCCCCCCGCCCTCCCCCCCCTTCTCCATCAGGCCGCTACTCTAATCAACGCTGTGCATGCAGCAGGCGGCATGTACCGCCATCCCTTGCCGCCGCACCTGCAGCTGTGCGATGCCAACCAGGCGTGGGACGCGGGGTGGGAGCGGCAGTTTGACCGCGACGCAGAGAGGCAGCGTGGGGGGAAGACGCTCAGCTGGCAGCGGCGCAACATCGCCCGTGTTGCCGCTAGCCTCAAGCACTGCACTCAACAGTTTGAAAAGGTGCACTGTGTGGTGCGCTATGTGATGCACTGTGTGGTGCGCTATGTGATGCACTGTGTGGTGCGCTATGTGATGCACTGTGTGGTGCGCTATGTGATGCACTGTGTGGTGCGCTATGTGATGCACTGTGTGGTGCGCTATGTGATGCACTGTGTGGTGCGCTGTGTGATGCACTGTGTGGTGCGCTGTGTGATGCTCTGTGTGGTGCGCTGTGTGATGCACTGTGCGCCGCAAGGCAGATGTGGCAACCAGGGGCTTCAGGTGGGGAAATCCAGGTGTATGTAATGTAACCCATGGCAATCTTCAAGGGGCTTTGATGACATGTATGAGCTTCAATGACTCACCAGGTCAACCTCACGCCATACCATCCCTTGTGATGCCATCCAGTTTCCTGCCATTCGTCATGACCCCATGCCATTCCCCATGACCCCATGCCATCCACCATGACCCCATGCCATTCACCATGACCCCATGCTATTCACCATGACCCCATGCCATCCACCATAACCCCATGCCATTCACCATGACCCCATGCCACTCACCATGTCCCCATGCCTTTCCCCATGACCCCATGCCATCCACCATGACCCCATGCCATCCCACCGCCAGCTGAAGGCCATGACAGTGGCGTGGGACTCGCCTCTCCCTGTGGCTGTGTGCATGCGGGCTCAACTGGGGGAGGCAGAGCTGATGGGCGGCAAGACGGGCGAGTTCAACACCTTCTCTGCGCTGCTCGATAGCCAAAGGTTCGATAGCAGGTTGCCCTGGTGTTTAGATTCTGATGAGAAACAAAATTCTGTAAACCTCTTATGTGTGATCTTTGGTGTGACCGTGTGTGTGTGTGTTGGGGGGGGGGGGGATTGTGTGTGTGTGGGTGGGTGTGTGTGGCTGGTGCAGCACGTTCATATCGGTGACGAACAGCAAGGCCAGCCAGAGCTGGGAGCGGCACCTCTTCAGGCGCTTTGGCAAGGTGCGGATCGGATTCCGAAATGCTGAGTGGCTGGCGTCCGCTGAATCCACCAACGCTAGCGCTACAAGAACCCGACCCTTCAGTGCTGTCAGGGTGAGTGTAGCTGGGTGTAAGTATAAAGGCAGGTGTAGCCTTATTTGCTTGGTTTTTCTGGATTTTCCGGGCTTGGTTTTTGGATTTTCTTCTTATTTGCTTGGGTTTTCCGGGCCTGCACCTTTGTATTGCAGGTTGAAATGGTTGTCATGAAGGAATATTCCTCTGGGGATTGGCTTCGCAATCTCGGCAGTATCAAGACGTGTCAGCTGCTCATTGGGTTCTCAGGGAGGGAACGAAAGGCTTTAACACGAGACAAGGTGACAAAGACGTTATCGGAGCCGTATTACTTCCAATTAGACTCGTGCAAGCGGACAGTGTCCTTACAAGGCGAGAGGTGCACCTACTTCTCTTTACGCTATTGCATTAAAAATTCGTTGTACAATTCTGCAAATAGTGGATAGCTTACTCACCTCTTGAATTCGTTGTACAGGATTCAGGAACACCTTACATCGAGGACGACGAGGCAGCTAGGCAGAGGTATGTCGCGCCGTGTTCTTTCCACTGGAAGCGCTCCCTCAGTCAAGTCCTAAGTGCAGATTACTCAAGGCCGAACTCAATGCGCACAACCTCCTCCAGCCGCGCTAGCGTCCCTCTACAGGATAAACTCCTTCGTACGCGCGTCTTCCGCACGTAGTGTTTCGACTTGGAGCTTTTGAGTTTTCGTCGACTCAAAAGAGTAGAGGGAGCTTTTGAGTCAACTCTACAGTCATCTCGTCTCCATGGGTGCGCTATCGGCGTTCGGGGGGGGGGGGGAGCAGCTTCTCCCGACTCTTCCGCCGTCGGCGGAAAGAAGCCCACGCCAGGTCGAGGCGGAGTCGTTCCTTCCGCGTCCGCCGAGGAATCCCGCGTGCGCGCGATCGCGGAGATCGTGCGCGCGATGATCGACGGCGTGCGCGCGGGTCGCGACGTGAACCTCAACGCGATCAAGTCCGACGCGTCGCGCAAGCACGGGCTCTCGCGCGCGCCGAAGCTCGTCGAGATCATCGCCGCGGTCCCCGAGGAGCACCGCGACGCGCTGATCCCGAGGCTCCGCGCGAAACCCGTTCGCACGGCGTCCGGAATCGCGGTCGTAGCCGTCATGTCGAAACCCCACAGATGCCCGCACATAGCGACGACAGGGAATATTTGCGTGTACTGTCCGGGGGGCCCGGATTCGGATTTCGAGTACTCGACGCAGTCTTATACGGGGTATGAGCCGACGAGCATGCGGGCGATAAGGGCGCGGTACCACCCGTACGTCCAGGCGCGCGGTCGGATCGACCAGCTGAGGCGGCTCGGACACAGCGTGGATAAGGTGCGGCTGGGCGGGCTCTTAATGACGGATGTTTAGCTACTGGTGTTTAGCTAAGTACCACTTTGTTTTCTCAGGCAAGCACAGTGCGACGGCTGTGTTTCCCACCGTCCAATCCACCGTGCCCTTCTTACACGCTGCGCTGCTGTTCTGAGAGTAGGAGTAGCTTTGTTTGTAGAAGTGTTTTGAGTCGACTCAAAACACTTCTTACACGCTGCGCTGCTGCTCGCTGCACACAAGCCCGTCCCATATTATCACGCTCTTCACAAGCACATGCTCATCATCAGCTGCTGGAGTTCATTTCAAAGGGGCGGCACATTCTTGTCGCTCCCAGCCCACGATCCTTCCATAGAACCCTCTCTTTATTATCCCCCCCGTGTACAATCACATCACCATCATCACGTGGATACATCCTAATGGGCGGCAGGCTCATGTCGCTGCCAGCGGACCACCACGACTTCTTTGTGCGCAATCTGCAGGGCGCCCTCTCCCTAGCTGCTCACCCTCCTTGTTATCCCACTCCGTATAATCACACCATGATTATCAGGTGGAGTACATCCTGATGGGCGGCACGTTCATGTCGCTGCCAGCGGACTACCGCGACTACTTCGTGCGCAATCTGCACGACGCCCTCTCCGGCCGCTCCTCTGCGTCTGTCGCCGAGGCAGTGCAGTACGCCGAGCACGCCGCCACGCGCTGCATCGGGCTCACCATTGAGACGTAAGCAAGCAGCCAATCCTTAAACCCGCTAAAACCTCCACACTCCATGCCCTTTGGGCTCCTCCGGAACTTCCGTGGGCCAGGCAGCGCAGTGCAGTGCGGTACGCGGAGCAAGCTGCCAGGCGCTGCCTCCATGCCATGCGGGCTCTCTATTGACGCATGAGCCCACATGGATGCAGGTGTCTTTTGAGTCGACTCACCTCAAAATACACCATTTTTTAGGCGCCTAAAAAATCATGAGCCCGCATGGCTGCAGGTGTGTTTTGAGTCGACTCACCTCAAAATACACCCGGGCTCTCAAATATTGATGCATGAGCCCGCATGGATGCAGCGGGCGGGCGCCGTTTCATCCTTACCGTTTCTGTCTCCCTGTGCCTCAGCGCCTCTCTGCCGCACCGCACCGCCTTTTCCATCCTCTACCCACTCTCCCCCCATCCTTTCACTCTCCCCCCATCCTTTCACTCTCCCCCCATCCTCTCACTCTCCCCCCAATCCTCTCACTCTCCCCCCAATCCTCTCACTCTCCCCCCAATCCTCTCACTCTCCCCCCAATCCTCTCACTCTCCCCCCAATCCTCTCATTCTCCCCCCATCCTCTCACTCTCCCCCCATCCTCTCATTCTCCCCCCAATCCTCTCACTCTCCGCCCATCCTCTCACTCTCCCCCCAATCCTCTCACTCTCCGCCCGGGCTACTGCTTGGGCCCTCACCTGCGGCAGATGCTGGCGTACGGGTGCACGCGGCTGGAGATCGGCATGCATCCTGAACCCTCTTTTCCCAATCCCCCCCCCCCCCTCCCCCTTCCCCACCCCCTGCCCCCCCCTTCCCCACCCCCTGCCCGCCCCTTCCCTCTACCCATTTCCCCCCAGCCGCCCAGACTACTGTTTGGGGCCGCACCTGCGGCAGATGCTGGCGTACGGGTGCACGCGGCTGGAGATCGGCGTGCAGAGCACCTATGAAGACGTGGCGAGGGACACCAACCGTGGCCACACCGTCGCGGCTGTGGCCGACTGCTTCTGTCTGGCAAAGGACGCTGGCTTCAAGGTGCGTGCTGACGATAGGGGTGCGGTGCCGAGCACATGTTGTGGGTGTCAGCACGCACCTTGAGGCTGGACCTCCTGCGTGTGGGCATGGGGCTTGACATGGACTTGTTTCTTGACATGGACTTGTTTCTTGACATGGACTTGTTTCTTGACATGGACTTGTTTCTTGACATGGACTTGTTTCTTGACATGGACTTGTTTCTTGACATGGAGTTGTTTCTTGACATGGAGTTGTTTCTTGACATGGAGTTGTTTCTTTACATGGAGTTGTTTCTTTACATGGAGTTGTTTCTTGACATGGAGTTGTTTCTTGACATGGAGTTGTTTCTTGACATGGAGTTGTTTCTTGACATGGAGTTGTTTCTTTACATGGAGTTGTTTCTTTACATGGAGTTGTTTCTTGACATGGAGTTGTTTCTTGACATGGACTTGTTTCTTGACATGGACTTGTTTCTTGACATGGACTTGTTTCTTGACATGGACTTGTTTCTTGACATGGAGTTGTTTCTTTACATGGACTTGTTTCTTGACATGGACTTGTTTCTTGACATGGACTTGTTTCTTGACATGGAGTTGTTTCTTTACATGGAGTTGTTTCTTTACATGGAGTTGTTTCTTTACATGGAGTTGTTTCTTGACATGGAGTTGTTTCTTGACATGGAGTTGTTTCTTGACATGGAGTTGTTTCTTTACATGGAGTTGTTTCTTTACAAGCCCGGCCGTCAAGTGTATCCCCCCTCTTTCTCCTCTCCCCCTCTCCCCTCCCCCCTCCCAGGTGGTAGCGCACATGATGCCCGATCTGCCCAACGTGGGCATGGAGCGAGACATGGAGTCCTTCCGCGAGTTCTTCCTCAGCCCAGCCTTCCGCACGGATGGCCTCAAGCTCTACCCCACGCTCGTCATCCGCGGCACGGGGCTGTACGAGCTCTGGAAGACTGGCAGGTGGGTTGCAGACTGATAACCCACATCATGGACTTTTGTGCGCCACATCACGCACGGCATCCCCCCCGTTCCCCCCTACTTTCCGCCGCAGGTAACACCAGCACGCGCCACAGAAGCCCATAGACCTCGTAACGTGCGTCCTGCCTTTGGTGCTGCCCTGGGCGCGCACACCATGCGCGACATCCCGCTGCCACTTGTCACCCACCTCCCCCTGTCCCCACCTCCCCCTGTCCCCACCTCCTCCTGTCCCCACCTCCCCCTGTCCCCACCTCCCCCTGTCCCCACCTCCCCCTGTTCCCCCCTTCCCCCGGTGCCGTGCCCTCTCCCTGGTACCCCCTTGGACCCGCGTGTCTTGCACCATGCGCGACATAGGAGTCTCCTATCACGCGGATTTTGAGGCGCCTCAAAACTTGCACCATGCGCGACATCCCGCTGCTGCTTTCCAATCCAATCCCATCCACCTCCCCTCCCCACCTACCATCCCCCATGTACCGCAACTTACCCGCCAGAGAAGCTTATTGACCTGGTTGCTCGCATTCTCTCCCGCGTGCCGCCCTGGACCCGAGTCTACCGCATCATGCGCGACATCCCGCTGCCACTTGATACCCCCACCCACCACTCCACCACTCCTCCCCACTCTTTACCCCCAGGTACCGCAACTATCCACCGGAGAAGCTCATAGACCTGGTGGCGCGCATCCTGTCCCTCGTGCCACCCTGGACCCGAGTCTACCGCATCATGCGCGACATCCCGCTGCCACTTGTCACGTCGGGAGTGGACAAGGGCAATCTGCGCGAGCTGGCGCTGGCGCGCATGGCGGACCTGGGGCTCAAGTGCCGGGACGTGCGGACCCGAGAGGCGGGCATACAGGACATCCACCATGACGTGCGGCCGCACGACGTGCAGCTCGTGAGGCGAGACTATGCCGCAAATGATGGCTGGGAGACGTTTCTCTCGTACGAAGACGTGAATCAGGTGAGGGGAGTGGTAGCGATGTGGTAACCAGGTGGTAACCACGTGAGAGGAGGTTACCAGCTGTTTCGTCTCATCTTGTAACCATGCCCTTCCCTGTTCCCGCACTCTCGTCCATGGTGAAGCCCAACCTCGTATCCCCCCTCCCCTCGCTGTACATCCTGGTTCCCCTTGTTCGCCACCCCCTAAACAAATGTCCTGCTCCCCCCCTCCCCCCCCCCCCTCTTTTCAACAGGATATTCTGGTGGGGTTGCTGCGGCTGAGGAGGTGTGGGCCCCACGTGACGTGCCCGGAGCTGAAGGGGAGGTGCTCCGTTGTGCGCGAGCTGCATGTGTACGGCACGGCTGTGCCCGTGCACTCCAGAGACACCGACAAGCTGCAGCACCAGGTGGGTGGCACTCTCGGGTATGTGGCTGCAGCACCAGGTGGGTGGCAGTCTCGGGTATGTGGCTGCAGCACCAGGTGGGTGGCAGTCTCGGGTATGTGGCTGCAGCACCAGGTGGGTGGCACTCTCGGGTATGTGGATGCAGCACCAGGTGGGTGGCACTCTCGGGTATGTGGCTGCAGCACCAGGTGGGTGGCACTCTCGGGTATGTGGCTGCAGCACCAGGTGGGTGGCACTCTTGGGTATGTGGCTGCAGCACCAGGTGGGTGGCACTCTCGGGTATGTGGCAGCAGCACCAGGTGGGTGGCAGTGTCAGGTGGGTGGCAGTGTCAGGTGGGTGGCAGGACCAGGTGGGTGGCAGTACCAGGTGGGTGGCAGCATCAGGTGGGTGGCAGGCAAGCTGCAGCACCAGGCAAGCTGCAGCAGCTGGTTCGGTCTCAAGCCAGGGTGACAGGTGCATAGCACCAAGTGCACCACAGCAGCTGAAGGGGAGATGCGCTATTGTGCGCGAGCTGCATTTGTACGGCACAGCTGTGTGGCTGTGCGTGTGCACTCAGGAGTTTTGAGTCGTCTCAAAACTAAACCACTCACACAGCTCCATTTGTACGGCATGGCTGTGCGGCTGTGCCTGTGCACACTAGAGGCACCGACAAGCTGCAGCTCCGGGCAACCATAACCACTGAAGGAGCAGGTAAGGGAGCTTCTGGTGCGCATCTTTTGCTTTGGAATGAACGTCCGAGGTTCGGATCACCTGGTTTGGAAGTTGGGATGGTGTGGTAGAGTGAGTGACAGTGGTAAACCATTGCATACACTTGAACTAGTACCTGGTGCGACTTTTTGTTCTGGAAACCTTGTCCTGGTGTTCGTTCTGATGTTTTTTATGCCTATTTTATGTGTTGCTGCAGGGATACGGCACACTATTGATGGAGGAAGCTGAGCGCATTGCAAGGTGGGAGCATCGGTCCACTAAGCTAGCTGTGATCTCAGGCATAGGTACTCGGCACTACTATAGGAAGCTGGGCTACGAGCTGGAGGGGCCGTACATGGTGAAAGCACTGCCTCGTGTTGTGACGGGAAGGCGACAGAAGGCCAGTAAGAGGCGAGCTAAGCAAGCTGTGTTTTTATGTTGACTGTACAGTGGTTTTGTAATGTGATGAATAATGAAGCTGCTTTCACTGCATGTTTTTTCTAAAGCACTGCTTGTCATAAACTCGCCAGTCCTAACCATTGGGACTAGAAGGGATGTCCTCAGGAGAGTTAGGCTGCATATATCCACCTTCATCAGGGAAAGCTTCCCTAGCAGGCCCCCAAATTGGTTTTGGGCCTGTCTGATTCGTCAGAGTCCACTACCTTCCCTTGGTATGGGTGTCAGAGTTGCCTCCTTGAAAAAGTCAGAAAAATCAGAGTAGCCTGTCGAGAAGAAAACTGAAGAAGTGTTGAATAGAGAGAGAGAGAACAAGGGTATATACCTAAGAGTGTTGTACCCTCTAAGAGGTGACCCTATACAGTCTATACAAATATGAGTTATACATATATTTGACACACCCCCTAGACTGCAGGGCAAATCCTGAACAAGCAGCTCAGGGCGGCACTACTAGTCCAGCCACTGAGACAAGGGTCTGAAGACCAGTCAAAAAGGAGTACAGGCAAGACAAGAACAAGACCAGGGTGGCACTATTAGTCCAGCCACTGGGAGAGGACACAAGTCCAGTCTGAGTACATATATAGATATATATAGGACAGTACAAAGTCAAGGTCCTAGCAAGTGAGAGGCTACAGGAACTAGACCAACCTGTACACAGTGCCGCTGATGATCTTTAGGCGCAAGCGCCTTCGTAAAGATATCAGCTGTGTTGGCACCAGAGGCCAAGTGAACTACGCGGGCCTGGCGGCGCTGCTGTAGCTCGCGCAGGAGGAAGTACCGCAGCTGGATGTGCTTCGCTCTGCCCTCAAGCCGAGGCTCCTGACACAGGAGTATCATGGCCCTGTTGTCAGCGTACAGGACCAGGGCAGAGCTAGGCCGCTCACCTAAGTCTGTGAGCAAGAAGGTCAGCCAGCGGAGCTCCTGTGCCGCCATGGCACCAGCGTAGATCTCAGCCTCACAGCTCGACTGAGCAACAGACGACGAGCGAGTGGATCTCCAAGAGATAGCACCCGAACCAAGGCTGAAACAGTAGCCCTGCGACGACCTGAGCGTCTCAGAGTCGTCTGCCCAAGAAGTGTCTGTGTGCCCAGTAAGGACCACTGGCCTGAGTCCTCCTAGCACTAACCCCATGCCTGATGTACTTGCTAGATATCGCAAAACCCTCTTAGCGGGCGACCAGTGCTGTGGTCGATGTCTGCCTGTAGCCACAAAGCGAGCCAGGATGCTGAGAGGATATGCGAGATCTGGGCGAGTGCAGGTCATCAGGTACATGAGGCAACCCACCAGCTCTGCGTAGGGGCCGCTGGGTTCTACTGGCTCCTTAGGAACAGGAGCGGAAAGCCCGTGGTCTACAGGTAGAGGTATGGGCTGTGTAGAGGAGAACTGAAGACCGAACCTCTGAAGGACCTGACGCACCAGGTGTGACTGGGTTAGAGTGATGGTGCGTGCTGCTCTGTCCCTAGAGATCTGCAGGCCAAGATAGCGACGCAGCTCTCCAAGGTCAGTGCAGGTGTGTCTCTTCAGCAGCTCAGTCTTCACAGAGGCCAGTGCGTCCCTGTCAGCAGTAGTGAAGACCAGGTCGTCTACGTAGACAAGGATGTAGAGCGGAGTCTGGCCGGAACGCACAAACAGGGAAGGGTCAGCAGAGGACAGAAAGGACTGCAGCTCTACTAACGTGGCACGTAGCGTGTCGTGCCACTCGCGAGGAGCCTGACGTAGGCCGTAGACCGGGCGCATGAGAAGCCACTGGGTCCCAGGAGGGAAGGTACCAGTAAAGCCCTGTGGTCGGCGCAGGTAGACCTGCTCGTGTAGGCTGCCCTGAAGAAAGGCAGTAGAGAAGTCGAGGGAGTGAAGCTCGTAGTCACGCTGTGCTGCTACGTGTAGCAGCGCCCGAAGAGTGGTCATCTTCGGGGTCGGGGCGAAGGTCTGGAAGAAGTCAACCCCCTCGCGCTGACTGAAACCTCTGGCCACGTAGCGTGCCTTGAAGACAGGCGGCTCTCCAGGGGGGCGCTTCACCTTGAAAAGCCACCGACCATCGACTACGTTCACCCCAGGCGGGGGAACTGCGTCGACGTAAGTGCCGGTGGACCTCCAAGATGCCATCTCCTGCTCCATCGCAGCTATCCACTGAGAGGCCCAAGGTCCCGAGGTGGCCTCAGCGTAGGTGCGAGGGGTCGGGATGTCAAAGGCGTCTGTGTCACCCTCATGGACTAACAGCATGGAGCAGAGAAGGGGAGCAGCCTCAGAAAGGAAAGCAAGCTCGTACTGCCTGTCCTCTAGGACGTCACTGCCAAGGGCAGGAGCACCCCCGACGGACGGAGGACGGGCAGGGTCAGAGACCAGAGCGGTAGCGTAGTCAAGGCGGCGGGTAGAGGCGAAGTCAGCGACAGCAGCGACAAGCGCGTTAAGACGCGAGACAGGAACAGAAGGGTCGTTAACAAGAGAGGCAAGGACCCGAGGGACAAGGGGACGAGCAGCACGGAGGTAGTCAGAGAACGGAGGAGGTACAACAGCAAGGGACGAGGGAGGAGGGGACGGGAGGAGGGGAGGACGAGACGAGCGGGGGCGGAGCAACATAGGGTGGGTGGGTAGGACAGGAGAGACGGGACGGGCACGGGAGGGACGGCGAGCCCAAACGTGAGACGGAGGTGTAGGGTCAGGGGACAGCGGAGGAGACACAGGAGGGGAACGAGGAGGAAGACGGGCCGGAGACGAGTCTGGCGTCGGGAACACAGGACCGTAGACAGGAAGGTCAGCAGGCGGTGGGGGAGACACCGTCGCGCGGTCCGGGGAGGGAAGGCCGAGCAGGCGGAGAGCGGAGACCGGCGGCGACGGCTGCTGCGGCGGCGACGACGGCTGGGCCGGAACTCTCGGACCAGCAAAGACAGAACGGCCGTCAGCAGAACACTCAACAGCAGCACCCCCAGAACCAACACCCCCAGAGCGAGAACCCCCTCCAACACCAGCGGCACCCCCAGAAGCTGCAGCATGAACACCCTCCTCCACACCAGCACCCCCAGGGGCCAAGAGCGGCAGCGGCAGTGGCGGCGACGGCTGCGGCGGCGGCGGCTGCAGCGGGGTCGGCGACTGCGACAGTGGAGGCGGAGGCACCAGGGAAGGGGGACGCGGCAAGGACAGACCGGGGGTACCACTAGAGTCAGCAGACTCCTCAACGAGGACAACCGACAGGAGGGGAGTGACGTGAGAGACACCAGACGGGGCAGGACGAGGCGGGAGAGTGGCAGGGGCTACCGGGGGAGAGGGAGCAAGGAACAAGGGGGGGGCAACTGGGAGACCTCGGTGAGGGAAGCGGCGATAGAAGGAGACGGACTCGTCAAAGGTGACGTCACGAGAGTGGAGGAAGCGGTGAGACGGTGGGTGGTAGAAAAGCCAGTCAGACGAGTCCAGGGGGAAACCGAGGAAGACACAAAAAACAGTGCGGGCAGTGAGCTTGTCCGTGCCAGAGGCACGAATGTGAGCAAGGCAGCCCCAGACGTGGAACCCAGACGCGTCACCGGGGGACCCGGTCCAAAGGAGGGTCGGCAAAACCTGCGGCCGCTGGGAGCGTGGCCACAGGTTAAGCTGGTGAGCAGCGTATCGAACAGCGAACGGCCACAGAAAATGGGGGGCATCGGCATGGATCATGGAGGTACGGGCGACCTCCATGACCAAGCCGATGCGGCGCTCAGCAACCCCATTCTGCTGTGGGGAGTCTGGCAAGGTGTACGACTGGGTGATGCCCTCCGCACGACAGAACTGTCCAAGCCGACCAGAGGCGAACTCACCGCCACGGTCAGAGTGGAGACACAACACGGGGAGACCGCGGTGGAGACGCGCAGCCACAACCCACGGGAGAAGAACGTCGGGCACATCGGCCTTCCGCTCCAGGGGAAACATCGTGGTATAGCGCGTGTAGTCGTCGACGAGCACAAGGAAGTAGCGCTCACCTCGCGGTCCGGGGACGGGGGCCGGGCCCCAAACGTCCAGGTGCAGGGTTTGAAGGGGGGCAGTAGCAGGGCGCAGCGAGGAGGAGTGAGGAGCACGGCGGAGCCGGCCCTCGACGCAAGGCGTGCACGGTGGCGCAGTTGAGGGAGGAAGGGCAGGGAGCGACGCGGGGAGACCTAAGACAAGACCGTGCTGGGACATGTGACGCAGACGCGGGAGAGCAGGGTGACCTAAGCGGTGGTGCCAGAGAAGGGACGGGTGAGTGAGGGACCGACACGAGCAAGTTGCAGCGACCTTGGAGGATTCACCAACCGGGGGGGAAGCGGTATCTAGGGTAAACAGACCGGACACCGGGTCCCGGGGGAACGTCGCAAGGGGGGAACCTGAGACAGCCTCGGAACAGACAGCGAACCGCTCGTGCCCGGGGAACGTGGTGGTGACGCCGAGGTCCTGGAGACAGCCGACACCAACCAGGTTCCTCGAGAATGAGGGAACGTGGAGGCCTGTAAGGGAGCCCGAGGGAACTGCTGGACAGGGAAGGGACTTAGAACTGCGAGCGACGACAGGACCCGCAGAGGGGTCAGCGAGAGAGACAGGCAGGTGCAGGGGGGGCCAGGCAGGTGCTGGCGGGGCCAGGCAGGCGCGGCGGGGCCAGGCAGGCGCGGCGGGGCCAGGCAGGCGCGGCGGGGCCAAGCATGCGCGGCGGGGCCAGGCAGGGGCGGCGTGGCCAGGAGGCGCGGCAGGGCCAGGCAGGCGCGACGGGCCAGGCAGGGGCGGCGGGGCCAGGAGGCGCGGCAGGGGCCCAGGAGGGGCGCGACAGGCTAGGAAGCGCTACAGGGGCTCAGGAGGGGCGCGACGGGCTAGGAGGCACACGGGGCCCAGGAGAGGTACGACGGGCTAGGAGGCGCGGCAGGGCCCAGGAGGGGCGCGTCGGGCTAGGAAGCGCTACAGGGGCCCAAGAGGGGCGCGACGGGCTAGGAGGCACACGGGGCCCAGGAGGGGCACGACGGGCTAGGAGGCGCGGCAAGGGCCCAGGAGGGGCGCGACGGTCTAGGGGGCACGACAGGGGCCCAGGAGGGGCGCGACCGGTTAGGAGGCGCGACAGGGGGCCCAGGAGGGGCGTGACGGGCTAGGAGGCGCGATAGGGGCCCAGGAGGGGCGCGACGGGGCCTAGGAGGCGCGATAGGGGCCCAGGAGGGGCGCGACGGGGCCTAGGTGGGGGTGGCGCGACGGGGCCTAGGCGAAAGCGCGACGGGGCCTAGGTGGCGGCGGCGCGACGGGGCCTAGGTGAAAGCGCGACGGGGCCTAGGAGGCACGGGCGGAAGCTGTAGGTGGGGGGGGTCGAACCTACGGGTGATACCATGTCGAGAAGAAGACTGAATAAGTGTTGAATAGAGAGAGAGAACAAGGGTATATACCTAAGAGTGTTGTACCCTCTAAGAGGTGACCCTATACAGTCTATACAAATATGAGTTATACATATATTTGACATAGCCTTCAATTTTATTTCTGACCAATCAGAGTCATAGCCAAACTTTTGTATGAGCCTTTTTTATGGTTCTTCATAAGAGAATGCACATTATTTCACTACATACACGAAATCAATCGATATCCTGCATATCATGCTGAGGCGTTGCCGGCATATCATCATCTACTTTCTCCTTTCCCTTCCTGCTACTACAAGCCTCGGGGAGGGCGTTGCTAAGGGGCTTCCTCTTCTTATAAGCCCGCCAGATGGTGACCACCTCTTGCCAGTCGGGGTCATACTCTAGCTGCGACTTGCACATCAGATCTCCTAGCCTAGTATCCTTGAGAGCCCCTCGCAGCCAACTCTTGATGACGTTCTGGCGGGAGAACCCGCGCTCGCACTCGACAGTGCTCAACGGAAGGACAGCCACCGCCACCCACAAGTTGACCAGGTTGGGGTAGCTGTCCCTCCAGTCCTGCGTCTTTAGCATGGTGCTCAGCCCCGAGTGGAATGACCTGTCCGCCTTGGGAATCGAAGCAAAGGACGGGAACGAAGTTGCGGAGCTCGCTCTGGGCTTTGCGCTTGTCTATACCTGATCAGACAAGGGCACACAACACAAGGAAACGGAGAAGGGTTGGGTTATCTGAATCACTACACAGGGTTTATGAAAAGTCATGTGTCTTGTTTCAAATACATTGCGAGAGGGATACTGAAAGGAGTAAACAAATTTATCTGGCAGAATTTCGTCCCTGTCTTCAGCGCGGTAGATGACCACGAGCGAATTGAACCACTCGAGGCACTCTTCCTCCGTGCGTGTCGGTCCCAGTTGGGCAGCCATGTGTCGACGCTGAACAGGCGCGCTCCCGACAGCTGCCGCAGATCGCCTAGGCGCTCGTCGAGGTTGCGGACCAGGCCCTCCGCTAGAGCCATGCACGCCACGATACTCCCATCGTGGTCGCTGGGCCCCGGGTAGTCCTCTTGGGGCTCTTCGTGCAGCTCGAAGGTGAACCGTGAAGGTCGGCCATCGGAGTCAATCCCCTCCACTGTCACTAGCTTGGACTTGCCGGGCCCGTGCTTGGCGAGGAACCGCGTCAATCGATCGTTGGGCCCGCCGGTGAAGTCGTCTCCGCAGTCCACGTAGCGGCTCTCTAGCAGCGAGGTCGTGCGGATGACCTTCGCGTGCACCGTTGTGTAGTCCAGCTGGTGGGTAGGGGGGCGAGGAAAGCTAGGGCATCACAGAGGGATGTGTGGTTAAGGGACGAGCGGCAGAGACGAGCAATATCGACATGCATGCAAACACAAGCATTAAGCATATTTACCTCCCGCTGCTGAAAGACCTTGTTGAGCACGTTCAGCAGCTCGAGCACGTCGGCGAGGAACATCAGGAGGAGCCAGAAGCGGTAACTGGTAACGAGCGCGTACAGCTTGGCGTCGTACTCCTGCAGCATGACCACGACGGCTGGTAGGACCTCGACCAGGCGGATGACAGCATCTCCGCGCGACAGCCAGCGGATGTTGTGGATGCCCTGGAGCTCGAGGTTCGTCGACATGGACACCTCATGGAGCTCCAAGAACCGTTGATGCCAAGGGTTGGAGCGACCGAGCAGCTCAGCGATCTCGCGAATGATGTTGTCTACCATGCTGAAGACAGGGATCTCCTCAGCAGCAGCCTTTGCCGCCAGCGCCTCTCTGCATGGGATAAGGGGATGAGATGCAAAGTAGGAAGCAAATTAGCGATTGGAATTATAAACAAAATAAGCAAATAAACATGGCATGCACACATCAAATGGTTGACGAACCGATGGGCAATGCAAATGGCAAGAGACAAGGTGCGGAACACGAAGACGAAGGCGGGCCACAAATCCAGAGCGCGCTCCCATCATGACGGCAGCGCCGTCAGTGCTTAGCCAGAGATGCGGCCGAGGTCGACACCAATCGCCTGCAGATGGGACAACAAGAGGGCGAGTAGCGATGCCGCATCTGCCTTCTCCACCATCAACAGAGCCAGGTACTCGGTTACAAGCCGCCCTTCCCGGATGAACGTGGCAAACACGATCATGTGCTTGCCACGGCAACGATCAGTGCTTTCGTCGAGGCTCAGGCCAATGTAGGGACTCGCCAGCAGGTGTTGGAGTTGAGTCGTCTGCAGCCACGTGGCCGTCGCTTGTGTCAGCTCGCCGAAGTCGTACCTGTTACATGACACGCACAATGCAAGTTGTTGTAAGTTTCATATCTAAAGACGAAACATAGCGAAGTTCATAGTCACTGGAGTTCTCACCAGTTATAGTACGTGCCGTAGGCAGACTTCGGGAAGCCCTTGAAACTGCGCGATGAGAGGTATCGCACCAAACAAATCCAAGTTTCCATGGGTTCGTTACACTTGGCGCAGAAGTAGAGGGAGTCGAGCAGCGCGATGACTCGCTCCTTCTCTTCGTCGGCCGCGCGGGGATGCAGGTCGATCCGCTGCTGGTTAGACGCCTGTTGCAGGAGATCGTCCTGCTTGGACATGGCGAGGCGATGCTTCTGCGTCCCGGCGTGCTTCTTGAACGACTGGGTCTGCACGCCCTTTGCTCCCTTGCCCGATTTGCCGGTACGCTCTGCAGGTCCTGCATGCACTGCGCATACACTACACTTGAAGGCCGGGAGCCCATCATCAGTTTTCAAAAGCATGAGCCAAGGGAATCTGTCAGACCAGCGAGATTTGAAACGCTCTTGTGCCTCAGCATAGATGTCCTCGTTCATTTTTAGCAGTGGACCTACCGCCAGGCGATTCTGGCAAGTCCGCATGTACAAAGGGGCTCGGCACAGGCTCAGGCGGATCCTGGCATGTCGACGTTGAGGCGTACGACAGAATCACCTGCCTGTACCGGAACCTCTTCGCCGCCGTCACCGACAGCGTGGTGCCGGCGACAGGAGCTAAAGCAGCGGGCAGGGTTCTTGCCCGCTGCATCGGGAACAGGTGCATCGCCATCAGCAGGGGCAGCGTCACCAGGCTTCCTCTGAGGGCTACGATCTGAAGCATCCGACTGCCGCAGGAACTTTAGTGCGGCCGGACCATCGCGGAAATTCTCGGCACACCTGTACTCTTCGTCTGGTTCGTCATAATCTGCCTCGTCTACGTCCTCATCGAGGTCGACTTGCTCCATGGCCTGCAGGGGCGTGGTGGGAAAACAAACGCACTGAAAGAAAACCGAGGGGCTACACGAAACTTGGCTGAAGTTTTGCTGGAGGGGGGAGAAGCAGGGTCGTTTTCCCCGTCAGTAAAGAACCGATGGAGAAGGAGGGGGTCTGCCAGCTGCAACTCCATCGCAGCGTGCGAGATGCTGTCCATGCATGAATGAACTAGGCACTCGTTTTAGCATGGGTGCGGTGCCTCGGTTGCTGTGCCTCACCCAACAAAATGCCTCAGGATTGGCGCAAACAACCGTGTTTTGGTCAAGGACCAATCAGCTGCTCGGGCTATCTCTGTGCTGGCGCCATCGCACAAAATTTGCCCTCCCGACGGCTCGGGCCGCGCCAGCGCAAATGTAATTCTGGCGTGATTGACGGTGACGACCGAGGTACCAACGCAAATCTCGCAACCCCCCGTAAAATGATGGTATTACAGGAATCAGAGTCCCCCCCCCATACAAGGATGAAGCATCAGAGTACACTTGTCAAAGAAGACTGAAAAATTAGTGTAGCTACATAAAACTTTTCTGAAAAATCAGAGTAACATAGAAAAAAAGTCTTTGGAATCAGAGTACACCCCCAAGAAAACTCTGAAAGAAGTCTGAATCAGAGTAAAAAGTCTGCAATTTGGGGGCCTGTTCCCTAGTACCCTCCATAGAGAGAGAAGAGGTTCGACAGGGCTATCCCAGTTCTGCGACTCTGCTCGCCCTCCAACAATGCAAGGTGAGTTGTGTGTAACTACGTACATCATCCAGGTTGAATATGGTATGATATACGTATGTTTTTTTTCCAGGTTTGGTAGAAAGCAGCTCACAACAATAACACGGAGTGGGGTGGGATGTAGACGGGTGTTTATGACATCCCCCAACATCCGTTATAGGTTCAGCATGTTACTTAGCGTTTTGGGAAACCACAGCTCGATGGATGTCACCAGGTAGTTTGAACACGCCCGCAGGAGATCCCCCTTTCCTCCCTTCCCCAAGCCTCCCCCGTTCTTCCCATGTTTCCTAACGGATTTTTTTGCCAATTGCGGCGAGCCAGCTCATTGTTGCCCCCATCCATAGCCTCCGTATCCAATCAATGCAATCTGGCGCGAGGCCCATCGACATCTAGGAGGCTCCCGCCAGCCATTTCCGCTTTCCTTTCGTGAGTGACAACAAGCAACCGAATCACTCTTGCTTGGCCCAGTCACACGTGAACAGCCCCGTGTGGTCCCATCATCAAACCATCCCACATGCCATCCCGCCAGGCCAGATGCGTTGGATACACGTACTGTACACCTGCTCCTTGGTAATTTTCAGCCCTGGTAATTTTTCATCCGCCGTTTCGCCGTAAGAGCCAGGTTTAGCATCCCCTAGGGCATCCTCTAGAAAACAAACGAGCTTGGACTTCTCTCGACCTTGGTTTAAACAATGTTTACAGCGTGAAGTCCCCTTTCCTTGATACTGTTGTCAGACTCACGCCTTTCTAGTGGAGACCGCGATGCATTGTCTCGAGCGGGAATGCTCTGCGGACACAGAAATTGTCAGGGTGGCGACAAACCTTACTACTGCTCCGTAAAGAAGTTATTTTCATGCACAACAAATGGCCAGTGGCAGCATGGTTCTGCAGAACAAAAGCATCAGCGAGTTGGTGGCAACGAGAGAAAAACTGTAAATTACACTTAATTTCCAGCGCTCAGCTGACAATTTTTGAAGCGGTAGCGGATTCTGACGAGCGCGTATGTTCCTCGTCTTCGCCAATGGCGACGGGGGACACTAAATGGTCATGCTGGTAACCCTTCCAATTGCGTAGGGGTACTGTGGGTCGCAACCTTCGTGGCGTTTGGGTTCATCAGAGGCTCACGGATGTCGTCGCCTGCACGCTAATACCCGACGCTGTCGTTACAAAGCAGAACGCGTCGGTCTGTAATGGCTGAGCATGTGCTCAATACCAGGCAGAAGTTGAGCAAACGCTTATCGAGGAAAATTCGTTTTAAGTCGACAAAAGACGCAAGCTGCACATGAAGGGACGGCCAACCACGTGCACCACTCGAAGTGTTCGAAGCGTGCGGAAAGGGTTTTGATTCGTGTCGTTTCTGCACATTTTTTCCCTTGTGAAGGTTATAAATGTACAGTGGTATCCATCCTTCACAAGCAAATCGGGCAGGCCGGAGGCATATGTTATCAGGACATTTGCCCTGACCTGAATGAAATTATAAGACGATTTTCATACCAGCCCTGATTTTATCCGGGTCGTTTGCCCCAGCCATGACAGAATCCGGGAATTTCTCAAGGCGACCATGGCAACTTCGAGAAATTTCAGTGACCCTGATTATTTCCACTACCCATACCTCGCCCCCTTCCAGGTGCCCCCCCCCCTCCAGAATACAATTTTCTCCCACTTTCCTAATACCCGTCACTCGTCCTAGTAGCTCCCAGGCCACTAGTTGGGAAGGAGTCATCCCCACACACCCCTTGAGCACATGTGACTCCGATGAGCCATGGACGTGGAACAACCTCAAGTAAAATCCTTCGAAATGTGTGCCCTCCGAGCATTTCTTCGGCTGGCCCTGAAACAACAGGGCAATGCAGATTCGGATCCTGGATTTTCAGGGTTAAATTTGAAGAGAGCACTGAGCGCCAGAGCTGTTAAAAACCCTAACACAAGCCCGAGTTTCTCCCCTCCCACCACGCCCTTGGGTTTGAGTGGCTGCCTTGTGCTCCAAGTGTGCTACAGTGCATTGCAGAACCCATGTGCCCAGTGGGTCTTGGAGCGATCTGGGGGAGTCCATTCGTGCACATCATGGTGACGACAGCGACCACATCTGTAACTTCGACGTTACTTCATCCCCTCTTGTGTGGTTGGAGCACAACGAGGCAAATCAAATCGATTTCAGCTCGTACGTGTCAAGCTTTGCACATTTTAGCTCTTGATTTAGAATTACAACGGGCACATTCAAGGGAGACACAACAACAAGTAATGAATAAAAAATCGAAGCGAAGTTTCTACTGTATACTGTATTTCTGTACACTGTCAGAACTTCGAGCCTCGTAACCTCCATTTTCATCCCTTGCATGGTTGGCTCTGCAGCAGCTTGCACCAATTGCATGCGTGGCACGTGTGGCTCATTCTCATTTCTGAAATTTCGCACGAGTTGAAAACACCTTCCTTCGTCGTCATCACTTCTGCATGGGTTCGTGCGGGAGTCCCCGTCTGGCCAAGCGTGCGCATATGAGTGGCGGACTGGTTTGGCTGTTCCACTGCGCGCTTTTCACAGCCAATGCGCAAAACCCCCTTTCTCAGGTATTTTCCAGTTGTGCCAAGTGCGCAAGGCGCATGGTTTGGTTTGGTTGCTAGCAATCGTCTTTTCGCCAGATCCACCTCCACCTGCACGAGCACCCGCGAATCCTTCGCGCACAGAGTGGTCTTCGCTTGCTACCGCCACAGTGGCGCATGTCGTCAGCATTGGCGCGCTATGGCGGAATCTTCTCGTCGTGAGAAATCTGCATCATCCTTGAAATTCTGAGTTTGGCTCCGCCCTGCAAATTGTCACGTGCAGTTCAATCCGCGCGCAGCCCCCACCCAATCCCCGCTGTGATTGGACATGGATGAACCACCCCCCCCACAGTCCCCGCGGAGAAGTACACGCGGATTTCTCAACTCGGGTGTCTCCCCCTCGCCCTCGCCCCCAACCCAACATCCTCCGCCAGTCTACTGTTTCAAGGTTGTGTTGGGCTCACCCAGATAGAGTTGTCCTTCCTCCAGCAATCTCACCTCCCCTTACATACCTCCCACTGTGGTATCTGTGACTTCCTCCACTCCCACATCTCACCTCCACTCTCAGCCTTCTATATTTCCGCTTGGTTGTCTACGATTTTGCGTTTTTCCAGCTTCTTTCTTTCTGGTCTTACCACAACTATCACTTTCCTTGCCATCGAGGGTCTTCCTATTGTATAGGCTTTTGGACCTTCTGCTAGTATTAGCTGCTTAGGGTTTCAGCCATGGATTTGGCGACGAGTTATGCGGACGATGTCGAAGAGGATTCCAAGCAGTTTCAGAGGGACAGCAACCGGCCTACACAATCCAATCGCGGCATGACAGCTCAACGGCTGCCGACGTGGAAGGAGCGGGAGAATAACAAGCGGAGGGAGCGTAGACGCCGGGCCATTGCAGCGAAAATCTTCACCGGCCTGCGGACCTACGGGAACTTCGACCTGCCGAAGCATTGTGACAATAACGAAGTGCTCAAGGCGGTGTGCAAAGAGGCCGGCTGGATTGTCGAGGAGGACGGGACGACATACCGAAAGGTACACCGTTAATAGTCACGACCATTCAAATCGCCATCCTTCCATTTCTCTCCGGCGTACCAAACTCCTTCACTCATCATCTTGCTTCGTATGGGCATAGCCTCCAATATGTCATTGTGTATTTTTCTCGCCGTTCTAAAAATTTCTCCATCCGTATGTGTTCGTGTCCCCGTTACAGGGCCAGCCTCGACCGCAGCAACCCGAAGCGTCAGCAGGGATCGACTCCGCCTACAGAGCGGATAGCCGCGTGCAAGCTTACGCTTCGTCAAATGGCAACGCCCTCGATAATACCGAACCCGATCACCCAGCATCTACCGCGGGAGACAGTGACCCTGGGATGTCCGCGAATGGCTGCGTTATCCCGATGCACGGGAGGGATGCCGGGCTTGGCGCCGGTGCTGCTTTAAGCGCCGCCGCTGCGCCGATGGCGGAGGTGAGACCTGCTCCCGGGGGAGGAAACGCTCGTGGTTCCGGAACTTCGCAGACTGGCGGAGCGGCGCTGGCAGGCGGGGGAGCGCAGACAGGCGGGACTGCAGCGCCTGCTGCGGAGCTGCTGAAGCTGATGTCCGCGCTCGCCGCCTTCCCCGCCGCGGCGGCGCAGCTTGGCGCAGCGCTGAATTCTTCCGCCGCGTCTCTCGCCGCAGTTGCTTCGTCCATCGGCCTTCCTCCGTCAACTACCACTTCATTGGACGTCCAGCAGGTTCTCATGCTGCTCTCTAAGGGAGGCGCTACTAACGGTGACCAGTCACCTGGTACTCGACCGCCTGTTCCCACGTCATCCGGCATACCGTCAGATCTCTACTCTCTGCTGCAATCGTCGCGTTCCTCTGCTGCGCCGTCCTTGGCGCTTCATAGACCTATGGCTCCTGTTCAGTCAGCCAATCCCGTCGCCCCGTTACTTCCGCTACAGCAACAGCAGCAGCAGCAGCAGCAGCAACATCATCATCATCAGCAGCAGCAGCAGCAGCAGCTTTTCGCTCATCAACAACAACAACAACAACAACAACAACAAACAACAACAACAACAACAACAACAACAACAACAGCAGCAACTGCTTCTGGGCCTGTTGCAAGGCGCTTCCAACGTCGGCCAATCATCAGCATCTTCCGCTCTAATCCCCGCCTCTGCTTCCCCCACTGACCGCGCGGTACCTGCGCCTGCTACTTCCGCCAGCGGCAACTCCAGCCTGGGCGCGGGGAACAGCATTAGCCCGCAAGGCGGGAGCGCTACGCGCGGCGGAGCGCTGGGTCCGCAGCGGACGGTGGAGTTTAAAGCGCCTGGAGCGAAGGACGCGAGATGGGGTGCGGGAGTGAGGCGAATGGCGACGAGCTGGGATGTGGAGGCACCTATGAAGCCACCCCCTGTGATGCGCTCAGACGATCTCGAGCTCAGCCTTGGCCTGGGGTTATGCAAACGGTAAGGAGGGGTGTGGTTGCATATTCACCCTTTCATGGTCACGTTGATGCTGTTGATTGTGTGGGTGCCAGTTTTGCCAGCTTCTTTAGAGGGGTATTTCCAGAACGACCACGAAATTGGGGAGCGCTAAGCTAGGTCGTCAGCAGCTGTGCATTACAAGCAGGATACCAGGAACTGACCGTTTTTTCCTGTGTCTCTCGTGGCACGTGCTGTTACACCTGTTGAGACGATTAAAGCTACCTTATTACTTGGCGCTTGACACCTTGGAAGCTGGGATTGTACTCCCAGGCTTCGTGCTTGTAGATGTGCTACTGTGTTGGGTTTCCCTTCTGCCATTGTATTTTGGATGCGCTTTCCATAAATAATTGTAGTCCATTCGTAATTGGATTCGACCGAACCGGAATCCCAGAGTGTCACAAGATAGTATCAACGCGAATGTGGTAACCTGCTACGAATTTCCTCGCTTGGGCTTCAAGCTTCCCGCCACAATCATCCCCTCACGGCAGCAGCTGTTGCAGCAGCAGCCTCCCCTTTCCGATCCCCCGGCACTGTCATTCCCGCCACCCCGTCACTCACGAGTCACGACGAGTCGCAACTATCGCTTCACCTTGACGCTTTCCCCCCTTGCAGTGGCACTCCCGCGCCCACCCCCCTCCCCCCGTCCCGCTCTTCCTCCCCCCCACCTCACTCCCGCTACCTTCCGCCTCCTCCTGCACCTTTCCGCAGCACAAGGTGGCTTTTTGAATTTCGAAACTCCCAGTTCAAACACACAAACCAGAGTGCCATGCCATGCCATGCCAAGCGTCTCCCTAGAGCCATGGCAGATAATTCAGTGGTGCATCTCGAGTAGCCCCTGCTGCTGCTCGGGCCCAGTTGATACCGAGCTGAAGAACAGCGCGTCTCCTCGTCGCATTCGTGCTGCTGCTCGTCGCACACACAGCATCCTAGCACTCTTCGTATTGCTTATTCTAGTTGTACCGTCAAACGAGAAGCACTGGCTTTCTGCTTATGAACCACCCCAGTCAGTTAGTGAGCGCTTTCTGCTTATGAACCACCCCAGTCAGTTAGTGAGCAATCTTACTTCTTAGAGCAGTAGATAGTTCCCATGGCGAGCTTCGGGACTCCCGAGGCTTTCGAGGCCATGCGCGCGGTTCTAGGCGCCGAACCGTCCGAGACGTCTCTATTCCGAGCCCTTTACCTCGCGCGAGGCGACGTTGCCAAGGCTATTAACTACCATTTAGACCTAGTATATGTTGAAAAGATCACGGTCGAGCAGTTAGCTTCATCGCGACACCCGCTTCCTCTCCCTCCCCCTCTCCCTCCCCAACCCTCTCCCCCTCCCCCTCCGCGGGAGCAGCGCGAACCAGCGTTGGCGCTTCCGCCACCCGCTTCGCCGCCCACTCCTCCGCACCCCGCTTCCGCGAACACTCCGTCCCCCTCCCCTAGTCCCGCTTCTGTCGCCGCTGCTTCCGTTGATAGACAAGCGATCGGAGCGGAGAATGTGTCGGAAGAGGCGGAAGAGGCGGAAGCGGCAGAAGGGGGAGCCACAATAGGGGAAACCGCAATGTCGGGAGCGCGCTTAACCACCGATCCCGCGCAGTGCGGAGGGGCACACGTCGCGCCGTTCGCCGGCGGAGACTCCGCAACACGTTCCCCTTGCGTTGCGCCAAACGACGGCGCAGGATCACCCGCGGCTTCCCCAGTACCAGCCGCAGAGCCAAGCATTTCCCCAGACAGCATCCGTGAGCCCGTGCGTCCTGATGCGGAACGTCAATTCGAGCGGAGCGGAGTGATCGGCGGAGCCCCCGCGGTGGGCTCGCCTTGCGCTTCCGCTTTCCCCCACGGCGCGCCAAACTATGGTGCAGTGTCGCCGTCAGTACAGCCGGCAGTCTCGCCGTCAGTACTGCCTGCAGTTTCGCCGGCAGCGTCAAGCATTCCTCCGGACTGCAAGGACGAGCCCGTTTCCACCGTGCTACCTCTATCTACTATGCCGCCCGTATCCACGGTAAAACCCGAATCTGCAGTACCGCCGGTTGTTACTGTTCCGCCCGTATCTATGGTACAACCTGCACCAGTCCCATCGGTGTCTACAGTACCACCTTCACCAGTTCCACCCGTATCTTCAGTCCCAGAGCAACATCCAGTCCCCACCGACCCCCCCCCGCATCCGAAGCTAACGAGGCAGCTGAGGGAGGAGAAGGCGGAAGCGTCGCGCTGGTGGCTCCTGGGAGAGTGCCACGTGTCATGCCACTCGCTGACACGTGGTGCAAAGCTGGAAGAGTTCGACCTCGTGGATTTTATCTTTCCGAAAGGCGAGGGGGGCGGAAGCGCGGGCGCAAAAGGGGGCGTGATGGAGGGCAAGAAGGCGCGCGGACGGCCCAAGGGTTCAGGCAAGGGGAAGTGGAGCAAGTTTACCCGAGAGGCGCCTTCCGGGGGGAGCTCCATCGTGCGCTTTGGGACGGCCAGAGGGGGGGAGGTAAGCGCCGTTTCCCCCTGCTCCGTTTCCGCAACCCCTCTCCCTTCCCCTCCCCAAGGGGAAGTGGCGCAAGGCATATACTCGCGGGGCATCTTCTGCTGGGAGCTGTATCGTCCGCTTGGGACGGCCTAAACGGGGGAAGTAAGCGCCCTTTCCCGGTCATCCACTTCCGCCCCTGTGCCCCCATCCCTCTCCCTTTCCCCTCTCCCTTTCCCCTCCCCCTCCTCTCCTCGCTTGTCCCCCTACCCCTCCTCTTCCTACCTCACCTCGCCCTTCCCTGGCGCGCCTCCCTCCCCTTCCTTCCCTGCCCGCCAGATCGGCTCTCTCCCGCGCGAGTGGGCGGCGGCGCTGATCCCGCTGGTGGCGGAGGAGAAGGTGAAGATCCGCGGATACGTGCGCGATGCCCCGCCGTACCTCGAGATTCTCTCCGCCATCGTTCTCAACGTCAGGTGCGGCGTGACTGCTGAGGTGTCAGGTGCGGCGTGACTGCTGAGGTGTCAGGTGCGGCGTTACTGCTGAGGTGTCAGGTGCGGCGTGAGTGTTGAGTCCAGATGTCAGGTGGCAGGTACGTTGGCTCTTTGAGTCTGCCCCGGCACACCTCGAGATTCTCTCCAGCATCGTTTCTCAACGTCACGTGTGTTCCTCTGAGGTGCTTCACAGCGTGCACGCGTTGAATGCGAGCACAGACAGACAGACAGACAGACACCTCACCACAGGTGAGGGGTCTATTGTCGAGACTGCTTTTGAGGCGCCTCAAAAGATTTCTCTCTCCAGCATCGTTTCTCAACGTCAGGTGTGTTCCTTTGAGGTGCTTCACAGCGTGTACGCGTTGTGTGTGAGCACGGATTTGAGGCGCCTTGAAACTAGACTCCTATCAAAGCGTGCAGGCGTTGTATGCGAGAACAGACAGACAGACACACCCCCCCCCCCTCCCCCCCCCAGCTGGCCCCCACATGGATTCACTCGATTGTCGTTCGCTCTTGTTCCCTCCTCCGCGCTCGCTGCCAGGGTGTATGTGCAGCAGCGCTGCTTTCAGAAGCTGAACCGGGTCAAGGAGCGGGCAGTGGATGCCTTGTATGTCAGCACGCACGGCCGCCACTTCACCATGCTGCTGCACTGCTTGGGGCTCCAGCCGTCACGCCAGGTGGGTGGGTAGCAGCTAGTTTTGAGGCGCCTCAAAACCAGGTGGGTGGGTAGCAGCTCTGTAGTTTGAGTTGTCTCGCCACGTGGGTGGCACATGTGCATTGAGCCGACACGAGGAGGAAATGTCCATGCAGAGGACACGAGGAGGAAATGTCCATGCAGAGGACACAAGGAGCCGACTCGCCCGGTGGGTGGCAAATGCTGGAAACTGAGTGTGTGTGTAACCCGCTCCGCTATAAACAATTGCAAACTGCAGTCGACCTTGAGGGTGCAGTGAATGAAGGGTGCAGTGAATGAAGGGTGCATTGTTATTGAGGAATGGCCTTTTCGATTGATGCTTTCGAGGATGCTTAGATTGATCACGCACAGTGCCTTGCTTTAGAATCAGGCATAGCGCCTTGCCTTGTAATCGCCCTTACCCCCCCGCCCTCCCCCCTCCCTCTCCTCTCCCCCCTTGCCCGCTGCTCGTTCCCCCCCTTCCCCTCCTCCTCCTGCTGTTGCAATCCCTCCCCTTCTCAGGCGGAGTTCACCCCGGCGGACTTCAACCACCACACGGAGCCTGACCTGTCATGGAGGTGCCCCTTGTAACCCACCTGAATATCTCCCCGCTCCTCTCTCCCTCCCCTCCCCCCCCCCCCCCCTTCTTTATCTGCTGCTGCGATCCCTCCCCTTCTCAGGCCGAGTTCACCCCAGCTGACTTCAACCACCACACGGAGAAGCTAGGCTTTTCTGACCGGGTAAGCGGCTTGGCGTGCTGAGTGGATATACAGCTTGGCATACGGTGGCTGGCGTGCTGGCCGGGTAAGCAGGGTGCCTTTGCTGATTGCTGACTGGACAAGCATCTCGGATTTGGTTTGAGAGGCTAAGGAACTACTCGCATACGCTCTACCGTGCACACTCATCCGTTGTTGCTGTTCCCACTGCCTGCTTTCCGTCGGCCAGCAGGCGGCATCAAGGTTGCTAGATTGGATTTATTTCTCAGAGTAGAAAAAATGACTCCCCAGCCATCTGCTGCTGTCGCATTGCACCCCTGCCCTCGTTCCGTCTGCCAGCAGGCGGCGTCAGTGGATTGCGAGCGGTGGGAGGCTCGCTGGATTGGAGTCATTCCCACTGCCCGTGTTCCGTCTGCCAGCAGTGTTTGGTTTTTGAGAATTCTCAAAACCGTTTTCAGAGTCCTGAAAGATGACTTAAACTCCTATCGTCTACCACTCACACTCATCTGTTGCTGTTCCCACCGCCCGCCTTCCCTCTGCCAGCAGGCGGCTTCAGTGAGAGTGCGAGCGGTGGGGGCAACGGCGTCAGCAGCAGGAGGAGGCGGAGGAGGAGGGGGGGGTGACAGCAAGGAGGGGGGAGAGGGAGAGGGCAAGGCGATTACGGATGAGGAGGTGAATCGGTATGTGGGCGTCAGCAACAACCAAGTGCTGCCGGTGAGTGGGGAATGTCTTGGGTCAGCATTGCCTGCGAGGTGACTTTTGAGTCGATGCCACCTGGTAAGGTGGGGGGAGAGGGAGAGGGCAAGGCGACCACGGATGAGGAGGTAAATCGGTATGTGGTGCTGCAGCTCTTGTTATAGTGCCTGCTACAGCTCTTGTTGTAGTGCCTGCTACAGCTCTTGTTATAGTGCCTGCTACAGCTCTTGTTGTAGTGCCCGCTACAGCTCTTGTTGTAGTGCCCGCTACAGCTCTTGTTGTAGTGCCTGCTACAGCTCTTGTTATAGTACAGCTCTTGTTATAGTGCCTGCTACAGCTCTTGTTGTAGTGCCTGCTACAGCGCTTGTTATAGTGCCTGCTACAGCTCTTGTTATAGTGCCTGCTACAGCTCTTGTTATACTGCCTGCTACAGCTCTTGTTATAGTGTCTGCTACAGCTCTTGTTGTGGTGCCTGCTACAGCTCTTGTTATAGTGCCTGCTACAGCTCTTGTTATAGTGCCTGCTACAGCTCTTGTTATAGTGCCTGCTACAGCTCTTGTTATAGTGCCTGCTACAGCTCTTGTTGTGGTGCCTGCTACAGCTCTTGTTACAGTGCCTGCTACAGCTCTTGTTGTAGTGCCTGCTACAGCGCTTGTTATAGTGCCTGCTACAGCTCTTGTTATAGTGCCTGCTACAGCTCTTGTTATACTGCCTGCTACAGCTCTTGTTATAGTGTCTGCTACAGCTCTTGTTATAGTGCCTGCTACAGCTCTTGTTATAGTGCCTGCTACAGCTCTTGTTATAGTGCCTGCTTCAGCTCTTGTTGTGGTGCCTGCTACAGCTCTTGTTACAGTGCCTACTACAGCTCTTGTTGTAGTGCCTGCTACAGCTCTTGTTATAGTGCCTGCTACAGCTCTTGTTATAGTGCCTGCTACAGCTCTTGTTGTAGTGCCTGCTACAGCTCTTGTTGTAGTGCCTGCTACAGCTTCTGTTACAGTTCCTGCTGCAGAGCATGGGACCTTGCTTCTCTGACTTGACTCCCCTCCCCTCGCTGTCCTTCCCATGGCTCCCCCGCAGGAGATGGAGCCTCCCCCGGGTGTGACCTCCCAGCTGCGGTGCTATCAGAAGCAGGCGCTGCACTGGATGCTGTCGATGGAAGCCACCGGGCAGGCTGTCTCTGCCCCCGTTCCCGCCACCGGCCAGTTGGTCAGCGGATCAGGCGATGCTGCTGGTGCTGCTGGTGCTGCTGGTGCTGCTGGTGCTGCTGGTGCTGCTGGTGCTGCTGGTGCTGCTGGTAGCGGTGGTGGTGGTAGGAGTGTGAGCGCACGGGACGATTCGGAGACACTCCACCCGTGCTGGGAGGAGTACATGCTGCAGCACAAGTGAGATCATTTGAATCACAGCAGGTCCCACCCACCCACGCGCATCATACATCCCACATGATGCGTCTCCCATCCTGCTTCCCACATTGTACATCCCCACAGTGTACCTCCCCACAGTGTACCTCCCCACATTGTGCCTCACCTGTCGCACGCCCCACCACACCAGATACCTTCCTGACGCGTTTTTCCGATGAGCTGTGTATAGTTTTTAAAGAACTCTCCTCTAGCGCCATGCGCTGGAGATGGTATGGTAGTGCCTCCAGGCGCATCATTCTGCATGGCTCCTTTTGAGGCGCCTAAAATATCGTATGGTAGTGCCGCCAGGCGCATCACTCTGCGTGGCTCTTCCTGTATCCACCCTGAACCATTGTTTTTTGAGGCGCCTAAAAAATCTTCCTGTATCCATCCATCCTGAACCATTCTTTCCGCTCTGTTGCTCCTGCCAAGTCACCCACCGCCATCCCCCGCAAGGTTTTGTTGCCCCCTTGATCCCTCAAACGCCAATTCACCACAACTCTCCCCGGCTTTCCCACCCCCTTTCCCTCTCCGCTGCCCTCTTCCCCCTCCCTCTGCATCCCAATTTTTACTGTTTTTACCCTCCCTCCAGTGGCGGCACTCCATTCTATCACAACGTTTTCTCAGGGGAAGTTACCCTGGAGTTTCCAAGTGCAATGGAAAGAAGCAGAGGAGGGGTGAGTAGGAAGAGATGGGGAGACTGGAAAGGTGGGGGATGGCGGAGGGGTATAGGTTGGGTTTTGGTGGGGGGGGGGAGGAGGGAAGGGATTGATGTTGCAGCCAGAACGTGCTGGTTGGTGTTTAACCCTCCTCCGCCCGTTCAACTTGGTTCTCATCTTTGACTTATTGCAGACACCATGGGTCAAGGCAGGACGGGCATGCCCATTGCACTCGTTCTTTTTCCCGTGCCCCCTCCCTTTGTACCTGACCCCCCCGCCCCTTCTACCTCGTTCTCCCCTCGGGATCCTAGCGGACGCCATGGGTCTAGGAAAGACGGTCGTGACCATTGCGCTGCTTCCGAGTCTTTCCCCCTGCCACCCTCCCCTCATACCCGCCCCTTCTACCTCTTTCTCCCCTCCAGATTCTACCGAAAGCCATGGGCCTGGGCAAGCCAGACATGCCGATCACACTGCCCCTTGCAGCCCTCTCAATGCCCCTCCCCCCCTTCCCCCGCCATTCTTCCATCTCGCTCTCCCCTGCAGATCCTAGCAGACGCCATGGGCCTGGGCAAGACCGTGATGACCATTGCCCTCATTGCTGCCAGCATGGCATGCAGGGAGGGGTCAAAGGAGCGGGGCAAGGACGGGGGCAGGGACAGGGGCAGGGAGGGGGGCAGGGTGGGAGAACAAGTGAGGGATGAGAAACAAGGCTGGGACGGAAATGGAGGCTGCATTGCCAACGGGGATGAGGATGTGAAGGAGGAAGAGAAAGGTGTGAAGCGGAAGAGTGGGGAGTGCAGTGCGGTGCTGGGAGCAGTGGAAGGGGGTCGAGTGGTTTCGAGGAGAAAGAAGCGAGTTAAGAGGGAGGCGGTGGAGGGGGGGATTGGGGAGGCGGGAGATGAAAGGGAGGTCGGTGAAGGAGAGGAGGATATAGTGGTGGTGGAAGATAGCGATGAGGAGTATTTACCTGAGGCGAAGGGTGGTGTGCATGGTGACAGTGACAATAGCGACGGCCAAGTGCTTCCACAGCGACGTTTACTTTATTGTGCCCCTGGTGATTGTGACAGTAGCGAGGGCAAGCAAGGGCGGGGAAGGGGGGGAGGTGGTCAGAAGAGGGGGGCGGAGGGGAGGGGGCGAGAGGGTGCGGAGCGGAGTGGGAGTGACAGTGGGAGTGGCGGTGGCAGGAAGCGGAGGGACAGGAGGGTGCGCGGCGGCACGCTGATAGTGTGCCCCATGACGCTGCTGAGCCAGTGGAAGGTGGGCCTCCACCTTGCCCCTCGCCTGTCCCTCCGCCTCCACTTTCCACTGTATGATATCGTGCACGCCCCTTGCCCCTTGCCCCTTGCCCCTTGCCCCTTGCCCCTTGCCCCTTGCCCCTTGCCCCTTGCCCCTTGCCCCTTGCCCCTTGCCCCTTGCGTCTCACACACTCTCTCACTGGTCCTCTGTCTTTCTCCCAGGCTGAGTGCGAGGCGCACACGGCGCCCGGGCTGCTGTCCGTGCTGCTGTACTATGGGTCGGGGCGGGACTCAGAGGCTCGCTTCCTGGCACAGCACGATGTGGTCATCACCACCTATGGCACGCTTCACGCCGAATTCAAGGTGAACCAAAAGAGACCTTTGACGCCCCCCTCTTCTCACCTCCTGCACGCCGCACACCTGCATTCTCCTCACACTCTCCTCCCCTGCATCTCCCTCCCCGCCGGCCCCTCTCCCCCCTGCCCCATCACTCTCCCACCCTACTCAGCGGTTCAACAGGAACGCAGCTGAGGAGAGCCTAGCAGCGCAGGAGGCCGCTCTGCCCAGCACCCTCCTCACCTCGTGCACGCCGCTCACCCGCTCCCAGCCATCCCCGCCCCTGTCACCCTCAACCTCACCAGTACCGTTGCCCCTCTTTTAACCCCCCCCCCCCTTCCCCCCCTCCCCCATCACACTCCCGCCTCAGCGGTTCAATCGGATTGTTGCAGAGAGCCTGGCAGCGCTGGAGGCCGCTCTTTCCAAGACTCTCCCCACCTCCTGCACGCTTCACGCCTGCTCTCCCTTCCATGCCCCCTTTCACCGCTGCCCTGCAACCCTCAGCGGTTCAACAGGAATGCCTCAGAAGAGAGCCTAGCAGCCCAGGAGGCTGCACTGCCCAACACCCTCCTCACCTCGTGCACGCCGCTCACCCGCTCCCAGCCATCCCCGTCCTCTGCATTGACCCAAGTACCAGCGCAGCCTCGCCCCTTCCTCGGCCCGCTGCACGGTGTGCAGTGGTGCAGAGTGGTGCTGGACGAAGCCCACTGCATCAAGAATCGCGGCTCCGGTGCTGCTGCTGCCACCTTTGCGCTCCAGGCGGATGCCCGATGGTGCCTCACTGGCACGCCCATCCAGGTACGGGAGAGGAGCGGGGGGGGGAGAGGGGGGAGAGAGGGGGGGGAGAGGGGGTGGGAACGGGTTTTGAGTATTATAAATCTTTTTTTCAACGGCTACCTGTGTGCTCCAGGCGGATGCCAGATGGTGCCTCACAGGCGCGCCCATCCAGGGTAGGGGGGGAAGAGGGGGTGTTGGGGGGGAACGGGTTTGAGTTTTAACCCTTTTTTTCAACGGCTACCTTTGCGCTCCAGGCGGATGCCAGATGGTGCCTCACAGGCTCACAGGCTCACAGTCTCTCACAGGCTCACAGTCCCTCACAGGCTCATCCAGGTAAGGGAGGGAGGGTGTGCAGCATTGTAGGAGGAGGTTCGAGTGTGAGAGGTTTTCAGCGTGTTAACTGGAAATCTACCCTGCTGCGCCTCTATTCCGTCTGATTCCGTGTATCATCCTCCCCTTATCATTACATCACATGCATAACCCCTACAGAACCAGCTGGAGGACGTGTACAGCCTCCTGCGCTTCCTGCGAGTGCAGCCGTGGGACAACTGGGGTGGTGGCAGCGGCAAGTCACCTTCTGCTTCTCCCATCCTTCCGCTCTGATTCATCCCCTACAGAATCAGCTGGAGGACGTGTACAGCCTCCTGCGCTTCCTACGAGTGCAACCGTGGGACAACTGGGGGTGGTGGCAGCGGCTGGTGCAGCAGCCGTACGAGCGAGGAGACATGCGCAGCATCCGCCTGCTGCAGGGGCTGCTCCGACCGCTCATGCTGCGCCGAACCAAGGACTCCAAAGACAGGTACGGGCCGAATCACGGGCTCCAGAGAGAAGTATGGCGGGAACCTTTGAGTCGACTCAAAAGACACGTATGGCTCAGTTAATCTTCATATGGCTGAGACAGAGACAGGCAGCCTGTCTTCCGCCTTTCCTCTTCCCTCTTCGCCATTCCATCCCCCTGAATCCACTCTCATTCTCCCTGTGTAATGAGTCGACTAAAAAATCGACTCATTACACACGGATTATTTTGAGTCGACTCAAAAATCTTCGCCATTCCATCCCCCTGAATCCACGCTCATTCTCCCATTTCTCACTCTCTTTCTCAGGCTAGGGCGGCCCATCCTTGTCCTGCCGCCCATATCTTGCCGCGTGATCTCGTGCGAATTCTCTGCGGAGGAAAGGGATTTCTACGACGCCCTGCACAATAAGTCCAAGGTATGTCGCCCTGCATAATAAGTCCAAGGTATGCCGCCCTGCATAATAAGTCCAAGGTATGCCTCCCTTTACAAGTCCAAGGTATGCTGCCTTTACAAGTCCAATGCAAAATAAGGGTAAATTCCTGGCAAGTGTCAGGCTCACTTGACACAAAGTGTTGACGGCTAAGATATGTGCGCATCACCACAGCTGCTGACGTGTGCTGATCCAGGCTGTCGAATCTATGACCCGAAGTGAGCTGACATGTGCCAATTTAACCCAAGTCCAAGATATGCCGCCCTCACCAAAAGGGCACCAATGCAAGCACTTTCCTTCCACCACCTACTCTTGTCTTATCGCCTGACGTGGCTCTCAAACTTTCCACCTTCTCTCTCCCACCTGCCACCAGTTCAACTTGGCGCAGGGCAGGGCACTGCAGACCCGTGGGTCCCTCCTTCCCTCCCTCCCCTGCCCCTTGTACTAACGCCCACTGTGCAGCCCCTCCCCTTCTCTCCTGTGCCCCACCCGCCTGGTCAAGTCCTACAGTTGTGGGCGCAGGGCCGAGTGCTGCAGAAGTACGCGTCCATCCTACCCCCCTTCCCCTGCCCCTTGTACCAACAACCACTGTGTCCCATCCCCTACCGCCCTGCCTCCCGCCCGCCAGGTCAAGTTCGACAGCTACGTGGCGCAGGGCAAGGTGCTGCAGAACTACGCGTCCATCCTCGAGATGCTGCTGCGCATGCGCCAGGTGGGTGGTGGTTGGTGGGCGGTGATGCGGCAGGTGGGTGGTCTGTGTTTCTGCTGACTCAACTCTCTCCCACACCCCCTGAGGTCTGTGACCACCCTTTCCCCCCCGGCATAAATCGCTCTCTCCCACACCCCCTCAGGTCTGCGACCACCCTTTCCTCGTTTTAAGCCGCTCCGACACAATGGACGACAACGACCTCAGCAAGCTGGGCCGCAAGTTCCTCGCAGCTTCCCCTCACGAACCGAAAGGAACGGCAGCCAATGCTACTGCTGACAATACCGCTGCTGCTTCTCCGGCCAGTGGTTGGGGGGATGCAGATAGCTCCCCCTGGGGTGAAGCAACCGGTGCTGGCAGCTGGGAGGGAGCCGAGGGCGGTCCGTCGCGTGAGTTTGTGCAATCCGTGCTGGCTCGACTGAAGCGGAGGAGGGAGGAGGAGAGGAGAGGAGGGGGGTCGCAGGGCGGGGAGGAGTGTCCGGTGTGTCTAGAGGCGGTGGAAGACGCGGTGTTGACGCCGTGTGCGCACATGGCGTGCCGCGAGTGTCTGCTCACCGCCTGGCGGCACTTGCCTAGTGGTGGCCCTTGCCCCGTGTGCCGGTACGTGCAATCGTACACATGTGCCAAGTCGCTGGGGGGGGGGGGGGGGGGGTGGGGTTTCATATTGCCAAGTCTTTGTATCAGCTGGTGAACACATCGCAGTGTGTCGCACTTTTCCAGCACCTCCTTGGGCAGTAACACACAGATAGGACAAAATGATGTCACCAACCAACCCCCCCCCCCCCCCCCCCCATCCTCCGTCCCCGCCTCCCCGACGCCTACCAGCCGGCCAGTGCAGCGCTGCCAGCTCATCACAGTGCCGCGCGCCAGCCGCTTCTCATTGGACGTGGAGGCCAGCTGGCAGGACTCGGTGAAGGTCCGGCAGCTGCTGCAGTGCCTGGGGGACATCCGGAGGGCGTCCACCTGGGGAGAAGGGGGAGAGGGGGGGCCGGGGAGAGGGGGAGGAGGGGGAGAGAAGAGTGTGGTGTTCAGCCAGTGGACGGCGTTCCTTGACCTGCTGGAGATCGCTTTCAAGAGGTGAGCAGAGAGAGAGATTAAGATTCAGTTCAGGCTTCAATCTGCTGTGATTGTTTTTAATCATATCACAGCATCCTTCGCTTGTTCACCGTTTCTCGCACCAATCATCGGCCATCCGCTCCGATTCCACTCCCCCCCGCCCCCCTCCCCACCCTTCCTCCCTCCCCACTATTTTACTTCCCGTGTACGTCTTTCTGTGTCACAGAGCCAAGGTATCGTACGTGCGGCTGGATGGTAGCATGGCGCAGCAGCAGCGGGAGAGGGCGATAGAGGCATTCAAAGCGAATCCCGAGGTGGAGGTGCTGATGATTTCGCTCAAGGCTGGAGGGGTGGGGCTCAACCTGACCGCTGCATCACACGCTTTCCTCATGGTATGTGGGAGGGTGTTGATGAGTTCACATCGAATCCCGAGGTTGAGGTGCTCGTGATATTTCCCAAGGCTGGGGGTGTGGGGCTCAACCTGACCGCTGCATCACACGCGTTCCTCATGGTATGTGGGAGGGTGTTGACGAGTTCACATCGAATCCCGAGGTTGAGGTGCTCGTGATATTTCCCAAGGCTGGGGGTGTGGGGCTCAACCTCACTGCTGCGTCACATGCTTTCCTCATGGTGTGTGAGAGAGCTGTCGAGAAGATCCAAGCCGACTCAGTATCCCGCCTTCTCTGAAACCACGTCTCCTGATACTCTTCATTCCTCCAGCCATATTCGGACTCCTGGCGTTATCAGTCTAGTTTTTATTCGACTAAAAAAAAGACTCATAACACACGGATAATATCCTTCATTCCTCGGGCCATCTCAGGACCTCCTGGTGTAACCCAGCAGTGGAAGAGCATGCAGGAGCCAATGACTCAGAATAAATCCTCCTCTATTCTCGCATTTGCTTCCCCCGACCTTATCAGGACCCCTCGTGGAACCCGGCAGTGGAGGAGCAAGTAGTGATGCCGGTGTGCTGCATAGGGCAGACGTCTTCTCTTGCCCGTCTTTCCCATCGTGCTCTTCTTTTCTTCCCCCAACCTTATCAGGACCCCTGGTGGAACCCGCCAGTGGAGGAGCAGGCAGTGCTGCGCGTGCAGCACAGGCAGTCTTCGTCCCTTGCACTTCCTTCCCCTTTTTTCTGTTCTTGCCCTTAAAGCCCAGCCCAGGTCCCTGTTCTTAACCCCCACAGAACTCTCTTTTCTTTTTTCTTGCCCCTAACCCCCACAGGACCCCTGGTGGAACCCAGCAGTGGAGGAACAAGCAGTGCTGTGCGTGCATCGCATAGGGCAGACTTCCTCCCTTACCCTTCTTGCTCTTCTTTCTTCCCCGAACCTTATCAGGACCCTTGGTGGAACCCAGCAGTGGAGGAGCAGGCAGTGATGCGCGTGCACCGCATAGGGCAGACTTCCTCCCTTACCCTTCGTGCTCTTCTTTCTTCCCCGAACCTTATCAGGACCCTTGGTGGAACCCAGCAGTGGAGGAGCAGGCAGTGATGCGCGTGCACCGCATAGGGCAGACTCGCCCGGTGACAGTCACGCGCTTTATAGTGAGGGACTCAGTAGAGGAGCGTATGCAGAAGGTGCAGCAGCGCAAGCAGCAGATGGTGAACGGGGCGCTCACGGACGATGGGGCGCGCACGGCACGGATTCAGGAGCTCAAGATGCTCTTCAGGTAGTGCCATGGCAGGTCAGGGGAGCACAAGCAAGCGGAAGGGGCATTCCACGGACAATGGCCATGACAAAAGCAATAGCACAAGTTAGGATGCAAGAGCTCAAAATGCTCTTTAGGTAGTGCCATGGTGCGCTAGGGGAGCACAAGCACGCAGAAGGTGCAGCAGCGCAAGCAGCAGCTGGTGAACAGGCCGCTGGCGGTCGATGGCATGCGCGCCGCTACAACTCGAGCTCAAGATGCTCTTGAGGTAGTTTTTTTTTGCTGTTGTGGCAGTGCAGATGGTGGGGGGGATCAATAAGGCAGCAGCGCAAGCAGCAGCTGGTGAAAGCGCCCACAGACGATGGCATGCGCACAGACGATGGCATGCGCACAGACGATGGCATGCGCACAGACGATGGCATGCGCACAGACGATGGCATGCGCACAGACGATGGCATGCGCACAGACGATGGCATGCGCACAGACGATGGCATGCGCACAGACGATGGCATGCGCACAGCATGGATTCAAGAGGTCAAGTCAAGATGCTCGTTAGGTAGCGCGGTGGCACTCCAGGGGAGCACAAGCATGCTGAAGGTGCAGCAGCGCAAGCAGCAGCAGCTGGTACTCTTAAAGCAGAGGGGTGGCACTCCAGATGGTGGGGGAGTCAGCAGGGCATCTCCAGAGGGAGCAAAGCTCTCCATGGAGTCTGGTGCGGTTGGGTTGGGAGCATCAGCAGAAAATCATGAGGGGTGCATGTGGTGTGTGAGGCTTGGGTGCAAACATGTATGGGATGAGGTGTATGTACGGCATACACTGCAGATTGTAGGCTCCAGCGATTTGAGAGTTTGTACGGTACTCATGTTTTGAAGAGTGAGTGTCTGGTAGCATATTCCATCTGATGGCATGAGAGAAATCAAGTGCTGCTGTTGACATGTGGTGGAGCCGGTCCTTCTCCTGCATGCAGCATAGCACTACATCACATCACATCGCATCACGCACTAGGAATACTGATAGACAGAAAACCGACAGCTAGGTAGTTCAGAGGACAGCCACACAGCTCGTGATCAGTCTCAGGATTGCTTCTTACTGCTTGCGGCATGACTGTCAAGCCAGGTTGAATATTGCCGATCTGCTGAGTGAGTGAATGCATATGCAGCCGCTTCCTGTGACGTGAGCAGTTCCGGACGGGATGTACACTAAATGGGAACAGGGTTACGGTATTAGGATCACATTTCCATGCAATCATCATCGCCGCCTGACTCAAATGAGGTGGTAGTCCTTGCTGCCTCCGGTGACCATCTATTCTGCGAAGGTTGTTGTAACCCGCTCTGCAACTGATAAAATTCGCCTGTGCCCCTGCCTTCCCCCGCACCTCCCCACATTCCCCTTCCGCCTGTTTCCCCAGACGCGGATTCAGAAGACCCCGCTCCCCCTGCGCCCATCCATCCTTCCGCAGCTCCCCATGTTCCCCTTCCGCCGGATTCCCCTGACGAGGACGCGGAAGAACAAGCTCCGCCGCATGCCGTGCTGGGCTGAGGCGGAGAAAAAATCCTGCCCGCTACACACGGCAACGCGCTTCCGCCTGTTACGGACGACCCTGCAGTTCCTGACACCGACCCTTGGGAGCCGTACGAACCCGTTCCGCCACAGCTGCTGATGCTACAGCTACAGTCCCTGCCAAAACGGCCCGCGAACAACGCCGCATTGTCCGCCGCATCCAACGCCTGATGCTGCGGCGGCGTCGACGCGATCTGCATGCTCCAGGCGCCCCAGCGGATGTGCGGCACGCGCAGCCACGGGCTCGACCAGGACAGCCTCGGGACCGTTACCGTCAGCGAGCCGACGGAGTGGGCCGCCGTCGCGCGCTCCGGACTCGCGTCAAAAGGTAACTTGAACCGGCACCCGAACCTCCACGGATTAGATATCGACGAATGGATGCTGCTGCAGCTGCTACCGCCACTACCGCAGAAGGAGTCTGCGCCTCGCGGTGCAGGCAGCAGCGAGCGCTCGCAGTGCCGAGAGCAGAAAATGGTCAAAAGTGCACGTTCGAGGCACAGCTTCCCGTCTATGTCGGCGGAAGGTATCTCTCCCCCAGCTCCGCAGGCTCCCCGTGCGCCGTTTTGCTCTGCATGCTGCACAGGAAAACCCCCATTTGCGCAGGCTTTCGCGCAAGACGAGGCCGAACGTCCAGGTGCACTGGACTCAACGCGTTCGAATACCACCTCCACCTCCTCGTGCCGCAATCCGTCCCTCTGGACTTCAAACGAGTACGTCTCTCCTGTCTCCGATATAAGCCACTTGGGCTTCCGGATGTCACCCTGGTACTCCTTTACAACTTCAAACTCGATATTGGTGAAGGAGGGAGCAAACTGGGCGCTGGGACGAAATGGCTTTCCTCTAGACGAGTACGTGTCATACGGCTGCGATGCTGTCGGTCTGGAGAGTCCCCGTGACCTGCGGGACGCCATATACCAAGTACTAAAGCAGGCAAGCTCGCTCCGTTTCAGCAAAGACTGTCTGGTCTGTAGTCCTCGGCGAAGGACCGTCTGCCGCTATCTGGCAGTGGAGGGGAAGTCCAAGTCATTTCGGTGTACGTCACCCGGACGAGACTAACTTCCTAATGCAGGACATGGCCTGTGCGGCCTACTGACGATAAAGACGAGCTTGTCGAAAGAATTCCATTGTAGCTAACAACGTCATGCAGCGCAGCGCTACCTGCCTGGACTGCTGCTATCATCAAGGAGAGAGCGAGACGAGACGAGAGTGGCGTCTGTGAGGCGAGACTATCGTTGTACCGCCATGGATGGATCATTCTTCCCAAAGCTCTCGCTCTTCCAGCACAGCGTCCCCAAGCCAAAAAGTTCCAGTTCCTTCCAAGCTCTCCCATTCGCTGCGAAGGCCACAAAACTCGCAAACTTTGTGACCTGCCTTGTGGATATTTCGTGATGAGCCAGGAGGACCGTTTTCGCCAGATTCGCGGATCCAGTGACGAACAACCACCACCCTTCAAATCCAAGTGACTGGTGCATCAGCAGCAGCTTCGTGCCTCGCGTCGCACATAGCATCCTTCCTTGGCTGACGATCTCGACTCGACCTCCGCTTATGTGATTGGACGTTCCGTTCGTACCGGTGGGGTTGGTGGAATCCCATCCACTTGATTCTGCTTCTAGGAGCTTCCACTATCCACTCTCGTTGTCGTACTCGCAAACACCAGTTCCACCTTATCATACTCGCTACAAGCGGAGCCACCACAAGCGACCCTATTCATCTACCTGTGTAATGTACGCTACTCAATTGGTGTTACAAAATATACCCGCAGTTTCGGCTTTCGTTCGGGCACGTCATTGCACCTGACGTGGCAATGCTGGAGACTCCGTGCTTGGGCGTGGCGTGCCCTCATCATCAATCCACCCAAGCCCAATGACCCTCCCATATCTCACCTCACCTCAGTAAAACGAGAGAACCACGGGATATCGCACTGAAACGCGTTGAAAGCAACTGTACCATTTTATATTTTCAATTTCTAATATCAAGCTAGTTGTCCCTCCTCTCCTCACCGGACTCAACTCAGCCTGCCTTCCCATCCCAACACTCCTCTCTTCTTCTCCCCAGGTGCCTAATTAGGGTTTTCGCATTGTCGACATGGCGTTGGCCTGTCCGTCCTCCGTGTCCTTCAAGTCCTTCCAAGGGCTCAAGGCCAGTCCCGCCGTATCTTCCCAAGCCCGCATTAGCCGCTCCAATGTAGCTTTCCCAGCCGCCGCCTCCAAGCGGCTGGTCGCCGTCACGGCCGTCGCAGAGGCACCAGCAGCTGCCGGCCCGGCAGTTCTGCCGGTCCTGACGATCGACGGCGCGAACTCCGGCAAGACGGCGGAGCTGAACCTGCGGACGGCGCGTCCGGAGACGGCGAAAGCAGTGGTTCACCGCGCCGTGGTGACCTACATGCAAAACAAGCGCGCCGGTACCGCGAGCACGAAGACCCGCGCGGAGGTGCGTGGAGGCGGGAGGAAGCCGATGAAGCAGAAGGGTACCGGCAGCGCTCGCCGGGGGTCGCAGCGGACGCCGCTGCGTCCTGGCGGTGGTGTGGTGTTCGGGCCTAAACCCAAGGACTGGACGATCAAGATCAACAGGAAGGAGCGGCTGCTCGCCGTGGGAACCGCGCTGCAGAACGCGGCGACCGCGAATGACGGCGCGAGCTTCATCGTGATCGAGGACGTGCACGACAAGGTCGCGGCGCCTAAGACTAAGGACTTCGTGGCCGCGCTTCGGCGGTGGGGCGTGGATTACAAGAACGATCACGCGCTGCTGCTGACGGGCGAGGCGTCGGAGAATCTGATCCTGTCGACGCGGAACATCGAGAATCTGAAGGTGGTGACGCCGAACGCGCTGAACATCTACGACGTGCTGCGCGCCGATAAGCTGCTGGTGACGGAGTCCGGGCTGGAGTACCTGAACCAACGGTTCGGCGATGACGTGCTGATCTTTGAAGATGGGGAGGAGGAGGAAGAGGAGGAGGCTTCAGATGCTTGAATGCAGGGAGGTGCTCGAGGGACGGATGACGAGATTTGTGGTTAGTATGGCTAGAAAGTGGAGCCGATAGGTCGACCTGGTCAGGGGGAGGGGGGGTGGCAGGGGTGTTGCAATGGCAGGGGAAACATTCACTGACCATGTGTGTGTGGTTCCTAGCCTACGGTAAGCTTCTGTTGCTTCTGCTGCATTCTACCTTTCGCCTCATGTGTAGCCATACCAGCATACCAGCAATTCTACAGTACCATATTGAAAAGCAACCCGTGAATAAATCCTACACGAGCGCGCTGTCTGAATGCTGCCGGTTTGGCGAGCTTTCTGTTCTACCTGTGGGGCCAAGGATAGCCAGGCGAAAGGTCTCCTGCACTCTTTCCCGTTCACCTCTTACAAGCCCTCCACTTTCTCCTTACCTTCTTTTCGCATCCCCACTCCCCCCCCCACCCTCCTTGCCCTTCTCCCCCCCCTTCCCTCCCCCCCCCCCCCTCCTCTCCTTTCCCTCGCTCTTCCTCACTCCTCCCCACCCCCTCTCCGTCCCCCTTCCCCCCCTCGTATTCCCCCCTCCCCCATCATTCCCCCCTCCTACCTCCTCTCGATCACTCCTCCCACTATTTTGCCCTCATGCCTCGCAAGTTTCAATTTCCCCATTTCTGACTCTCCTCGCGCTTCCCTTGCATTTTCTACTTTGGCTCCCTTCAGCTTACATTCCCTCCCCCTCTGTGCCATGCCTTGGCACTTCATTTACGGTACTTCCAACAATCACATATGGCAATGAGTCCCTCACAAGTAGCCCACAGTAGCTGGTTGTTCCTGTCCATTTCCTAAATTCCGAAACTTCAGACAATCATAGCATTTCGGGAGGTTCTAGGAGCCAGCAGCAATCCTGGTTTCTTAGAGACAACTGCACTTCACCCCACACAAACAAGCAGTAATTTTGCCTGTATTGCACCCTACTAAAGCGGTTGCCTGCTGGGTGCTAAGGCAGAAGGACCTTGGCATGACCGCGGATTCAGAACCATCCATACCGCGGCCGGCTACGATCACCACCATCCATACCGCGGTCAGGGATGATCGCCACCATCCATACTTGCCAGGCTCGTCACCGGGTTCACCATGCTTCTTCGACTTCGCCCCTCGAGCTCAGCGATCATTATCTCTTTACACCTCCGAGCCGTAATTCGTTAGCGAAGTTCCGGCATGCCCTTTTCCCACCGCTTCCACACCCAAGCGCCTCGCAGCATGCACGGGTTGCGGCGCCGTGAGGACAGCTGGGGTGCAGCTCTGGTATGCAGTGAAGAGGGCTATGGGCAGATCCGTCGCTGAACCATTTCGCGGTAGATTCTGGGCCAAGGGGAATCCAACATGATCATCCACGGTGGCGTTCCGTTCTTGGGAGCATCCCGAAGGTTCCCTGAGGCTCCGTTCCAAGGCTCCACTCTAAAGGCTCCTTACCGAGGCTCCGTTCCAAGAGGCTCCTCACCGAAGCTCCGTCCCAAGGCTTCATCCCGAGGCTCCACCCCACGCCCATACCACGCCCTCGAACACGTTTGCTCGCGTTGCGAATTGCCATGGGTTCGTGCGCGGCGTTTCTGCGCGGCCGTCGACTCCCTCCCGTATGGGCTGTGGCGCAAGTTGAGGCGCCGTGCGGAGCTCTGGCGCAAGTTGAGCCGAGAATCCAGGCGATGCCGCGGATATGGGTGCGAGATCTCACTCGCTTTGGTCTTTGGAGCTGCTCACTGGCGCAGCATTGCGCAGGGGACCTTGAAGAATCTTGAATCTCGAATCTTGAAATCTTGAAGCGTGGTTCTAGAGGCTTCTGTGAGTTCCCCTCGTGGGAGCAGTACTCGCAGTCGCGCGCAGGGGAGAGTGCTGTGAAGGACAGTCTTTAGCAGCGAAGGAGGCAGGGGGGATCCAGCAGCGGAAATTCGGCATCGGGAGATCCGTCAGCGGGGAGTTCGTTATGGCCTCTCCTCCTTCCGCCAGCGCCACTGTGGCCCTTCGCACCAAGGGCAACGCCTTCTATGCGAGCGCTTTCACCGAGGGGATCGACCCCCTTTTGAAGCGCAGCCGCCTGAATGTGGCTCTATCGAAGTACAGGGAGGCCCTGCGCCGCCACGTGGCGGAATCTCAGCCGTCCGCGGATGAGCTTTCCTCGTTATGGAAGAACATCGCCTTGGCCTCATCCACGCTTGCTGCCAGCCACACAGAGGCTTATAAAGCGTACAAACCTCCTGTGATAGACGCTGCTGCGTCTGAACGCGTCATGGTACGAACCCTGCGCCGTGCTGTGGAGGAAAAGGAGTGGGACTATAAGGAAATCGAGGAGCGCTATAAGGAGGCTGTCAAGGCGTTCTGCCTCGCTCTGCTCTTTGGCAGTTGTGAGATGCGGAATAGCAATACCCGATCCCGACAAGGCGCCACTGCTGGCAATAACAGGTCAGCAAAAGGCGGCGTTCAGGGATCCTTTAGGGGCGGCGGCGGCCGTCCGGCACGCAGCGCTCCAGCCAAGCCCGAGGAGTGGCAGCAGAAGGTTCTGCAAAGCTTCAACAATATGATATCCGAAATCGCGAGTTTCGCGGCGTTTGCCCGCGCTAGCAGCAGCGGCAGTGGCAGCGGTGGTGGTGGGGAGTGGCAGTGGCGGCGGGATAATGTGCGTGACAGCGGGGAGCGGCTGCTGTGGGCGGTGATGGGTGAGTTCAGTGACATGCGCGCACGGGACAGCTGGAAGAAGCATCTCGGAGTCAAGGACCCCGACCGAGGTGCGAGGGAGTATTTTGTCACAGGGGTCTGCGTCGTTCTGCTCTAAGGTTTTCGTGGCTTTGTTTGTCTTTCCGGGTTGGTTTTTGTTGAACTTCTGTCAGCCTTGGTTTGGAAGCTGTTGGAATTTGAAAAAGTCCTCTGATCTGCTTTCCTCACAACGCTTTTATCTCCTCCCCACCTCTTCCCCCCCAACCCTCCCACCCCCCCCCCCCCTTTGCCCGCGCTGCCAGTTGATTGGATAGCAACCTCCACGCGCCACGTGGAGGCCTTTGCAGCCTTCCACGTGGCATTCTCTGAGTTCCTCCTGGACAAGGGCACATCCCTCCTCACCATGAACCTCGCCCGCTGCTCGCACTCCCCCCAGCGCACCCCCGGGACAACGATCAACGCCAGCAGTGGGGGGGCAGAGAAGAGGGCAGCGCCAGGGCTGGTGGCCCAGAGGGAGAGCGCCCGGTGCTTTGCTGAGTGCGAGCGCCCGCTGCGGCTGCTGGCAGATGCCCTGGAGACACTTGCGAGGAATGTGGAGGGTGAGTGGAGTGTGATTAGAGGGTGAGTGGAGGTTGAGAGGAGGGTGAGTGGAGGGTGAGTGGAGTGTTAGTAGAGGGTGAGTGGAGGGTGGTGGTTGAAGGTTGAGTCATGTGATCGGATCTGTATCCCTTGGCCCTTCACCATTGCTTGTCGGCTGTCTTGTGTCTGCAGGCAATTCATGTGGTAACCAGTCGGTTACTAAACCCGCCCTCAAGGCCCTGCAAAAGCAAGCCAAGGAGCTTCATCGCGCCCGCTTCGCCTGCAGTTGTCTGTGCGAGTCAGTTGAAACCCTCGTCCGCGCGACAGCACTCTATGCACGAGCAGGAGCGGGGTCAGGGGGCGGCACAAACAACAACACGGGCGGCACGAACAAGAACACGGGTGGCGGTGTGGCCGGCGGTGCTGACGTGGCGCTGCTGTGGGCGGCAGTGGATGGGTTCAAGGAGGCGGTGGTGCTGACGAAGGAGCGCCACATGGACATGGAGGCGTACGCGCTTAGCTGGCTGGGGCATGTGTATGACGTGGCGCTGCAAATGGACGGCATTGGCCATCGCTACCACCAGCGCGCCGTGCAGGTGGGTGGGGTGAACAGTGAAGTGCGAACCTTACAGCGTTTCACAGTGCTAACACGATCAGCTCAAAAAGTTCAAGTCGGTGCATATTACAGGCCGCCACTCATTCCCTCATCGTGAGTACCTTATTGTCCGTCAGCAGGCTTGTCTCTTTCCCGTACCCTCTCGTGTGCATGCCCCCATGCCAGCTTGTGCAGTCAGCAGTCAAGACCCACCCCAGCCTGGCGCGCTCCCCCTGGTACTCGGCGTCTGAATGCGTTATCGGCCAACACCAAGGTCGTGTCTTTCACATGCCCTCCCTCCCCCCACCCCGCCTTCCCTCCCTCCTGTGCAGCTCGTGCTGTCTGCAGTCAAGACCCACCCCAGCCTGGCGCGCTCCCCCTGGTACTCGGCGTCTGAATGCGTTATCGGCCAACACCAAGGTCGTGTCTTTCACATGCCCTCCCCCCCTCCTGTGCAGCTCGTGCTGTCTGCAGTCAAGACCCACCCCAGCCTGGCGCGCTCCCCCTGGTACTCGGCGTCAGTGCGCGCCATAGACCGTCACCAAGCCAAGATTGTAAGGCAAGAGGAGCAGCGGCGGGAGGAGGAGCGAGAACCGCTGCTCGTTAAAATGAAAGGGGAGCTCGAGACACTCTCCAAGACTGCTGATACCGGGTGGAAGGCGCTTCTCACGCACATTTACGGCAAGTACCCGCCCAAGAGTGGGGACCACAAGTGCCCGTCGTTGAATGTGGACGATGCCAAGGTGTCGCTGCGCACGGCCATTCTGCACTACCACCCAGACAAGAACAGTGCGCACGGCAGCAGGTGGAAGATCCTGTGTGAGGAAGTCACCAAGTACCTGAATGACAAGTATGCCGTCTTCACCTGCGCTTGACCCTGATCTGTCTCAGATTGACTTGGTTTAGCTTGTCTGGAACATGCGTGGGAAGTACTCTGGTCTGATTTGGTGCAGAGAGGGGCTTGTGACTTAGTGAGGTAGTGCTCCCTGCTCGTGACCCATCATGCTTTGACCAAATCCTAGTATCCCTTGGGCATTACTTTCCCCTGTGGGCCGTGGGCATTGAAGCCCAAGACCTATGAAAGTATGTGGGTACCTTGTTCCAGATATGACACAAGAACACTGGAAGTACTGTGATATTCCAACTGTTAGAAGCAACCCAATACAACCAAACAGTAGTAACATGTTGTGCAGCACACACTCAGCGTCTTACGAAGCAACAAGCACAGCTCAGACAGAGGCAACACGGACCGAGTCATGCAAACATAGGCGGGATACAAGCCTTCAATTGGAGGAGAGCGCGTCGAGGTACTGTGCCCATTATCCATCCATCCTGTTCCCCCTGCCCTGCTTTCTCCGCCACCACGCCCTAGGCAGCAAGGAGCACCTGGTGTCAAGTCATGTGACCTGTCTAGCTATACCTTGTGTCAGGAGAGCACGTTGACAGGCCGAGCTTTGTGTCAGGACTAGCTAGCTACACACAGATCCAGCTTTCAATCGGAGGAGAGCACGTTGAGGTACTGCGCCCACCCGTCCTGCTCCAGCTGCTCTGCCTTCTCCAGCACCATGCCCTCCAGGTCCTTCTGGTACGCCACCATGCTGGCAGGGGGGGCGGGCCGGGGGGGAGGGAAATGAGAGATGTGAGGGGGGGAGAAGGACAGCACACGGGGGTGCATACTGACGACCCCAGCACCACACCCTCCAGGTCCTTCTGGTACGCCACCATGCTGGCAGGGGGGGCGGGCCGGGGGGGAGGGAAATGAGAGAGATGTGAGGGGGGGAGAAGGACAGCACACGGGGGTGCGTACTGACGACCCCAGCACCACACCCTCCAGGTCCTTCTGGTACGCCACCATGCTGGCAGGGGGGGCGGGCCGGGGGGGAGGGAAATGAGAGAGATGTGAGGGGGGAAGAAGGACAGCACACGGGGGTGCGTACTGACGACCCCAGCACCACACCCTCCAGGTCCTTCTGGTACGCCACCATGCTGGCAGGGGGGGCGGGCCGGGGGGGAGGGAAATGAGAGAGATGTGAGGGGGGGAGAAGGACAGCACACGGGGGTGCGTACTGACGACCCCAGCACCACACCCTCCCGGTCCTTCTGGTACGCCACCATGCTGGCAGGGGGGGCGGGCGGAGAGGTGGGGTGGGGTGGAGTGGGGGGCTTTGGAATGGGTACATGAGCGAGTGTGCCGCCGTCTCCAGCACCATGCCCTCCAGGTCCTTCTGGTACGCCACCATGCTGGCAGGGGGAGAAGGACCAGAAGGACCCGGAGGGCATGGTGCAGGAGAAGGCAGGTGAACTCCTCATGGTGAGGGGGACAGGAAAGGGAGAGACAAGGGGAGGAGATGGTGAAGAGAGGGCGGAGATGTGGGGAGGGAAAAGGGAAGGAAAGCACATAAGGCGCAGGTGATTTATGAGAATACAACCGTCTACTTCCAAAAAAAATCACTGACGAGATGAAGCACATCTTCTTATCTACCGTATTTTGAGTTGACTCGAAATACACCCGAGCTGTGTTGCCCGAGCCGGTGTTGTGCGTGCGCTCGGGTTGTGTGCTCAAGCACACACCTGTGCTTGTCGACCTTCAGGGTTCAACGCTTACCGGTCCAGCAGGGAGGGATCGGAGGCTCCCAGCATGCGCACGGCCAGCAGAGCAGCGTTGACTGAGTTGTTGATCGCCACTGTTGCCACTGGAATGCCACGTGGCATCTGGTGATTGGACAGGAGAGACAGGCAAGGAAGGGGGGAAGGGGAGATGGGGGTGGTGCGGTAAGCAGAAGATGGGCTGATTAAACACATAGAGTCATTGCAGTACGATCAGCCGAAGGGTCATTTGAAGACAAAAATGATTGAGTCGACACAATGAGCAGTGATATGCAGAAGAGACAGGGGAGAAGAAATAACATGCCAAGCGATTTCCCTCAGGGCTTACCTGCACAACGGATAGAAGGGAATCCATGCCCCCCCCATATGATTTTTGAGTCGACTCAAAACCGCGTGTAATGAGTCTGCTTTTGAGTCAAGTCAAAAGCTCCCTCAGGACTTACCTGCACAATGGAGAGGAGGGAGTCCATGCCCCCCAGAGCCGAGCCCTTCACCGGCACGCCAATCACCGGCAGTGGCGACATGGACGCCACCATGCCTGTTGATGAGCGGGGGAAGGGGGGAGGCAAAGAGGGGGGAAGGGAAAGAGGCGGGAAGGGAAAGAAGGGAGAAGGGAAAGAGGGGGGAAGGGAAAGAAGGGGGAAGGGAAAGAGGGGGGAAGGGAAAGAAGGGGGAAGGGAAAGTGGGGGGAAGGGAAAGAGAGGGGAAGGGAAAGAGGGGGGAAGGGAAAGGGGGGGGAAGGGAAAGAGGGGGGAAGGGAAAGAAGGGGGAAGGGAAAGAGGGGGGAAGGGAAAGTGGGGGGAAGGGAAAGAGGGGGGAAGGGAAAGAGGGGGGAAGGGAAAGTGGGGGGAAGAGAAAGAGGGGGGTTCGGGTTCTGATTAAACTCGAGGGCAGGCTGCAGAGCCCTTCACAGGCAGGGGCGACATGGATGCAACCACGCCTGTTGATGAGAGGGGGAAGGGGGGAGGAGGAAGGGGTGGGGAGGAAGAGGGAGAGAGGGGGGGGAAGGGAGGGGAGGGGGTTTAACTCGAGAACAAACTGCCGAGCCTTTCTCATGCACGCAAATCACAGGCAGGGGCGCTACTATCCCTAAAGGTCGAAGGGGGGAAGAAGGGGGAACGGAAATGGGCAAAGACTGGGAAGAAGAAATTGAGAAGCGAGTAACAGGGGTTCAGACAAGCTTGCAAGCATGCCTGCCATCGTTCTGTTGTTTTTACCTGGCAGGTGGGCAGCGCCGCCAGCGCCAGCGATGATGACTTTGACGCCCCTTGCGTGCGCCGACTGTGCGAAAGAGAACATGCGGTCGGGCGTGCGGTGGGCCGACACTATCGTGAGCTGGTGCGGAATCAGTCGGGTGGGGCCCGGGGAGGGGAGGTGGGTGTGGAGAGGGGGGGGGGGAGGGGGAGAGAAAGGAGGGCAAGAGGGGGAAGCCGAATTGTGCGAATGAGAACATGCGGTCTGGCATGCGATGGGCCGAAACTATGGTCAGCTGGAGGGAGTAAGTGGGGGTTTCGGGGGAAGCGGGAGTTGTTGGGAGTAAGTGGGGGGCCAAGGTGGGGAAGCAAGAGGAGCGAATGAGAACATGTTGTTGGGCGAGAGGGCGAGAGGGCGAGAGAGCGAGACAATGGTCAGCTGGGGGGGATACGTCAGGGAGATGAGAGGGGAACATTGTACGCAAGAGTGGGATGGCAATGAGGCGAGAATGCAATCATGCGGAAAGGCGGACACAATGGTCAGCTAGTGGGGTTTAGTAAGTGCGTTGGAGGTGGGGGAAAGTAACTCACCTCACCCTACCCACCTCACTCACTCCTCTGCCCTTTTACAGCTCACCTGCCACCTCTCATCACACTACCCACCTCATACGGCACTTGGAAAAAGTCGAGGATCTGAGCCGCCCCCTTCATAACCGGTAGGTCCGAGTCACTGCCCATTATGATCGCCACCTGCACGGCTGGTCACAGGTGCGATGAGGGGAGAGAAGGCAGGGGGGGGGTAATTTGAAGGCACTTAAAAGAAGGGGAGGCAGGCGATAGATCCGAGCTGCCCTGTTTGTGAGCAGTAGGCCGGAGTAACTACCCAAATCGCACCTCCCAAGCTCACGCTACCTCTTCCACCCCCTCTTAACCATCGCCAATAGCTGGCAGCACGATGCCAGAGAGTCGGCTGACTGCATGCATCTGGCCAATGCAATTGCCAATGCCAATGCCAATGCCATTGCCATTCCTATCCCGTTTCCCTCCCCCCCCCCCCCTCCCCTCCTCCCTCCACACACTAAACAGATACAATGTTCCTCACCTCGTCCACCCCCCTCCTGGCCGTCTCCCATGGCTTGGGGCAAAATCGCATTGATTCGCCTCACCGCCTCCTGCGCTGTCGGTGCCACCACCGTCACATGCCCCATCTTGCGCTTCGCACGCATGTCTGGGTGCGTGGGGGGGGGAGAAGGGGGGGACTTCGGTGGGTGTTAGGGGAGGATGGTCAAAGGGTGAGGCGCCACCACCGTCACATCCCCCATCTTGCGCTTCGCACGCATGTCTGGCAGAAGAGGGGGGGGGGGAGAGGGGTAGAGGTTAGAGGGGAAAGAGGGGAAAGGAGTAGAAAGGAGTAGAAAGGAGGGGAAAGGAGATTAGAGGAAGACGGGAAAGGAGTAGAGGAGTAGAGGGGAAGCGCAAGATGGGGGAGCAGACGGTAGAGGGGAAGGAGCAGCAGTGAGAGAGCATGAGGCGCCACCACCGTCACATGCCCCATCTTGCGCTTCGCACGCATGCCTTGGGGTGGGGGTGGGGGGAGAGGCGTGTTGGGGTGGAAAGAAAGAGGTGCGGAATAACGAGTGTTGGGAGAGAGGGGGGAGTGCAATGCAATGGGAGAGTTTTCTGGGGGAGGGTGGTGGGAGAGAGGGGGGTGGGCCGTGTGGGGGGGGGGGGGGGGGGAAGGGGGGGGAGGGAGTGGGGTCAGTGGGGATATGCAAGCACTACTGGATATAGTTACTGACCTGACTTGTCGTACCAGTGGATGGATGCCCCGGGCACCACCAGCGCCTGTTTCAGAACGGACTGGGAAATCTCAAAGCCCTCGTCGCCCTGGGGATATGAACAGCGGAGGAAGAGAGAGACGAGAGAGGCAAGAGAGAGTGAGAGGGCGAAAGAAACAGGATCAACCTGCGGCTGGCCAGCAAGTTCTTTTAGAAATGGAGGAAGGAATCCGCCTCACATCACAGCACATCACATCATATCAAGCTGCCTCACGTCAGCCTCCCCCAGGATTTCCACCATATGGCAGCAGCACCGACTTTATTTTCAAGTGCCCCCGTTCCATTCCCCTTAGACCAATCCATCCCTCCTTCCTCCTTCCGTCCCCCATCCCAAGGGCATATGCACTCACATCAGCCTCCCATGGATGTTGACCACGGCAGCAGCCCCAATCTTGTTGGCAGGTGGCACGCCTCAGTGCTGTAGTGAGCCCGCTACATCCCTCTAGTCCCCTCATCCCCAGACCCACTCACATCAGCCTACCCAACCTTGAGCGGCGGTCAAGAACCCCCACTCCATTTCCTTCAGACCATCTAATCCCCAACCATCTCCCATCCCAAGAGCGTATGTACACCACTCACATCACATCAGCCTCCCCCAGGATGTTGACCATGGCAGCCGCGCTTACCTTCAGCGACGGATCACCCAGAGGTAGCCCCAGCACGGCCAGCAGGTGCTGCTCGTACTGTGACACGTGGCACGCCTCGATGGTGTAGTGCGCCCCTACTGCCTGTCCCACTCCCTGATCGTTCCCCCTCCCCCCATCCCAAGGGTGTGTGCACTCACATCAGCCTCCCCCAGGATGTTGACCATGGCAGCTGCCCCGACTTTGAGAGACGGGTCACCCAGCGGCAGCCCCAGAACCGCCCGCAGGTGCTGCTCGTACTGCGACACGTGGCACGCCTCGATGGTGTAGTGCCCGCTGTTGTGCGGCCGCGGCGCCACCTCGTTGAGCAGCACGGTGCTGTCCTCCAGGAGGAACAGCTCGACTCCGAAGACTCCGGCTCCCGCCAGCGAGCCGATCGCCAGCTCCGCCACACGCAGCGCCTGCTGCTGCACCGCGGGGTGGACACTGGCGGGGACTAGAACTGTGTTGCAGATGTTGTCCCTGATCAACACGAAACGCAGATCGAGCACAGAGGGGGGGGGGCACAGAGGGGGGCGAGGGAGAACGAGGGGATTGATCAACAGACACCATTTCGCGGCGCCACCTCGTTCAGCAGCACAGAGTTGTTGTCCAGGAGGAACAGCTCCACACCAAACACGCCTGCGCCGGCCAGCGGCCCGATCGCGAGCTCCGCCACACGCAGCGCTTGCTGCTGCACTGCGGGAGGCACACTCGCCGGCACCAGCACCGTGTTGCAATGTTGTCTCTGGTCAAGTCAAGGGAGAAACGGAGGGAGATGCAAAATACTTGTCTCAAACTGGTGGTGCGGCCGTGTGTGCTGTGGGCGTTTCAATCAATCCCTGGCTGGTGGGCACCAGCACCGTGTGGCAGATGTTGTCCCTGTTATTTCTTTTTCAATTGTTTAAAAAACTAACACAGTAAAAAAAAAAAAAAAACCGGAAAGCGAAGGAGCTAGGGGGCGAGAGAGGTGTCTGATCAGCACACGTAAGGTTGTGGTGCAAATGGTTGGTTCAAAACTTGGGTTTCATCTCCTTTCTTCTCACCTCATCTGTGAGTCGTGTCGTCCCTCTCTTTTTGAGAATTCTCAAATACGACTCCAAAACACCTCTCACTAGTCTGGAAACCCGTGCGTGAGGAGTCTATTTTTGAGGCGCCTCAAAAATAGACTCCTCACGACTCCAAAACACCTCTCACTAGTCTGGAAACCTGCCACTCGCCTCTCACCTGTGACTCGTCTCGTCTCTCACCTGTGATCCATCTCTCACCTGTGACTCGTCTCTCAACTGTGAGCCGTCTCTCACCTGCCACTCGTCTCTCACCTGTGAGCCCTCTCTCACCTGTGAGCCCTCTCTCACCTGTGAGCCCTCTCTCACCTGTGAGCCCTCTCTCACCTGTGAGCCCTCTCTCACCTGTGAGCCCTCTCTCACCTGTGAGCCCTCTCTCACCTGTGAGCCCTCTCTCACCTGTGAGCCCTCTCTCACCTGTGAGCCCTCTCTCACCTGCCACTCGTCTCTCACCTGTGAGTCGTCTCCACTACAGGAAAGCTCTTGATCTCCCCGTCTCGCCCTCTCGCCACCATCACTGCCAACTCCTGCCATGCCCCATGCCCCATGCCCCGTGCCACCCATGCCACATGCCATGCCACCCATGCCACCCATGCCCCATGCCACGTCCCACATGCCCCACACCACATGCCACATGCCACATACCACACGCCGTATCCAATCAGAAACTGCGTATAAATTACGTGCGAGCCGCAAGCAATAAATACCATGAATGAACCATAATTGAAAAAAAAAAAAAAAAAAAAAAAAAAAAAAAAAAAAAACACCTTGGTGAAAGGAGCCCACTTCTCAGCATACAACCCTCGCTCAAAGCCCCCCAAGTCTGCGAACGTGACGAAAATGGGGAGCAATGACAGGGAAGGTGGGGAAATGTGAGAACGCAGGGAGGATGGTGGCAGGAAGGAGCCTGGCAGTGCAACGAGCAGAACGACCAACGGACCTGCTACAGCCTGCACGTCGTTGCTACAGCCTGCATGTCCCTGCTACAGCCTGCACGTCCCTGCTGCAGCCTGCACGTCCCTGCTACACCTCTGACTACCCACTCTGCAACAGTGTGCTACAGCTTTGAGTGCTACAGCTTCCACACGTTAGCCATGATAACAGAGTCAACTACTCGCCTGCTACAGCCCAGCTGCTACAGCTTGTTTGATATCTTGTTGCGAGTGCACGAAAGTATTGCCCTGGCCGTCATAGGCGTTCCTGTGGCTCTTGAGCATGCAGGGATAAGTAAAGCCTCCCCTGCCGCACCTCCCCTGCTACAGCCCACCTGCTACAGCTTGCTCAATGTCTTCCGATGAGCGCACGACAGCATTGCCCCGGCCGTCATATGCATTCCTGCGGCTCTTGAGCATGTAGGGGTATGTGAACGCGTCCCCTGCCGCCTCTGCTGCTGCCATGTCCGGAATCTGAGGGCGACACACGGAATGAGGTACGGGATGAGGTACGGGCACATGGTAAGGCATATGATGCCATGTCCGGGATCTAATGGTGCAGCATGGGATGAGGCACGGGATGAGGCTCGGAATGGGGTATGCGTGAAGAATCACATGGTGAGGCTTCGATATGAGTCACATCACATGTAGATATGATGTGTGCTGTACCACGTGAGAAGACATGCGACGAGGCAGTACTGCCAAGTTAGCAAGCAAACTAGCAGCAGCAGCAGCAGCAGCAGCAGCAGCAGCAGCAGCAGCAGCAGCAGCAGCAGCAGCAGCAGCAGCAGCAGCAGCAGCAGCAGCAGCAGGAGGAGGAGGAGGAGGAGGAGGAGGAGGAGGAGGAGGAGGAGGAGGAGGAGGAGGAGGGGAGGAGGAGGAGGAGGAGGAGGAGGAGGAGGAGGAGGAGGAGGAGGAGGAGGAGAAGGAGGAGGAGGAGGAGGAGGAGGAGGAGGAGGAGGAGGAGGAGGAGGAGGAGGAGGAGGAGGCGAATTAAGTCACACTAAACGGGTGAGCGAGAGCAAGGAGTCCAGCAGACGGAAGGAAGGAAGCAATGGGAGCAAGGGGAGGGAGCAAGCAAGGGGAGAGGAGAGGAGGACTAGGCAGAGAGGGCAATGAGAGCAAGGCGGTGGCAGGAGCGGGGAGGAGCAACTGACCGGCACGAAGTCTGGGAGAGGCACGCCGCGATTCCTGAAGTGAATCTTCTGCAGGTACTTGTCCTGGTGGCGGGTGCAGAGGGGTGCAGGGGGGTGCAGAGGGGTGAAAGAGGTGAGGGGTAGGTGAAAGACGTAAGGGAGGGGAGTAAAGGGAGATGACGACAGCAGAGGCGAGGAGAGAAGGGAGGAGGCATGGAGGCATGGAGGCATGGAGGCATGGAGGCATGGTGGCAGAAGCAGCAAAGAGGAAACTCGACTATTGCTACAAACACGCTGTGCTTTCTCTCAACATTATCATGTTTAGTTTGGATTTCGTTACAGTCACGCTCACCTGGATGACCCCAATGGTGGAGGGCTTGGGCTCGATGTCGATGCAGTCGTCGTCCTCCAGGTGCTGCAGCGCGTCCACGTTCACATGCTCGATCTCCACCGTCACCACATCGCTCCTGCTTGTAACGAGGACAAACAGCCACACGCACACTTCGAGCGACCCTGAATAACAAAGAAAGGCTGCCTGAAAAGTCGCCAGCTGAATAGTTGCTTCTGCCCAGCCATCGTTCACATAAGCAGATTTGACTCGCTTTGACTCACTTTGACTCACTTTGACTCGCTTTGACTCACTTTGACTCACTTTGACTCACTGCGAAGACCCCTTTGACTCACTTTTTCGCGAATTCTCGCACAGTGTCCATATCCTGGAAGCTTCCGACCACGTGGCGGAACGCCACTGGACGAGCCGGCGCGTCTGGCAGCGGGTCGAGCACCGCGACCTTGATCCCTAAAGGCGACGCCGCCTCGCACAGCATTCGGCCCAGCTGCCCGCCGCCCAAAACCCCCACAATCTGCCCAGAAACTCCGCGCCCCTCGGGCTCCCTCTCCCACACGTCCTCGTCGTCCGCCATTGCGACAGCGCCATTTCCCGCCGTTTCTTCCGCCGCCTCTTCCGCGATGAGCGCGGCGACGCTGCCGTTCAAGCTCTCGCCTTCCTCCGCAATCACCGCTCCCTCGAGAGCGCGCGCGACGAGTCGCGATTTTGCGGCGCGCGCGGGCGTTAGTGGGGTGAGCGGTACGCGGGGGAAGGGCGCGTGGTGCGCGAAGCAGCGCGACATCGAAGCGCTGGATGGAGTTAAGCGGGAAGATTCAGTGCGTGTCGTCAGAGGCTGAGCTCGGTAAAGCGCCGCGTGGCAGCCAAGCGAGGATGTGGCCATGGGGTTTTCCTAACGCCGAGCGAAACGAGGCAGAATATCCTCACAGGACCAAGTAGGCTATAACTCAGCGAGTTAGGTCGCGAGGAGTGCGCGGTTGAAGCGAGGAGGAGTGAGGTGAAGGGGTACAGCGCGTAGGCAGAGGTGACCCTAGACGCCAAGCTAAGAGAAGGGAGAGGAGGAAGTGGTGGTAGGTTTGAAGGACCAAGTTGTACATGGGGATTCACTTCGGTAGTATTGACTCACATGCAATATAAGATTCATCGTCTAGGTGAATTATGGGTTTGGAAAGACGCAGATTAGCCTCCGATTGAATAAAATTTACTCCGAAGTCAATAGCGAAGCGAAGCAGCAATAGCGAGTTTCTTCCCCTCACCGAACCTCTCCAATCACAGCAACCGACCGTCAGAAATCACTGTGTTGGCTACAGTGTTCGCGCGGATTGATGCTCGCCGTCACCCCAGCAGACTGAGCACGCTCAGGGAACTGGAATTGTTGCGTCTCGGCACCAACCAGACAGGGGCGCAGTCGGTCGGGCAGGCAGCTGTCTTCTTTGCCTGGGGCCATCTCAGGAGAAAATGTTCTCGGTGTAGAGTAGGGCGCACACAGGTGGTCTGGTCGGGCAGGGAACAGCTTTCACAGGCAAGGGAAGAAAGTTCCATTTCTGCAGACCGAACAGGTTGTCTTGTCATGCCTGCCCACGAGAAAAAGGATTCAAAAGTTCGCGCGAAAACGGAGGGGGAGGTGTGACCAGACCAGCCAACTTTCTAGGTTGCCCCGACAATGGGACAAGGTAAAATCTATGACTTCAGATTTCCTCATTCCGAGGAGGTTTTCGGCAGTCTTAGAGCTTGCTGCCGCCTGGCTTCCTTGCTTGAAGCATCCCGGACATTAGGGACGGTGGAGGAGCATAGAGCAGTCCCTGCGTGATTGGATACGCCACCGCTCCTCCGTTGTACCCGTCTTCGCACCACCGCTCCAGCGTTGGCCCCGGCGCCATGGACATTCGTGTAAAATAACTTATCAGCAGACGCCTTTTATTCTGGACGGAGGCGCCTCAAAAAGAGACTCCATTCATGTAAAGTAGGTTATCAGCGGACGCCATTTTATTCTGGAAGGGCCCATGGCGGCCCTTCGTGCGCGAGCCCATGAAGGCTGGCCGGCGACGACCCGAAAACCTTTCCGAAGGCGTCAACACTTCTCCCGTTTCTTTATGTCCGCGCATTGGGCCCTCCCGATCCTCGTCGTCAGCTGCTTCACTATACAAGGCACCGTTACAGCCACCCCCGACTACCGCGACGCTCTATCGAAGGCTCTCCTCTTCTTCGACGGCCAGCGGTCGGGAAACCTCACCAGCGCCGCGATCAAGACCAGGACGACGTGGCGCGGCGACTCCGGCCTTACCGACGGCAAAGCGCAGAAGGTGACGCGACCCTTGGCGACTGGTTTTTTAGAATTCTCAAAAATCTCTCGCAGTGCCCTTTGAGTCGACTCAAAAGTCACCGTGGCAAAGCGCAGAAGGTGACGCGACGCGACCCTAAGCCTCCCCCGACTCTAAGGGAAACGACCTTTTCAGCCTCCCACTGATCCCAAACAACCAGTCGCAAAGACTGCGACCTCCAAAACCGCGCAATGCTCCCTTCTCGCCGTTACTGCCGCTTGGACGCGACCGCTTCCCCTGCAGTTTCAACCACGCGTCTTGCCCTTCCCGCCAATCCCCCTTCACCTCCCCCAGCCGCCCTTCCGCGCACCCTCAGCTCCCCGCTAGCCCCCCCTAGATCGTCTCCCCCAGCCGCCCTTCCGCGACGCTCCCCTGTTCTTCCCTCCCGATTCCCTCCATCCCTGCCATTCCGCTGTCGCAACCCACTTTCTCTCACGTCCCCACTTCGTTCCACCGCCGCAGGTCGACTTGGTCGGCGGCTACTATGACGGCGCGGGGAACGCTAAGTACGGCCTGCCTCTCGCCTTCTCGTGACGTTCCCCCAATCTTTCCCCCAATCTTTCCCCCTATCTTTCCCCCTTTTCCCCCTTTCCCTGATATCCCCCTTTCTGTCCGCAGGTCGACTTGGTCGGCGGCTACTATGACGGCGCGGGGAACGTTAAGTACGGCCTGCCTCTCGCCTTCTCCCTCACGCTTCTCTCCTGGGCGGCTGTCGACTACCAGCAGCAGCTCGCCGCGGTTAGCGGCCAGCTAACCGCGGCGCGCGATGCGATCCGCTGGGGCACGGATTACCTCCTTAAAGCGCACTCGGGGGCGAATGAGCTCTGGGTGCAAGTAGGCGACGGCCCGAGCGACGACTTGTGCTGGCAGCGGCCCGAGGACATGACGACGGACCGCACCGCGTACCGCGTCAACGCGACGCTGCCGGGATCCGACGTGGCAGGCGAGACGGCGGCGGCGATGGCGGCGGCGTCGCTAGTGTTCGCGAAAGTGGATCCGGCGTATTCGTCGCTGCTGCTGAACCGGTCGCAGCAGCTGTTCGCTTTCGCGGACACTTATCGCGGGGTGTATTCGGACTCTATCCCCATCGCCAGGCGGAACTACCCCTCGTGGACCGGATACGAGGTGAGACGGCATGGCATAGTGACATGTGGTGACATGTGGTGACATGCGGTGACATGCGGTGACATGTGGACATGTGGGTGAAACATCCCTTCACGCCCTTGGGCTCCCGCTTCTATCCAACCACAGGACGAGCTGGCGTGGGCGGCGGCGTGGTTGTACCGAGCCACAGGATGGTCGCAGTACCTGGAGTTTCACACACCTGAGGTGGCGAAGTCGAGGGGCGAGCAGCTGCCGGGGTGATACGTCCACTCACATCCTTCGTTTCTCTCCTTCTATCCCATGGAATATAAGGTTTGTTTTGAGACGTCTCAAAACAAACCTTATATCACGCAGCTGCCGGGGTGATACGCCCACTCACATCCTTGGTCACTCTCCTTCTATCCCATGGCAGGACGAGCTGGCGTGGGCAGCAGCATGGCTACACAGAGCAACGGGATCGAGCCAGTACGTGGACTATTTGGTGGCCCAAGACGAGCAGCTGCAGGGGTCGTCGCAGTCCTCCACTGAGTTCAGCTGGGACGACAAATTCGCCGGCGCGCAAGTGCTCATGGCAAAGGTACGGTGCCTGTCCAGACCGCCACCCAGTCCAGCAGGGATGGTAAATTCGCCGGCGCGCAAGTGCCCGTGGCAAATGTACGGTGTCTGTCCACACCACCACCCAGTTCAGCTGGGACGACAAAACCGCTGGCGCGCAAGTGCCCGTGGCAAAGGTGCGGACTATGGTCCTGTCCCGTGTTTGCCTTTTGAGGCGCCAGTCCTTTATCCCCGTACCTCCAAACTCCGCAGGGACGACAAGCTCCGCAGGGACGACAAGCTCCGCAGGGACGACAAGCTCAGCAGGGACGACAAGCTCCGCAGGGACGACAAGCTCCGCAGGGACGACAAGCTCAGCAGGGACGACAAGCTCCGCAGGGACGACAAGCTCCGCAGGGACGACAAGCTCCGCAGGGACGACAAGCTCAGCAGGGACGACAAGCTCAGCAGGGACGAGAAGCTCGGCAGGTTCTCCTGCAATGCAGCGTCGGCGGCGGGGCCTCTAATCTGAGCACACCAGCACAGATGGTGGTGGAGGGGTACTGGGCCATGGCTGACTCACACTGCCCCTCTCCTCTCCCGCCATCCCGCCCTCTCTGCTTGTGTGTTGCCGCAGGTTCTACTGCAAGGCAGCAGCGGCGGCGGGGCCTCTAATCTGAGCTCGGCAGCGCAGATGGTGGTTGAGGGGTACCGGGCCATGGCGGACGCCTTTGCGTGTGCTTACATGCCCGACAACTCGCTGCACTCCATCTACGTCACCCCTGGTAGGAGTCTGGCTGGCCCTTTCGGTGTGCGTGCATGTCCAACCACCCGCTTCACTCCTTTTGAGTCGGCTCAAGGGTGCCTTCGCGTGTGCTTACATGCCTGACAACTCGCTGCACTCCATCAACGTCACCCCTGGTAGGACCCCCTGGTAGGAACCTGGCCCTTCTCGTCCCGTGTACAGGCGTGCTTCTGCTTCGATTTGAAAGCAGGGCCATGGCGGATTGGCGGATGCCTTCGCGTGTGCTTACACGCCCGACAACTCGCTGCACTCCATCCATATCACCCCAGGCACCCTCGTCACTCTAAGTTCAATGCTACAACGCACTCCCCCCATCCGTCCACTCCCCCCATCCGTCCACTCTCCCCATCCGTCCACTCTCCCCATCCGTCCACTCCCCCCATCCGTCCACTCTCCCCATCCCTATACTTTCGCTACCCTCTACTCTCCCTACCACCCGTCTCCCCCCCAACTTCTACCCTCACCCCTCTTCTTCTTTCCCCTTTCACCCACAGTCGGTCTGCTGCACTTTCTTCTCCGCCCCCCAAGCGGGCTGGTACACATTGCACCTCTTACGACCTTACTCTCCCTTCCCCACCCACCCCTCCCCGTCTCTTCCCCTTTCCGCGTTTCCCACCTCCCCGCTTCCTTGGTTTCCCCAGGCGGTCTGGTGTACGTTCGGTCACGCAACAGCCAGTACGCCTCGTCAGCGGCGTTCCTGCTGCTGCTGTACAGCGACTACCTGGCGTCGGCCAATCAGACGCTCTCGTGCGACGGCACGAAGTACACCCCACCTGACATGGTGGCGTTTGCACAGTCACAGGTAACATTCGATTTGATGACAGATGGGGGAAGATCCAGTCACAGCCCACCCTCCTCTCCCTTGCTCGCTCAGATGGGTTTGAGGTGTCTCAAACCTGTTCCCCTAACTCCGCCCTCCCTCCCCCTTCATCTTTCCTTTCCTCCCCATGCCCACCAGGTGGATTACCTTCTGGGCGTCAACCCCCTCAACGCGTCCTACATGGTTGGCTTTGGGCAGTCGTACCCGCAGAAGCTGCGCCACCGGGCGGCGTCCATCGTCTCTTTCAACGCGGACAGCACACCGGTTACGTGCGAGGGCGGCAAGTCAGAGTGGCTCATGAGCGCTGACCCCAACCCCAACGCGCACACAGGGGCAATTGTTGGGGGGCCTGATGCCGTGAGTGATTCATCTGCCTGCCAGCCTGCCTGCCTGCCTGCCTGCGTATTGGGTCTGTCTCGCAGCTTGCGCTAGATCGTGCAAGTCAGAGTGGCTGATGAGCGCGGACCCCAACCCCAACGCGCACACGGGAGCCTTTGTTAGCGTCTGACTCACTGTTTGGAACTGATTGTGCTAGTCTGAGTGGTTTACGAGCGCTCATGAGCACCCACCACAACCCCAACTTGCACACCGTAGCCTTTTTCGGGGGCTGCCTTGGGGTGAGATGTCTGTCTGTCCGTCTGTCGCCCTCCCTTTTCATGCCCTCTCGTTCTCATTCTGACTCTCCTCTTCCCCCCTTTCCTCCTCTTCCGCACCCTTGTCCCATTCTCTTCCCTCACAGGTCGATGCATTCTCGGACGATCGCCTCCTAGCAGCCTTCAACGAGCCGTCTCTCTTCACCAACGCTTCTGCCGTTGGGGCTCTCGCCAGATTCGCTGCTGGCGCCCTCCCCAAGCCTATGCTTTCTCACTCTGGCTCTGCTCCTCCTCTTCCACCCCTCTTGCTTCCCCGTCCGCGGTCCTATCTCCTTGCTTACCCCCCTCACAGGACGATGCATTCTCAGACGATCGCCTCTTAGCAGCCTTCAACGAGCCGTCTCTCTTCACCAATGCTGCTGCCGTCGGGGCTCTCGCCAGGCTCGTTGCTGGCGCCCTCCCCCCCGGCCCCTCCCCCCCTCCTGCTCCGCCCTCCCCTCCCATTCCGCCATCCCCACCTCCCGCTCCCCCCCCTCCCCCTCGCCCGCCCCAGCCCCCCCCTCCTCCCCCAAGCCCACCGTCGCCCCCGCCTTCTCCCCCTCCCCCAGGTACATGACCCTCTTACTCTCGTCCTAACGCGTTTCTTGTGTCTGCTTTTTCAGTTTCTTCCTGCTCCCGTGCACCTTGCTCCATGTCGCTATGCCTTCCAACACCTTCCCTCCCCTCCTCCTCACCAACGCCTTCCCTGACTGGGGTTGTCATGTACCTTATTCCCAACCCCCTTCACTCCCGTCTTCACTCCCAACCCCACCTCCCTTTCCCCAGCCTCCCAGGTGACCATCACTTGCATCATATCCGGCGGCTGGGTGGCGGACGGCAAGGAGGTGGCGCAGTGGGGGTGCATGCTCAGCAACACGGGCGCGCTCTACCCGGTCACGGGCATCTCGCTGCTCTGCTCCGCCTTCCAGCCACAGCAGTACTGGAACATCGACCCCCTCGCCTGCGCCCTGCCTGACTGGGCCCGGAACCTCGGGCCAGGGGGAAGCGCGTCCTTTGGGTTCATACAGGAGAAGGCTGTCACGCCGCAATTTAGTGTTCTGGGGTATTTCTCGAATGCACCCCCGTCGCCCAGTCCGGATGGCGGGTCTTCTCCCCCACTGTCTTCCTCCCCTCCCCCGCCCTCTCCCCAGCTTTCGCCTCCTCCTCCTCCTTCTCCCCCTTCCCCCACGAGCTCCCCCCGTCCCCCTCCCCCTACCTCATCCCCCCCCCAGCCTCCTCCCCCTCTGCCGTCCCCTTCTCCCCCACTGCCAGCCACCACCACCCCGCCTGCCTCACCCTCTCCCTCCTCCTCTCTCTCTGTCGAGCACAGCCTGCTGTACGAGTGGCCCCCTGATGCTGCAGCTTTCAACATCACTATTACAAACCCCTCTACCAGCACTGCTGTTGCGGTTACCATATCGGTAACGCTGCTTGTTGACGATCCTCCGATCACCAGTGTCTGGGGGCTGGCTTCTGCGGGCAGCAGTGGCATCAGCGATTTGGGCAGGATGAAAATCGTGTCATTGTACCGGGTGGCGGCGAACCTGCTGCCCATGCTGCCTGGTGAGACGGCCCAAGTGGGGTATATCAAGTCCGGGCAGCCTGGAAATGTTTCGATTGCAGAGGTGGTCTGGTTGGAGCAGTCTCCTCCTCCCCCTTCCCCTCCTACCAAACGCCCCCCTCCGCCCCCTCCTACCAAACGTCCCCCTCCCCCTCGGCCTCCCCGCCCTCCTCCCCCTCGTCCCCCTCGCCCTCCTCCCCGTCCCCCTCCTCCTAAACCCCCCCGACCCCCTCCCCCTCGGCCCCCCAAGCCACCTCCCCGACCCCCACCCCGCCCTCCCCTGCGCCCTCCCCCAAGACCCCCCCCACGGCCGCCCCCCCGCCCTCCCCCACGCCCTCCCCCAAGAACTCCTCCCCCCAAAGCAGTGTAGCTTGTGAAGGCGACCAGATGCTGCTAGGGTTGAGCAATGCTGAATGCTTATACTGAGGATAGTGTCATCGTGGAATTAGGTGGGAGGTGTGCTTAGTTGGGGATGTAGACACAAAGATTGGGCCATATCTTTAAGGCTTGGGAAAAGCTGTCTGCCATGGTCACGGAAGACAGTGCAATGTGTCAACATATTTATATATTGTAATAGGCTAGATAGGTGCATGCTCATAGAGAGTACAGCACCATAGCACAGAACCTGCCTGTATGCCTCATTCTAGATGGTATCAGCTAGGTTAGCTCCGCCCACCCGTTCTTCCGCCCTAGCCGACCTAGCCCGCCCTAGGCGCTCTAGCCCGCCCTAGGTGCTCTAGCCCGCCCTAGCTGCCCTAGCCCGCCCTAGCCACCCTAGCTCGCCAGCCCCGCGCTCGTACGCCCCTCGCGCGTCGGCCCTGCACCCGTCGGCCCCTCGCTCGTCGGCCCGGCGCCCGAAAGCCCCGCACTCGCTGGCCCCGCGCTCGTCGACTCCGCGCTCGCTGACCCCGCGCTCATCGGCCTCGCGCTCGTCTGCCCCTCGCCCGCCAGCCCCGCGCTCGTCGGCCCCGAGCTTGCTAGCCCCGCGCTCGCTGGCCCCGCGCACGCTGGCCCTACGCTCTCCAGCCCCTCGCTCGCTGGCCCCGCGCTCGCCGGCCCCTCGCTCCCCGGCCCCTCGCTCGCCGGCCCCTCGCTCGCCGGCCCCGCGCTCGTCGGCCCCCTCGCTCGTCGGCCCCGCGCTCGCTAGCCCCGCGCACGCCGGCCCCGCGCTCGCCGGCCCCTCTCTCGCTGGCCCCGCGCTCGCCGGCCCCTTGCCCGCCTGCCCCGCGCTCACCGGCCCCGCACTCGCCAGCCCCGCACTCGCTGGCCCCGCACTCGCCGGCCCCGCGCTCGCTGGCCCCTCGCTCGCCGGCCCCTAGCTCGTCGGCCCCTCGCTCGCCAGCCCCTAGCTTGCTCGCTGCCCCTCGCGCGCTCGCTGGCCCTAGTTCGAGCCGGCCCCCGTTCGAGCCGGCCCAGGTCCCGCCAGCCCCTGTTCCTGCCGCCCCAGCTCGCCGTGTCGCCGTGCCGCTGGGCCGCCGTGTAGCTGTGCCGCCGTGTCGTCGTGTCGCCGTATCGCTGGGTTGCCTTGTTGTCGTGCCGCCGTGTCGTCGTCAGCCACTACGGCCGTGGTGATGGCGGACGCTGTGCTCCGCCTGGACACAGAGGGTCGGGCGATCAACTTTGAGGCATGGCTCGCTGACCTCCGCCGTTCGCTGTGGGGACAGCGCCAGGATGGCCAGTCTCTGGCCGTCCACGTCGATGGTAAGCTCTCCTGCCCCGACCCCCCTGCTTCCCTGTCTGACACCCCCACGCCTGCCGAGCATGAGGCCTTTGCAGCTGCTGAGCTCGCCAGCTCTGTCTGAGAGTCGCGCGACGCAGTTGCGCAGCTTGCTATTTGTCGCGCCCTCCCCCTGTCCGAGCGTCCCCACATTCAGACCTAAGAGACAGCGAATGAATTCTTAGATGTTGTCATTGCACGCTACTCCACTCCCTACTCCGCCTTTGACGGTCGTTTCCTGTTCCCCATGCTCTTTCCTGTTCTCGCGTCCTTCTCCACTGTCGATGACCTGGCCATTCATCGGCGTGCGCTTGAGGCTAGCTACCGCGCTGCTAGCACAAAGGCCCAACTCACTAAGGCCCTTACCGAGTTCGTCACCACCCTATCTGTAATAGAGACCTGCCAGCGCTCTATCGCTCAGTCCAGCGGTACTACAGCCGTCCCTGTCTTCCAAGGCTGTTCTCCCTCCCAGTGCACTTACTCTGCATGTCTGCCCATGTCGCTGAGGCAACCCCTACTGCTTAGACCGCTGCGGCAACCTCAGCGCATTCTCGTCAGGGTAGGGGCCGCCGCCCCAAGGGGGGCGTGGCGGAAGGAGGGGTGGCGGCAGTGGCGAATGTGTTGCGGGTGCCAGCGGTGCCGACGAGGAGACTAGGGCTGATGCCCCGACGCAGCAGCAGTAGTCGCAATCGCAGCAGCAGCAGCAGTAGCCGTGGGGACCCCCGCCGCCGTGATGGCCAGGCGTCTTTGGTGGTGGCGATCGCGGTGGCGGCGCGCGCAGCTCGGCGTCGGGTGGCGGCTCCAGTATGGTGACCTGCCAGTACCAGCTCCAGACCGGCCCTCGTCGCGACACCATGTGCGACCGTCCCGGTCACACCGCCGCTCGCTGCTACCGCCGCCTCGACGGCCTCTTCCGTCTCCGGTTCGGCCTTGCGCCGGACCTCCTTGACTGGAACGTCACCGCGAGCCGATCTTTGAAATGGATATGGATAAGATGAATGCCATGTATGCTGATTACTCTAGTGTCACTGGACCCTTTTACCCAATGTTTCCTAGTCTAGGTGAGTCCACTGTGTGTAGCCTAGGTTTTCCTGCTACGTAAGGCGTAGGATCTCCTGCTGTGTTTAGCCTAGGCTCCACGCTAATGCCCTCGCCGGCTTACGCTACTGCCGCGCTCTCCTTCACGCTGGACTCAAGTGCTTCTGCCTGCTTCTTTCGCGACCACACTACGCTTATGCCGCTTGCCGCCCCTGCCGCAGTAGCGCTTGCTGACCCCTCCTCAGGTCCAGTAGTTGCTTGTAGCTCCACCACCCTTCCCTGTCCGACGGTTCCCTCGGGCCCCCTTACCAGCTTGCACATCCCCTCACTTTGGCCCGGTGTCTGACCAGGTGTCTGTCCTGTACCGACACCGCGTCCCCCCAAGAGGGGGCGTCCCCCTAGGTGGCTGCGTCTACCTAGGTCGCCGCGGCTTGCTCGTGTCGGCCGCTCACTCACCCGTCGCTTCTGTGGCACCACCGTCTAGGTCATCCCGCTCTCCCGTATCTGCGTCACATGTCCCAGCATGGTCTTGTCTTAGGTCTCCCTGCATCGCTCCCTGCCCTCCCTCCCTCACCCGCGCCTCTGTGCACGCCTTGCGTCGAAGGCCGGCTGCGCCATGCTCCTCACTCCTCCTCGTTTCGCCCCACCACTGCGCCACCCCAGACCCTGCACCTGGACGTTTGGGGCCCAGCCCCCATCCCTAGGTCGCGTCGAGAGCGCTACTTTCTAGTGCTTGTCGACAACTACACGTGTTGCACCACGGTTTTTCCCCTGGAGCGAAAGGCCGACATGCCTGACGTTCTTGTCCTGTGGGTCGTAGCTGCGCGAGTTCCCTGCGGCCTCCGTGTGCTGCGTCTTCACTCCGACTATGGCGGCGAGTTCGCCTCCGGCCGGCTTGGCCAGTTCTGTCGTGCGGAGGGCATCACCCAGTTGTACACCCTGTCGGACTCCCCGCAGCAGAATGGGTTCGCTAAGCGACGCATCAGTTTGGTCAGAGAGGTGGCTCGTACCTCCATGATCCATGCCGGTGCACCCCATTTTCTGTGGCCGTTCGCAATTCGCTATGCCGTTCACCAGCTTAACTTGTGGCCACACTCCCAGCGGCCGCACGTTTCGCCGACCCTCCTCTGGACCAGGTCCCCTGGTGACGTATGTGTGTTCCACGTCTGGGGCTGCCTCGCTCACGTTCGTGCCTCTAGAACGGACAAGGTCACTGCCTGCACTGTCCCTTGTGTCTTCCTTGGTTTCTCCCTAGACGCGTCTGACTGACACTTTTACCACCCGCCATCTCACCGTTTCTTTCACTCTCGTGATGTCACTTTTGACGAATTTGTCTCCTTCTACACCCGCTTTCCCCACTGAGGTCTCTCGGTTTCCCCGCCCCTATTTCTGGTCCCCACTCCCCCAGTAGCCCCTGATCCTCTCCCTCCCCGTCCTGCCCCATCTGGTGTGTCTTACGTCACTCCCCTCCAGTCGGTTGGCCCGGTTGAGGAGTCGGCTGACTCTAGGGGCCCTGCGGCTCCGGTTTTGCCGCCTTTCTCTGCCCCTGTGTCTCCTCCTCACTGCCGCAGCAGCAGCCTTTATCGCCGCTGCAGCAGCAGCCGCCATCGACGTCATCACAGCCGCAGTCGCCGCTGCAGCAGCCACAGCCGCCTTAGGGGTCCGCGAGCTGTAGGAGTGCTGGCGTTGAGGAGGGTGCTAGTCCTGGGGTTATTGTCGTGGCTTGTCCCGGTAGTCCTGGTAGTGGCACTGATGCTGGAGAGGGTTCTAGTTCTGGGGGTGCTAGTTCCGGGGTTGCTAGTCCTGGGGGTACTGTCGTGGCTTGCCCCGGGGGTCCTGGGGGTGGCACCGGTGCTGGAGAGGGTTCTCGTTATGGGGGTGCTGTCGTGGAGCGTCCCGGAGGCAGCCGTGGTGCATCTGGAGGTTTTGGCGTCAGCGTGAAGCAGCAGCAGCAGTCGTCGCCGGTGTTCTTCCTTTGCCTCCTGGGTCTTCCCTCTCCTAACCGCTTGCCTGTGACTCCCGCGCCGCCGCCTCCCCCGCTTGTCTACGGCCCTGTGTTTCCTCCGCCAAACTTGTCCCCATCTCGTTTCCCCCCTCGTTCTCATTCTCTGTCTCCTCCCTTGTCTCCTGACCCGACCCCCCCACTCACACTGGTGGTCTTACACCTCTCATGCTCGTCCTATTTCTCCTCTCCAGCGCTCTCACCCTATGTTGCTCCGCTCTCACATGTCTCTTGCTCATATTCTACCGTCGCTTCCTCAGTCGTCGCTTGTTGTCTCTCCGCCTCCTCTCTCTGACTTCCTCGGTGCCACTAGTCTCCTTGTTCCTCACGTTCTCACCTCTCTTGTTACCAATCCGTCCGTTCCTGTCTTGACGCTCTTGTCACTGCAGTCATTGACTTTGCCTCTACCCGCCGCCTTAACTACGCTACAGCTCTGGTCTTTGACCATGCCCGTTCTCCGTCCATTCGAGGTGCACCTGCACCAGGCTGTGACATCCTAGAGGATGGGCAGTACGAGCTGTTTTCCTGTCCGAGGCCGTGCCCCATCTCTGCTCCATGCTGCTAGTCCCTGAGGGTGACCCAGACGCCCTTGACATCCCAACCCCTCACACTTACTCTGAGGCGACGTTGCGATCCTGGGCCTCTCAGTTGATAGCTGCCATGGACGTGGAGATGGCATCTTGGAGATCCACCGGCACCTACATCGACGTAGTTTCCCCATCTGGGGTGAACGTAGTCGACGGCTGGTGGCTCTTCAATGTGAAGTGCCCTCCTGGAGAGCCGCTGGTTTTTAAGTCGTGCTACGATGCTAGATGCTTCAGTCAGCGCGAGTGTGTTGACTTCTTTCAGACCTTCGCCCCGACCCCGAAGATGACTACTCTTCGGGCGTTGATAGACGTAGCAGCACAGCTTGACTACGAATTGCACTCCTTCGACTTCTCTACAGCATTTCTCCAGGGCAGTCTGCACGAGCAGGTCTACCTGCGCCATCCGCCAGGCGTGAATGGCACGGGACGTTGTGTGCTACGTTAGCTGACCTACAGTGCTTCACGTCGTCTGCAGACCCTTCGCTCTTCGTTCTTTCAGGCTAGATCCCGTTCTACATCCTTGTGTACGTAGATGACCTGGCGGTGGTTAGCAGCAAAGTTGCAGTGACGGAAACAATTGTCCGTGTGTTTTGCATTAAGTCGGGTTTTTAGGCTTTAAGACCACCATACATTAAGCCTAAACGTTTAATGGTGGTACGATTTGGGAGGGGCACATAGTGGATGTGTTCACAGCACAAAAATCCATAATAGTGCATTGGATCTAACACATATCACAGAAGATTAACAAATGGTACATATGGACAAATAGTTCCAAGTAGAGAGAGCAAACCTCAGAAATATGTTTCTGGTACATAGCCCACCGACCTTTGGCCTTGATCACCATCCGCACCCTCCTATGCATGTTTCCTACGAGGTTAGTGCAAACCTTGGCAGGGAACTTCGTGCACTCTTCCTGGACCCACCATTTTGCATAAGGGGGTGAGCACTTGGAAATTCGCGAAAAAGGTTGGGCGTAGGCAAAAGTATTATGGACGATTTTGGATCAAATGGTATCTCTGAGACTAGCCATGCTAAGGTGTGGCCAAAGATGCAAATAGCCAGTCGGCCCCATCTTGTCACGGATCGACTTCGTCATACCGTTGTAGGGTAAAATTACGAATAGAGCGGCCAAAACTAGCGTAGACAGCGCGAAACATAGGGTAACGTTGCACGGTTAACTGTGCACCCTCGCACCATTAAAATCACACTAGGGTCTGCTGGTCTAGTCACGGTGCAGCAGTCTTAGAAGCCATGATTGTTCTGGAAAAACATCAGGGGTCAGCTGCAATTCGTGGAGTCGCATACTGAGTGGACAATTAATGTTCGAAAGCATGTGATATGGTCAAATGGAACAAGCATCAACTACATTAGCTCCAATGTCTGTGCATATGCCTGTCTCCGTGAAGGCACAACCCTGCAACAACACCAAATCAAATAGCCCGTAAACTATGGGGACAAGGATTGGTGATGGTGAGGGGATGTATGAGATGCGCGAGGGTGGGGATCATATGCAAGATTGACGGGCGCATGGACAGGCCTGTGTATGAGGACATTTTGCACAATGAACTCGAATTGACCCTCGATTTCTATAGGATTTTCCCCCTTGAGGTCATTTTGGTGCGGACAATGACCCTAAGAATTTGTTATGCCTAGTGCAAGAATGTTTTGGAGAGCATAAGCATGTAGTCATGGAGTGGCCTTCTTCCTCATCAAACCTCAACCTTTGGGCTTACCTAAAAAGGGAGCTGGCCAAGCATAAAAGGCCTTCCTCTGAAATGCGGGAGCTTTGAGACCTGGTACAGGAAATGTGAGAGAAGATCCATGCCGAGGTTTGCTCTAGCCTCATCGACAACACGCCTCGAAGAGTGCAGGCAGGTGGGCTAGGTACCAGAAATGTAGTTCTGAACTTTGCTCTCTCAGCTTGGAACTAATTGTCCGGATGTTCCCTTTATATATGTTTTGGGATATGAGTTAGATCCAATGTACTATTCCGGATCTTTGTGCCATGAACACATCCACTATATGCCCCTCCCAAATCGTACGATCATTTAACATTAAAGCTTAATGTATAGTGGCCTTAAAGCCTAAAAACCCAAATTAATGCAAACCTTACGGACAATTGTTTCCGTCACTGTAGCAACAGCAGCGAGAAGCGCTGAGACGGTCTTAGGAGGAACAGTAGGGTCAGCGATAAGCGACGAAAGCAAACACGAATAGGTACGACTAGTAGTGCGAGTAGAGTCAGAGGGAGGAACAGATGACTACGGGAGCAAATACGGAGGAGGTAACGGAAGCACGGGGACTGGAGGAGCATGTGAGCGATAGACCATATGGTGGACGCTAGGACGGGAAGAGACATGACGAGCACCAAGGGAAGACAGACCCAGTCGTGAAGAACATGTGACTGGGAACAAGGGGGAAGGGGGACAAGTCAGGGGACGGAAGAGAGCGAGGGGAAAATGAGCCGGAGAGGAGTATGGGGGAGAGAACAGCGGGTCGCATACAGGGGCACGCCACGCTATGTTAGGGTGTGCTAGGCGGAAGCGTGAGAAGAGGGCGAGACCTAGCTCTAAATGCCATGTTAGATTGTCGAGAGAATGCTGGACGACGGAGAAATGTCGAGGGTTACAAAAGTAGGGTTGTTCCCTTTAAGAACTAACCAAACTAAGGCTATAACAAATATGAAATAGGTGTCGTGGCACTGGGATAGCCCTTCCGATCCTCCTCTATCTGTACGGAGGGTGGTAGGGAGGCTTTCTATGGGGAAGGTGGATATATGGAGCCTAACACTCTTGAGGACATCCCTTCTTGTCCGAGTGCTTAGGACTGTTGACTTTATGACTCTAGCTGGCCTAGATAAATATATTTGTTGACATATAACACATACATTTACAGCTTTTATATATTCACTACATGTATCATCTTGTTCTTGTTATCCAAGCCAATGTGTTGGGAATGTTTTCTCCTTAGCATGCCCCCTTGACCGATTACGTGCCTGCATCTCAAGCAAAACAAATCAAGGTTGTTTTGACAAGGCTAGCATGATTTCACATTTACTTTGTTGTCCAACCTCATCAGGAGCAGGGGTAACCCAAGAAACAAAATATCGGCATGTCCATCACACGGCGGAGCTTTTATGATGCTTCACTCAGAGAGGGAACGTATAGAAAATCCCCTAAAAATGTTGCATCATAATGTTTTAAACATGATGGTGAACCTCTTTTTCTATACCTTGGGAGGACACATCGTGCGTATAATGAGGAAACTCTGAGCATATGCGGATTTGTGTCGCATCTGCCCCCTGGCCAAGTTGCCAACTGGCAAATTCCCCTATGGAAAGTATTGTCCCATCGCTGGTGGTGGTGACGACGAGAGGACTGTCAGGTAGAAATGATGGTGGTGAATCCGCACTCAATGCATGTGAGGAATTTTAGTTTGGATCCACGTTTTCTTTGCACTGCTGACATTCAAACGGAGTGCACGGAGGGCACAACAAAGTTGCCCGGGACGTAGCTGGTGGGAAGAAAAGAGATGGTAAGTGTGGTTTGCTGTGCGGGATGGGGGAACTCCACCCTCATATCCCTTCTACCCAAAATCCCGTTTGGCTTTGTTTTATGTTCGGCGTGTTTTATTGCTCATGAGCATTCTGGAATTCTTTCATTTCTGGAAGGGCAGGAGAAGGCCCAATTCCGAAAGTAGCGCCAACAAGCACGTTTCAAAACCACAACTACCATGAGCGACAAAGCCCCATGTTCCAACAAGAAACAATGATTTCTCGGATTTCCCCATGTCCCCAGCCCATTGCGTTTCCGCCGCACATACCCCCCAACCCCAATCCCCCACCCGCCCAGCCCTCCATCCTTCCACTGCTCTCGCACGACCACTTCCCCCTCCAGCGCATCCGCCAGCTCAATTTGATGCGCCTGCGCCACGTAGGCCCGCTGCTGCGGTGACGATGTCGCTTCCGCGCCTGGCACTGTACTCCAGCCAGCACATCACACATGTTTCCGGAAACTGCCCAAAAAAATCCCAGCACTAAAAGTTTGTAACGCAGACAGCACATGTGTGTGCGCGAGTGTGGATGTATTTGAACAAAATGGGTTTCCCGGGCACGATGAACCTGGCGAAAAGAAGCAATACCCAGCGGTTAGATGGTCGGAACATAACCGAAGAGTACAAACGAGCGGAACGGTTGAAGTGCAGCGGCAGTCCGAGACTAGCCAATGGCGAGGCCGCGGGGCCCTCATCCACAGAATCTCACAAGCTAGGCCAATGGCGGAGTGGCGGGCGGGAAGGGAAGAAAGGAAAGGAAGGAACCCAAGAAGGAACGAAAGGAACCCAACCCAACCCAAACCTGTCTCTTGATGTTCCTTTCCTCTGCGCACAACGGCGCTGCCCCATCAAATATGTTTCTTGATGTTTTCCAACTTTCCCTTCCGCGTCCACCCTCCCCACCACCCACTGCCCCCTTATTACCTGTCATGGCTGCCTGCAGCACTGCGCGCACAGTAAATCCAGTGCTTCCTATGTCCCCTTCGTTGTCACACGTAGCCATGGCCTCTGCCTGTCTATCTCTCGACGCGAGCCTCACGCGTCAATGACCCTTTCACGAATATAAGTACAGCGCTACGTGAGCGGACAAGCCAGTTCTGCTGGCAGCGAGAGGCACTTTGATCTGACGACTTACCAACCACCTTTTCCACAGACCCACACTGTAGAATCAAAGCTATTCTGGAGGACAGATAGCACTGAGCTAGTAGCTTGTCCACCTTTCCCAGGCCACAAACTGTCCGCCGTTCCCCGCCTCATTTTCCGCATTTTCCCCGCCGTTCTGCAGGACAGATAGCACTGAGCACCTTTCCACCTTTCCCAGGCTTTTCTGACTCAGCAACTTGAAACCTTAGCGAAACTCCTTTCGAACGTAAGCTCTCCCGTCCCCGTCCCCGTTCCCTTTCACTAGGCCATCTCTCCTACTGTCTCAGCAAGCTCACTCCCCAGTCGACGAGGGACACACAGATCGAGCGCGAAGAGCGGCCAGCAGATCGAGCGCGAAGAGCGACGCGCAAATGGACGACATCTCGCCGAGCGTCGGCGCTCGCGACGACAGCACGTTCTTTGACTCGACGGCCGACTGTCTGCCGCTGGAGGCTCCCGCGCAGCGGAACTTAGTGCCGTCCTTCGCGCAGGATAGAGACCTAAGTAGCTTCTACGACCAGCTCATGCAGCAGAATGACCCGCCGCCGCCGCCGCAAGTGCCGTCAGCTGCTCCGCAGCAACAACACCAGCAGCAGCAATTTCAGCAGCAGCAGCAGCAGCAGCAGCAACAGCAGCGGCAGCTTCAGCCGCCGCCACACGATGCCTCCGCTTCTGCCGCCGCGATGCGCGGGCGCGGCAAGCACGACTCCCCCCAGAACGTGTCGGCCGAGTCGCTCGCCGCGGCGCTCCTAGACCCGTCGTCCGACGTCGGCAGCCGCATTCGGTGCTCCGGCGTCGGCGCGCTAACGCCGTCCGAGCAACAGCTTTTGCTGGCGGCGCTCCAAAAAGAAGCCCAGGGTCTTCCCCAGGGACTACCCCAGGGATTCCCCCAAGGAGGCGGAGGGACAGCTGTGGGATCGTTTCCGCCATTCGCGCACGGGCCGGCGGGATCCCCGGTGGAAATCGCGCGCGCCGGAGTGAGATCCTCTGGCACATCTCCGGCCGCTAGCATCGGCGAGTATAGCGGCGCGACAGGCGCCGGCGATCTCGGCGCAGGCGACGCCGCCAGAGGCGGCGCGCACCGGAAGTCAGCGTCGTTCTCCGTCGGCCAAAGAATCGCCGCAACCTCCGCCGCGATGGGCGCCGAACATTCGTCGCTAGCTTCGGGTGGTGGGCTACGGTCGCGACGCGGTCTTCCGGATCTGCACCAAGTCAAAGGCTCGGATATGGTGGCCCTCAGCGGCGGCTCGGGAATGCCGCGGGTTACCCGCCCGAGTCCCACAGGGAAGCGCGACTCGGAGGGAAACCTCGTTGTAAGCACGCCGGGGCGGTACACGATCGTCGGAGCCAGCCCGCGCGGGCCGCTTCAAGTGGCGGAGGCGCAAGGACTAGGCGCAAGCCCCCTTGGAGGGGGCAACGGGGGGTCGGGGGACAGCGCGCACCTGTCGATCAGCCCGGAAGCGGTTTTGGCGGCGGAGCTTTCGAAGATCGGCGTGTCGCCCGCCGTCATTGCTGCCGCGACTGGCGCGGCGGGTCAGCTGGGGAGCGGCATGGCGGACGCGTCGGTGCAATGGGGAAGGGGGAATCAAAACCCTAAAGCGCGGGGAAGCATGGGGTCGGGGAGCGGGGGGGCGGAAATGGGCAAGAGACACGCGGGCGCAGGGGTAGTCGCGGGGATGGCGGGGCTAGGGGGGGGGTGGGGATGTTCCCGGGGCAGGACGACAGCCCGCCAGGGGGAAGCGGAAGCGTTTCGAGCGGGCGCAGTCAAGCGGCGGGCGGGGGGCAGCAGCATTCCGCGGGCGGGGGACAGCAGCTACAGAAGCAGGGATCGGGGTCAGAATATTCCATGGACGCGCACACAGAAGGCGCTTTCGCTCTAGGCGCCAGCGGCAGCGGCGATGGCAATGGCGGTGGGGGAGGGGGAGGGAGTAGGGGGGACGCCAACACGCAGAGTCACGCGGCCGGGTACTCTACAAAGCCGAGGAGCGTGGCGGAGCGGATGAGGCGGGAGAAGATCACGTCGCGGCTTCAGAACCTCAAGGAGGTGCTGCCTAAGATGGACGCTAAGACTGACACGTCAGCAATGCTGGAAGACGCGGTGGTTTACATTCAGTCGCTGCAGGCGCGGTGTAAAGCGCTCGAGCGGCAGAACGGTGCGCTCTCGCAGCAGCTTCGGGAGATTGGGGTTACACCAGCAGTCATCAGTAACCCTTCGTTCAATCACCAATAATAAACAGTACCGTGTGCAATACGCGAAACGTCTGGCACCATGTATGAAGCTTTGCATGAAGCTTTATGCGGTATGTGAAGCTTTGCGTATGAATCGGCGTACTGTATCGCTTTGGAAGAAACGGGCACCATGCAGACTCAACAGCATGCAGTTTGCATGATCTATGGGCTGTTTCTGCAACTGCTTCATTCTTTCATAGCTGTTTATTCTCATCCTTGCCATTGTGAGGGTGAGGTTCATTCAATCTAGATCAGCCCATGGTCATTACATAAGTGGCTACAGCTGGTGATATGTGTGGTACAGTACTACCGTAATTGTCGACTTAGACATATATTTGTATGTAGAAGTTATAGATTAGATATGTTAGTGTTCTTAGAGAGTACAACTCCAACCCTGTATCTGCCCAATACTCTTTTGTTTCTAGTCATTCTCGTATTCTAACATGGTATCATAGTAGGTTAGGTCTGCCCACCCGCTTCCACCCCTCGCCCTAGCCAACAGTATCAAACCTAGAATTGAATAATGTGAGAGAGAGAGTACACAAACATATACCTAAATGTTGTACTCTCTAGAAGGTGACCCTATACAGTCTATACAAACATGATAACTACACATGTTTGACACACCCCCTGGACTGCATAGGGGAATGTTCTAGACAAGTAGCTCAGGGTGGCACTACTAGTCCAGCCTCTGAGACAAGGGTCTAAAAGACCAGTCAGAAGGAGTACAGACAAGGCAAGAACGAGTACAGGGCGGCACTACTAGTCCAACCACTGTGAGAGGACACAAGTCCAGTCTGAGTGTATACATATATATATATACGACAGTACAAAGTCAAGGCCCGAGTAAGTGAGAGACTACAGGAACCAGACCAAGCTGTAAACAGTGCCGCTGATGATCTTTAGGCGCAAGCGCCTTCGTAAAGATATCAGCTGTGTTGGCACCGGAGGCCAAGTGTACTACGCGAGCCTGGCGCCGCTGCTGTAGCTCGCGCAAGAGGAAGTACCGCAGCTGGATGTGCTTCGCTCTGCCCTCGAGTCGAGGCTCCTGACACAGGCGAATCATGGCCCTATTGTCAGCGTACAGGACCGGGGCAGAGCTAGGCCGCTCACCTAAGTCAGTGAGCAAGAAGGTCAGCCAGCGGAGCTCCTGTGCCGCCATGGCACCGGCGTAGATCTCAGCCTCACAGCTGGACTGGGCAACCGACGAGGAGCGGGTAGCTCTCCACGAGACAGCACCTGAGCCAAGGCTAAAGCAGTAGCCCTGGGAAGACCTGAGCGTCTCGGCGTCGTCTGCCCAAGAAGCGTCTGTGTGTCCAGTAAGGACCACTGGCCTGCGTCCGCCTAGCACTAACCCCATGCCCGATGTACTTGCAAGATAACGCAAAACCCTCTTAGCGGCAGACCAGTGCTGAGGTCGGTGTCTGCCTGTGGCCACAAAACGAGCCAGGATGCTGAGAGGGTATGCGAGATCTGGGCGAGTGCAAGTCATCAGGTACATGAGGCAACCCACTAGCTCAGCGTAAGGACCACTGGGATCTACCGACTCCTCAGGAACTGGAGCGGAGAGTCTGTGGTCCAGAGGAAGAGGGGTGGGCTGTGCGGAGGAGAACTGAAGGCCGAACCTCTGAAGGACCTGGCGCACCAAGTGTGACTGAGTCAGGGTGATGGTGCGGGCGGCTCTGTCCCTGGAGATCTGCAAGCCAAGGTAACGGTGCAGCTCTCCAAGGTCAGTGCAGGTGTGTCTCTTCAGCAGCTCTGCCTTCACGGAGGCCAGTGCGTCCCTGTCAGCTGTGGCAAAGACCAGGTCGTCTACGTAGACGAGGATGTAGAACGGAGTCGAGCCAGCACGAACGAAGAGCGAGGGGTCTGCAGAGGACGGAAAGAACTGCAGGTCAGCAAGAGTAGCACGCAGCGTGTCGTGCCACTCACGAGGCGCCTGGCGCAGGCCGTAGACTGGGCGCCGCAGAAGCCACTGGGTCCCAGGGGGGAAGGTGCCAGTAAAGCCCTGAGGACGACGCAGGTAGACCTGCTCGTGAAGGCTGCCCTGATGAAAGGCAGTGGAGAAGTCGAGGGAGTGAAGCTCGTAGTCACGCTGGGCCGCTACGTGTAGCAGAACCCGAAGAGTAGTCATCTTCGGGGTAGGAGCGAAAGTCTGAAAGAAGTCCACCCCCTCGCGCTGACTGAAGCCTCTAGCCACGTAACGCGCCTTGAACGCAGGCGGCTCTCCAGGAGGGCGCTTCACCTTGAAGAGCCAACGGCCATCGACCACGTTCACCCCAGGTGGGGGAACTGCGTCGACGAAGGTGCCGGTGGATCTCCAAGATGCCATCTCCTGCTCCATGGCAGCTATCCACTGAGAGGCCCAAGGTCCCGAAACCGCCTCAGCGTAAGTACGAGGGGTCGGGATGTCAAAAGCGTCTGGGTCACCCTCAGGGACTAGCAGCATGGAACAGAGATGGGGAGCAGCCTCGGACAGGAAAGCAAGCTCAAACTGGCGGTCCTCCAGGACGTCACTGCCGAGGGCAGGAGCACCCCCGACAGACGGAGGACAGGCAGGGTCAGAGACCAGAGCGGAGGAGTAGTCAAGGCGGCGGGTAGAGGCGAAGTCAGCGACCGCAGCGACAAGGGCGTCAAGACTCGACACGGGAACAGACGGGTCGGTAACGAGAGAGGCAAGGACCCGAGGAACAAGAGGACGAGCGGCACGAAAGTAGTCAGACAGAGGAGGAGACGCAACGACAAGAGAGGACGGAGGAGGAGACGGGAGGAGGGGAGGATGAGACGCGTGGGAGCGGAGCAACATAGGGTGAGTGCGCGGGACGGGGGATACAGGACGAGCACGGGAGGGGCGGCGAGACCAGACGTGAGAGGGCGGCGTCGGGTCGGGAGACAGAGGAGGGGACACGGGTGGGGAACGAGGGGGAAAACGAGCCGGGGACGAGTCCGGCGGAGGGAACACGGGGCCGTAGACGGGAAGAGGGGGAGACGGCCGGAGAGGAACAGGCGCAGGGTCAGGGGACGGAAGGCCGAGCAGACGGAGGGCGGACACCGGCGGGGACTGCTGCTGCGGCGACACAACACCAACGCCAGGGCCACAAGCTGCGCGACGGCTACCTCCCGAACCCTCCACACCGGCACCCCCAGAAGGGACACCCCCAGAGCCCGAAACACCGCCAGCACCGGTACCACCCCCAGGCCCGCGGGGACAAGCCACGACAGGAGCCCCGGGACGAGTACCCACCTCAACTCCAGCACCCCCAGAGTCCACAAACAGCGGCAGCGACGACGGCGGTGGCGGCGGCGGCGGCTGCAGCGACGGCCTCGACGGCGGCGGCGGCGGAGACGACGGCTGCAGCAGCTGCGGCGACGGCGGCTGCGGAGGCGGTGGAGGAGGAGACACCGGGGGAGGGACAGACGGCGAGGACTGCGCCAAAGGACTACCAGAGTCAGAAGACTCGTCGACCGGAACGACCGACGGGAGGGGGGTGACGTGAGACACACCAGAGGGGGCCGGACGGGGGGGCGGGGGGGGGGAGGGGCAGGGGCCACAAGGGAGGGAGGAACCAGGAACAGGGGGGGAGTAACCGGGGGACCACGGTGGGGAAAGCGGCGGAAGAAGGAGACGGACTCGTCAAAGGTGACGTCGCGAGAGTGAAAGAAACGGTGAGACGGCGGGTGGTAGAAGTGCCAGTCGGACGCGTCAAGGGGGAAACCGAGGAAGACGCAGGGGAGGGTGCGGGCAGTGAGCTTGTCCGTGCCAGAGGCACGAACGTGAGCAAGGCAGCCCCAGACGTGGAACGCAGACGCGTCACCAGGGGACCCGGTCCACAGAAGGGTCGGCGAAACCTGCGGCCGCTGGGGGTGCGGCGACAGGTTAAGCTGGTGAGCGGCGTAGCGCACGGCGAACGGCCACAGAAAATGGGGTGCACCGGCGTGGATCATGGAGGTGCGAGCCACCTCCATGACCAAACCGATGCGTCGCTCAGCGACCCCATTCTGCTGCGGGGAGTCCGGCAGGATAAACGTCTGGGTGATGCCCTCCGCACGACAGAAGCGACCAAGGACACCTGAGGCGAACTCGCCACCCCGGTCGGAGTGGAGGCGCAAGGCAGGGAGACCGCGGTGGAGACGAGCAGAGACAAGCCAGGGGATGAGAACGTCAGGCACGTCGGCCTTCCGCTCCAGGGGAAAGACGGTGGTGTAACGTGTGAAGTCGTCGACAAGCACTAGGAAGAAGCGCTCGCGACGCGGCCCATGGACCGGGGCTGGGCCCCAGACGTCCATGTGCAGAGTCTGCAGGGGTGCGGTGGTAGGGGGAAAAGAGGAGGAGTGAGGGGCACGGCGGAGCCGGCCCTCGACACAAGGCGTGCACGGTGGGGCGGGGGATGAGGGAAACTCAGGGAACGAACCGGGGAGACCAAGGACGAGACCGTGCTGGGACATGTGACGCAGACGCGGGAGTGCAGGGTGACCAAGGCGGTGGTGCCAAAGGAGAGTCGGATGAGTGAGGGACCGACAGGAGCACGCAGCAGCAACCTGGGTGGACGCAGCTACGCGGGGGGAAGACCCAGCCGGGGACGTCGCGGTGTCAAGTGTGAACAGGCCGGACACCGGGTCCCGGGGGAAAGTGGTAAGGGGGGCACCAGTGGCGGCCTCGGTACAGACAGCATACCGCTCGTGACCAGGGAACGTAGTGGTGACGCCAAGGTCCTGGAGGCAGCCGACACCAACTAGGTTCCTGGAGAACGAGGGGATATGCAGACCGGTGAGCGAACCTGAAGGAACCGCCGGACAGGGAAGGGAGGTGGAACTGCGGGCAAAGACGGGACCACCGGAGGGGTCAGCAAGAGTAACTGCAGCAGGAACAGGCAGCGGCGTCAGCGTCGTGGAGTCGCGGAAGAAACACCGGGAGGCGCCAGAGTCCAAGGTGAAGGAAAGCGCAGCAGTCGCGCGGGGCGACAGTGAAGCGGTGGAAGCACCGAGGCTAAGCAAAGCAGGAGATCCTACGCCTGACGCAGCAGGGGAGTCTACGCTAGGCACAGCTACACTAGGCAACACGGGGTAATAAGAGGGGAGCACACTAGAGTCATCGGCATACATCACATGCAAGGCTGCTACAATGGCATCCATGTCCAAGTCAAAAATCCGAATGCTACGCCTAAGCAAGCTGTGCCAGTCCGGGAGGTCGGGCGCCGGGCCAAAGCGCTGGCGGAACAGGTCGTCCAGACGACGAAAACAGCGAGGAGTGGAATGACCGATCTTACCGCAAACGAAGCCGCGGCGAGGACCGGTCTGGATCTGGTACTGACAGGGACCGCCTCCAGAACCACCACCCGGTGCACCACCACGCGCACGACCACCACCAGCTCCAGGCCACCCAGGCGGGAGAGCACTCGCCGGCCTCGTCTGCGGCGGCTGCTGCGGCTGCTGCGGAGGCTGCTGCTGCTGCGGCTGCTGCAACGGTGGAGGCAGCGGGGCAGCTGGACCGGGCAGGGTCCCCACGTCCGCACCGGCCCGGGACGACCCGCCTCCACCACTACCCCCACCCGCACCCCCGCCACCTCCGCCGCTCCCAACCTTGGGGCGGCGGCCCTTCCCCGAGCGGGACTGCACTGCAGCAGCAGTCTCAGCCACAGCGACACAGCCGTCGGAGAAGGTACACTGAGCGGGGGCACAACCCTGAAAGATAGGGACCGGTACTGTACCGCTCGCCTGGGCTATGGAGCGGTGACGAGTCTCTATGGCAGTCAGGGTGTCAACAAAGTCGGTGAGGGTGAGAGCAGCAGGGTGGATGCTAAGGAACTGGTCGCGGGCGGCGGCAAGGCGGTCAGGGAGGCGGGTGGCAAGGAGGTAGAGGGTAGAGGTCATGGGAGGCTGGTGGACTCTAAGCTGTGCATCAGTGCAGGCAGCGCGCCAGGCCTCATCTATCGAGCACAGGTGGGCAGCGAGGTCAGAGACAGTGGGGAAGGACGCCAGGTCAGGAAAGAGCAGGGGGAGGATCAGGCGACCCACTGAGGCAGCAGGAGGGGTAGAATAGCGCTTGATGACAGCATCGAGGTAGGCCTGGGCGGTAGTAATGGTTCTAAAGCGAGGGCGCTCAAGGGGGGGGAGGGCATTGCTAATGGCGAGCTGAGCAAGGGCATCGCGGGAAAGCCAGACAGAGCGGGCAAGGGCAGCGGCGGCAGTGGACTCGCGCTCAGCGGGCGTGGGATCAGCAGGCAGCACAGCAGGGGGGTCAGGGCAGGGGAGCATACCGTCTAGGTGTGCAGAAAGCGGGTGGCCGTCCTGCCGCTGACCAGTGAGGTGGCAGCGAAGGTCAGCCAACCACGCCTCGAACTCCAGAGGCTGACCCTCAGCATCAAAACGAAGCTCAGCAGCCATGAGGGGCAGTGGAGGACAGTGGAGTGCGGTGTAGTGCTGTGCAGTGCGGTGCAGTGCGATGCAGTGCGGTGCAGTGCGGTTCAGTGCGGTGCAGTGCGGTCAGTGCGGTTCAGTGAGGTGCAATGCGGTGCAAGGCGGGGCAGGAAAGTGCAGGAGGGTGCAAAGTGGTGCGGGGAACGGGGGACAGTACCAGGAAGTATGGAGGGCCGGGGCAGGCGCGACGGGGCCGGGCAGGCGCGACGGGGCCGGGCAGGCACGTCGAGGCCGGGCAGGCGCGACGGGGCCGGGCAGGCGCGACGGGGCCGGGCGGCTGCGACGGGGCCGGGCGGCTGCGACGGGGCCGGGCGGCAGCGACAAGGCCGGGCGGCAGCTACGAGGCCGGGCGGCTGCGACGGGGCCGGGCGGCTGCGACGGGGCCGGGCGGCTGCGACGGGGCCGGGCGGCAGCGACAAGGCCGGGCGGCAGCTACGAGGCCGGGCGGCAGCGACAGGGCCGGGCGGCAGCTACGAGGCCGGGCGGCAGCGACAGGGCCGGGCGGCAGCGACGGGGCCGGGCAGGACACAGCAGGGCCGGGCGGGGGCGACGGGGCCGGGCGGGCGCGACGGGGCCGGGCAGGTGCGACAGGGGCCGGGCAGCTGCGACAGGGGCAGGGCGGGCGCCACGGGGCCGAGAGGCCGCGACAGGGCCGAGCTGGGGCGACGGGGCCGAGCAGGGGCGACGGGGCCGAGCAGGGGCGACGGGGCCCAGGAGGGTGGATACGGGGCCCAGGGAGGAGCGCGGCAGGGCCCAGGAGGGGCGCAACAGGCCCAGGAGGGGCGCTACGGGCCCAGGAGGGGCGCAATGGGGGCCCAGGAGGGGCGCGGCGGGGCCCAGGAGGGGCGCAATGGGGGGGGCCCAGGAGGGGCGCTACGGGCCCAGGAGGGGCACTACGGGCCTAGGAGGGGCGCGACGGGGCCTGGGAGGGGCACGACGGGGCCCAGGAGGGGCGCTACAGGGCCCAGGGAGGGCGCGACGGGTCCCAGTAGGGGCGCTACGGAGCCCAGGAGGGGCGCGACGGGGCCTGGGAGGGGCGTTACGAAGCCCAGGAGGGGCGCTACGAAGCCCAGGAGGGGCGCGACAAGGCCCAGGAGGGGCGCTACGGGGCGCTACGGGGCCTGTGAGGAGCGCGACGGGGCCCAGGAGGGGCGCTAAGGGGCGCGACGGGGCCCTGGAGGGGCGCTACGGGGCCCAGGAGGGGCGCGAAGGGGCGCGACGGGGCCCTGGAGGGGCGCTACGGGGCCCAGGAGGGGCGCTAGGGGGCGCGACGGGGCCCTGGAGGGGCGCTACAGAGCCCTGGAGGGGCGCGACGGGGGCCTGGAGGGGCGTTACGAAGCCCTGGAAGGGGGGCGCGACGGGGCCTGGAGGGGCGCTACGAGGCCCTGGAAGGGGCGCGACGGGGCTAGGGGGAGGGGTCGCGACTGGGCTCAGGAGGGGCGAGGCGAGGCTAGGAGACGCGACGGGAGGAGCGGAAGCGGTAGGTGGGGGGGGGGGGGGGGGGGGGGGGGGGGTCGAAACCTACTCGTGATACCATATCAAACCTAGAATTGAATAATGTGAGAGAGAGAGTACACAAACATATACCTAAATGTTGTACTCTCTAGAAGGTGACCCTATACAGTCTATACAAACATGATAACTACACATGTTTGACAAACAGCCCCATCTTACCTTAGCCTACCGCGCCCCGCCGGCCCCTAGCGCGCACGCCGGCCCCTAGCGCGCCTGCCGGCCCCTAGCTCGCTCGCTGGCCCCTAGCGCGCTCGCCAGCCCCTAGCGCACCTCGCCGGCCCCTAGCGTGCGCGCCGTCCCTTACGCGCTGTGCCGCAGGGCCCAAAATTGGTTTTAGAGCACACTTTGGAATCAGGGTATGCCTGGCAAAACACCCTGACGTAAAGGGTGACTTCTTTTTTGAGTCTGATTCTGCAGCCTAAATTTTTTCGCACCCTCTCTGTTCAGGGTATTTTTTCACGCACATTGATTGCAGTACACTTAAGTGTGCACTTTAATATTGCAGTTAACATATACAGTTGTCTCTACATGGAACTGAAAGGCTAGCACTAAGGGGGCGGTTCATGCGTCACATGCAATGAACTCTCGTCGGCTGGGACCAAGGCAATATTGTTGCCAACGACCAATAGCGGGCCTAATAGAAGCTGACGCAGGGCTGATTTTATCAGACTATTTTAGTCTGATTGTCTGAAATTTCAGACCCATTTTTTTGCCAATCCTGATTTTTCAGACTTAGGCTTTTCTGGATACTGAACCCTTCAGACTTGTAAGATTTTGGATCCTGAAGTTTTCAGAGTAGTCGTTGTACGAATACTGAGGTTTCAGAGTACATCACGTATGGACTCTGAATGCGACATCCATGCACCTTGTACTTTCCACGAGATTTCCTCTACTACGTCATATGTTGCCTTCATCATTTCACCCCCGCACGTCTCACGTGAAGTATCTGCACTTGGCAGGATTCTCGCCCCCTCTGTGACTGTGATGCTGCCTCAACAGGGACTTTGCCGCTCAGCGCGTCATGCTTCCTGCCACGCGTGCGACCTCTACGTGGGTGTGTTGGAAGCCATCAAAGGTTGGTAACGCGGGATTCTTGCCCTCGCTGGCATGTGCAAAACTTTCCGACCGACCGTGATTGGCGACAGTCCATGCCAACACATGGTTCGTTCGTAACGTCAGCTCATGTTTGGCATGGCGGCGCGGGTTTGGAAGGGGCTGCCATCCAGAAGCTGACGACGACAGTTAACCAAGAAACATGCGCCTCGGGCTTGATGGTGCCCTTCTTCTTCGTCCCTCTCATCCCTCCCCCTCCTCTCAGGCGCACACAGGCTTTTACACGGGGTTTGTAAATCTTACTTGTCAATTCGTGTTTCGTTGTTCTCGTCCTCACGTAGGTTCTCGTTTGTCGACCCCGTCAACAGCCATGACGGGGACTCCTGCAGAAGAAGACGATGAGCCCAGCGCCGATGAACCACCTCGTAGTAACGAGCCTGCAGAGGTTCGTCGCTCCGCGATAGACATACTGCGGTCGTTAGGTTCTCCTCCCGTCATTGCTGTTGTGGTTTCCTCCGCAACGGAGGAAACCCAGCCTGCTCTAAACCCACCCCCGTCCGCGCCCTTCGTGCCACCACCATATGTCCCTCCGCCTGCCGTCGCCTCATCCAGCAGAGGCCCGACTCTGCCCGTTAACTGCGTCACCGCCACCACAGTCCGCTACAGCGTGCCCTGCGCGTCCACGATTTCGTCTGCGAAGAAACAACGGACGGGCAAGTACACCCAGTCTCAAATCATGATCGGAGGTAGGCTCCGCCGCCCGTCCACGCCGCCATCACCTAGTGCAGTCCCTGCCGTCGTTGAACCGCCACCGCCAAAGCTGAGTAAGAAGGAATTGATAGAGCAGAAATACCTCGTCGCTGAAGCAAAGTACAAAACTTCATGGCTGCCTTTCTTTCCATGGCTAGTGCTGACCAAAACAAAAGACGGCCACCCTTCTCTCAAGTGCAGTGTGTGCATGACGTTTGGCAAGGAGACCACCAAGTACAGCTCTTCGGGCGATGGTGGCCGAGACCTGCAGACACAGACCATGCGCATACACGAGCACTCTTCTGCACACAAGGAAGCTGTGGATGCCCAGCTGAAGATTGCCGACGACATCACCGATGGGCAGAAGAGGATGGACGACTATTTGTCGTTGGATGTCGAGGGGAGGCGGGTCGTGCGACTGCTCCGCGCTGTTGAGTTTCTCTGTCAGGTCGATGCTCCCATCAGCATGTTTCCTCGGCTATGTCGCTTTATGGCTGAGCAGGACACCCCGGACCTACCGCTCCAGTCTTACAGTGTTTATCTCACTCGGTACGTACCGGCGACGACATTCCATTAGTCTTCTCCGTTGGATTTTTTTAACAATTACTCTCTCTTCTGCATGCAGGTACGGCTTTCAACAGATGGTCCACTGCTTGGCGACTCTTCTTCAACGGACCCAGATGCAGCACATTCAATCGTCCCCGTTCATCGGCATCAGTTGCGACGAGAGCACTGATCGTACTAGAGGGAAGCACCTGATAGTGTACCTCACGTTCCTGCGCCATCGCCGCGTCGTCACCGAGTTTTTCTCGTTGCTCACCGTCGAGAAGTGCGACGCCGCCTCCCTGCTCTCCGTGCTTCTCACTCATCTTCAAGGCGCCGGCATCGAACTGAACCGCATCGCGGGAATCAGCACCGATGGCGCTTCCGTCATGGTTGGTCGTGAGAACGGTCTCGTGGCGCGGCTCCGCGAGCACATCCCTCACCTTGTGTCGTCCCACTGCATCGCCCACCGGTATAAACTCGTTATGTTATGTTGTCGCTTTTTTCTTTCATTCGTTTACTAATCTTTTTACATGGACTGTGCGCAGGGAAGCTCTGGCTGTGAAGGACGCCGCGTCTGCCTGTCCAGACTTGGACATGGTCGACAAGGTTATCCGATCTCTGGCCGATCTCCTCGGCCGTTCAAGCGTGTGGAGCCAGCGGTTCAAGTACCTTCAGCGTGTCATCCACAAGACCAACCTTGAAGTTCAAGGAATCCACGCGATTCGGTGGTTGTCAAGGGGCGAGGCAGTCAGACGCCTCTGTAAGGTCCTTGGTGCGGCCATCGTTTTACTGTACGAGTATAACCATGAGCTGTACGAGGTTGTCATCTCATACAAGTTTCAGTTTTGTCTCTTCTTCCTGGCGGACGTCCTCGCCATCATGAACGAGCTCAACCTCAAGTTTCAGAAGCGAGAGGTGAGCCCTTGCATGTGAGCTTGTGGTATGTTCTTTCACAATCAGCACTAACATTCTCCCCCTTGATTTGCGCCCCCATGTTACCACCCCCCCCCCCCCCCCCCCCCCCCCGCCCGACCGCAGGTGGATGTTACCGAGATAACACAGGACGTCGACGAGGCGGTGGGAGATCTTCGGCACCGCTACTTGGAGTGCGGCGGGGTTTTCGGTGCGGGCGTAAGCGGCACGTGGCTCTCGGCTTTCTTAACCGTGTACGGGCGAGGGGGGGCGAAGAAAGTGAAGGTGCGCGGCGTCGACAAGGACGGGCAGCCGGTGACGCACACGTACCAGATGCACGAGCGGCAGATCAAGGGGCACGTCTACCAGAGCAACTACCGGGACTGCGAACTGTTATGCGCGAAATTCGCGAGGGGGAGCGTGACGAACCTGCTGGAGCGGCTGGACGACCTGTCGAAGCTCGGGCCGACGAAGCTGTTTCGGGCGGGCAAGTGGCCGCGGCATCGGATGGTGAGGGAGAAGAAGACGAGAGAGTATCTCCATGGCTGCAGTGCTATCTTCGACGACAAGCTCCCCGGGTTCGATTTGAAGGAGGCGGAGAAGGAGCTGGCAACTTGGGCCCCGATCATGCAGAACCACCACAACGAGGAGGGCTTCTACCAGGGCCTCACGATTTACCTTGGCAACACGGAGTCAAGCAGGTAAGTCGAGTCTCCAAAGCACGCTGCTGTGTCTGCCTGTGTATGATTGTTTTTGCCAGTTTGATCACGCTAACTGTCTATGTTTGTATCAACTTCTATTGTTCCTTTCCCACCATGCTTGTAGTTTATAATTGATTCTATTGTTCCACGCCTCTTGTGTGTGGTTGTTCCATAAACAGGCGCTGGCCCAACCTCATGCTTCTCTGGCAAGCATGCGCGGTGTTACCACTCTCAACTGTGGAGTGCGAGCGTGGTTTTTCCAGGCAGAACGTGATCAAGTCTTGGGTCCGTGGTGCTCTGTGCAATGCCCGCCTGGGTGAGCTGATGATGATTTCGCTGCTGAGATACGACATCAACTGGCAAGAGGCGCTGGAGCTGTGGCACGCAAAAAGGAGAAGACCAGCGAAGTCGGTGGTGTTCGCATCACAAGAGAGGAAGCGCAAAGGCAAGGCTCTGCTGGAAGAGGCAGAGCAGGAACCTCCAGTGCCAGACTACTTAGGAAAGGATTGGGATGAGGAGGAGGACGAGGAGGGGGAGAGGGATGGTGGAGGTGCAGTAGCTATAGAAGACAACCCCTTTCTGTCGGATGATGAGGCGGAGGATGTCGTCGCTGTGGATGTGCCAGAGTTCTAGCTAGGCTAGGAAATTAGACAAGGTGTAGGTTAACTGCCCGAATGTTATGAAAAATTGGCGACTAAATAGTAAAATCACGACTCTGATTCATACTTGCGAACCCTGAAGAAATCAGACTTGAAAGTTACTGGATCCTGAGAAATCAGACTACCAGGAAAACTGAAACCTGACTACTCAGACTTGGGAAAAAAATTTGGGGCTAAAATCAGAGTGGGTTTTTTTGAAACGTCAGCCCTGAGCTGACGCATGGACAGCTGGAGGGGAATATTCGACAGCGCGGGTGGGTCAGGGTGGCAAACTGCCGTAGGTGGCAGGAATGTGGATGGCATTTGCTGATGGTGCGCGAGGAAAAACGTCACGCGTAAAGCACTTGACTGTTTTGCATTAAGGGTAATTTCCGGGCCACCCTGACGTATCAGGGTTGGCCGGACGCACACCCGGATTTAGCCGGGGTAAAAAAAAAGGAACACTTTCTACATCAGGGTTAAAAAATTTCAAACCCTGAAAAATCAGACTAGTTCAAAAAATGACCCTTAAAATCAGGGTAATCAGGGCATTTCACCATGATATTTTGGGGCCTGCCCCTTAGCGCCCTGCCGGCCCCTCGCGCCCAGCCAGCCCCTAGTGCGCCGTGACGGCCACTCGCACCGTGTCGGCCTCACGCGCCTATTCGGCCCCTCGTGCCTAGCCGGCCCCTCGCACCTAGCTGGCCCCTCTCGCCTAGCCGACCCCTCGCGCCTAACTGGCCCCTCTCGCCTAGCCGGCCCCTCTCACCTAGCCGGCCCCTCGCGCACCACCGGCCCCGCGCGCGTCGTGACGGCCCCTCGCGCTGTGCCGGCCTCACGCGCCTAGTCGGCCCCTTTGCGCCCTGCCGGCTCTGCGCGCCTCGGGCCCTCCTCGGCCTTCCGCCCGGTCTCCTCGCTAGAGAGTCCTGCCGCCACGCCGCTGTACCGCCGTGCCGCTGAGTACCTGTGCCGCAGTGTCCCTGTGCCGCTGTGCCACCGTGCCGCTGTGCTGCCGTGTACCTGTGCCGCTGAGGTTGAATGATGGTGGACGGCGTACTTTGCCTAGACGCGGAGGGGCACGCGATTGATTTCGCGGCCTGGCTTGTCGATCTTTGCCGGCACCTGACAGGTCAGCGCCAGGATGGGCACTCCCTGGCTATGCATATTGATGGCTTGCTTCCCCGCTCCCACGCGCCTGATCCCCTCCTTGCTGACCCCACCACTACTGAGAGTGAGGCCTTTGCTGCTGCTGCGCTCGCTCGCGCTGTCTGGGATTCTCGCGATGCTGTAGTGCAGCTTGCCATTAGTCATGCGCTTTCCCTGTCTGAGCGTCCGCGCTTCACTGCTGTCGCAACTGCCAAGGACTTCCTATATGCAGTGGTTGCACACTACTCCACACCCGCCTCCGCCTCTGCTGGCTGCTTGATCCTCCCCATGCTATTCCCCAATCTTTCCGCTTTCCCCATTGTCGCTGATCTCGCCACTCACCTCCGTGCACTAAAGTCTAGCTACCGCGCTGCTAGCACTGCCGCCCAGCTCACTGCTTTCTTCCCACCGTTCAACGCTACCTTGTACCATATTTCCATGCGCCTGCCTGACCGCTTAGCCACTGCCTGAGACCACTTCCTTAGCCACCACCCTGGCGACCTCACCCTGACTGCCTTTGTCACTGCCCTGTCTGAAATAGAGACTCGCCAGCGCACTATGGCTAAGTCGAGCGGTGTTGCGGCAGTCCCTATCTTTCAGGTCTATGCTCCCTCCCAATGCACATACGCTGACGTTTTTGCTGCGATGGCTACGGCTGCCCCTGCCACTGACACTGCAGCTGCGGCCTTCCCGCAGCAGCGACAGCGTCGGGGCCGCCGCGGCCCCAAGGGAGGGCGTGGTGGTGGCGTGGATAGTGGTTCTGATGAGGGGGTTGGGGCTGGTGTCCAGGAGCAGCAGTAGCCGCAGCAGACGCACCAGCAGCAGTCGCGGTAGCAGCAACAAAAACAGCCGCATCAGCAGCCGCAGCACCAGCATCACCACCACCACCAGCAGCAGCAGTCGTGGGCCCGCCTCCCGCCGGAGTGGACAGGAGCCCCTGGAGGTGGTGGCCGCGGTGGCGGCCCCCGCAGCTCGGCGTCTACCGGCGGCTTCAAAGCTGTAAGCTGCCTGTACCAACTCCAGACCAGGCCCCTTAATGGCACTGTGTGCCGCCGCCCGCACCCGACCACCCGCTGCTTCCGCCGCCTCGACGACCTCTTCCATCACCGCTTCGGCCTGGCCGTGGACCTCCCCTACTGGCCCAGTCTGCTGCGCCACGGTGTGCCTGTGTTTGACTTAGACATGGATCAAATTAGTTATGCTCTGCATTCTCTGTATAATGACGCTTCTAGTGTGTTCGGATCTTATAACCCTGTGTTCTCTAGCTTAGGCGTAGCACCTGTGTGTAGTACAGACTCCCCTTCCGCGTCAGGCGTAGGACCGTTTGCTTTGTCTAGCCTAGGCTCTACACTCGCTCCTCCTTCGTCTGCCGCTACCGATTCGCTGTCCTTCACGCTCGACTCCAATGCGGCTGCTTGCTTCTTCCGCGACCACGCCACCCTCACGCCGCTTGCCGCGCCTGCCGCTGTCGCACTTGCTGACCCCTCTTTTGGTCCTGTCGTTGCTCGCAGTTACACTACCCTTCCCTCTTCGGCGGTTCCTTCGTCGCTTCCTGTCCTCCCTCCCTCCCTTGCGCCGCTGTGCTCGCCCTGCGTCGAGGGCCGGCTTCCCCATGCTCCTCACTCCTCCTCGCTTCGCCCTGTCACCGCACCCCTCCAGACCCTGTACCTGGACGTCTGGGGCCCAGCCCCCGTCCATGGACCGCATCGAGATCACTACTTTCTAGTGCTCGTTGACGACTACACTCGCTACACCACGGTATTTCCCTTGGAGAGGAAGGCCGACGTGCCTAATGCTCTTATCCTGTGGGTCGTAGCTGCGCGTCTCCACCGCGGTCGTAGCTGCGCCCCTCCACTCCGACCGTGGTGGCGAGTTCTCCTCTGGTTGGCTTGGACAGTTCTGTCGTGCGGAGGGCATTACCTAGCTGTACACCCTATCGGACTCCCTGCAGCAGAATGGGGTCGTTGAGTGACGCATCGATTTGGTCATGGAGGTGGCTCGTACCTCCATGATCCATGCCAGTGCACCCCATTTTCTATGGCAGTTCGCAGTTTGCTACATCGCTCACCAGTTTAACCTCTGGCCATGCTCCCAGCGGCCGCAGGTTTCGCCGACCCTTCTTTGGACCGCGTTCCCTGGTGACGCGTCCGCGTTCCACGTCTGGGGCTGCCTTGCTCACGTTCGTGCCTCTGGCACGGATAAGCTCACTGCCCGCACTATCCCCCGTGTCTTCCTCGATTTCCCCCTTGACTCGTCTGACAGGCACTTTTACCACCAACCGTCTCACCGCTTCTTTCACTCTCATGACGCCACTTTCAATGAGTCTGTCTCCTTTTAGCACCGCTTATCCCACCGAGGTCTCCCGGTTTCCCCACCCGCTATTTCTAGTTCACACTCCCCCGGTAGTCCCTGCTCACCTCCCTCCCCGTCCTGCACCGTCTGGTGTGTCCCACGTCACTCCCCTCCCGTCTGTTGTCCGGGTGGAGGAGTCGGCTGACTCTGGTGGCCCCACGGTGCAGTTCTCGCCGCCAATCGCTCCCCCAGTGTCTCCTCCTCCACCGCCGCAGTCGCCGCCACCGCCGCCGTCGCAGTAGCAGCAGCTGTTCGTGGACTCTGGGGGTACTGGAGTTGAGGAGGGTGCTAGTCCTGGGGTTCCTGTTGTGGCTTGTCCAGGCGGGCTCGGGAGTGGCACCAGAGAGGGTTCTCGCTCTGGGGGTGCTCGTTCTGGGGGTGTTGGAGTGGAGTGTTTCGGAGGTAGCCATGGTGCAGCTGGCAGTCCTGGTGCCGGCGTCGAGCAGCAGCAGCAGCAGCAATCGCCGCCTGTGTTCGCCCTTCGCCTGCTCGACCTTCCCTCCACTGACCGCTCGCTTGCGCCTCCCCCGCCGCCTCCTCCCCTTCCTGTCCACGGTCATTGGTTTCCTCCGCCGGGCTCGTCCCAGGCCCATTTCCCACCTCGTTCCCCTCGTGTTACTCCTCCTCTGTCTCCTGACCCGACGCCTCCATCTCACGTCTGGTCTCGCTGTCCCTCTCGTGCTCGTCCTGTCTCTCCTGTTCAGCGTTCTCACCCTATGTTGCTTCATTCCCACGCGTCTCGTCCTCCCCTCCTGCCTTCGCCTCCTCCGTCATCGCTCACTATTGCGCCTCCCCCTATGTCTGACTACCTTCGTGCTGCTCGTCCTCTTGTTCCTCGGGTCCTTGCCTCCCTCGGTATCGACCCGTCTATTCCTGTCTCCAGTCTTGACGCTCTTGTTGCTGCTGTCGCTGACTTCGCCTCTACTTGCCGCCTTGACTACGCCACTGCTCTGGTCTCTGACCCTATCTGTCCTCTGTCCGTCGTGAGTGCTCTTGGCCTTGGCAGTGATGTTCTAGAGGGCAGGTAGTACGAGCTTGCTTTCTTGTCGGAGGCTGCTCCCCATCTCTGTTCCATGCTGCTAGTCCCTGAGGGTGACCCAGACGCCTTTGACATCCCGACCTCTCGCACTTACGCTCAGGCGACCTCGGGACCTTGGGCCTCTCAGTGGATAGCTGCCATGGAGCAGGAGATGGCATCTTGGAGGGCTATAGGCACCTACGTCGACGCAGTTCGCCCACCTAGGGTGAACGTAGTCGATGGCCGCTGGCTCTTCAAGGTGAAGCGCCTTCCTGGAGAGCCGCCGGTGTTCAAGGCGCGAAGATGACTACTCTTTGGGCGTTGCTACACGTAGCAGGGCAACCTACATGAGCAGGTCTACCTGCGCCGTCCTCGGGGCTTCATTGGTACCTTCCCTCCTGGGACCCAGTGGCTCCTCCGGCACCCAGTCTACGGCCTGCGACAGGCGCCCCGTGATTAGCACGACATGCTCCATGCTACGCTAGCTGACCTGCTGTTCTTTCTATGCTCTATAGACCCCTCGCTCTTTGTTCGTGCTGGCCAGACCCCGTTCTACATCCTTGTCTACATAGACGACCTGGTCTTCGCTACTGCAGACAAAGACGCGCTGGCCTCCGTGAAGGCAGAGCTGCTGAGGAGACACACCTGCACTAACTTAGAAGAGCTACGCCGCTATCTCAGCTTGCAAATCTCCAGGGATAGAGCTTCGCGCACCATCACTCTCACACAGTCACACTTGGTGCGCCAGGTCCTTCAGAGGTTCGATCTTCAGTTCTCCTCCGTACAGCCCACACCTCCACCAGTAGACCACAGGCTCTCAGCTCCAGTTCCCGAGGAGTCAGTAGAGCCCAATGGTCCTTACGCAGAGCTGGTGGGTTACCTCATGTGCCTGATGACTTGCACGCGTCCAGATCTTGTATACCCTCTCAGCATCCTGGCTCACTTTGTGGCCACAAGCAGACACCGACCATAGCACTGGTCGGCCGCAAAGAGGGTTTTGCATTATCTAGGAAGCACATCGGGCATGGGGCTAGTGCTGGGAGGACGCAGGCCAGTGGTCCTCACTGGGCACACAGACGCTTCTTGTGCAGACGATGCTGAGTCCCTCGGGTCCTCCCAGGGCTACTGCTTTAGCCTTGGTTCGGGTGCCATCTCGTGGAGACCCACTTGCTCGTCGTCTGTTGCCCAGTCTAGCTGTAAGGCTGAGATCTACGCCGGTGCCATGGTGGCATAGGAGCTCCGCTGGCTGACCTTCTTGCTCATCGACTTAGGTGAGCGGCCTAGCTGTGCCCCGGTTCTGTACGCTAACAACAGGGCCATGATTCTCCTATGTCAGGAGCCTCGACTTGAGGGCAGAGCGAATCACATCCAGCTGCGCTACTTCCTCCTGCGTGAGCTACAGGAGCACCGCCAGGCCCGCGTAGTACACCTGGCCTCCGGTGCCAACACAGCTGATATCTTTACTGAGGTGCTTGCGTCTAAAGATCATCAGCGACACTGTTTGCAGCTTGGTCTAGTTCGTGTAAATTCTCACTTGCTATATCCTTGATTGTGTACTCCTCTTTACGTATACCTTCCAGACTGGCCTTGTGGCTTCTTCCAGCAGCCGGACTAGTAGTGCCTCCCTGGTTTGCTCTTGTCTTGTTTGTACTCTTGCTGACTGGTCTTTTGACCCCTTCCTTAGAGGTTGGACTAGTAGTGCCACCCTGAGCTGCGTGTTTCTTGCTCAGCACTGCCCCTTATCTAGCCTAGGGGGTGTGTCAACTTATACATATATTTGTATGTAGAAGTTATAGGCTAGATAGGTTTGTGTTATTAGAAAGTACAACTCCAACCCTATATCTGCCCTGTACTCTCTTGTTTCTAGTCATTCTCATGTTCTATTAGTAATCCACCGTATATAAGACCCGCCGAAATAGTCAGCCCATGGGTGGCATATGCGGGGGACAGCTTATGATATGGCGCATTTTTAGAGTACCCGCTTTTCTAGGTTTGCATTTTACATAACACCCTGTTTGTTTTTCTTGCCTTCAAACAATGTTTGGTCCTTCATTACCTATGTCTGATCAACTGCAAAAAGCAAGGAGGATGAAAAATGTATTTTTTTGAAAGCGTGTAACGCTTTCTAAAAATGTGTATTGTGATACTGTAGCAAGGGCCAACGCAGCAAAGGCAGCGGCGAAGCGCACCTAATCCTCGCTTGGATTCAAAATAGGAACGTGAGGCCTCTCGGCCTCACCCACGTTCTTCATTTCTAGTTCAACTCATTTGAGTTTCCCTGATTTGAGTTCCTAGTTCTTTTTTGTTCTCATCCAACCAGGCGAAAACTCAATCACTTCCAAGCTTCAAGGCACCATCGACATCACTAACTGATATTTAGCAGCACAACCTATCGGCAATGACTCCTGCCAATTCCACGCCAACTCGCGAGGCGAACAACCAGTCCACCCCCGCAAATATCGACGATCCCGAAACTTCGGACCGGGTAACCGACCGTCGCCAAAAACGTCCCGCTGAGGACAATTTTGACGAGGGGACTTCGGGTGTCGACGTTCTGGTGGGTGCAATTCACGCCACCCCCGAAGAAACACGCGCAGTCAACCAAGGTCCACATGCTGCCGAGCCGCGCCCCGCCGCCCGATGCCTAGGCGGGCCCCACCGTTCGTCACGCGCCTGCCGAGGAGCTCGCCCCACCTGCAACTGTTCCCGCTTTGACCATGCAGCAGCTCCAGGCGCTTTTCGCGCTTTTACAGCAGCAGGCGCCTGTTACGCTCGGCACTTCTTCCGACAATATCGACACTTCTACGATTAATTTGGCGAAAAAAAAGAAATGGCGATGCCTCCTCGTGCCCCAAAGGCCCCGCGCATCGACGACCAGCTCCCAGAGATGTTCCATGTCAACTTATACATATATTTATATGTAGAAGTTATAGGCTAGATAGGTTTGTGTTCATAGAGGGTACAACTCCAACCCTATATCCTCCCCTGTACTGCCTTGTTCTATTCATTCCGCTATTCTAACATGGTATCATAGTAGGTTAGGTCTGCCCACCTGCTTCCGCCCTCGCCCTAACCTACCGCCCCGTCGTTCCTGTAGCGCGCCCCGTTGGCCTTTGTGCGCCCCGCTGGTGCTTCGCGCCCCGCCGGACCAGTTAGTGCGCCCCACCTAACTCTTGCGCCCCGCCGGCCCTGAGCGCCCCGCCAACCCCCTTTCGCCCCGCTGGCCCCCTACGAGCCTCGCCGGCCCTTAGCGCCCCGCTGGTCACTTGTGCGTCCCGCCGGCCCTTAGTGCCCAGCTGGTCCCCTATGTGCCCCATCGGCCCTTAAAGCCCCGCCGACCCCGCGCGAGCCCGGCTGGTCCCTTACGCGCACCGCCCGGCCCTCACGCCCTGCTGGTCCCTTCTGCGCCCCGCCGGCCCTTAGCGCCCCGCTGGCCCCTCGAGCGTCCGCTGGTCCCTTAGCGCCCCCGCTGGTCCCTTACGCGCCCCGCCGGCCCCTCGCGCCCCGCTCGGCCCTCGCGCCCTGCTGGTCCCTCCTGCGCTCCGCCGGCCCCTTGAGCGCCCGCTGGTCCCTTAGCGCCTCGCCAGCCCCCTCGAGCCCCGCTGGTCCCTGGCCTTCTACGCGCTCTGCTGGCACTGTGTCCCCCGCTCGGCCTTCCGCTCGGTCTTCCCGCCGGAGAATTTTGCCGCCGTGTCGCTGTGCAACTGTGTAGCTGTGTCGCCGTTCCGCTGTGTAGCTGTGTCGCTGTGTTGCTGTGCCTCTGAGTAGCTGTGCTGCTGTGCCGCTGTGTCGCTGTGCCACTGTGCCGCCGTGTCGCTGTGCCACCGTGCCGCCGTGGAGCTGTGACGCTGAGGTCGCACGATGGCGGACGCTGCACTCCGCCTGGACGCGAAGGGGCACGTGATCGAATTCGCCGCCTGGCTTTTCGATCTCCGCCGTCACCTCACAGGTCAGCGCCAGGATCAGCACTCCCTGGCTGTGCATGTTGATGGCTTGCTTCCCCGCCCCCCCGCGCCTGATCGCCTACCTGCTGACCCCACCACTGCTCAGCGTAAGGCCTTTTCTGCTGCTGCACTTGCTCGCGCTGTCTGGGATTCCTGCGATGTCGTCGCGCAGCTAGCCATTAGTCATGCTCTTCCACTGTCTGAGCGTCCGCGCTTCATCGCTGTGGCGAATGCCCAGGATTTCTTAGATGTAGTAGTTGAGTGCTACTCCACGCCCACCTGTGCCTCTGCTGGCCGCCTGATCCTCCCTATGCTGTTCCCTGATCTTGCCGCTTTCCCCACAGTCGCTGACCTAGCCACTCACCTCCGTGCACTAGAGGCTAGCTACCGCGCCGCTAGCACTGACGCTCAGATCACTACCTCCCCCCCGCTGTTTTGCGCTACCCTGTACCTTATTGCCATGCGCCTTCCGGACCGCTTAGCAACTGCCCGCGACCACTTCCTTAGTCAGCACCCAGGTGACCTCACGCTTACCACCTTTGTCACCGCCCTGTCTGAGATAGAGACTCGCCAACGCACTATCGCTCAGTTGAGCAATGCTACGGCAGTCCCTATCTTTCAGGGTTGTGCGCCCTCCCAATGCACGTACGCTGAATTTTCAGCCATGGTCGCTGCAACTGCCCATGCTGCTGAGACTACAGCTGCGGCCTCCCCGCAGCTGCGCCCGCGTCGTGGCCGTCGTGGTCCCAAGGGGGGGCGTGGTGGTGGGGGTGGTGGGGGTGGTGGTGGTGGCGGGGAGAGTGGGTCTGACGAGGGGATCGGGGCTGGTGCCTAGGAGCAGCAGCAGCCGCAGCCGTCGCAGCAGCAGCAGCCGCAGCCGCAGCAGCAATCGTGGGCCCGCCTCCCGCCGGGGTGGCCAGGAGCCTCTGGAGGTGGTGGCCGCGATGGCGGCCCTCGCAGCTCGGCATCGGCCGGCAGCTTCGGTGCTGTGAGCTGCCAGTACCAGCTCCAGACCGGCCTGCTCCGTAGCACTATGTTTCGTCGCCTGCACCCGACCGCCCACTGCTTCTGCCGCCTCGACGACCTCTTTTGTCACCGCTTTGGCCTGGCCTCGGACCTCCCTGACTGGCCTAGACTGCTGTGCCACGGTGTGCCTGTGTTTGAGTTAGACATGGATCAGATTAGTTCTGCCCTGCATTCTTCAAGTGGCGAACAAAGCCGGCTTCGAAGCGGCCGACCGTTTTCAGCTCTACCAGTCCAAGAGCGTCTTGACTTCATGCTCCTTCAAGCTCGCGGTTGCTGATGTCGCGGCACTCAAGTGCGTGCGCACCGGTTACACCCATGGCGGTCCCCCCTACGGTCGTGACAGGGAAATGGACACCAAGGGCTCCCCCCCCCCTCACATGCTCGCAGCCGCATTTCAAGGGCGTGTGTTTCCGTTGCGGCCAGCCGGGTCACATTGCAAATGCATGCCCCATGGACGGGCGTGGTGCGCAATGCCCCTCACCGGTCGTGTGAGCGTTTTTTCTTCAAGGGCGGCGCCCTTTGCCCATATGCAAGTGGCATATGGGGCCGCACCGGTGGGTGCATGGCCGGTGGCTAGCCTTCGAGCAAGGCAAGGAAACCTAGCAGGCTAGGGCTGCCCTAGGGGATGCGTAGGCCATGTGCCTAGGACCATGGTAGAACCATGTAATTATGTTTGTGTGTCGCCACGGCAAGTTGATTTCTAGTTGAAAAAGAAAGAAAGAAAGAAAGAAACCCAAGTATGCTTGACAAAGGGGTTGGAAAGCCAAGCCACATGAGAACACATTGAGCAGCTGCCATAATGCGTATAAGGAGGCTCAAAGAAAAAGAAAAAAATGGAGAGAGAGTACGAGAGAGCGGAGAGGGACCCACAAACATACCACGGTATGCCACCCAAGAAAACGAGTGGCTACGAGCAAGCCCACTAAGGACATGGCACAAAAGCATTATGGCAAGAAAGAAGGAGCTGCGAAAGAAGGGAGAAAGGGAGAGAGAGAGAGAGAGAGAGAGAGAGAGAGAGAGAGAGAGAGAGAGAGAGAGAGAGAGAGAGAGAGAGAGAGAGAGAGAGAGAGAGAGAGAGAGAGAGAGAGAGAGAGCGAGAGAGAACGAGAGAGAGAGAGAGAGAGAGAGAGAGAGAGAGAGAGAGAGAGAGAGAGAGAGAAAGAGAGAGAGAGAGAGAGAGAGAGAGAGAGAGAGAGAGAGAGAGAGAGAGAGAGAGAGAGAGAGAGAGATAGAGAGAGAGAGAGAAAGAGAGAGAGAAGAGAGAGAGAGAAAGAAAAACTGAGGGAGAGAGTGTGAGAGAATGAGCGAGAGAGAGAGGGAGGGGGTAAAATGGAGAGGAGTAAAAGAGCACGAAGAGGAAATCACGCACATTGGGAAGGACACATGGAAGCGTTTCCCAAGATAGGCGTTGGCCCAGCCATGTGGAAGGTAATAAACGATCACCAGCTGCCCGATTTGGCACCAACACCTCATTGCAATGCGCATCTCCCCTCTTGACCCCGAACTCGGCAAGATCCGAACACGGGTGGCCACGTGACCGACACGACCCCTACGAATACTCTGTCATGGACAAGAACATCTCGATCATGCGAAACCGACTGCGCCAGGCCCTGCATTGGTGGTGCTCGTGGTGCGATAGCAGTTTCATCATATCAATAATCACCAAAGGGCATTGGCTGCCCTGGAAGCACACAGCCCCTCCCTCCTTCAACGATAAGAACCATGCCGGCGTTCACACGCATCTCGACTTCACTCGCGAAGAAATTCAAGAACTTGTTGCCACTGGCTCTGCCGAGCCAGTCCCTACACGAGATATGCTAACCCGCGTTAGTCAGCTGAACGTCTTCAAGCAGCACAAAAAATGCCGCCTCATTCTCGACCTTCGCAAAGTCAACGCCCACCTCGAAATTCCAAAGTTCAGGTATGAAAGCCTGAACCGGGTAGCCGAACTCATCCATCCCGGCGACAAGATGTTCTCCATCGACCTGAAGTCTGGCTATCACCACGTCAAGATGCACCCCCCCTGTTGGAAGTATTTGGGCTTCCAATTTGAGGGCACATACTACTCCTTCCACTCGCTGCCGTTTGGTCTCGTCACGGCTCCATTCGTTTTCACCCAACTGATCAAACAGTTGGCAAAGCGGTGGAGGGCCAGTGGCCTACGCGTTGTCCCAAACGTCGACGACCTTCTATTCCTTTGCAACTCTCAAACGCATGCGCGCTCAGCATGCGCCGCAGTTACCCAAGACCTAGAGGCGACTGGTTTTGTTATCAACGGAAAAAAATTGCATCTCCACCCCACGCGACTGATCCACTTCCTCGGCCTGGAGGTCGACGCAGCTTGCGGCACGTTCTCCAACGGTCATGAACGACGAGCTCAGCTCCTGGCCACACTCACTGACATCATCACCCAGGGCCAAGCAAGACGACGAGTCCCCATCCGCTCCCTTGCGCGAGTCACTGGCATGTTGGCCTCCATGACCCTAGCATTGGGCGCCACAGCACGAGCCTTCAATCATGAGCTCCTGCGACTCATCGCCGATGCCACGTCTTGGCATGACAAAGCCCAACTACCTCTGGCCGCATTAACATAGCTACGCTTCTGGCTTTCGCAGTTTGACCAATTCAATGGCACCCCATTCCATCTCAGTCACCAATACAACGTGGTCATCCACGTTGATGCAAGTGCCCACAGCTGGGGTGCCACCCTCACTCAACTCCCTGGCACGCACATTGAGGCCAGCGATCGCATGCCAGAAGAGCTCGTGCCCACCTCCAGCACTCTCACGGAACTCGAAGGCATCCTTTGGGCACTCCGGACATTCACCACCCACACGTGCTGAGCTAACATTGGTCATCCCCGAATGGCCCGGCGCATCGTGGTGGCCACTCCTCCAGCTAGCACCCCGTGTATGGGTGCCGGAGATAGTAGCCCATATCCCACTCACCCACGGCACCCAATATCTTCGCCGCGGCACACACTCGCTCGCTTTCGCCGGCCAAGGCCTGCCTCATAGCTAGATAATTGCCTTGCATGTAACCTACAAGATATAACTCCTCCATGCCTTGCAATTCACCAGTCCTAACCTCTGGGACAAAAAGGGATGTCATCAGAAGGGTTAGGCTCCATATATCCACCTTCCCCGAGGAAAGCATCCCCAGTACCCTCCCTAGAGATAGAGAGAGGATCGACAGGGTTATCCCAGTGCCACGACACGACCGTCCATGTTGCAGTTGAACCACCTCGATCACGTCAGCAATAGTCAAGAATATCTCGATTGCTTTCCGAGGCACGGAACTGACTCTGTTCACAGCACTCATATGAGATTGGTTAAGGGCACCTGACACTGCTGCTGGATCAATCTCCCAACATTTTCAGAGGCACCGAACCGAATTGACCCTGTCAGAGTGTGCGATCTCTGTAGCAGCTTCCTCATTAGCAGTTGCTCGGTGAAGTTATGGCCTCAAAGTGCCTGCTACAACCCAAATTCATTTTGATTTTTCCAGCCTACTGTCAAACATATTTGTATATGTTGCTGTAGACTAGATGGGGTCATGCCTTAGCGAGTACAACATTTTAGGTTGAAACCCCCATGTACTCTCATTTCTAGTCATTCAGCTACTCTGAGATGGTATCATAGTAGGTAAGGTCCGCCCACCCGCTTCCACCCTCGCCCTAGCCTAGCGCCCCGCCGTTCCGTTCGCGCACCCCGCTAGTCCTCAGCGCCCCGCCTGGACCTAGCGCACTGCCAGCCCTTAGCTCCCCGCCGAACCCTCGCGGGCCCGCTGGTCCCTTAGCACCATGCCGTCCCCTCGTGTCCCCCTGGTCCCTTTTGCGCCCCGCCGGCCCCTCGCGCCCCGCCCGGCCCTCGTGCCCCGCTAGTCCCTCGTGCGCCCTGCTTGGCCCTAGCGCCACACCGGCCCTTAGCGCCCTGCCGACCCCTCGTGCCCCGCTGGTCCCTTACGCACCCCGCCGTCCCCTCGCACCCCGCCCAGCCCTCGCACCCCGCCTGGCCCTAGCGCCTCGCCGGCCCTTAGCGCCCCGCCGACCCCTCACGCGCCCACTGGTCCCTTCGTGCCTCGCCGGCCCCTCGAGCCCTGCTGGTCCCTTACGCGCCCTGCCGGCCCCTCGCGCCCCACCCGGCCCTCACGCCCCGCTGGTCCCTTCCGCGCCCCGCCTGGCCCTAGCGCCCTGCCACCCCTTTCGAGCCCCACCGGCCCATCGCACCTCGCCGGCCTTCTTCGCGCTCTGTCGGCCCGTTGCGCTCTGCTGGCCCCGTGAGCCCCAGCCGGCCCTTCTAAGCGCCGCTGGCCCTGTGAGCCTCGCTCGGCCCTCCGCTCGGCCTTTCCTGCCGAGAAGTTCTGCCGACGCGCCGCTGTGCTGCTGTGTAGCTGTGCCGTTGTGTCGCTATGCCACTGTGTAGCTATGCCACCGTGTCACTTTGCCGCCGAGCCGCCATGGAGCTGTGTCGCTAAGGTCGCACGATGGCGGATACTGTACTTCGCCTGGACGCGGAGGGGCACGCGATCGACTTTGCCGCCTGGCTTGTCGATCTACGCCGTCACCTCACAGGTCAGCACCAGGACGGGCACTCCCTGGCTGTACATGTTGATGGCTTGCTTCCCCGCCCCCCCGTGCCTGATCCCCTCCCTGACCCCACACCACTTTTCAGCGTGAACCCTTTTCTGCTACTGCGCTTGCTCACGCTGTCTAGGATTCCCGTGATGCCATAGCGGAGCTAGCCATTAGTCATGCTCTTCCCCTGTCTGAGCGTCCACGCTTCACTGCTCTCGCGAATGCCCATGATGTTTTAGATGCAGTAGTTGCGTGTTACTCCACGCTCGCCTCCGCTACTGCTGGCCGCCGGATCCTCCCTATGCTGTTCCGTGATCTTGTTGCTTTCCCCACTATCGCTGACCTAGCCACTCACCTCCGTGCACTAGAGGCTAACTACCGCGCTGCTAGCACTAACGCATAGCTCACTGCCTTCCCCCCGCCGTTTTGCGCTACCCTGTACCTCATTGCCATGCGCCTTCCGGACCGCTTAGCCATTGCCCGCGACCACTTCCTTAGTCAGCACCCAGGTGACCTTACCCTTACCGCCTTTGTCACCGCCCTATCTTCAGTCACCGCCCAGGTCACATTATCGTTCAGTCAAGCGGCACTGTGGCGGTCCCTATCTTTCAGGGATGTGCGCCCTCCCAGTGTGCATACGCTGACGTTTCAGCCGCGGTCACCGCGACTGCCCCTGCCGCTGAGACCGCAGCTGTGGCGTCACCACAGCTGCGGCGTCCCCGCAGCCACACCCACGTTGGGGCCATCGTGGCCCCAAGGGGGGGCGTGGTGTCGGGGGTGGTGGTGGTGGTGGTGGTGGTGGTGGCGGCGCAGACAGTGGGTCGGATGAGGGGATCAGGGCTAGTGTCCAGGAGCAGCAGCAGCCGCAGCCGCCGCAACAGCAGCCATAGCAGCAGCAGCAGTCGTGGGCCCGCCTCCCGCCGGGGTGGCCAGGAGCCTCTGGCGGTGGTGGCCGCGGTGGCGGCCCTCGCAAACGGCGTCGGCCGGTAGCTTCGGTGTTGTGAGCTGCAAGTACTAGCTCCAGACCGGCCCCCTCCGCGACATTGTGTGTCCTCGCCAGCACCCGACCACCCACTGCATCTGCCGCCTTGACGACCTCTTTCGTTCCCGCTTCGGCCCGGCCCCGAACCTCCCTGACTGGCTCAGTCTGCTGCGCAGTGGTGTGCCTATCTTTGAGCTAGACATTGATCAGATTTGTTATGCCCTGCATTTTCTGTATGCTGATGCTTCTAGTGTGCCCAGATCGTATTACCATGTGTTATCTAGTGTAGTACCTGTTTGTGGTATAGACTTCCCTGCTGCGTCAGGCGTAAGACCTTCTGTCTAGCCTAGGCTCCACGCTCGCTCCTTCTCCGGCCGCAGCTTCTGCCTCGCTGTCCATAACGCTTGAATCTGGTGCATCTGCCTGCTTCTTTTGCGACCACCCCACACTCATGCCGCTTGCAGCGCCTGCCGTTGTCGCACTTGCTGATCCCTCCTTTGGTCCTCTCGTTGCCCGTAGCTACACCACCCTTCCCTATCCAGCGTTTCCCTCGGGTTCTCTTACAGGCCTGCATATCCCTTCATTCTCCAGGAACCTAGTTGGTGTCGACTCTCTTCAGGACCTCGGCGTCACCACTACGTTCCCTGGTCACGAGCGGTACGCTGTCTGTACCTAGGCCGCCTCAGGTGCCCCACCTTGCGACGTTCCCCCGAGACTTGGTGTCTGGCCTATTACGATGGACACTTCTTCCCCCTCAATCGGCACGTCCTCCACGGGTCCTATGTCTACCCAGGTCGCTGCGGTTTGCTCGTGTCATTCGCTCACTCACCCGTCGCTTCTATGGCACCATCTCCTAGGTCACCCTGCACTCCCGCGTCTGTGTCACATGTCTCAGCACATTCTCATCCTAGGTCTCCCTGTGCTATTTCCCCTGAAGTGGAATGCTGACGTGCCTGACGTTCTTATCCCGTGGGTCGTAGCTGCGTGCCTCCACCGCGGTCTCCCTGTGCTGTGCTCTGACCGTGGCGGCGAGTTCACATCTGGTCGGCTTGGACAGTTCTGTCGTGCGGAGGGCATCACCCAGTCGTACACCCTATCGGAATCCCCGCAGCAGAATGGGGTCACTCATCGACACATGGGTTTGGTAATGGAGGTGGCTCGTACCTCCATGATCCATGCCGGTGCACCCCATTTTCTCTAGCCGTTCGCCGCTCGCTACGCCGCTCACCAGCTTAACCTCTAGCCGCACTCCCAGCGGTCGCGAGTTTCGCCGACCCTTCTTTGGACTGGGTTCCCTGGTGACACGTCTGCGTTTCACGTCTTGGGCTGCCTCGCTCACGTTCGTGCCTCTGGCACGGACAAGCTCACTACCCGCACTGTCCCCTGTGTCTTCATCGGTTTCCCCCTTGACTCGACTTATTGGCACTTTTACCACCCGCCGTCTCACCGCTTCTTTTACTCGCGTGAGGTCACTTTCGACGAGTCTGTCTCCTTTTACCACCGCTTTCCCCACCGAGGTGTCCCGGTTAACCTGCCACTGTTTCATATTCCCACTCTCCCGGTAGCCCCTGCTCCCCTCCCTTCCCATCCTACTCCGTCTGGTGTGTCTCACGTCACTCCCCTCTCGTCGATTGTCCCGGTCGAGGAGTCGGCTGACTCTGGTGGCCCGGCGGGGCGTTTCTCGCTGCGTGTTGCTCCCCCAGTGTCTCCTCCTCCGTCGTCGCTGCAGCCGCCGCCATCGCCACCGCAGCAGCAGCCGCAGCCGCCGTCGTAGCCACAGTAGTAGCCGCCATCGCTGCAACAGCAGCAGTCGGTGGACTCTGGGGGTGCGGGCGTTGAGGAGGATGCTAGTCCTGGGGTTCCTGTCGTGGTTTGTCACGACGGTCCTGGGGGTGGCACCAGTGCTGAAGAGGGTTCTTGTTATGGGGGTGCTCATTTTGGGGGTGTTGGAGTGGAGCGCTTTGAAGGTAGCCGTGGTGCAGCTGGCGGTCCAGGTGTCGGCGTGGAGCAGCAGCAGCAGCATTCGCCGCTGGTGTCCGCCCTTCGCCTCCTCGGCCTTCCTTCCTTTGACCGCTCGCCTGTGCCTCCCTCGCCACCTCCTCCCCTTCCTCTCTACGGCCCTGTGTTTCCTTCGCCGAACTCGTCCTCGACTCGTTTCCCCCCTCGTTCTCCTCCTGTAACTCCTCTTGTGTCTCCTGACTCGACGCCTCCGTCCCACTTCTGGTCTCGCCGTCCCTCTCACGCTCGTCCTGTCTCTCTTGTCTAGCGCTCTCATCCCATGTTACTCCGTTCCCACGTGTCTTGTCCTTCCCTCCTCCCCTCGCCTCCTCCGTCGTGGCTCATTGTCGCTCCTCCTCCTCTGTCTGACTACCTTCGTGCCGCTCGTCCTCTTGTTCTTTGGGTCCTTACCTCCCTCGTTACCGACCCGTCTATTCCCGTCTCTAGTCTTGAAGCTCTTGTTGCTGCTGTCGCTGACTTCGCCTCTACCCATCGCCTTGACTACGCCACCGCGTTGGTCTCTGACCCTGTCTGTCCTCCGTCCGTCGGGGGTGCTCCTGCCCTTGGCAGTGACGTCCTAGAGGACAGACAGTACGAGCTCGCATTCGTGTCTGAGGTCGCTCCCATCTCTGTTCCATGCTACTAGTCCCTGAGGGTGACCCAGACGCACTTGGCATCCCGACCCCTCGCACTTGCGCTGAGGCAACCTCGGGACCCTGCGCCTCTCAGAGGATAGCTGCCATGGAGCAGAAGATGGCATCTTGGAGATCCACCGGCACCTATACCGACGCAGTTCCCCCACTTGGGGTGAACGTAGTCGATGGGCGGTGGCTCTTCAAGGTGAAGCGCCCCCCTGGAGAGCCGCCGGTGTTCAAGGTGCGCTACGTGGCTAAAGGCTTTAGTCAGCGTGAGGGTGTGGACTTCTTTCAGACCTTCGCCCTGACCCCGAAGATGACTACTCTTTGGGCGCTGCTACACGTAGCAGCACAGCGTGACTACGAGCTACACTCCCTCAAACTTCTCCACAGCGTTTCTTCATGGCAGCCTACACGAGCAGGTCTACCTGCACCGTCCACAGGGCTTCACCGGTACCTTCCCTCCTGCGACCGAGTGGCTCCTCCGGCGCCCGGTCTATGGCCTGCGACAGGTGCCTCGTGAGTGGCACGGCAATCTGCGTGCTATGCTAGCTGACCTGCTGTTCTTCCCCTCGACTGCAGACCCCTCGCTCTTCGTTCGTGCTGGTCAGACCCTGTTCTACATCCTTGTCTACGTAGACGACCTTGTCTTCGCTTCTGCAGACAGAGACGCACTAGCCTCCGTAAAGGCAGAGCTGCTGAGGAGACACACTTGCACTTACCTAGGAGAGGTGCACCACTACCTTGGCCTGCAGATCTCCAGGGACAGAGCAGCGCACACCATCACTCTCACACAGTCACACTTGGTGCACCAAGTCCTTCAGAGGTCCGGTCTTCAGTTCTCCTCTGCATAGCCCACGCCTCTGCTAGTAGACCACATGCTCTCTGCTCCAATTCCTGAGGAGTCTGTAGAGCCTAGTGGTCCTTACGCAGAGCTGGTGGGTTGCGTCATGTACCTGATAACTTGCACTTGTCCAGATCTCGCATACCCTCTCAGCATCCTAGCAAGCTTTGTGGCCACATGGAAACACCGACCACAGCACTGGCCGGTAGCTAAGAGGGTTTCGCGTTATCTAGCAAGTACATCAGGCATGGGACTTGTGCCAGGAGGACACAGGCCAGTGGTCCTTACTGGGTACCCAGACGCTTCGTGGACAGACGACGATGACACTTTAGCCTTGGTTCTAGTGCCATCTCGTGGAGGTCCACTCGCTCCTCGTTTATTGCCCAGTCTAGTTGTGAGGCTGAGATCTACGTCGGTGCCATGGCGGCACAGGAGCTCCGCTGGATGACTTTCTTGCTCACCGACTTGCAGGCTGGTGAGTAGCCTAGCTCTGCCCTGGTTCTGTACGCTAACAACAGGGCCATGATCCTCCTATGTCAGGAGCCTCGACTTGAGGGCAGAGCGAAGCACATCCAGCTGCGGTACTTCCTCCTGCGCGAGCTACAGCAGCGCCGCTAGGCCCACGTAGTACACTTGGCCTCTGGTGCCAAGACAGCTGATATCTTTACTAAGGTGCTTGTGCCCAAAGATCATCAGCGACACTGTTTGCAGCTTGGTCTATTTCCTGTAGCTCCTCACATGCTCGAACCTTGATTGTGTACTCCTCTTTATATATACCTTCTTGATTGGCCTTGTGTCTGCTGTTCCAGTGGCCGGACTAGTAGTGCCGCCCTGGTTTGCTCTTGTCGAGTTTCTACTCTTGCTGACTGGTCTTTGGACCCCTACCTTAGAGGTTGGACTAGTAGTGCCACCCTTCGTTGCGTGTTCCTTGCTCAGTACTGCCCCTTATCTAGCCTAGGGGGTGTGTCAACTTATACATCTGTTTATATGTAGAAGTTATAGGCTAGATAGGTTTGTGTTCATATGTTTGTGCTACTCTGAGGGTAAGGCCGTTGGGCTAAAATGGTTTACCTAGCTAGTAGAGTAGAGACCCTCTTGTAGACAAATGTTTGGTGGGCTGGAAACGTTACACTCCTGAATATTCACATTTACCGGGGGTCATAATGTAGGTCCAGTTGCACTCCAGAATACTGGACTGGCTCAAAGTGGTTATAGAAAGCACATTGTGTAAGGAATTAGTTATTCCTTACTGAGGCTTGCTACAGGAAGTACGACTCAAACAGTCCTGAATCAACGATAGAGTTCCAGACCTTTCAGTTTGAGCCTCTTAGGCAGGGCTTTAGAAGTCATGACAAAATGCCATGAAATGCTGTATAGGAGGGTGTTTTTTTTTTGTCGTCCTGATTTTTCAGTTTTTGATTTTTCCTAGCCCTGAATTTTAGGGGTTCTCATTTGAGCAGGCCTGAAATATTGTATGTTCTTGTTTTGGTCACCGTGAATTATCACCCTGAACAGATTTCCAGCCTGAAACAGAATCCTACCTGACTAGTTGAGGCGAGCTTGAGTAGCTGTGAGGGGCGTGACTTGTCCTTCGCCAAAATGACGCAGGTGACGCAACCTGGAACAGATGTGAGGGGCGTGATTGGTCCTTCGCCAAAATCACACATGCAGTTTGACGCAAGATGGAGCAGGTGTGAGGGGCGTGACTGGACCATAGACAAAATGACGCAGGTAACGCGAGTTGGAGCAGATGTGAGGGGCGTGATTGGTTATTCGCCAAAATCACGCAGGCAGTCGGATGCGAGTTGGGGCAGGCGTGAGGGGCGTGACTAATCCTTGGTCAAAATTACGCTGGTAGTGTGACAATTTGTACGCAGTGAAGTCCGATCTGATCGAAGGATCAGAAACCAAAAAAATGTGCGTACCTGATTAGTCAGGCTGAAATATTTTGTTTTTTGGCCGGAAAAAACATGCCCTGTCTAACATAATGTGCTAGGTTAATATCCTAACCACCCAAAAAAATCGCCAAGGTTCAACTCTATCATCTCATCTCTGAATATTTTCAGTCCGTATCATTCAGCCTTTGAAAAAAAAAATCCCTGAAAATTTTTTTGCAACATCCAAAACCCGACCCTGAAAAATGGGGGCTCCTGCTGGGGGCAACCTGAGCCAACAGCCCCTCAAAATCCAATCCAAAGCCCTGCTCTTGGGCCTTTCCATACCTCGTTTTGACACATCGAGACCCTTCGACACTTTTCCCGAACCTTCCGATACTACGTCCAGGATCGCCCTAGGTTTCCTATATATTGTATTGTATTTTATTTTATTGTCATTCACTCGTTCAAAGTTTCACCATTGACCTCCGTGCTACTCGGCAGTTCCATTCATTACACTTGGTATTCTGAGCCACTTTCCTCACCCACTGGGCTTCCAAGGTCAGTTTTTTTTTTTTTTTTTTTTTGGAGGGGGAGAAGGCGGATGGCGCTACGGAAGGCACAGTGGTTGTCCTGACGGATGATATGATATGCTTCAACAGCTGCGTTTGCATGGGCTTCTAACGACCATCGACCCGACCCCAAGGGACGAGCAGGATTTGCTCGGCCTTCCCCTCGAGGGCGGTTGTGTCCGTCCTGATTTGGTGAAGTTTTTAAGAGTGTTTCCTAATATGCTGTTCATTTCGGTTGCCGTTTTCGGATTTTTCGGCAAACAGCAACGACGATTCGGATTGGTGTCCGAATGGAGCGAGGAGCTCATCATCAGACGACAAGCACGCGGATATCCCCAGGCGAAGAGGATCTCGTCAGGAGCACGTGTAGCTGACGTGGCTGCATGGTGAAGTGTAACTGATGTCACCAGGTTCGGCGTTTCCGGCAGGCGACACGAAGGTGAAGACGGGATTTCGGATACTATTCAGCAACGTGGCGTTGGAGTTTTCGGCACGACCAAGGATCGCACGACATCAAACATGGGGCTCAGGCACGGAGGAGTTCCGAGGAGTACTGACCTTGGAATTAATTCGCGAGACCTGCTTGCCTGGAGCTGTAATTCGTTTTCCCTGCAGTTTCGAGCTCAGCGAGTCTGGATTCCTGCAGAGGAAGCTATTTTCGTGGTCAGAGATAACACTCCACGATGTACGGAGGACGACCAGCAACTAACCTCGGGTCGAGTTTAAGTGTCATCAGCAGGTCACCGCTAAAAGTCAACGACGAAGAGCTGAAGCAGAGAAGGAGAACGACTAGGAACAGCCAGTAAATTTTTATGGAATCAGCGGCAGACGGATCACCTGACTGATTTGGCTGGGTCGCCCGATTTTCAGCACCACCACCAGGTACCAATTCAGGTTTCAGACTACTCCGACGGTTCTGGCTGAATAAGGGTGAGCCAGCGGATCACCCTGTGCTGGTGTAAGGAATTAGTAATTCCTTACTGAGGCTGCTACAGGGCGTACAACTCGAACAGTCCTGAACCAGCGATAGGGTTCCAGACCTTTCATTTCGAGCCTCCTGGGCCTTACCGGACCTTGCTCCAACATATCGAGGCCCTTCGACACTTTTCCCGAACCTTCCGATATTACGTCCAGGTTCGCCCTAGGTTTCCTACGTATTGTATTGTATTTCATTTTATTGTCATTCACTCGTTCACACTTTCGCCATTGCCCTCCGCGCTACTCGGCAGTTCCATTCATGACACGTTGTCAAGTGAGTCAATAGATGCAAGCACAACCAGGACATACCGTATTCCCCCGTATATAGCACCCTAGGATATTGTAAAAAAATCATTAAAACAAAACAAAACAAAAACACAAAAAACAAAACGAAACAAAAACAAAAAACAAAACCGTAAGGGTAGAAGGTCTCAGAGGAGCTGAAACACTAGAAATGAGAGTACCTGGGGGTTTTAACCTAAAATGTTGTACTCGCTAAGGCATCACCCTATCTAGTCTACAGCAACATATACAAATATGTTTGACACACCCCCTAGACTGGACAAGGGGCAGTGCCTCGCAAGAGACAAGCAACTCAGGGCGGCACTACTAGTCCAACCACAGAGACAAGGGTCCAAAGACCAGTCAACAGGAGTACAAACACGACAAAAGCAAGCCGCGGTAGCACTACTAGTCTGACCACTGGAACAGCAGCCTCAAGGCCAGTCAAGAAGGAATATCTACGAGGAGTACACAATCATGGTCCTAGCAAGTGAGGAGCTACGGGAACTAGACCAAGCTGCAAACAGTGCTGCTGATGATCTTTAGGTGCAAGCACCTTAGTAAAGATATCAGGTGTCTTGGCACCAGAGGCCAAGTGTACTACGTGGGCCTAGCGGCGCTGCTGTAGCTCGCGCAGGAGGAAGTACCGCAGCTGGATGTGCTTCGCTCTGCCCTCAAGTCGAGGCTCCTGACATAGGAGGATCATGGCCTTGTTGTCAGCGTACAGGATCGGGGCAGAGCTGGGCCGCTTACCTAAGTCGGTGAGCAAGAAAGTCATCCAGCGGAGCTCCTGTGCCGCCATGGCACCGGCATAGATTTCAGCCTTACAGCTAGACTGGGCAACAGACAAGGAGCGCATGGACCTCCACGAGATGGCACCCGAACCAAGGCTAAAGCAGTAGCCCTAGGAGGACCTGCATGTCTCACCGTCGTCTGTCCACGAAGCGTCTGGTACCCAGTAAGGACCACTGGCCTGCGTCCTCCCAGCACGAGTCCCATGCCTGATGTACTTGCTAGATAACGTGAAACCCTCTTAGCTGCCGGCCAGTGCTGTGGTCGGTGTTTCCCTGTGGCCACAAAGCTTGCCAGGATGCTGAGAGGGTATGCGAGATCTGGACAAGTGCAAGTTATCAGGTACATGACGCAACCCACCAGCTCTGCGTAAGGACTACTAGGCTCTACAGACTCCTCAGGAATTGGAGCAGAGAGCATATGGTCTACTAGCAGAGGCGTGGGCTATGCAGAGGAGAACTGAAGACCGAACCTCTGAAGGACTTGGTGCACCAAGTGTGACTGTGTGAGAGTGATGGTATGCGCTGCTCTGTCCCTGGAGATCTGCAGGCCAAGGTAGCGGTGCACCTCTCCTAGGTAAGTGCAAGTGTGTCTCCTCAGCAGCTCTGCCTTTACGGAGGCTAGTGCGTCTCTGTCTGCAGAAGCGAAGACAAGGTCGTCTACGTAGACAAGGATGTAGAACAGGGTCTGACCAGCACGAATGAAGAGCGAGGGGTCTGCAGTCGAGGGGAAGAACAGCAGGTCAGCTAGCATAGCACGCAGAGTGTCGTGCCACTCACGAGGCGCCTGTCGCAGGCCGTAGACTGGGAGCCAGAGGAACCACTCGGTCGCAGGAGGGAAGGTACCGATGAAGCCCTGTGGACGGCGCAGGTAGACCTGCTCGTGTAGGCTGGCATGAAGAAACGCTGTGGAGAAGTTTGAGGGAGTGTAGCTCGTAGTCACGCTGTGCTGCTACGTGTAGCAGCGCCCAGAGAGTAGTCATCTTTTCGGGGTTAGGGCGAAGGTCTGAAAGAAGTCCACACCCTCACGCTGACTAAAGCCTCTAGCCACGTAGCGCGCCTTGAACACCGGCGGCTCTCCAGGTGGGCGCTTCACCTTGAAGAGCCACCGGCCATCGACTACGTTCACCCCAGGTGGGGGAACTGCGTCGGTATAGGTGCCGGTGGATCTCCAAGATGCCATCTTCTGCTCCATGGCAGCTATCCACTGAGAGGCCCAGGGTCCCGAGGTTGCCTCAGCGCAAGTGCGAGGGGTCGGGATGCCAAGTGCGTCTGGGTCACCCTCAGGGACTAGTAGCATGGAACAGAGATGGGGAGCGACCTCAGACACGAATGCGAGCTCGTACTGTCTGTCCTCTAGGACGTCACTGCCAAGGGCAGGAGCACCCCCGACGGACGGAGGACAGACAGGGTCAGAGACCAACGCGGTGGCGTAGTCAAGGCGGTGGGTAGAGGCGAAGTCAGCGACTGCAGCGACAAGAGCTTCAAGACTGGAGACGGGAATGGACGGGTCGGTAACGAGGGAGGTAAGGACTCGAGGAACAAGAGGACGAGCGGCACGAAGGTAGTCAGACAGAGGAGGAGGAGCGACAATGAGCCACGACGGAGGAGGCGAGGGGAGGAGGGAAGGACGAGACACGTGGGAACGGAGTAACATGGGATGAGAGCGCTAGACAAGAGAGACAGGACGAGCATGAGAGGGACGGCGAGACCAGAAGTGGGACGGAGGCGTCGGTTCAGGAGACACAAGAGGAGTTACAGGAGGAGAACGAGGGGGGAAACGAGCCGGGGACAAGTACAGCGGAGGAAACACAAGGCCGTAGACATGCAGAGTAGGCGGCGGCTGGAAAGGCATGGGCGGGTTGTTAGGGGAGGGAAGGCCGAGCAGGCGAAGGGCAGACACCTGCGACGAGTGCTGCTGCTGCTGCTCCACACCGACACCACGACCGCTAGCTACACCACGGCTACCTCCGGAACACTCCACTCCAGCACCCCCAGAACGAGAACCCTCTTCAGCAGTGGTGCCACCCCCGGGATCGTTGTGACAAGCCACGACAAGAAACCCAGGACTAACACCCTCCTCAACGCCCGCAACCCCATCCACCCCATTCTGTTGCGGGGAGTCCGGTAGGGTGTACGACTAGGTGATGCCCTCCGCACGACATTACTTTCCAAGCTGACCAGAGGCAAACTCGCCGCCACGGTCGGAGTGGAGACACAGCATAGGGAGACCGTGGTGGAGGCATGCAGCTACGACCCACGGGATAACAACGGCAGGCACGTCGGCCTTCCCCTCCAAGGGAAACGCTGTAGTGTAGCGCATGTAGTCGTCAACGAGCACGAGAGAGTGGCACTCGCGACGCAGTCCAGGGACGGGGGCTGGGCCCCAGACGTCCTGGTGTAGGGTCTGGAGTGGCGCGGTGGTAAGGCAAAGCAAGAAGGAATGAGGGGCATGGTGCAGTAGGCTCTCAATGCAGGGAGTGCACGGCGGCGTAGGAGAGGGAGGGAGGGCAGGGAGCGATGCAGGGAGACCTAGGATGAGACCGTGCTAAGACATGTGACCCAGACGCGGGAGTACGTGGTGACCTAGGCGGTGGTGCCACAGAAGCAACGAGTAAGTGAGCGACCAACACGAGCAAGCCGCAGCAACCTGGGTACACGCAGGACCCCGGGAGGACGTGCCCACCAAGGGGGAAGCAGTGTTTAGCGTAAACAGACCAGACACCGGGTCCCGGGGGAACATTGCAAGGGGGGCACCTAAGGCGGCCTCGGTACAGACAGCATACCGCTCGTGACCAGGGAACATAGTGGTGACGCCGAGGTACTGAAGACAGCCGACACCAACTAGGTTCCTGGAGAAAGGGATGTGCGAGCCTGTAAGAGAACCCGAGGGAACCGTTGGACAGATAAGGGTAGTGTAGCTAAAGGCAATGACAGGACCAGAGGAGGGGTCAGCAAGTGCGACAGCGACAGGCGCTGCAAGCGGCGTGAGTGTGGCGTGGTCACGGAAGATGCAGGCAAATGCACCAGAGTCAAGCGTAAAGGACAGCAAAGCATAAGGTGCGGCCAGAAGAGGAGCGAGCATGGAGGCTAGGCTAGACAAGGCAGAAGGTCCTACGCCTGACGCAGCAGGGGAGTCTATACTACACACAGGTAACACAGCTAAACTAGGCAACACAGGACAATAAGATCCCGGCACACTAGAAGCATCAGCATACAGAAAATGCAGGGCAGAACAAATCTGATCCATATCTAAGTCAACGTTAGGCACACTGTGGCGCAGTAGACTGGGCCAGTTGGGAAGTTTCGGGGCCGGGCCGAAGTGGCGACAAAAGAGGTCGTCGATGTGGCAAAAGCAGCGGGTGGTCGGGTGCGGGCGACGACACACAGTGCCGTGGAGGGGGCCAGTCTGGAGCTGGTACTGGCAGCTCACAGCACCGAGGCTGCCGGCCGACGCCGAGCTGCGAGGGCCGGCACCACGGCCACCACCGCCCGAGGCTCCTAGCCACCCCGGCGAGAGGCGAGCCCACGACTGCTGCTGCTGCGGGAGCTGCAGCTATTGCTGCTCCTGGGCACCAGCCCCGATCCCCTCATCGGACCCACTGTTCCCGCCACCACCACCAACACCACCACCATCACCACCATCCCCGCCACCACGCCCTCCCTTGGGGCCACGATGGCCCCGACACGGGCGCGGCTGCGGTGACGCCATAGTCGCGGTCTCAGCGGCAGGGGAAGTTGCAACGACCGCGGCTGAAACGTCAGTGTACGTGCACTGGTAGGTCGCACACCCCTGAAAGATACGGACTGCTGTAGTGCCGCTCGACTGAGCGATAGTGCGCTGGCAAGTCTCTATCTCAGACAGGGCGGTGACCAAGGCGGTAAGGGTGAGGTCACCTGGGTTCTGACTATGGAAGTGGTCGCGAGCAGTGGCTAAGCGGTTTGGAAGGCGCATGGTTATGAGGTACAGCGTAGCGCAGAACGGCGGAGGGAAGGCAGTGAGCTGGGCGTCAGTGCTAGCGGCGCGGTAGCTAGCCTCTAGTGCATGGAGGTGAGTGGCTAGGTCAGCGACAGTGGGGAAAGCGGCAAGATTAGGGAACAGCATAGGGAGGATCAGGCGGCCAGCCGAGGCGGAGGCGGGCGTGGAGTAGCGCGCAACAACTCCATCTAAGAAATCGTGGGCATTCGCGACAACAGTGAAGCACGGACGCTCAGACAAGGGAAGAGCATGACTAATGGCTAGCTGCACTACGGCATCACGGGAATCCCAGACAGTACAAGCAAGCGCAGCAGCAGAAAAGGCCTCACACTGAGCAGTGGTGGGGTCAGCAGGGAGGGGATCAGGCGCGGGGGGGCGGGGAAGCAAGCCATCAACATGCATGGCGAGGGAGTGTCCATCGTGGCGCTGACCAGTGCCTATTTTTCAGGAGTAAATTACTCTGATTCTCTGATTTTCAGAGTTGATTTTGTGTACCACCCTTACGCCTCTGGGTAAAATTTTGAGATTATACGTTTTCTCTGATACGCCAGGGTTTTCTTCTGTACCACCCTGAGGGGTTTACTGTAAGGGGGATACCCTGGATTTTCTTGTACCCCTGTCCATATATGCCCCCTTGTTCACGCGGACCGCCGAGCTGGCCCACGTCATATACCTCCGGATTTTCGTGTACCCCCCTATCTACATACGTGGCCCCATACCATATCCCCGCCGTATTCACGCGGACCGCCCAGCTGGCCCACGTCACATGATGACTGTCTCGCCCTTGTTGGCATATTCCATGATCCCTATTGGACACATCTTTCCTTGTGCCTCCCTTTTTCCAAGCCCTCTCTAGCCCCACTCCCCCACTTTAGCCTCTCTCACAGCATTCGCGTACGGTATCTTCGTTCCTCCCCTTAGTCGATTTTTCAGCAAACGCCCCCTCTCATTACCAGGGTCCGCCATGCCTAGGGCGGTTGATCTCGATGACGGCATCAGTGGTGGGAAGAATCCACGCCCCTGGCGCTCGCTAAGTGCCATGCCCTAACAACCCTGCTAGCATACTAGCAGAACATACCACACAACATCACATACTACGAGTGGCCGCCAATTCCGCCCCTGCTGCAACTACTACGAGTGACGCCAATTCTATTGGCTGCTGCCGTCCATGGGACGATCGCTGCTGCTACTGCTGTGCATAGTGGGATCGTAGCTGCTGCTGTTAAGTGATGGAATTTCCGCGTAGACTGCTGTTGTTAGTTGCAAGTGCCACAATTTTCACTCATGTTGTTATATGTGACGAGATGAGATTGCCATCACTGTTAACGCAACCAGTGACACGATTGTTGCTCACGTTGCTTATGTGTGTGTGACAGGATCGCCACTACCGCTGTTGCTGCTGTGGGTAATGAGTTCCTGCTGCTTGCTGCAACGGCAGCGCAGGGTGAGATTGCATCAGTTGCTACTACAGGTGACAAGTTTCTGCAGCTGCCACAGTTACGAATGTCAAAAATCTGCCTGCTGCTACTAGTGTGTATGGCATGATGCTGATGATGCTGATGAGTGAATGAAGAAATCTAATGCTGTATTTTATTGCAAGAGCACCTGCCCCCCTAGATCCACGGTCCCTAATAACACACACTGTTAAGAAGGTGAAATTATGGCACCCTGACTTGTCAGAGTAAAAAACTCCGAAACGTAGGGTTACCCTGATGCCTCAGGGTAAATGTGGAGGACCACTCTGGCTTTCAGAGTAGTGGGGAAAGTAACTTCCAGATTTCAGAGTAGTGAAAATCCTAAGATCAGCACTGGCGCTGACCTGTGAGGTGACATCGGAGATCGATCAGCCAGGCGGCGAAGTCGATCGCGTGCCCCTCCGCGTTCAGGCGAAGTACAGAGTCCGACATCGTGCGACAGCTGCAACACAGCTGCACGGCGGCACAGCGACACTGCGGCACAACTACACAGCGGCATGGCGACACAGCGGCGCGACGGCAGAACTCCCCGGCAGGAAGACTGAGCGGAAGGCCGAGCGGGGTTCACAGGGCCAGCAGAGCGCGGCGGGCCGGCCGAGCGCAAAGAAGGCCGGTGAGGCGCGATGGGCCGGCGGGACGCAAAAGGGCCGGCGGGACGCAAAAGGGCCGGCGGGGCGCTAGGCCCGGATGGGGAGCGGAACGGACCAGCGGGGCGCAAGGGCCGGGTGGGGCGCGAGGAGCCGGCGGGGCGCGTAAGGGACCAGCGGGGCTCGAGGGGTCGGCAATGCGCTAAGGGACCAGCGGCGCGCGAGGGGCCGGCGGGGCGCTAAGGGCCGGCGGGGCGCAGAAGGGACCAGCTGGGCACTAGGGCCGGGAGGGGCGCGAGGGGCCGGCGGGGCGCGTAAGGAACCAACGGGGCGCGCTAGCGGGTTTGGCAGGGCGTGTAAGGGACCAACGGGGCGCACTAACGGGGCCGGCAAGGCGCGTAAGGGACCCGTGGGGCGTGCGAGGGGTCGGCGGGGCGCTAAGGGCCGGCGGGGCGCGTAAGAGACCAGCGGGGCGCGAGGGGCCGGTGGGGCGCTAATGGATCAGCGGGCGCGCGAGTGGTCGGCGGGGCGCTAAGGGCCGGCGGGGCGCTAGGGCCAGGCGGGGCGCAGGGGGGGACCAGCGGGGCGCAAGGGCCAAGCAGGGTGCAAGGGGCGCGAAGGGATCAGCAGGCACGCAAGGGGTCGCCGGGGCGCTAAGGGCTGGCTGGGCTCTAGGGCCAGGCGGGGCGCGCTGATGGGGCTGGAGGGGCTGGCCGGGCACTGAGGACTAGCGGGGTGCGCTAAGGCCAGTAGGGCGCGCCAAGGGAACGGCGGGGCGCTAGGCTAGAGTGGGCGGAGCTAACCTACTATGATACCATCTCAGAGAAGCAGAGTGACTAGAACAGGGTAGTACAGGGGAGGATATGAACACAAACCTATCCAGTCTACGACTTCTATATATAAACATGTAGACATCTGTGTTGGAAATACCTCGAGGACTTAGCGTTTCCGAAGTGTAACACTACACTCGAGGAAAGTCTTATCGAGTACGCGAGTCAACGGAGGTTACACGAGGAGGTTGGACGAAAGAATATCAAAGGACGAAGGGACTTGAAGGGTCGCAACCGGAGGTTGCGACTGACCGTTGCGACTGCAAGGATGGTAACCGAACCGACGATCGAGTCGCTGTGCGACTCGATAACCGTTCCTTCAACTGTATTCTACAACTGCTCTATTTCCTATTCTCTATATATTCCTGTATGCTTGCTTCTTTTAATCAATCACTTGCTCTCACATACTAGTGCAAGGGTTCAACTACTCAACACTTCCGCTGCACTATTCAAGCATCTTGTACAAGTGGGACTTAGTCTCTGAAAAGATCCCAAGATGGTATGAGAGCTGGTCAGAGACCAAACTCCCATCAATGACATTCTATCTACACTCAGCACATCAGAACTTCATCGATTACAAGTCATGGACAACAAGGGCAAGAAGTCTTCTACGGGCTCACCCAGTGGCCAGGACACTCAACCCGGCATCTCGGGGTATTAGAAAAGGACGCTCTTCTCACAACGAGCGGCCAGGAGCTTCGACGACCCCGCGCACGATGCTTCACGTGCCCTGAAGCTGATCTTCCCCACCAACCCTTCCCGTCGCACCACAATCCAAGCGCACCTGCATACGCACCGATGGAAAAAGTTTACAGCGACATTTTAAATATGCCTGGAGACGACAGTGAAGCAGAGCACAACTATGTCATCACGTTCATCGACGCAGCAACGCGATATGTCTGGCACTACACCCTCAAGACACGTGATCAAGCGTTCGAAGCCTTCACGACGTGGCTCCCCATCGCTGAACGAGAATCGGGCTCCCAACTCAAGAGCTTCCAGTCAGACGGGGCACTGAAGCAGCAGTCACAAAGGTTCAAGAGCTATCTGGCAGAAAGAGGCATCAGACGCCTGGTGTCTCTGCCCTACGCTCATCAGCAGCAGGGGGTCGCAGAGAGGATGAAATAGACATTGCAAACGACGATGCGAAAGCTGCTCCTGGGGATGCGACTGCCCAACACACTGTGGCCTGACGCGATGACGCATGCAGTCCACCTGCACAATTTGCTGTCCTCGGCGTCACTTCCCAACAACGCATCACCGCACCTGCTGTGGACAGGAGAACAGGGCAGCACAAAATTACTTCGAGTTTTCGGCTGCATGGTACAGTACAGACCCCACACAGCCCGAGCAGGACGATTCTCTCAACGAGCACGGTGGGGATTACACCTCGGCATCGCAAAACATTTCCAGGCATGGAAACTTCTCGACATTCATGACAAAAGCACCGTGGCCTCACGTGATGTGATTTTCTACGAGCGACTGACACTGCAGCATTACCTGGACAAAATCGCCAACATAGAAGACCCCACCGACGACTTCGAAGGCCATCGGTCCTTCGCCGACCGTGCTGCCGAAGCTGACGCAGCAGAAGAAGACGTACCTGAAGCCTCGGAAGCTGCCGGACCACTCCCTTACTTCTCCGTGCCCGTTCCACTCGACGACGACAATCCTCTCGATAGTAACAACCTCGACACTTATTACCACTTTGCTGACCAATGTTACGCCACACCTCAACCGATCGACACCAATATCTCCGAACGCATCGGACCTAATTTCTCACCTGACCCAGAGGACGGAGACGAAGCAGCTTATCCCGAGAATGACAATTCCCCTCGACACACACCCACCGGCCTGCAGATACTTGGTCTATGGGTCGCCGTTCAGAGCCCGCCGCCCCCATCACTGCGCGAGCCAACGACTCTGTCGCAGGCTCTGGGGGGGGAACACAAGGCGAAATGGAAGGAAGCAATGGAAAAGGAACTGAAGGCCCTGCAAGACCGACATACGTGGAAGCTGGTACCTACAACAAAAACCAACGGGAAGAATGTGCTCTCAGGGAAATGGGTGTACCGCATCAAGACTAATGCGGATGGCTCCATCGACCGCTTCAAAGCTCGCTGGGTCGTACGAGGATTCGACCAGCGATACGGAACCGACTATACAGAGGCATTCGCCCCAGTCTCCCGACATACCTCCCTGCGCATCCTACTCGCCGTCGCGGCCACGAAAAAAACTACCACTTCGCCAGATCGATGTCGCCAACGCCTTCCTGTACGCACCCGTGGACGCCGAAATCTTCGTCGAGCAGCCCCACGGATTCATCGATGATCTCACAAAAGTGTGCATGCTGGTAAAATCCCTCTACGGAATCAAACAAGCCCCGCGGCTCTGGCAGCAGCACCTTCATGGCCGCCTCGTCAGGATCGGCTTCCTACAGCTATCGCACGATCAAGGAATGTACCGACTACAGAAGGAGGGGGATTTCGTCATACTCATCGTCTACGTCGATGACCTGCTCTACGTCGGCTCCACTACCGACGTCATCACATGGTTCGAAGGGAAGCTAAGGAGTGACTTAACACTCACGGTGTCAGACACCGTGAGCCAGTACCTAGGTCTGAACGTCGTCGAAGATGAATCGGCGTTCTACCTACACGCCGGAAAGTACGCAGGCAATGTCGCGAAAAAGTTCGGACTAACGCCAGTCGCAGTCGCGACTCCCTATCGCTACGGGAACAACAGCGACACCTCCGCAACACTTCCCGCGAAGCAAATCCAGGAATATCAACAGAAGCTCGGCTGTCTACTGTTCGCAGCAGTAACCTGCCGACCGGACCTGTCCTACAGCGCAAGCCAACTGGCGACACACCTGAAGCAGCCGGAGCAAGAGGATCTCGATGAGCTGAATCGGGCACTACTCTACTTCGTCTCTACGCCGACGACCGGACTTACCTACAGCAAAGGGACGCCATCGTCCGTACAACTACTCGGCTATGTCGACGCCGACCACGCGGGAGATAGGGAGAATCGTCGCTCCAGAACGGGCTACATCTACCGACTAGAGCCTATCGGTACTATCTCCTGGCAATCGAGTAAGCAGGAACTAATCGCGCTATCCTCGGCTGAAGCGGAATACATCGCCCTCTGCTCTGCAACCAAAGAAGGACTTAATCTGCGGGAGCTGCTCGAGGAAGCGAAAATTGCGACCATGCCCGCCTTCTCGTTATTCTGCGACAACCAATCCGCGATCAAAATCGCGAACAAAAACGGGTTCGCCAATCGAACTAAGCACATCGCTCTGCGGTATTTCTTCGTCAAGGATGTGTTAAAGTGAGAACGAATAATGACTAGAAGTGGAAACCTAGAACAAATACTAGTTGGTTGTACTCACTAGAAGCGTACCTCAGTCTAGCCTATAACTTCTACATAGATAATATGTATAAGTTGACACACCCCCTAGGCTAGACAAGGGGTGAAACTAAACAAGAAGCAAACAGCTCAGGGCGGCACTACTAGTCCAACCACTGAGGCAGGGGTCTGGCGACCAGTCAGCAAGAATACAAACAAAACTGAAGCAAGCCAGGATGGCACTACTACTCCAGCCACTGGAGGTAAGGCCACAAGGCCAGTCTGACAAGCATATATAATAGAGAGTACACAATCAGGATCCTAACAGGGGAGCAGCTACAGGAACAAGACCAAGCTGTACACAGTGCCGCTGATGATCTTTAGGCGCAAGCGCCTTAGTAAAGATATCAGCTGTGTTGGCACCTGAGGCCAAGTGAACTACACGGGCCTGGCGGCGCTGCTGTAGCTCGCGCAGGAGGAAGTACCGCAGCTGGATATGCTTCGCTCTGCCCTCAAGCCGAGGCTCCTGACACAGGAGTATCATGGCCCTGTTGTCAGCGTACAGGACCGGGGCAGAGCTAGGCCGCTCACCTAAGTCTGTGAGCAAGAAGGTCAGCCAGCGGAGCTCCTGTGCCGCCATGGCACCAGCGTAGATCTCAGCCTCACAGCTAGACTGAGCCACAGACGACGAGCGGGTGGATCTCCAAGAGATAGCACCCGAACCAAGGCTGAAACAGTAGCCCTGCGACGACCTGAGCGTCTCAGCGTCGTCTGCCCAAGAAGCGTCTGTGTGTCCAGTAAGGACCACTGGCCTGCGTCCTCCTAGCACTAAACCCATGCCTGATGTACTAGCAAGATAACGCAAAACCCTCTTAGCGGCAGACCAGTGCTGAGGTCGGTGTCTGCGTGTAGCCACAAAGCGAGCCAGGATGCTGAGAGGGTATGCGAGATCTGGGCGAGTGCAAGTCATCAGGTACATGAGGCAACCCACCAGCTCTGCGTAGGGGCCACTGGGCTCTACTTGCTCCTCAGGAACGGGAGCAGAGAGCCCATGGTCTACGGGTAGAGGTGTGGGCTGTGCGGAGGAGAACTGAAGACCGAACCTCTGAAGGACCTGACGCACCAAGTGTGACTGGGTCAGAGTGATGGTGCGTGCTGCTCTGTCCCTAGAGATCTGCAGGCCAAGATAGCGACGCAGCTCTCCAAGGTCAGTGTAGGTGTGTCTCTTCAGCAGCTCAGCCTTCACAGAGGCCAGTGCGTCCCTGTCAGGAGTAGCGAAGACCAGGTCGTCTACGTAGACAAGGATGTAGAACGGAGTCTGGCCGGAACGCACAAACAGTGAAGGGTCAGCAGAGGACGGAAAGAACTGCAGGTCTGCTAACGTGGCACGTAGCGTGTCGTGCCACTCGCGGGGAGCCTGACGCAGGCCGTAGACCGGGCGCCTGAGAAGCCACTGGGTTCCAGGAGGGAAGGTACCAGTGAAGCCCTGTGGTCGGCGCAGGTAGACCTGCTCGTGTAGGCTGCCCTGAAGAAAGACAGTAGAGAAGTCGAGGGAGTGAAGCTCATAGTCACGCTGTGCTGCTACATGTAGCAGCGCCCGAAGAGTGGTCATCTTCGGGGTCGGGGCGAAGGTCTGGAAGAAGTCAACCCCCTCGCGCTGACTGAAACCTCTGGCCACGTAGCGCGCCTTGAAGACAGGCGGCTCTCCAGGGGAGCGCTTCACCTTGAAGAGCCACCGACCATCGACTACGTTCACCCCAGGCGGGGGAACTGCGTCGACGTAAGTGCCGGTGGACCTCCAAGATGCCATCTCCTGCTCCATGGCAGCTATCCACTGAGAGGCCCAAGGTCCCGAGGTGGCCTCAGCGTAGGTGCGAGGGGTCGGGATGTCGAAGGCGTCTGGGTCACCCTCAGGGACTAACAGCATGGAGCAGAGATGGGGAGCAACCTCGGAAAGGAAAGCCAGCTCGTACTGCCTGTCCTCTAGGACGTCACTGCCAAGGGCAGGAGCACCCCCGACGGACGGAGGACGGGCGGGGTCAGAGACCAGAGCGGTAGCGTAGTCAAGGCGACGGGTAGAGGCGAAGTCAGCGACAGCAGCAACAAGCGCGTCAAGGCGCGAGACAGGAACAGCAGGGTCGGTAACAAGAGAGGCAAGGACCCGAGGGACAAGGGGACGAGCAGCACGGAGGTAGTCAGAGAACGGAGGAGGTGCAACAGCAAGCGACGAGGGAGGAGGCGACGGGAGGAGGGGAGGACGAGACGAGCGGGAACGGAGCAACATAGGGTGGGTGGGCAGGACAGGAGAGACGGGACGAGCACGGGAGGGACGGCGAGCCCAAACGTGAGACGTAGGCGCGACGGGGCTAGGGTGGCGCGACAGGGCTAGGGTGGCGCGACAGGGCCCAGGAGGGGCGCGACGGGGCTAGGAGGCGCGACGGGGCCCAGGAGGGGCGCGACATGGCTAGGAGGTGCGACGGGGCTAGGAGGCGCGACGTGGCCTAGCTAGGGTACGGGCGGAAGCGGTAGGTGGGGGATGCTAACCTACGCGTGATACCATGTTAAAGTGAGAACGAATAATTACTAGAAGTGAAAACCTAGAACAAATACTAGTTGGTTGTACTCACTAGAAGCATACCTCAGTCTAGCCTATAACTTCTACATAGATAATATGTATAAGTTGGCAGGATGAGATCACGAAGGGGAGACTTCAACTCAGTTACTGCCCCACGACAGAAATGGCTGCAGATTACCTGACGAAGAAACTGGCAAAGGCAAAGTTCGATTACTGCATTCTGCTGACCGGGCAGATAAACGTCACCGAGTCCGGACACGTCAGCACTCCAGAAACGAAGGGGGGTGTTGGAAATACCTCGAGGACTGAAGCGTTTCTGAAGTGTAACACTACACTCGAGGACAGTCTTATCGAGTACGCGAGTCAACGGAGGTTACACGAGGAGGTTGGACGAAAGAATACGAAAGGACGAAGAGACTTGAAAGGTCGCAACCGGAGGTTGCAACTGACCGTTGCTACTGCAAGGATGGTAACCGAACTGACGATCACTGTGCGACCTCGATAACCGTTCCTTCAACTGTACTCTACAACTGCTCTATTCCCTATTCTCTACATATTCCTGTATGCTTGCTTCTTTCAATCACTTGCTCTCACAGTACTAGTGCAAGGGTTAAACTACTGCACTACTCAAGCATCTTGTACAAGTGGGACTTTTCAGAAAAGATCCCAAGGGCTTTTCTCAGCCCAACAATCTGCTTGCTAAGATAGTTCTAATGTACATACAGGTCACACCCTTGCTACTAGGGTAATAATCAGTCCTCTAAAATGCAACGCACATTGCTCCCCCTAGTCCAGCTTGACCTACGTGAGGAGAAACCGCATCTGGGCGACCCTCCGGCGATTGTAAGTGGGAAGATCTGAGTCCACACCAACTCGCACACCCTTCTCATTACCAGCACCAAACCCCTTTCACCAAACCCCTTTCAGCACCACTGGTGAATCGAGGCATCGATCATCAACGTCACCAAGAACTGCTGATAGCCATTTATATGGCAAAAAAAGAGAACCAGAAAAACGTTTTCAATTTAGGGAATGTACACATCCATTTACGTAAGATGCGGATCCACAAGTACTATCATTTAAAGCCCCCACTGGTAGCCGTTGTTAGCGACGGCGAGAAGGGCGAAGCCGAAAGCGTGTCCAAGAGCGCCCCATGCAAGGGTGTCAGCAAGGGTGAAGCCAGCGGGGTCGTTGGTCTTGGTGAAAAGCTCGGCCTCCTCCGCACCGGAGCTACCGGCAGCGGCGTGGGACACACCGTTCTGCACGGGGAGACCCGCCCGCTTCAGGGAGTTCTTGTGGTAGTCGTTGAAGCCAAAGCGGCCGGCGGCCAGAAGCAGGGCTGTGGCACCGCAGATCACGGGCGCGGCGTCAATCGCGCAGGTGGTGCGAGCCTTGGACACAGCGAAGCTGGTCTTGGTCTTCAGGCTGGAGGCCTTCTGGGGAAGGGCCTTCAGGCCGGAGAACTGAGACACGGAGAGGGAGGCCTGGACGGCAGCCATGGCTTCAGGTGTGTGGATGCAGCGGTTCTGGGAGCAGCTGCAAAGTTTTGGGAGCTGATGTGTGCGTTCAGCTTACTCAGAGAGCTGAAGAGTTCACTTTGTGTGAGTCCTGAGATGGGAGGGGACGGAACCGGCCCGTGCGACAGCGTGGCACGCCTGGCGAAGGACTCAGTCAGTGCGATGATTTCCGGGCTTGTGGGTGGGTCAGCGCGAGATTTCTGGTTATCCTGAATCTGCCAATGAGGATCCTGAAGAACGGAATCGCGCGCAGGTTGGGGGAATGAGGGGCCACCAGCTGGATTCACCAGATCCATGGTTCGTCGCCTTACCGACGCACTCCTGTCGATTCGCAGATACCCACGAACTAGAAGTTACAATAGTTGAGTTTCGTACAAACATACACGAACATGGCTTGTAGAACATTAAATTGGCTTATATCTCCACCTTGAATGGATGATTTTGCATTCTCACCTTTGACGAGGGGTGAGGCAATGTCCAGTCGGGGGCTAGGCAGATCCATGCACTGGTGCCTATGCCATCACATCCCGTCAAAATGAAAGTACTAGAATGGCATATATGGTGCTCCTACGTTTTGAGAGCAAACTGTTTCTCCATGAAAGAATTTGAAAGGTGTGCAGGAGACTAAGTATAGAATCTGCAGACACAAGTACTTGAAGTAGAAAGTAACACTGGAAGTACCACTAGTAACTACCAATATTAACAAGTTGTAACTGTCAACTTATACATATTATCTATGTAGAAGTTATAGGCTAGACTGAGGTATGCTTCTAGTGAGTACAACCAACTAGTATTTGTTCTAGGTTTCCACCTCTAGTAATCATTCGTTTCTACGTTAACATGGTATCACGCTTAGGTTAGGATCCCCCCGCCTACCGCTTCCGCCCGTCGCGCCTCCTAGGCCCCGTCGCGCCCCCTAGGCCCCGTCGCGCCCCCCCTGGGCCCCGTCGCGCTCGTTAGGCCCCGTCGCGCCCCCCCTGGGCCCCGTCGTGCCCACTGGGTCCCGTCGCGACCCCTAGGCCCTAACGCGCCCCCGCTGGGCCCCGTTGCGCCTCCTAGGCCCCGTCGCGCCCCCCCATGGGCCCCGTCGAGCCCGCTGAGCCCCGTCGTGCCTCCTAGGCATCGTCGCGCCTCCTAAGCCCCGTCGCGTCCCCCCCCTCTGGGCCCCGTCGCGCCCGTTCGGCCCCGTCGCGCCCCTCCTAGGCCCCGTCGCGCCCGCTGGGCCCCTTCGCGCTTCCTAGGCCCCGTCGCGCCTGCTAGGCCCCGTCGCGCCCCCCCTGGGCCCCGTCGCGCCCGTTAGGCCCCGTCGCGGCCCCCCTGGGCCCCGTCGTGCCCGCTGGTCCCCGTCGCGACTCCTCGGCCCCGTCGCGCCCCCCCTGGGCCCCGTCGTGCCCGCTGGGCCCCGTCGCGCCCCTTAGGCCCCGTCGCGCCCGCTGGCCCCTGTCGCGCCTGCTGTTAGCTCACTGCCCGCACTGTCCCCTGTGTCTTCCTCGGTTTCCCCCTGGACTCGTCTGACTGGCTTTCCTGCCCACCCACCCTATGTTGCTCCGTTCCCACTCGTCTCGTCCTCCCCTCCTCCCGTCCCCTCCTCCCTCGTCCCTTGCTGTTGCACCTCCTCCGTTCTCTGACTACCTCCGTGCTGCTCGTCCCCTTGTCCCTCGGGTCCTTGCCTCTCTTGTTACCGACCCTGCTGTTCCTGTCTCGCGCCTTGACGCGCTTGTCGCTGCTGTCGCTGACTTCGCTTCTACCCGCCGCCTTGACTACGCTACCGCTCTGGTCTCTGACCCTGCCCGTCCTCTGTCCGTCGGGGGTGCTCCTGCCCTTGGCAGTGACGTCCTAGAGGACAGGCAGTACGAGCTGGCTTTCCTTTCCGAGGCTGCTCCCCATCTCTGCTCCATGCTGTTAGTCCCTGAGGGTGACCCAGACGCCTTCGACATCCCGACCCCTCGCACCTACGCTGAGGCCACCTCGGGACCTTGGGCCTCTCAGTGGATAGCTGCCATGGAGCAGGAGATGGCATCTTGGAGATCCACCGGCACTTACGTCGACGCAGTTCCCCCGCCTGGGGTGAACGTAGTCGATGGTCGGTGGCTCTTCAAGGTGAAGCGCCCCCCTGGAGAGCCGCCTGTCTTCAAGGCGCGCTACGTGGCCAGAGGTTTCAGTCAGCGCGAGGGAGTTGACTTCTTCCAGACCTTCGCCCCGACCCCGAAGATGACCACTCTTCGGGCGCTGCTACACGTAGCAGCACAGCGTGACTACGAGCTTCACTCTCTCGACTTCTCTACTGCCTTTCTTCAGGGCAGCCTACACGAGCAGGTCTACCTGCGCCGACCACAGGGCTTCACTGGTACCTTCCCTCCTGGGACCCAGTGGCTTCTCAGGCGCCCGGTCTACGGCCTGCGTCAGGCTCCCCGCGAGTGGCACGACACGCTACGTGCCACGTTAGCAGACCTGCAGTTCTTTCCGTCCTCTGCTGACCCTTCACTGTTTGTGCGTTCCGGCCAGACTCCGTTCTACATCCTTGTCTACGTAGACGACCTGGTCTTCGCTACTCCTGACAGGGACGCACTGGCCTCTGTGAAGGCTGAGCTGCTGAAGAGACACACCTACACTGACCTTGGAGAGCTGCGTCGCTATCTTGGCCTGCAGATCTCTAGGGACAGAGCAGCACGCACCATCACTCTGACCCAGTCACACTTGGTGCGTCAGGTCCTTCAGAGGTTCGGTCTTCAGTTCTCCTCCGCACAGCCCACACCTCTACCCGTAGACCATGGGCTCTCTGCTCCCGTTCCTGAGGAGCCAGTAGAGCCCAGTGGCCCCTACGCAGAGCTGGTGGGTTGCCTCATGTACCTGATGACTTGCACTCGCCCAGATCTCGCATACCCTCTCAGCATCCTGGCTCGCTTTGTGGCTACACGCAGACACCGACCTCAGCACTGGTCTGCCGCTAAGAGGGTTTTGCGTTATCTTGCTAGTACATCAGGCATGGGGTTAGTGCTAGGAGGACGCAGGCCAGTGGTCCTTACTGGGCACACAGACGCTTCTTGGGCAGACGACGCTGAGACGCTCAGGTCGTCGCAGGGCTACTGTTTTAGCCTTGGTTCGGGTGCTATCTCTTGGAGATCCACTCGCTCGTCGTCTGTGGCTCAGTCTAGCTGTGAGGCTGAGATCTACGCTGGTGCCATGGCGGCACAGGAGCTCCGCTGGCTGACCTTCTTGCTCACAGACTTAGGTGAGCGGCCTAGCTCTGCCCCGGTCCTGTACGCTGACAACAGGGCCATGATACTCCTGTGTCAGGAGCCTCGGCTTGAGGGCAGAGCGAAGCATATCCAGCTGCGGTACTTCCTCCTGCGCGAGCTACAGCAGCGCCGCCAGGCCCGCGTAGTTCACTTGGCCTCAGGTGCCAACACAGCTGATATCTTTACTAAGGCGCTTGCGCCTAAAGATCATCAGCGGCACTGTGTACAGCTTGGTCTTGTTCCTATAGCTGCTCCCCTGTTAGGATCCTGATTGTGTACTCTCTATTATATATGCTTGTCAGACTGGCCTTGTGGCCTTACCTCCAGTGGCTGGACTAGTAGTGCCACCCTGGCTTGCTTCAGTTTTGGTTGTATTCTTGCTGACTGGTCTCCAGACCCCTGCCTCAGTGGTTGGACTAGTAGTGCCGCCCTGAGCTGTTTGCTTCTTGTTTAGTTTCACCCCTTGTCTAGCCTAGGGGGTGTGTCAACTTATACATATTATCTATGTAGAAGTTATAGGCTAGACTGAGGTATGCTTCTAGTGAGTACAACCAACTAGTATTTGTTCTAGGTTTCCACCTCTAGTAATCATTCGTTTCTACGTTAACAGTAACACCAGAGTCAATGTTACATGTCAAATTATATACGTTAGTACATAATTGTAGGCTTGGTAGACGTTACTGAATATTACTGTAGAGGGTACAACACCCCTCCTTATACCTCTCTCCCTTTCTAATCCAACCCTCTATTCTATCGTCAATCTCTCCCTCCTAGTTCTCCTAGCTCCTAAAACCTCACGCCACTTTCATGGCGTCCTAGTTTCTAGTTCTGACATTATAGCCTTGCGATACTTCAACACTTAACCATACTAGTACTAGTTTCTAGTTAGCAAGGATCTTTGCTGGAATGGTATACTAGTAAGACAGCGGAAGTCTTAGAACTTGTAAAGTGTTGCACTTGATGCGCAATTCTGATGCGCAATACTTGATGCGCAATTCTGATTGCACTTTGATTGTCGCACTGCAGGGTGAACTATGTACTTGTCGTCAATTTCGCCCTTCCAGTAGCTCTTGCAGATAGAGACCTTCGCGAGTAGCTGTGCCGGCAGCTATAAACTCGGCTTCAGCGGATGAAAGAGCTACAAGCTCTTGCTTGGTAGAATTCCACGAGATAGTTCCAATAGGCTCGAGGCGATAGATGAATCCGGTTTGCGATCGACGATTAGTAGTATCTGCTGCATGATCAGCATCGACGTACCCGTTAAGATATAACGTTTTAGTAGTAGTAGCTTGGTAGGTAAGTCCGACTTCAGATGTCGAAATGAAATATTGCAAAGCGTGAAGAAGATCTAGCCGATTCTTCCCCTCAGGTCGACACAGAAATTGCGCGAGCTGGCTAGCAGCGTAGGCGAGATCTGGACGACACGTAACAGCTGCGAATAGAAGACAACTCAGTTGTTGCTGAGAAACTTGTCGTTTCGCGTTATCCAGTTGATGATTGGTCGGTAGAGATCGGTAAGGGGTAGTGACAGTTAAAGCCATGAGATTAAAGCGTGCGGCTAGCGTATCTGCATACTTGGAAGCTGTTAGATGAACAGCAGTTTCAGTTCGGTAGATATTCAGTCAGAGAAATTGTGTGACTGTAGAAGCGATAGTAATCTGTAAGTTCTGTTGAAGTTTCTGTTCGAAGACAGTAGCGAGAGAATCCGTGGTGCTCATATATAGCAAGTCGTCTACATAGGCGACGACTAAAATGTAGTCGGTACCGTCGGTAAGTAGGTACATCCCCAAGTCGTGTGGAAGTTGTCGAAATCCGGCATTTCACAGCTGACGGTATAGATTCTGCTGCCAGAGTTGTGGTGCCTGTTTGACGCCGTAGAGAGATTTTCTGAGAGGGCACACGCTGGGAGGATTAGTCTCGTTCGTAATCGAGTTCAACATCGCGAACGTCTTCAGGGTCGGCATAAACGAGTGCAATAAACTCCGCAGTTCCAGCTGACGTGGTTGGCACGGGACATCTGTTGCAGCTTCGGAGGATTCATCGACAGATTCGTCCTGTACATTTGCTTCGGCGTCATCGTTGGCAAAAGCACGCGAGCCCTAGATCTGCCTGGCAAGATTGGCAGCTGCTGCCTGGTGAGCACGAAAAACAGGTAAGGTTAGACGTTCGTAGAAAAGACAATCACGTGCTGCTACGATTTGACTCGTGCAAAGATCCAGAATTTTCCACGTGTAAAACCGCTTCTCGATGCCAAGGTGTATTCCCCACTTAGCGCGTTCCGAAAATTTCCCGAGTGCTGCTGTCGATGGTCGATATTGTACGATGCACCCAAAAACTCTTAAAAGTTTTGTGTTGCCCACTGTTTTTGTCCACTGCAGGTGTGGTGAAGAAAATTCCGGAAGGGAAGTTGTCGACAGCAAGTTGTGCAGAAGGACGGCGTGGTCCAAAGCGTACGTCCAAAAATGGGGTGGCAAGGCTGCCTGAGTCAGCAGGACTCGCATCTTCTCTTGAAAAGTTCTGTTCATCCGTTCTGCTACCCCCATCTTTTGGTGTTGATGTGGCAGGGACAACTTGCGCTTGATGCCCAGGGTTTGCAGGTAATCTGTGAAAGTTGTGCTCGTATACTCCCCTGCGCCATCAATTTGAAATTGTTGCAGCTTCTTTTCCGATTCTCTTTCAGCCACCGCGAGCCACGCCACGAAAATTGAGTGAGCCATGTGTCTAGCTGGTATGTTGACACTCCAAACGTATCGAGTAGAAGCTTCGATAAACGAAATCATATAAAGCTTCCCCTTCGGTCCAACTTCCGGTAACTTGAGTATGTCGTTGTAAGCCTTCTGCATAAGTTTGTAGCGAGTTGAACGTGGAAAGTGACTGGGAAAAGGTTTGTGCGTAAGATTGGCGGTTGCGCATGTTGTGCAGACTGCTGGTCGCGAAGATGGCTTCATCTTCGTTCCATCCGGTAAGAGCAAACTATTCTTGTCAAGAACTGAAGCTCGGATTGTATAATTAAGAATCATCGGTGAAGGATGTCCTAACCTTTGATGCCAAATATCTTCCGTTGCTTTGTGTCATGTTGATCGCAGATAAAAATCGGTGTTAGTATAAAAAGAAGAAACTATGAAAGGAGAAATCGCTGGGAATTCATCGAGTTCGCCAGGTATGAAGCGATTTAAAGGTAACTTGGTGGTTGTAACTTCCACTTCAAGTAGTTCTTCCGGTTGAAGGACTAATTCCCCTTCCTCAATTTCTGTTTCTATTAAATCTGCTGCAGGTTGACCGACGAGAATCTCGGTTTCTGCTTCACCGCTACTCTGCTGCTCTGCTTCCTCTGCTTCACTGCTGTTGCTGGGTCCCCAAGGTCTGGTAGGTTTGTTTTCAAGTTGTTGTAAAGTATCGTAATAATTTCTCCATGCTGACGTAACTTCCTCTGCTGTGTTTGTTGGCCAGGAATCAAGGGTCGTGATAACCGCTGCTGCTGTACGAGAACCTGTTGGAACTGTAGTTGCTCGGAAGTCGATGTCAGTGTTTTGGAAGTCAATTTCTTCTGGATGTTGCCAAGGTCCAAGAGATAACACTCTATCAGAAGATCCAGTAGTCCCTTGCGACTCAAATTGAAGAACGGAGACCCCATACTGAGTGGCGGCTCTCCCGATGTAAGTATTTGAATCATTATGATAAAGTTCTTGGTCCATTGTCTCACTGTTTCCTTGTGTCCGGATCTTATGTCGCAGGAGTTGAGCCATGGAAAGAAGATTAAAGCCAAGTCCCTCGATGATCAGGACATCCGTAACGTGTAAGGAAAATCCTGTGTCCACGGAATCTAACATGACGCTTCCAATTGACTTTGCCATTATCGTTTGTCCATTTGCGACTGTGACAGGTACTAGAGGACGAAGCGGACGCTGATGAGTAATGAAGAGTGTCTCGGCAGAGCACATGTGTTGTCCACAGCAACTGTCAAGATACCAAGTATTCGGTCCTGCAATAACTCGAGCAAGGTTAGCATTTACTTGAGGTAAAACCATGTTCTCTGGTTGCTCGTTGTCGTCGTCATCGCCGAAATCAGAATCTGTTGCATCAACTGTTGTAACGCAGCTAAAGACTTGTTTTCCTGATGTTGCAGGAGTTGTTGTCGGTGGATTCTGCTTCACTGGGTGCCTGAACTGACTGCTGATGTCCCTCTCTTTTCCTATCAGCTTGAAGCTTGTTGCAAAGTATTATACTGTGTGCATCTCTTTTGCAGTAGTGGCAGAAAAACTGATGTTGACTGCTCCTTTCTTGTTACGTGCGGTTTGCAGGTCAAGATCTTGCTGCTCTGCTTGAAGGATGGAGCACATTTCTGCTTCCGAAAGATTTGGTTGAAGACGAAGAAGGGATCGACACTGCCGCCATTCTGCTCCAAGACCGGCAAGAAGGATTGTTATAAACATGTCCTTCGGGAAGTATCCGCCGCACTTTTCCAGCTGGTCACGAAGTGTTCGAGCTCTGTTAACGTAATCCGAAACGTTCTCGTTGCCCTGCATTTGTACAGTTGTCAGTTGTGAGAGAATTTTACTCACGGAAATTGTTTCCTGTGCCATATACAACCCCTTTCAAATGTGTTCACGCAGATTCAGCTGGAGTTAGACTGGTGTGAAGCGAGCGTATACCGAGCTGTTCTTTCAGCGACAGATTACGGATAAGGACGGTGTAAGCGCTGTGTGATGCATGAAGAAAACTTTGTTGTTCCATCTGTATCCCCGTGATAGGATAAGAATAATCGCCACTGAAGAACGGCCACAATCCCGCGGATTTCGTGAGAAGTTCAAATTTGAAGCTCCAGGCATAGAAGTCGACGCCATTAAAAGGTATGGTTGTCTTGATCTGTGTATTGCTTAAAGTATTTGGAGCTTGAAATACTGTTCCAGCGAATGAAGTCTGCTGCTGTGGAAAATGTTGTTGAGGTTGCTGTTGTTGCTGCTGTTGAAACTGTTGTTGTGCTTGATGCTGTTGTTGAAGAAACTGAAATTGTTGATGTTGAGCAGGTGTAAACAAAAACGAAGAACTTGAGCTTGGAGCGGCTGCAGCTCTTGCATAGCTGGAGCCGTCGATACTCATTCCACTAAAAGCTGCTGATATTGATGCTGTTGCGTGTTGCTGTTGTGTTGCAAGTGCAGAGGACGAAGTCCCCGGAGGATGCACAGTAGGCAAAACTTGCTGCTGTTGCGGCATCCCAATTGAAGAATAATCAGGTGGAAAGTTTCCAGCTGCAATGTTACCACATTGACCAATATTGACTGTTGGATTTGTAACACTCGTAGGTCCATTTGTTGAGGAACCAGATGATGGAACTGACGAGACGATGGTCCAGTCATGATTGACAGTAGTCGAATTGACAAAAGTCTTAATTCCAGACAGCTCTCATACCATGAAAGAATTTGAAAGGTGGTGCAGGAGACTTAGTCTAGAATCTGCAGACACAAGTACTTGAAGTAGAAAGTAACACTAGAAGTACCACCAGTAACTGCCAGTATTAACAAGTTGTAACACAAGAGTCAGTGTTACAGCCTTGCGATACTTCAAGACTTAACCAAGGGTCTTTGCTGGAATGGTATGTTAGAAGGCTAGCTTAGCTAGGAAGCTAGGAAAGGCATGAGGTTTAGCTAGGAGGAGCCATGGAGTGGCGTGAGGTTTAGGAAGGAGAAAAGTTGAGGAGAGAAAAGAGGGTTGGAATAGAAAGAGAGAGGCATACAAGGAGGGGATTGTACCCTCTACAGTAAAGTTCGGTAACCTACCAAGCCTAACAATTATATAACTCAATATATAATTTAACATGGTAGACTAGTAAGACAGCGGAAGTCTTAGAACTTGTAAAGTGTTGACCAGAATTTACTGAAGAACAAGTTAACAATTGAAGTTGTACAAGCTACTTTTATATCTACTGGGAGTACCTATTCGATAATGTACCTGTTCAAGCTATTTGCGTTATGCGCTCTAACCGCTACTGAAAAGAGCGCGACTGTTCGCGTGACTGAAACGGCTTACCGATGTAACCATCCAGACAAACGCTATTTGCTGACATCATTCTACGGATGCTATCTACAGGGTAACTCGACAATATCTAGCTGAAGTATGACTTTATCACAACACTCCAGAGCCATGCGCTATTAAAGCGAGAGACTATAATAATGACCCCCCTTTCTAGTTGGGCCCAGCTTGAAAGTGGGTGTACAGTAGCCAACATGACTCTGACGCACCAACTTAGGCTGGGATGTCGTTTCGCCACTGGGCAACTGACCGGGATGAGAGGTGTGGCTTGGCAACGAAAAAATACATGGGCGACTAAAATGGAATACAAAGTGACGCTGACGACAAATGTGACGGATATGCAAGAACGAGAGCCAATCAGGGGCACGCGTACAAATCCCACAGAAAAAAAGTGGGGGTGTGATGGGCTACAGCAAAGCCCAAACGCAGGGAACTCATTCAACACGCTTGGATATTGCTCGATGCTAGCAACTACTAATCTGAAATACAACAAGAGCCCAGGGCGTGCACATGGAGCTCATGACACTAGGGGATACACTCGCGGAGAGTGCTTAACGAGCAGCCAAGCGCCTAGCGCGACGAACAACAGCTCAGCGCCTAGCTCGATGGCAAGCAGCCCTGCGCCTAGCTCGATGGCGAGCAGCCCTGCGCCTAGCTCAACGGTGAACAGCTCTGCGCCTAGCTCGACGGCGAACAGCCCTGCGCCTAGCTCGACGGCGAGCAGCCCTGCGCCTAGCTCGATGGGGAACAGCCCTGTGCCTAGCTCGATGGTGAACAGCCCTGCGCCTAGCTCGATGGCGAACAGCCCTGCGCGCTCGACAGCGAACAGCCCTGCGCTTAGCTCGATGGCAAGCAAGGGAGGCGACGCAGGTTTGGCGCTTGTCGCGAATGGAAGGTGCCATGACGAGCTGCTCATAGCTGGGAGCGCCCGGGCGAGGCCGCGCTAACAGGCGCTACCTGTCGGACCCGCAGTGAGGTTGGCCCGAACAATGTAGAGCCAGCGAGACAGAGGGCGGGAGAGGAGGACATTGGGTTTATGGGGAGACGAGAGTGAGGGAGAGCAAGAGAAAAAAGGGGCGGGAGTGAAGGCGGGGGGGAGGAAATGGGAGCGGGGGAGAAGGGGAGCAGGAGAGAAGGAGAGAAGGGAAGGAAATAGGAGAGGGAGAGAAGAGGAGCGGCAGAGAAGGAGAGCGGGAGAGAAGGAAGCGGGAGAGAAGGGGCGCGGGAGAAGATAGGAGCGTGAGAGGGTTGGATCGGGAGTGGAGGGGATCAGGATAGAGGGGGGGAGGGGGGAGAGACGGGGATCGGGATAGAAGGGGGCGGGAGAGAGGCATGTGTTGAGTAGCGTGGCTGGAGTTTGGGAGGGTGAGAGTTGGTGAAGGCGGGGGAGAGGGGGGGCACGAGTGAGGAAGTTCGGAAGAGAGGAAGGGTGGGATGTAGGGAGGGTTTGAGATAGGAGAGGGGGATGGTGAAAGAGAGGGGGTGGGAGATAGGGTGTGTGGAATACAACGAGGGTGGGTGATAGCAAAGGTTTGTGAGCTCAGGAAAGGAGAAAAGGCACTTTGAAGTTCTCCACCTCTGCCGCAGCCACGTAACCCCTCTCCTGGGTGCCTGGGTACTTGGATACCTGAGTACTTGGGTACTTGGGTACTTGGGCACTTGGGTACCTGAGTACTTGGGCACCTGGGTACTTGGGTACCTGAGTACTTGGGTACCCGAGTGAGTTGAGATGGATTGGGTTTGCCATTAGTGTGCGGGGATTGATGTGGGAAGTATGAGTGGAATATGAGGGTTGACCCAAAGTGGGGTAGGGCTGAGTGAAGTACAAGCGGAGTATGGCCAGTTCCCCCCTTCGTGCACCCTGTGCTGGGCCAAAGGACGTAAGGGCTCATTACTCTGCCCCTTCTTGCAGCACCCTTTTCCCCCTCTCACTCCTCCTTTTCCCCCTCATCCTTGAACCAACCCTGCCCCGGCCCAGCTCTGTAGCATAGCGCCAGGTCCAAGGCATGGCCAGCCCCTACCGGCCTGAAGGACACATCTCCCCGCCTCACTCTCATATCACCTCGTTCCCCTTCTCCCACAAGCCTTTTCCCCATCACCTTGAGCAGAGGCCAGGGAGGGGTGCAGTGGGTGAGGAAGGGAGGAGCTGAGGGCAAAGAGGAGGGGAGGAATGGGTGAGGTCCAGAGGTTCAGGGCGGGGTCTCATGAAAGGTGATGAGAGGGGGTGACAAAAAGGGAGGAAGATGCGCTTGATGGTCGAGGGCGGAGGGTGTCGAAATGGGGAGCAGTGGGCTTAGGACACAGGGATGGTCGTCAAAGAGAGTTTCTCTGCCACGCAGTGTCAGGTCGTGCTGTTGTGAGTAGAGTAAACCCATTGACTATCTACACGAACATAGGAGTCTAGTCTGATGTGGCCTCTAATGTGTGATATTAGATCATAGAATTGTCCCCAGTCCACAGTGCCCAAGCCATCGAACAGAGTTCTGGAAATCAGCATCCTAAGATCCCCAATTGTATTCAATGACCACACTTCCACATGCGTTGTACTCATTGTACAAATGAATATATCATGTGCACAGAATGCAGGCTTCGATTACGCCTTATAATGCACCAATGCACCAATCAGATCTTTTATACCCCCCAAACAAGTCACCCAAGCAGTCAAACCAATCACACTGTCTCTGGACAGGCAGCAGAGATGTGAAGTGATGACACTTATAAGTACAGTTGCCATGGAACTTGAGTGCCTTGGAACAAGGGCAAGACCGACGATGTGCCCCACTAGGTTATGGGTGTCTGTGAGTACAAACAAGACATGCAACTGCCCTGCTAACTCCAGGCACTGTGTGCATCGCTCCTTGGCACCAAGGAGCTAGTGGGAACGTTGATAACAAAAATGGGAAGCCCACCGCGCAAATCAACCACTCCCAAAATTGGCAGCATGCTTGGGCCGTGACCACGGGTTTTATTTGACCGTAAGACATGAGACACCAACGTCACAGAACCTGGAATAAGGGAGAGGGTTGAAGAAGAGAGAGGGGGGTAGAAGGAAGGGGGGGGGAAAGGTGCACCTGGAGGGGAGAAGGCGTGGAAGAGGCAGTAGGGAGAGCTGGAATGAAGGGTTGGTCGTGCGGAAGGAAAAAAAAGGAACAGAGTAGAGGGGGGAAAAGGGAGAGGAGGGATGAGGCAGGTGGGGGTTTGAACGGGAAGCGGGACACTGCGTGAGAGGAGAGACTCAGGGATATGAGGGAAGAGGTGAGGGGGGAGGTTGCGAGCAAGGGAATGGGCAACAGGAGAGTGAGGGGGGCAGAAACACAAGACACGGTCTATAGCAGAGGAAAGGAACGAGTGTAAGTATGGAAAGAGTGAGGGGAGACAACGAGCACATGGACGGCAAAAGGGAGCCGCAAGGGGAGAAAGGCTAGACAGGATTAATGGGGAGGAGGGACAGCCTCACCGAGGTGAGGGAAGCAGGGAGAGGAGGGGAGATGGTAAGAGGTGGGGATATCTTAGGGGAGTGGCGAGGGAGAGTGGGTGAGAGGAAGGCAGGCGAGGTCGGATGTAATTGGGTGAAGATGGTAAGGGTCGGAACATATGGGGCCGCGGGGTCATGCCAATCGGTAGAGCAGCGAAGGAGTGGGACTCTACCATTGGGGAGTTGGGGGAGTGGGCGATTCGCCGTCTGCCATTGGGCAGAGGGGGCAAAGGGGATTGCGCCTCTGCCTGGGGAAGAGGTGGAAAGGAGGGGGGAAAGAGGGGGGGTGGACTCTGATGAGGGCAGAGGGGGTTAGGGAGAGGGAGGGGTGGGGGGACCTTCTCTCCTGCTCTCCTTCTCTCCCCCCTCCTTCACTCCCGCCCTCCTATTCCCCCGCCCTCCTTCTCCCCCGCCCTCCTTCTCTCCCGCCCTCCTTCTCTCCCGCTCTCCTTCTCTCCTGCCCTCCTTCTCTCCCTCTCTACCTCGCCCCCGCCCTCCTTCTTTCCCACCCTCCGTCTCTTTCGCCCACCTTCTCTCCTGCCCACCTTCTCTCCCACTCCCCTTCTCCCTCGCTCCCCTTCTGCCTCGCTCCCCTTCTCCCTCGCTCCCCTTCTCCCTCGCTCCCCTTCTCTCCCACACCCCCCTTTTCCCAATCCCCTTCTATCCCGTTTCCCTTCTCTGCCTCTCCCTTTCTCACGGCGCTGAGCGGCTCGCCGCCGCGCACGCTGAGCCGCTCGCCACCGAGCTCGGCACTGAGCTGCTCGCCGCCGCACTCGGCGCTGAGCTGCTCGCCGCCGCGCTCGACGCTGAGTTGCTCGCCGCCACGCTCGGCGCTAAGCTGCTTGCCGCCGCGCTCGGCACTAAACTGCTCGTCGCCGTGCTCGGCGGTAAACTAAGCTGCTCACCGCCGCGTTCGGCACTGAGCGGCTCGCCGCCGCGCTCGGCGCTGAGCAGCTCGCTGAAGCACTCGGCGCTTAGCTGCTCGCCGCTGCACTTGGTGCTAAGCTGCTCGCCTCCGTGCTCGCTTCTAAGCTACTCGCCGCCGCGCTCGGCGCTAAGCTGCTCGACGCCGTGCCCGGCGTTTGCCGTCGGACGCCTCGTGGCGTCCAGCTCGGCATTTGCCTGCTAGTGAATACGAGCTCCGTGCTGGCCTGCACGCCCTAGCCGGCGTGCCCGGTAGCCACCGTACGAAATCGAGTCGCCGTCGATCGTACATCGTTAGCTGTGGGCTCGGGGTACGGCCCTAAAGGCGGTGCTTTGCGCTAGCATTATGGCAGGATATTCCATATGCTGTTTGCCTACTTACAGTAGGGCTGGCTCGGGGATGGGGAGTCGGGCCGCGTCACAATCTGCGCGAGCTGCTGCTACGACTTACGATAAGCGGGGAATGCTGCGCATTCTACGCTAGGGCGTTCTGCCTAGTGTGAACTGCCCTGAGTTTTTCGGGCTCTAGTCGTGAACCTAGGTCCAACTTGAAATTCGAGTTGGATCCAGTTGAAACAGGCACAACCGTGCGGGCTGCCCTACTGTACCATCGCAGTTGAATGCTCGTCGGCTCATGCGATGCTTTCGCTGCTGTGTATTCCTATGTCGATTCCTTTGCCTTGTTTTTGGTTGGATGCAGGAGTTGGTCGTTCCCACGCACCAATCGCTGTCCTGCGCGGCAGTTTTCCCTCCAACCCGGGGGTAATAAGGAACAGTGACTCCGAACCCCCTCGCTACGGGAGTTGGTCCCTTAGAAAAAATCCCACACAACCCCCCTTTCTCGCTTTAATGGACCAAGGATAAATAGTGGACACAAATACATCAAGTGATATACTGCTGATATGGCCTATAGTATAAGCATTCCTTGTATTCCCTTGAGAAGTACAGTACACAAGATACAGCATTGCTTCCACGTGTCATTGCTTGTTGAGGGTCACTCGGAAGGACTTCACAATCTGCAAGTATAGAACAGAGTCGTATCGAACAAGTCAGCACGCAGCAGGCAAAGGGCAGGGCCAGCAACACAGAGATGGCTCTTATCAGCAGCATGCTAGCCTGTTAGGGGAAAAGGCCTCTGCCTCACCTTGTCCACTGTTGGCTTGAATGTAGCTGCTTCCTCTTCGGGGTACTGCATGCGCAGTTTGCAGCGGAATATTATAAAAAATAATCAGCAGGCATTGGTATTTGCGAGATTTTGACGGACGTCGAGCGGAGCACAAGAAACAGAAGGTTAAGATGAATTTCCACCTGGCCAGTGAACGTGTAGAGGTTGTTGTACCACACATTCTGCCCCGTGGCTACAGCGGAGTAGAGATGAACGCAGGGCTCGTTGGGCTTCTGCAGAGTGTACTCCACCAGGTAATTGTCTAGGAGAGAGGCAAAACGTGGGCACGGGGATAGGTACCGCGTGGGACGGAAACAACAGAGTAGAGGTGAGCGCAATATGGTTATAGATATATATTTCCGGCCCCGCAAGCAGGTTCAGGAAGCACCTTTGGTCAATATCTCTCATTCGGCTTCAACTGCCTTCAGCCCGGACGATGATGGTCAGCTGGAAACGGAAGTGGTTGATAAAGAAAACAAACCCGAGAGGAAAAACACTCGATTTCGTACTAACTATAACCAATGTGCCCTCCCTCCCGGGTATCTCTCACCATTGGCGGACTTGGCTCCCAGCAGCACTGCCTTCTGCCCTGGACTGGGCTGCCAGCTGCGGTCCAACCCGTTCACCTGCAAGCACGTGCCAGGACAGAAAAGGAACGGTGATTGGGAAAAATATCCTCGGGAGATTTCTTAGGTGCGTCATTAACCAGCTGCAGTCCAACCCGTTCACCTGCAGGCACGTGCCAGGACAGCCAAGCATTGGTGCACGAGGAAGCATACACTTATTTGAGACGAGCATTTAGGCGTCCTATTAACCAGCTGCGGTTAAACCCATCCGCCTGCACGAGTCAGCAGAGCCAAGCATATCACAACGAAGCCTTTGCCACATCCACATGAGCACCTCAACCGGACCTTGAGCAGTTGCTGCCACCAGCGCCTCCGCAAGGACGTCCCCTGGGCGAAACGACCCGAGCAGTCACTGACACCCACATGGCTAAACCTGAGCAACATCCCATCAAAAGCTGAACCACACCCCAACGATCCACCAGCAGACCTCAAAGACCCACCAGCGTCTCAACAAAGGCTTCCACAGTGCCAAACCGACTCGAACAGTTGCATCTTAACCAAACAGGAATCCTGACCCTCTCCCCAGAGACCCACCAGCGTCTCAGCAAAGGCGTCCACAGTGCCAAACGACCCGAGCGACGTGAAATCGGCCGCCAGGGGGGTGATGAGAATGGTCACTGCGGGGCACGCAGAGGGGACACGAGGGGGATCATTAAGATGGTTGGTCACCGCGCAGTGCACTCTGAGGGTACATGAGGGGGGTCATTAAGATGGTTGGTCACTGCGCAGTGCACTCTGAGGGTACATGAGGGGGGTCATTAAGATGGTTGGTCACTGCGCAGTGCACTCTGAGGGTACATGAGGGGGGTAATTAAGATGGTTGGTCACTGCGCAGTACACTCTGAGGGTACATGAGCAGGGTAATTAGAATCGTTGGTCACTGCACGGTGCACTCTGAGGGTACATGAGGGGGGTAATTAAGATGGTTGGTCACTGCGCGGTGCACTCTGAGGGTACATGAGGGGGGTAATTAAGATGGTTGGTCACTGCGCAGTGCACTCTGAGGGTACATGAGGGGGGTAATTAAGATGGTTGGTCACTGCGCAGTGCACTCTGAGGGTACATGAGGGGGGTCATTAAGATGGTTGGTCACTGCGCAGTGCACTCTGAGGGTACATGAGCAGGGTAGTTAGAATCGTTGGTCACTGCGCGGTGCACTCTGATGGTACATGAGGGGGGTAATTAAGATGGTTGGTCACTGCGCGGTGCACTCTGAGGGCACATGAGGGGGTTCATTAAGTAGGTTGTGCGCAGTTCACGCGGAGGGGACGTGAGGGGAGTGATGAGGGCGGCTGGTCACTGCACGGTGCTTGCTTGCAGAGGGGAATGAGAGGAGGGGCAAGGATGGTGGTCACTGCAGGGTGCACGCACAGGGGACGAGAGGGGAGTGATAACGATGTTCACTGCACGACGCATGCAGAGGGGGCATGACGGTGGTCAAGCCGGATGCTACCACAAGTTCGTGCGGACCCATGAGCTAGCAGACCAGTTTAGATACGCTAGATTTCATTCAGATTCGGTGCTTTTCCACTTCCAGGCCAGGCGGCACCTCACACCCACGAGCGTGGCACTACAGAACGTCCTTCCGCTCCCCAACCGTACACATCCCTCCCCCCTTTCCTCCGGTTAGGTAGGTTAGTTTTGAGACGCCTCAAAACGCTCCCTCACCTTACACATCCCTCCCCCTTTTCCCCCCCACAGCTCCCCCCTCCTCCCCACCAGGTGACCCACCATTAGCGTCCGTGCGATCCGGCGGGTGAAACGCGATGACCTTGCGTACCCCTGCCATGCCCTCACTGCGCTCCCATCCTTCACACACGGGCAAGGCCGTCGGGAATAAAAAGGACAACGAACGCGGAACAGAGGGTTCGGTGTGGAGAGGGGGAAGACAAGAAGATACTAAGCGAAACGAGATCATGCACTGGTACATCTCACTATTGTCGAAAGCTCATGTGACTTCCATTCAGGACAGACTCATTTGCAGGACCAACTCAACCGCAGGACCGACTCACCTGCAGGAACCTGGAAGGTGTAATTCTCCTTGGGATTGTCGAACGTCACTAAGTCCGAGGCCTCTGCAGGGGGACACGCAGTGAGAGCATGAGAGAGAGGAAGCTGGGACATGGACGCTGTCGCAATTACGCAGTCGCAAGGACGTTGTCGCAATGACGCTGTTTCATGTTCCATAATTCCGGTCTTTTTGCAGTCGACCAAATTTCTTAAAGCTTCCTTCCGACGTTGAAGTTTTCAAGCCTATGGCTGTAGCGTACCTCCTTCCGCGACTGCTGCTCCCGCGAGAGTCAGCGTCAGAGGAGCTGCCAGGGATCCGGCCAGCAGGTCCCTTCGGCTCACGGCGCCTGGTCTGTGGTCGATAGACGGTCAGCCATGTCAGGGGAAAGAAGCAACACGAGATGGAATGAAATGATTAGGTGGTGTTCCACAAACGCAATGCGTCACACCCATGTAATGGATCTGACACGCATCTACTTTCTCTTTTCTTTTGGAGTCGCTAAGAAGGTGGAGCTTGTACCGTGTGATGGGAGTCGTTGACTCTGATTCGGCTCTGGGGCGAACTGGTCCGACGCTACGGACAGATGGCGACGCCTGATTGGCTGATTTGGGGGAGACCCGAGCGTACAACGCGGAGACAGCCGATGACGAGGCGAGCTGAGACAAGGAGGAGGCCATGATTCGCGGTATATTGGTGATGCTACAAGACGTTAGTGTAAGGCTGCTCCCTTAAAAAAAAGGCGTTAGTAATATCTACTCAGCTAGTATGCCTCTGAAGGAAGGAATATGACTGAAGGAATATGTGTTTGAGTCATGTGGCTGGCTGATCAGTGACCACTGATCAGTCATGAATTCCTGGAATGTGACTGCCTAGTCAGGCAGAATGGCCCCAGCATCCCCGATTGTGGCGCATGCATGCACTAGACTCGGTACATGCATCCAAGCGAAAAATGTAGGGGTAATTTGTGGGTTTAGGAGAGTTTGCAACGAGAAATAACGCATTTTTGAAAAGTAAGGGCCTAGTAGCTATAACGAAATACGTTTTGCAGGGTGAAGGTTCTGGCTTATGAGGAGGAATGTTGTAACATCCACTGGTATTGGTTGTTGTGGCAGTTCGAATCAAAAACGTTGTTGCGGTGGTCCTATTCGCGGTTGTGATGTTTCGTTTTGCTCAGCAAGATGCTCGTTTTTTTCCAGGTTCAGCGAAGACTGCCCATCAAACGGCAGGTTCTCGTCGGTGTACCAATTGACGCATTTCACTTGCGAGAGTTTCCTGATGGTAATTGTAGTTCATATGAATTTGCACCAAATTTTTGACAAGGGCCCATTCGTCGAACAGGGGGGTGGGCAGGCAACTGCTAGCTGTCTGCCAGAATGTTGGCGAGAGGCCCTAGCCAACCGCATCCTTCCAGGTGTGGCAGATGGGAGTTGGGGGTGGCGGAGCGCGCAAGGTCGAACCGAGGCTGCGGACCTGCCATCCCGCCGAGCCCGACAACCTGCGCCTTTCGGACAGGGAGACGGTGGTTCCGGCTGCGCCCACATTCAACACCTGCGCGCACCTAGAAAATATCACCGAAACTCCCGAGGTGGGCAGATTCGCAGGTTCGGTTGGATGGTGTGGGGATGGACGCGACGCGATTTGGAAGCGAGGTCCTGGAGTCTGTTGGAGCGCACGTGAAGGATGATGACAGGAGCAGAGCAGAGTCTCGCCCCGCTCTGCACTGCGGTAAGGGTTGTGGACGAATTTTTTTTTGCTCGAAGGCTGAATGCTGAACGTCACGGGCAGGAAAGAGCTGGGTCAGACTGGTTTACTGAGCGCCAAGTCGAAGCGAATGGCCGAATTTGCACGGCACACCGACCAGCGAACTTCGCGAAGAAGCAAGACGACATGATGCGCATTCCGCTCAAGTCCAACATCGTTCGCACGAGACTGCCCGTGATGGGACACGACCAATAAAACGTCACGCTTCCTTCATGTGCGTTGACCGCGCGAAACCGACGCTTGGTGTGCGGGGGTTCCTTCCTTCCCCTCGCCCGCCCTCACTGCTTCTGGGAAAACACTGTGCGCCTCGCCTCGCATCGCATGGAGATTGGCGAAAGGTGCTGCGTTGCGTCCGCGGGCTGGAAGAACCGACGAGAGAAATTCCGAACGACGAACGAACAATTGCACGCCTGGCCTCGCGCGTCCATGTGCCTTCTGTTGCTCTCACTGCTGTACACCCTCCCTCCCTCTCACCCTGAATTTGTCCAAGAGCTCCTCACATCCCACCACCGCCACCCTTGTGACTCAATTCCAGCTTTCTTCCCGTCAGAAGGGAGGCGAGTCTCACTGCTCAACATAACTCCCATTTTTGCCATTGAACGGAGCACCAAGAACGCTGAACACCTTTCAACGCAACAGACGCTCTGGGATCGCCCAAACTTCTCGAGAAGCACGCAGGCAGGCATCGATCCAACGCCATCTGACACGATTTTCCTAGTCTAATACAACGAGAGTCTTCTCGCCTCAGCCATAGTCCGCTGAGAGCATGGAGAACCGAGCGAGCGTAGCCATGGCGACCACTCTAGTAAACGCGGCGGAGAGAGCCCCCCTCAAGAGACATTCCACTGACTCAAACGTGCAACCAAGACCGCAGCCTCTCAAAAAGACCAAGCGAGTACGAAGAGGCGAGCTAAACCTAAACGACCGCCGAAAGCCAGTTGCCTCCTCGCCGGCAGTTCCTTATCCTTCAGGGCTCGCTTTCCCTCGGCTCTCTGCTTCACTCCCTCCCGTCCTGCCATCCCTTCCTCCTCCGCTTTGGACGACTCCCCAGCCGGCCTATTCGTGGACCTCTATGTCTCCCCTTCAGCATAATCACATGCTCTTCAATCACTACCTCCAGGGATTCCAATATCCGGGGTTTCAGGGCGGCTCGTGGGCGAGTTCATCGACGCTTCCTGCGCTGTCGCCGCTGCCGCCGCGCCACGAGGGCGCTGACTCAGCACCAGCCGAGCCCGCCGCCAAGGCTGAAATGCCACGTGTCGATTCGTCGACGCACATCAACAGCCTCGTGGCGCAGTACTCGCTCGCCCAAGCAGGCGCAGCCGCCGCCGCCGCCGCTTGCGCTGGCCACCCGCTTTCTCCCGCTCAGCTCGTCTCGCCCCGGGCAGGCTGGCCGCACTTCGCGGCGTATCCCCCGGTCATGGGACCTATGGGACCTATGGGACCCATCGCGTGCGTGCCTGGCTCCGACGCCATACTATCGCCCAAGCCGGCGGCCGGCAGAAGCGCCTCGACTGACGGAAGCCCCTCGCCGTCGACGGGTCTGCCGTCGTTGCTCGAGTCGCCGTTGCAGAGCGAGGTCACTCTGCCGGCCGAATCCGACGGCGAGAGCTTCTGCAAGGTCGAATTCCTGGCAGAGCGAGTGGACGGAGAGGTGAAGGTAGAACCGCCGGAAGGGGCGGAAAGCGCGGAACAGGATTGGCGCGTCACGAAGGGGACTCGGCGCGCTATGCAGCTGTGGCTGGAGGGCGGCGCAGAGGGCGACGTGAAGGGCATGGGCCCGTTTGATTGGCTGGATGAGCCGTCAGGCGCGGAGGAGGCGACGGGGCTTCCGCACTGGGTGCTGGCGGAGCTGGGGGAAGGGGGCGCGGGGAAGAAGTCGGGGGAGGCGGTGGAGGAGGAGGTTTACCGCGTGCTGTTCCGCGCTGACTCTATGGAAAGTGCCACAGGCGAGGAAGTGAGAAGCGAAACTCGTGAAAACGAGAAGCTCATGAATGATGCTTCTCCCAAGTCCCCTCTACAGTCACATGATTCTTGCCGCCAGCAGTTTGGGGATGAATCACCTGCTATGGGAATGAACACGACCGCTGCTGAAGCGCCTGTGGAAGGGGGACATGTTTTGAATCGTGTTTCCCAGACAGGCTGTGCTTTTTCTACAAGTGTGAAGATCGGCCCGTCATCTGGAACCGGGCCAAATGATGAGCCAATTGCCCAGGCGCCCGAGGATAACACCAATGAGGATATCTGGCGAGACGTGAGTGCCTTGTCTGACCTTTTGGCTGCATCCAGCAGCCCCATTCTGGATTCCGAGCTGTGCCTGGAGCTGCAAGCAGGAGGAGACTGGCAGTTTTGAGGAACAGTGCTCTGCTACTGTGCGATATACTTGTATACGTTTGCACACTCATGTGAGAGTGTTCCCTGTAAAGTTGTAGAGTAAAATGTTTTGCATCTTGTATGATCTTCCATTTTTGGACACCATATAAAGCTTTCGCCCCTTAGAGCTACTGTTACCATGGATGAGCAATGGGCAGTGATCTCAGGCGGAATTCAGGAGGAAAGTGTATGGTGGTGACTGATCACCATGTAAGGAAAATCTATCCATGACAATAGAAGCAGTAGCTAAAAGTGTCGGTGCTGGGATTCGAGCCCAGGTCTCCACGGCCACAACGTGGGATTCTAACCACTAAACTACACCGACACGTGTAACATTGGAACTAGTATTTTTTATACTATACTGTTGTCGCTAGTGACCTTTTTGGAGCCCGTTCCCTTCACCATCCCCACCTGACCAGCGATCATCAGTTCTGGGGAATAGTTGGTGCCGCGGATAAACTGGTCTCACGTACTCAAGGCAGTTGAGTTTTATTCGGCTCTGCTAGCAGCAGCTGATGCATACTTGCACAGGTAGCAGCAGCTCAAACCTCGGACGGGAATTAGCCATGGGGATCACTGGCCTGCTTCCGTCGCTCAAGTCCGTGACGCGACGCACGCACGTTCGAGAGTATGCCGGGCGGAGGGTAGCCATTGACACGTATTCCTGGCTTTATCGCGGTGCTTTCTTCTGGAGCATGGAGCTGTGTCAAGGCGAACCATGTGATAGGTACGCAATGCCGTAAGATTGAGTGGAGGTATTTTTAAATGCAATGCCATACGATATAGTAGAGATCGCGAACTTCTGACCACTACTTCGTGCAGATCAGAATCCAATGTGGATGATCCTTCCATACGCCAGTTCAAAACCGGTCGTGCATTATGACAACCTGGTGGGGTTTTACACGAGAGTTAAAAAAATACGTTTTTTTCCCATGAAAATCAGAAGCAGGTGGCCTAGTCTTGTAGTCTCGGAACGTCCTTGTCGAGATAACTACCCCATTCTTGCCGACAGTTTTTTTTGCTTCAATTTGTTGCTTATGACACACCAATGGCCAGCGTGCAAACAGCGTCGACAGTCAGTTAGGCGAGCAGGCAAGACTCGTGAGTGTATTTTTGAGGTGCTTAAAAAATAGACTCCTAAAATATAGGCGCCTAAAAAGTAGACTCCTCACGCAGGCAAGACTCCAGGAGTGCGCGTTTCGGGATTTCGCGGCTCAAGTGACAGAGCGACCATTGTTCCATTGTGACAATCGAAGCATTTAGTTGCGTTCAGGCACATCCAGTATTGCATGAACAGGGTCAGAATGCTTAAAAGGAATGGCGTCATTCCCTGGCATGGTGCACGCAGTCATCACGGAGGATTCCGACCTCATCGCCTACTCCTGCCCACGGGTATGCATCTGACAGCTCTCCTTAGTACCGCTCTTTACCGTGCAGCACTTCACACAATCCCGTTAAGCACCCTTCAGCCTGTGTGCCAGTGGCATGGTGCATGCCGTCATCACAGAGAACTCGGACCTCATTGCCTACTCCTGCCCACGGGTATGACAGCTCTCCTTAGTACCGCTCTGCACCGTGCAGCAGCCCGTGGCTACTGTCAGAATCCCTTGTCCATCAGCCATGTGTCTTGTGTGTGTGGTTCTATTCTTGTTAACAGCCTGCGATGCCTGTTTCCTTCTCTGTCTAATCTGTGTGTGCTGCTTTTCCTGCCATGGATTGATCGCCCTGCTCTATGCTGCTGCACCAGGTTCTGTACAAGATGGACAACTCGGGGAACGGCGAAGAGATCGAGTACGCCAACATAGCCCAGTCCCAGGAGCTCGCCCTTGCAGACTTCACTCCTCAGATGGTCCTGGAGATCTGCATTCTCAGCGGCTGCGACTACCTCGACAGTCTCCCCCAAGTCGGCCTCAGGTCAGGACGGCCCACAGCTGGATCAGCAAGCACAGGGACTACCGCTCGGCGCTGCAGAGCGCGGAGCTGGATGGGAAGCTTGTGGTGCCGGAGGAGTATGAGGTGGCGTTTCAGCAGGCTCGCTGCACGTTTTTGAGTCGACTCAAAAGCGTTTCAGCAGGCTCTCTGCACGTTTTTGAGTCGACTCAAAAGCGTTTCAGCAGGCTCTCTCCACGTTTTTTAGTCGACTCAAAAGCGTTTAGCAGGCTCTCTCCACGTTTTTGAGTCGACTCAAAAGCGTTTCAGCAGGCTCTCTGCACGTTTTTTAGTCGACTCAAAAGCGTTTAGCAGGCTCTCTCCACGTTTTTGAGTCGACTCAAAAGCGTTTCAGCAGGCTCTCTCCACGTTCCTGCACCACAGGGTGTGTCACCTCGTGGATGAGCCTCGTGGATGAGCCTCGTGGATGAGCCTCGTGGATGAGCCTCGTGGATGAGCCTCGTGGATGAGCCTCGTGGATGAGCCTCGTGGATGAGCCTCGTGGATGAGCCTCGTGGATGAGCCTCGTGGATGAGCCTCGGTGATGAGCCTCGTGGATGAGCCTCGTGGATGAGCGCATGCCACATGTCAACCCACTGCCGCCCACACTCCTTGGGCCGGATGTGGACCTGTCGTTCCTTGGGCCATATCCTCGTCAATGCTCCCCCGCTGGTTGCCCTTCCTCCCTTGGCGCCCCTTGTGTTTTCCCTGCACATGTTGAGGAGCGCGTGTCTTGCATTGCTCGACCGTCTCTGTCTCTCATGTGATGGGATTTCCTTGACTGCCTGCATTAACTATTGCCTGCTTGTGTCCCCTCTTATCCTATTCTTTCGTCCTCTCTTCTACTCTCCGCTTCCCTCAATTGCTCCCTGCCTCCTTCGTGTTCTCCTTGTCCCCTTCCTCTTTTCACTTCGTATTCTTTTCTTTTGAACGATTTCCACTGAGCTCGCTCCAAGCCTCGTCCGTGCGATCGCTCTTGGCTGCGTGGATCCCATCACATACACACCATTCAATGTAAGAATTACTTACAAGCCATTGAAGGTAGGATTCATAAGGAGTCTGTCGAAAACGCCTCCACCTGCAGCACCGCATTCAATCACCCACGGATTCACCACATTCATTCAATGGGTTGCACTTGAACTGATCAGCTAGGGGACATGCTAGCTTTGAGGTCTGTTCTTGTGGAGTTTAGAGGACGGACGTGTTAGGTAGTTCCCATAGCTGCACCTCTGCTGCACCTCTGCTGCATCTCTGCTGCACCTCTGCTGCATCTCTGCTGCACCTCTGCTGCATCTCTGCTTTTCCCGCTCCACAGTTCCGCTGTACCAGCCTTTTGGCACCTTGCTGTGTACTAATCTCCATATGCTGTTCACCTGTTATGCAGGGTGAACCCGTACCCAAGCCCCTGCCAGCAGCACGATCACCTTGACTGAGGCAGCGCACCCAAGCAGGAGCAGCAGCATTGGCAGCAGCGCCAGCAGCAGCAGGGGGCCAAGGCGCTGCTTCCTGCGGGACACCAGGGAGTGGTAAGTGGGGGGGATCGGCGGCGCCCAAGCCACTGCCAGCAGCACGATCACCTCGTCTAAGGCAGCGCACCCCAGCAGGAGCAGCAGCGCCAGCAGCAGCAGGGTGCCAAAGCTCTGCTTCCGAAGGACACCGGGGAGCAGTAAGCGGGGGGGGTCGGCAGCGCCAAAGCAGCTACCAGTGTGGAAGAGCAAGCTACCAAAGTACTCTGGTGAGTTCTTTGCTGAGTAGGGGTGGGGCCACATGGGGAGTGACTATACTCGTTATAAACCTATGTGTCATTGCATTCGTGAACAAACTTACACACCATTCCACTGCAGAGGAACGAGCTGCTTAAGTACTGGGTTCACGGGGGAACTGTGTCTCGCTCACTGCACAACTGACGCACTCTCTCAACCCATATAACACAAACTGGAGTTCTCCCGTTCCTCACCAACTGCCCTTTCCTCTCTTCCCCCCTTTTGTACCGACCTCTCTCCTCCAGAATCTGCACCTCCTGCCACTAAGAAGCGGTTCCAACCACCACGAGGCTCCCCCAAAACGCGTCAAAAGCCCTCGCCTCGCTAACCCTCTTGCGTTAACCCCATGCCCGGTCAATCAACCCTCTCCTCCAGTCTCTGCTGCTCCTGCTGCCAAGAAGCAGTTCCAACCGCCACGTGGCTCTCCCCAAACTCCTCCCACCCAATCGTTCCTCGATCCATCCCATCCCGAACCTGCCGCCGAGCCTGCCCTTGTCAGCAAGGCGAAGCAGCCACGGCCCAGGCGCTCCGTGAAGGCATAGGCCGCTGGAGAAGGGGGTGCAGACCTGATGGTGGGGGCAGAGTTGGCGCAGTTTATGGAAGGGATGTGTCCCAAGGAGGGAGAGGAGGAAGAGGTGGACCTGCAGGGAAAGCATGACCCGCAGAATGAGCACCATGGGTTCGAGCAGCAGCAACAGCAGCAGCAGCAGCAGCAGCAGCAGAAGCAACAGCAGCAGCAGTCAACAGCACCTTCCATGCACGGTGGCCAAGGGCTGCTGCGTCCAGCATGTTCCAACGGTTCACCCCGCCTCACTCCGTGGGTGATTTTTGAGTCGACTAAAAAATGTTCCAATAGTTCACCCCGCCCCACTCCGTGGCCGAGGCTGGGAACGCACCTCCGTGCAAGCACCTCGTCCTGACTCGCAGTTGTCGTTGGGCTGGCAGGCAGGTGTATCTGGGGGCGACAGCAGCTTCTGTCTCACTGCAACACATACAATCCGCACAACGCACACACTCTCACACTCTCACACATGCAAGCATGCGGCATGCACCAACTCGACCCCTTCTCAGACCCATGGCTCTTGGGGGACAGCAGCAGTGACCCTCTCATCCCTCCCATGCCAGCATCCTTCGGCCCCTGCAGTCCTTGGTGTTGCTTTCTTAGAAAGTGGAGCATTCTCGTCTGAAGGACATTCAAGAGCAATTCTGGATTTGGATGTCTAACATTGCACCTTGATATATATTATGGAGTTCTGTGATTTCATTGATGGTTTGCACGAGCAATTCTTTTTCAAGCGTGCATTTTCTTGGATGGTTTCGAGCCAGTAGCGCGGATGTGTCTGACGCTGATGACGATCCCAAGGCCCCTTCACCTTCCATGGCCTCCTGAAACCACGATCCTGTTTCTATGAATTTTAACCGTATTGAATCTCTTTGCAACCAGTAAACAGCAAGCAAAAAGCGCGACCCTGAGGGTCCGCAACCCTGGAAAAACAGGGTGTTGTGGTGACGCTGGTCGTTTTGAACACACAAACTTTGTCGTTGTAGTGACGCTTTCTGGGTGTTCCCTCCACTTGATCTGACCATACTGCTGCTGCAAAATTGTTTCTTTCCCTGAGCTGGTAGCAGCTGAAGAATACTTGCACAGGAAGCAGCAGCTCTTCCGTCGGATGGGAGTTAGCCATGGGAATCACTGGCCTGCTTCCGTTGCTCAAGTCCGTGACTCGACGGACGCACGTTCGCGAATATGCCGGCCGAAGGGTAGCCATTGACACGTATTCCTGGCTCCATCGCGGAGCTTACGCCTGGAGCCTGGAGCTCTTTCAAGCCGAACCGTGTTATGGGTACGCAATGCCATAAGATTTAGTAGAGATCGCGATCGTCTGACAATCGCGTCGTGCAGTCCAGCATCGCAATTTTGTTGATCTTGTCATCGCAAGTGGTCCTACATTAGAAGAACCTGGTGGGGTTATACCCGAGAGTTCAAAAGTCGGTATTTTTCTCTTGAAGATCAGAAGCAGCTGGCCTAGTCTTGCAGACAACACGACTTGAAATGTCATTTACTGAAGAATATTCGCATTCTTTCCGACAGTTTTTCCGCTTCACTTTGTCGCTTACGATATCACCGTGACCAGCGTGCAAACAGCGTCGGTTTTCGGTTTAGGCGGGCAGTACGCTTCTCGTGATTCGCTAGGCTCCAGTGACAGAGCGACCATTGTTCCGTTGTGACAATGGAAGCATTCAGTTGCCTCGCCGAACCTCTCTGCCGTTAATTTTCTCTTCGCGATATCGCCGCTATTCGCTACGCATCCACAAAACGATGCATTCGGCGAGCTTCGTAGCCGCAACTTCTCTCCTATCTCCCCGTCGCTGTGTTCCTTTCAGGCACATCCAGTTTTGCATGAACAGGGTCAGAATGCTTAAAAGGAATGGCGTCATTCCCGTGCTGGTCTTCGACGGCGGAAAGCTCCCCTCGAAATCTCAGCAAGAAGTGAAACGAGAAAAGTGTGTAACCTTCTCTTTCGCGTGGTCCTGCATTGAGCATCAATGTCGTCTGGTTTATCTCCTATACAATCGATTTCGATGTTGTTGGCATTCTTGAAACCGGCTGATTTGAATTCGCTTGCCAACTGTTTCCTGCCTCTTTCACATTTCAATCTGCAACCATCCGGCTCTAGGTCCAGCAATGAGAACCTGGATCCACCTAAACAGTCCTGGATCGTGACATCCTAAAAAATGATAGGTCTGAGTGTTTCTTCCATCCGTCTCCATCTCGTGTGGAGTACAAAATGAAACCTTAGTCTACTTTTCATCCCCTGTGGATCTCCTCTCCTGCGTCTTGCAGGTCCAGGAAGGAGAACATGGAGCGAGCACAGCAGTTTCTGCTGCAGGGTAAAGAGAGTGAAGCGAAGGAGTGCTTCCAGAGGGCTGTTGACATCACGCCTGCCATAGCTTATGAGCTAATAAAGGTCTGACTGTGGCCAGCCTTTTGAGTTCTAATGCTTTTGCCTGTGCATTGTCGGCATGCTTATATCCTAACATTTTCCCGATGCTTCTAGCTGTGCATTTTCCGTGTGCTTTAACTGTGCATTTTTCTAATGCCTTCAACACACTTCTTTTGCGATTTCTCTCGTTATCTTCTTAAATCACCTCCTTTGCTCCCTTGCACACACCCCTTATTATTGGTTGCAGGAGTTGAGGCAGCTGAATGTGGAGTATGTGGTGGCACCGTACGAGGCGGATGCACAGATGGCGTACCTGTGTGCCAGTGGCATGGTGCATGCAGTCATCACAGAGGACTCCGACCTAATCGCCTACTCCTGTCCACGGGTATGACAGCACTCCTTAGTACCGCTCTGCACTGCGCAGCACTCTGCACAACCTCCTCAAGCGCCCATGAGCCAGCTTCTGTGTTGTCTGATCAGCCAGGCCTGTTGTGAGTTTCGTTGTGTCAAGACGCTGACTCTGTGCCACGTTTGCTGCTTCGACTTTTCATTCAGAGGTCTCGAAACCTAGGCTCCTGAGACGTCTCGAAACTAGGTTCCTGACGCTGTGCTGAGTCTGCTGCTTCCGACCTGGGATGGACCCTCTGCACCCTCCACCAGGTTCTCTACAAGATGGACAACTCAGGCAACGGCGAGGAGATCGAGTACGCCAACATAGTGCAGTCCCAGGAGCTCGCCCTGGCGGACTTCACCCCTCAAATGGTCCTGGAGATGTGCATTCTCAGCGGCTGCGACTACCTCGACAACCTGCCCAAAGTTGGCCTCAAAACGGCCCACGGCTGGATTAAAAAGCACAGGGACTACCGCAGAGCACTGCAGAACGCGAAGCTGAATGGGAGGGTTGTGCCGGAGGAATATGAGGCGGCGTTTCAGCAGGCGCTGGCGACGTTCCTGCACCACAGGGTGTATCATCTGACGGACGAGCAACTGACACATGTCAACCCGCTGCCGCCCACGCTCCTTGGACCGGATGCGGACCTGTCATTCCTTGGACCATATCCTTGTCACGTCCCTCTGCCTCCCACGTTTCCACTGCCTACCCTGGTCACCTGTGCTGCTTTCCCTCCTCACGTGCTTGTCCAGAATCACATGCACTTTAAAGTCACATCCGTTTCTGGTCACTATGCCACTATCTTCCGAGGGGGTGTTCCTTAACTGTGTGCATCGAGCCGACAATTCCCTGTTTCTGCCTCGTCGTGTGCCCCCCGATTCCTCTTGCTTCTTGTGCCCTCTCTCGTTCACCCCGGCCTGTTCCCTCTCTTCTTGTGTTTCGGCTTTCCTCCTTCCCTTGTTTCTCCCGATTCTTCTCAATTCTTATTATCTCCACTGAGCTCGCTCCAAGCCTCGCCCGTGCAATCGCTATGGGTCATGTGGACCCAATCACGTACGAACCATTTGAGGTAAGACCCATCACATATGATACAAGCCATTCGACGTAAAAACCATTTACCATGAGGCTTTGCGGAAAAAGAATTCCTCGGGCTCTGAGGGACCCCTTTATCCGCCTAGGTGAAGTGAACCTGCCTGCTCCCTTCTTTCAGCAACGCCTTTTCATGGCGGAATTCGCCATGTGAACCATATTCTCTGTCCCATTTATCCACTGCTTTTCAGACGAATCCCATACCCAGGCCATTTCAAGAAGCGTCGTCAGCTCAACAAGGCCAGCAGAGCCCTGCAGCAGCAGCAACAGCAGCAGCAGCAGCAGCAGCAGCAGCAAGGGGGGTTCAAAGGGGAGCCACCAATGGTAGGCCAAGGAGTGGTGGGCGCGGAGGATTGGGATTAAAGCAGCTGCCCGTGCAGAAGAACAAGCTGTCTAAGTACTTGGGTGAGTGCTTTCATGAGCTGGGCTGGGCTCATGTGATGAGCAGCCGTCACATGGAGAGAGTAGTCGCACTCCCTGTCTAAGCACTGCATGCTTGTGCCATATCTCATTTCTTAGGTGCGAATGCTCGCTGACCAGCTGCTCTCTCTATCTCCTCTCTACCCCATATTACCGACCCCTCCCCCCCAGTCTCCGCGGCTCCTGAAGCCAAGAAGCAGTTCCAGCCGCCACGCGGCTCCCCAGTAACGCCTCCCACCCAATATTTCTTCCCGCCGTCCCGTCCCCAACCTGCCACCGAGCCTGCCCGTGAAGGCAAGGCAAAGACGCCACGGCCAAGGCGATCTGTGAAGGCATCTGCTGCAGGGGAAGGGAGTGCAGGGCCGATAGTTGGGGAAGACCTGGCGCAGTTTATGGCAGGAATGTGCCCCGAGGGGGAGGAAGAGGAGGAGGAGGAGGAGGAGGAGGAGGAGGAGGAGGTGAACCTGCAGGGGAAGCATGGCCTGCAGATTCAGCACAATGGGTTACAGCAGCAGCAGCAGCAGCCATCTGCTCCATCCGCGCTCGGTGGTCAAGGGCCCAGGGCTGCTGTCGCCCGCGTGTTCCAGCGGTTCACCCCGCCCCGCTCCATAGCCGAGGCTGGGAACGCACCCCTGCCAACCTGGCAGCGCAGCAGGGTGGCTCCCAGGCGGTCAGCAGGAGTTGCTGCTGCTGCTACCGGAGAGGGGCAGGGGAAGACGCTAATTGACTGGGAGAAGTTTGGGTTCCGCGGAAATCGCGAAACGCTGGGAGAGCTGAGGGGAGAGGAGGGAGGAGAGTGGGTGGCTGATGTGTCGGAAAGGGGTCTTGACGTGGAGGCTGATCTGGGTACGGATTTGGATACTGATTTGGATGAGCTGCTGCTGCCGCCTGCCTTTGACCTTGTGGCTGACGTGCCGGGAACTCACCAGGTCAGGCAGGGCGGGTGGAGAGCAGGAGGGTGGATGGGCATGGGAGGGGCAGCAGGAGCAGCGAGGAGAGGAAGAGGACGGGGTACAGGAGGAGGGATGGGTGTTAGAGGAGGTCGAGGACTGGGAGTGGGTGGTGCTGGTAGTAGCATGGGGCAGGCAGGGGTGGTGTTTGAAACCCCGAAACGGATGGTGGGGAGCGTTCAAGGGCTGGGAGGACTGCGAGGGCGAGGCGTTCGGGGGAGACTGGGGGCAGCTCACGTGGTGGTGCGGCAGGAGATGTCCTGCTCGACATGCGTGGTGAGTCTCTCCTGCTGCGTGCTTGACGATTAGTCCATCACCTGTGGCACTTCTCTAGTAGTATGTTGTGAGTCCACTTGAATGGAACCGTCAGTTCGGGGGAAAATGGGGGCGGCTCATGTGGTGGTGCGGCAGGAGATGTCCTGCTCCACGTGCGCGGTGAGTCCTTCTTACTCTCATCCACTTCATGGTTAGTCCATCCCCATGGCACATGTTTGGTGATTTGAGGCAAGTCTAACTGGTTACCAGGTTAACAACTCGCCTGGTGCGCCGGGCGATGTTCCTTTACGTATGTTGTTAGTACCATCCCCTCCACGTGTTGTTAGAGGTGTCCTGGTGGCGTTATTCCCCCACCCACTGCCTTCATGTTCTCTGCGGTGTGGACCCTTACTTTGGAGATAAGCGTCGTGCGCGGGTTTCAAGGCGGCCCAGAGCTCGGTTCAAACCTCGAACCTCCTCTGAAAGCGATCCAAAGCGGCTCTAGGCCACGGCAGTAGATAGAAAGCAGGAGAGTAGGGAGCCCGACCTAACGTTGCCAGGTCTAAGGCCAACTTTCCTTTAGGAAGAGCACCAATGCATGCATGCGAGGCACTTGCCTGCCCTCGCTTCCTCCTCCCTTGCCCCTGCAGGCTCACTGCAAGCCCCTCAGATCACTTGGGTAAGTCCCAGCCTCTCAGCTTCCCAGCCTCTCAGCTGCCCAGCCTTTCAGTCCAGGCTTTCTACCTGCGGTCTTAGAATGACCCCCCGACCTGGTCCCAGCCTCTAAGTCCCGTCTTTCAGGACCAGAGTGGGTGCAGCTACGGAGCCCAGTCAGTCTGTGTGCCTTCCTCATGCTTTCGTCGCGACCATTGCTTGCCTATCTGCCTCGTTTACTCTAACAAGCGCTTCACCTGTCCTGGCTTGGCTTGGCATGGCACCTGCACCATTCGGGCCGCGCTATCCTGCTGCCGCCCCTGCTTCCCTTGGCAATCCCTGGCATCGCATCTGCTTCCCCGTGGCAATCTCTGGCATCGCCCCTGCTTCCTCGTGGCAATCTGTGGCATTGCCTCTGCTTCCCCGTGGGGCATCAACCGTGACCTATGTCCTGTGGTGCCGCCACTGGTTGCCTCCTTCTGCCGTGGATGGCTGACAACAGGACACCGATTTTTTGCTGACTCCGCCCGCCAAACGCCCCTCGTTGGATGACGGTATGTGCCTGCCCGGCAGCATTGGCCCCTGCTGTGCAACCGACTCCGTTTTTCATCGTATCGTATGCCACTCATTCCGTGGCATTGTTTACTAGGCTCTATCACATCTGGTTGCTAGGCTGTGTTTTGCTAGTGCCTGTTGTGCTTACTGGTTATCCTTTGGCTGGCAGGGGTATCTGGAGTCGATGCCAGCTTCCTCTCTCTCACTGCAACACACACGATCTGCACTACACACACACTCTCACACGTGCAAGCACACGGCATGCACCAACTCGACCCATTCTCAGACCCATGGCCCTTGGGGGACAGCAGGGACCCTCTCCTCCCTCCCATGGCACCATCCTTCAGCCCCTTTGGCTTAGCCAGACCATTTTCTCTACGAGAGAGGCAGCAAGATGAGGAGCAGGAGCAGAAGGAGGAGCAGGATCCCTTTTCCAGCCCTGTGGGAAGATCTCTCCCTCCTGCGCCTTCTCCTCTGCTGTGTCCCGCCCCTCACTGCAGTGCTGCTGCTGCTCCACGTCACCCTCCACGTCCTCCTCTTCCTTCTGCTCGTGCGGCTGCTTCTTTCCTCTCTCCCGCAACTCTAGCTTCCACACCGCCAGCTGCTGCTGCCGCAAACCCGTTTGCTTCACACGTTCACCGTAGCCGCATGCTGGGTGCAGCTGCTGATGGTGGTGGTGTTCGTAGTGCTGGTGCTGCAAACGCTGCTGCAGCAGCTACCGCAGATAGGGTGGAAGGTGCGCATTTCTGGCACGATAGAGACGCTGACGCTTTGGATGGAGCAGACAGACTAGATGCTGACGATGCTGTGGATCAGACAGGTGGGATGGATGGGAGGGCAGGTGGAGCAGGTGGAGCAGGTGGAGCAGGTGGAACAGGTGGAGCAGGTGGGACAGATGCAGCAGATAGTCCAGATAGGGTAGATAGATATGGAGGGCCAGGAGAAGATCCAGAGCAGGATGAGGCGCTCGGGAAGGCAAGGTACAGTGCACCTGGACGGCAGGGACTTGTGTACAGCATGCCGGTTGCTGGCCTGCCTCCTGCTGAAGGGGTGAAGGCTGCAGCAGCAGGAGCAGGAGGAACAGCAGGGGGAGGCAGAGGGAGGGGTGTGGGTGGCATTTCAGGGGCAGTGCAAGGGACGTTCAAGAGGAATCTGGCACGGGGGAGTGCCTTTTTCAGGGAAAGTCCAGGTGACAGTGCTGGTGACGCTGACAATGCTGGTGATGGTGATGCTGGAGAGTATGCTGATGGAGATGATGGGGAAGGGGAGCAGCGTGGTGGTGTTGAAAGGTGTGATATAGGGGATGGGCCTTCTGCAGAGATGCACGCGAGGAGTGGGAGCAGTGGCATGAGTGGGCAGTCATTTGCCACGGACGTTTCACACGTGCTGCGCTATTCTGCGGTGGGGAAGGATGCGATGGGTCAGGTGGCGGCGAAACTGGCCAGCTTCAAGCACACTCCAGCTGAAAACAAGTCGAGGGGGAGGGTGTCGCGTCGATTGGGCGGCCTGAAGAGACAAAGGTGGGGCCCTGCTGCTTTGATTTTCAAAATTCTTTTGCTTCTTGTTGTTGTTCATGATTATTGTTACTCGGGTTGTTTGATAACACTGGTACTTTTTTTTTCTGTGCTGTGTTTGATGCAGGTCTCTAGCAGGGCAACATCCTTGCTCGTTTCAGGTTCGGCTCAAAGACACAAAGATGGACCACTTTGTCAGGCGCGCTGCCCCTCAGCCTGCAGGCCTTGGTGTTGCTTTCAAAGAAAGTGGAGCATTCTCCTCTAAAGAACATTCACGAGCAATTCTGGAGTTTGATGTCTAGCATTGCATGCTGATGAATATCCTTCATTTTCGTCATGTAATTTCATTAATTGTTTGCACGATGTGACATTTTATATGTTTCTTGTGAACTCGCGGATCATTTCTTGCTAGTAGCGCGTATGCGCTCGTGTGTCATGGTGATCCCACCCAACGCAAGGCTGCGCCTTCCATGGCTTCCAGCTTCAAACTGTTCACCAGAAAAGAGGAGAAAGCGTTCCAGCGGTGAGGTGCTGTTCTGCTAGGAGAACGTCAGCAAGGGATCGCGTCGCGACTCCAACCCAAGCACGAGCGCCGCTCCGCGCCTTGGCTCTTCTTTCTGGAATCTCCACCGACACAAAATGATGCGAGGCTGCATTCCTCAAGGCAATCACATAATTTCTTTCAGCGGCCCCAAACGAGTTTAGGGTTGATGCCTCCCCGAAGGACAACCAGGTTTCATCTGGGCTTTATACTTTTGTGCTGCCCTGAAACGATGTGATTGTCTTGAATAAAGATTGATACTGTACGGCCTCTGGTAATAAGAGTGTAGGTGACAGCTGAACGTGCTGTGAGGATGGTCAGCTTGTTGTGAGAGGCGTTTTATATAACTCTAATACACCTCACAAGGGTGGTGCGTTTGTCATTTCCTGACAATTCTCGGCTTGGCAACTGGTCTCCGCCGCCTCCACTCGCAGCAGTACTCGCCTCAAACCGCCATCGCGAGCTGCAAATCACGAAAGTCGCGGGCTCGTGGGCTCGTGGGATTCCTGTGGGATCGTGGGCTCACTTCCCGCAATCCATCGCAACAATTTCGCCATTCCCCTGCTTCGTCCTCCTCTCCTCCTCACATACCTCCGACGCCAGTCAAGGTGCTTCGCGAATCGAGTCGCAAGTCCGATTCTGTTAAGCCCTCGCGGATGAATAAAGCCATCGCGGATGAATAAAGCCCTCGCGGATTAATAAAATCCTCGCGGATTAATAGAGCCGTCAAAAATCGCCAGTCGCGGATTGATGACCTCGTATAGCGCCACGCCCATCCAGCCGCCTTCGCGACGAACCCCTCGGCGATGGCTGCTCGCTGGCCTCCTCCTCCTGCTCCCCGCCTCGCTCCTCCTCCTCTCGCACTACGTCCAGCTCCTGCACTCCCCCTCCGCGTCTCTCGCTCGCCAATCAAGTCTGCTTCCCTCTCAACTACTCTCCCATGTTGACACGCCTTTTGAGGCGTCTCAAAACTCAACCCCGCTCGCCTCTCCCCTACTGCTAGGCTCCCGTGCTGAGACGCCTCAAAATCCGTCCCTCTCGCTTCCCGCTCTAACCGCCGCGAATTCCGCTTCTGAAGCGTCTCTCGAGCATCCGTCGTCTATCCTCCGGCTTCTTAAGTCGGAGTTAGGAAAAGCGGATCGAGACACGTCAGCAGGGAGGGACGGTCGGGAGAGGCATACTGGACAGGAGTATGGAGGAGAGGGGAGCGACGAAGGTGAGGAGGAGGTGGATAGAAGGGAGGGGGAGATGGGGCTTGGTGATGACAGTGAAACCAGCGTCGGGGGAGACTTGGAGGGGAGTGGAATAGGGAGAAGTGAAGTTGAGGAAAGGGTGGATATTGCTATTGAGAACCAGCAGCAGCAGGAGGAAGTGGGTCAGCAGCCACAGCAGCAGCAGCACCACCAGCAGCAGCAGGAGGAGGAGGAGGAGGAGGAGGAAGAGGGTCAGCAGCAGCCACAGCAGCAGCAGCAGCATGAAGCCCAGCACACGCCTGATCCAGCACCCTACTTCCATCCGCCCAATCCCGCAACCTCAACTCCCATTTCCACCACTTCTCCTACCCCTGGCCTCCACCCCCTCGATCCCCCCACCGCTCCCCCGAAGCTGACGTGGCACCCGCATCCCAACCGCTACCTGCTGGCAGTGTGCGTGCGCGGGCAAGTCAACAACCGCATTGGCTGCCTCTACCGCCACCTCATCCTCGCGGCTCTCCTCAACCGCACCCTCCTGGTCCCCGCGCGCCTCCCCTCCACCACCCCGCAGCTCTGCAAGCGCGGGGCGTCTGGCCGCGCCTGCCCTTCTTACTCCCTCCCTCTCATCTGGGACCTGGAGCACACGCGCAGGTGCCTGGGGAACGCGTCTGTGATCAGATCGGACGAGTTTGCCGCCCGGTTCGGCCGCCCGGTGGAGGTGGGCCACATGCGGTGCTGGCACGGGCCCGAGGGGCTGTGCCGCCCGACGTATTCGATAGTGAAGAAGAACTGCCTGGTGAATACTGCGCTGAGCGCCATTGCAGCAAGGCTGAGGAAGCGGTTTGAGGGGCAGCAGGTGGCCAGTGATGTGGTCCACGCCATGCTGCTCAATGGGTCGTCGTTGGGCCTGGCGTCAGATGGGTCATCCGATGGGTTGTCCGATGGGTTGTCCGATGGGTTGTCCGATGGGTCATCCGATGGGTCATCCGATGGGTCATCCGATGGGTCATCCGATGGGTCATCCGATGGGTCATCCGATGGGTCATCCGATGGGTCATCCGATGGGTCGTCGCTGGCGTCAGGTGGGTCGTCCCTGTCATCCGCCACCCCAGATGGCTCGACCTCGTCGTCCGTGTTTCCTGTGCCAACAACACTGGGGGACCAGGTTCTGCAGCTGAGAGGGAAATCGCTGAATTTCCCTTCCTCCTCCTCCTCCTCCTCGTCTGTCCCCCCCTCTGCCCCCTCCGCCCCCTCCTCCGCTCTCCCCATCCGCCCTGTGCCCATCGACCCCATCCGCATGATCCTCCTCCACCAGCCAGGCATCGTCTCCATCCCCCCCTCTGCCACCGCCTCCGCGCTCTGCCTCCCGCGCTTCGTGCACGTGAGGGACGTGCTGAGGGCGTACGCGCCTCTGGGGGAGTCGGTGCCTGTGCTGGCCGTGGGGGACCTGGTGGGCACGGCGGTGCTGGGACTGCCGCACCGGTACTCGCTGCTGCAGCGGGCGGCAAAGAGGTGGGAGGAGACAGGTCAGAGGCAGCAGGGGGGGCAGCGGGAGGGGCAGCAGGAGGGGCTGCAGAGTGAGGTGGGAGGAGGGGAGGGTGGGGGAATGGATGGGCGACAGGGTCAGGCAGTAGGGGAGACAGAAGACCAGGCAGAGGATCAGGTGGATGGGAGGAACCCCTGGCTGGATAAGGATTTCGTGCGACCGCCGGGTGGGCGGTGGCTGGGGAGCTCTGGCAGCGGCGGGCTCCGGGATTGGTTGAGTATTTTTCAGTTCCTGCCCGGGTGTCAAAACACAGCCACCATCATTCCGCCCCCGGGAATTTTCCAGCGCGCTCAAGCCATCATTCGGTCCCTGTTTGGGGCTGAGAGGGTGGAGATGGGTACAGGTACCTTCCGAACAGTAGGTGCAGCCAATAGTAGCACTGGTGCAGGTGATACGTCCGGCGATCCAGCTGCAGGTGTCTCTGGTGGAGAAGGATATGGTGCAGGTTTATCTGGTGGGGGCGGGGCAGGAGTGGTGGGAGCACCGACTGACATGTACCTGCCTGGGTGGACTGACCTGCCAGCGTTTCTGGCGGTGCATTGGCGGCGGGGCGACTTCCTAGAGTTCTGCGCTCGCTCGGGCCCACCGGGGTTTTGCTTCTACTCGCCCGTGCAGGCTGCGCAGTGCTGTGCTGACGTGGCACAACGCAACGGGCTCAGGAATGTCTACGTGGCGACGGATGCTGATGAACAAGAGGTGAGCTGTATGCCTTGCTCCTGTTATCCTGTCTCAAATGCAGTGCTATCCACTAATCTCTCTTATTATTGTTGATATTATTCTTATTATTGTAAATATTGTTTCTCTCCAACTAAAGTTCAGGCCCTGTGCCATTCCATTCCACCCTTCCTCTGCTCCTTATTATTCGTGGATGCAGTTTCAGGAGTTTCGAGAGACACTGGGGCCACAGTACACTGTGGCACGGCTCCCCTCTTCCCCATCCCCTTTATTACCGGACCCACACCTGGACCCTCTGTTGCGCTATCGGCAAGGGACCTTCGTCAACGATGCAGCAAGCCTGTTGTACACCATCCTTGACAAGATTATTTGTGTTTATTCTACGGTTTTTTTAGCCACACCGTCGTCTACACTTTCCAACGACGTTGCTCGGATAAGGGAGGGGCTTGGCATACCTGCAGCAATGGCAGCAGCTGCAGCTGTTGGAGCGGAGGAGGAAGCTGTAGGGGGTGGAGGGGATGTGAGAACTGGGGTTGATTTTGGGGAGAGCACAGGAGTGGAAGAGGGAAGGGATGGTGCCCTGTGTGAGGGGCAGAAAGAGTGGCATCCTATGGATGGATTGCCTAAAAATCTACAACAGTTGAAAGCCTTGAGGATATTGTCAAATGACAAGGGAGAGTGGTAAAGCAAGCTGTAATTTGTATGACCTTTTAGTCCCTAGTCATGGTATATGTTGCTTTAGTAATCCCACCTTGAGCATCTTATGCTCGTAACAGATTATCAACGTGTAAGTATTGCTAAAAGCGTGATTTTCGGCGGTTGACAGGGTTACATTGCGTCACTCTCGACCACCAATTACGCACTCGTCAATCGATCTTCATCCCTTGCAGCCCACATTGGCCGACGACAGCCAACACGCAACTGATCCTTGTCAGGAGTCCCAATGCAACCCGTCGCAAACGCCGCTCTCAGCATTCCCAAGGGTCCATTTTGCCAGCCTGTCGTTCGCAAGAATCAGGGAAAGTCAGCACAGCAGGAATCCCAAGGGCACGGCTCAGGAAGATTTCAGTCAGTCAGGAGGAGGGCTCCTATGTGATGCAATGCTGTAGGACGGCCCTGCCACTTCTCTTTCTCATTGCTGGTCAGTAGGTCCACCATTCCGCTCCTTCTCATTCTCAATCCTCCATGATTCTTGGACTCCTATTCCTGACTCCGCTTTTTTCTTGTCTTGCACCCAGCTGCTTCTGAGTCTTGGCCATTCTTCACATTAGCTGGGAGCTTCTGACGACCCGCTAGCTACCCGAGCTTTTCGCCAGATTCCGAAAGTCCATGTCGGGAATGCTTGCTGAACTCGAGAGCAAAGAACCGACTTTCCAAGCTAAGCTACTGCCTATGTTCGCCCATTAGCGTCGGTCGATGCCTTTTTTAGGTTTGGCGCGCTTGTCGGTACCTAGCTGATACGAGAAAGACCATGGATTCGGGGGGAAGACTACGGAATGTCCCTGATGATAGAGATTGCGTCAGGCCTCCTGCTGACTCATCTCTCCCCGTTACTGCACCCAATGGTGCCGGAAGACCGGACCTACATTCCACGACCGTACCGAACCTACATTCCACGACCGTGCCGAACCTACATTCCACGACCGGACCGGGCTTATGCGACCGCAAAACAGAGTCGAGACGACATCATACGTCACCAATGAAGCAGCAGCAACAGCAGCAGCAGCAGCAGCAGCAGCAGCACGAGGAGGAGGAGGACGACGAACTCATTCCCCTTGAAGACTTTGAAAGTTTACCCTTGAAACGCGGAAATGCAATCGCCGATTCCACCCACTCAACCCACATCTTCGCTCGCCTGCACAAGCTTTTCACAACTGATGGCTCCGAGGTCCCTAGCTGGCCCATTCGATCTCTGGGAAACATTTCCTCTTCAAATACACTTCGCTCGCCCACTGCCCTCCTCCTCCTCTTCCTCGCCTTCCTCCTCGTCCTCCTCTACACTCTCTTTCTGAAACCCATCTCGCCCTTCTCCGAGTCGTACACTCTAGATGCACCCGTCTGGTCCGCCAATGAGCAGCTGCCAGGTCAGCTCAGCAGTGATTCCCTGCAGGTGCACGCGTCAGGCTCGGCTTCCAATGCCGGCCCACATCACAATGCACTAGGCCCCGAGCCTCACGCCGACCCTGATTCCGACCCTGACTCCGACCCTGGCCATCGTGGTGCGGATGCAACTGTAGCAGTCGAGGAGGTGAAGGGGGCTCTGAGTGCGAGGGGCACGTGGCATGGCAAGCTGGTGTGGACGCCACAGCCGGACCGATTCCTTCTAGCGGTCTGCGTGCGAGGACAGGTGAGGAGCAGACGAGACAGATGAGTTCACTGGAAACAGTTGCGCTCTTCTTTCGCGCAATGCATGCATTGGCGCAGCACACTGCACATTTCCCGCATTCCCCCCACCCCACCTGCTTACTTTGTCATCATGCAACCCATGTCAACAACCGCTGTGGCTGCCTCATCCCGTCCGCTCAGCTCAACAACTTATTCTCTCTGCCCCTCCTCTCCACCACCCCCGTCCTTTCCACCCTTCCTTACACCCTTCTCCCCCCGCCCCCAGGTGAACAACCGCATTGGCTGTCTCTACCGCCACCTCATCCTCGCAGCCCTCCTCAACCTTCACTTCCTCCCTGCTCCCCCTTCCCCCACACCCCAACCCCCGCTCCTCTGCTAACCTGTTCCCTGCCTTCCCTCCCCTCCCCCCCTCCCACCCAGGTCAACAACCGCATCGGCTGCCTCTACCGCCACCTCATCCTCGCAGCCCTGCTCAACCGCACCCTTGTGGTGCCCCCCGTGCTGCTGTCCACGTCCCTCTCCTACTGCAAGCACGGCGTCTCCGGATCGCCCTGCCCCTCCTACCCGCTCCCTCTCATCTGGGACCTGGAGCACACCCGCAGGTGCCTGGGCGAAGACACTGTGATCCGAACTGATGAGTTTGCCGCCCGGTTTGGGCGCCCGCTGGAGGTGCAGCACATGCGGTGCTGGCACGCGCATGGGAAGGTGTGTCCGGTGAGCAACCAAGGGCTGCAGAGGAACTGCCTGGTGAATGACACCGCGCAGGGGGGAGGGACCAGGAGGAGGCTGGGGGGGCTGTTTGGGCTTGCCAAGGTTTCTCGATCGGCTGCTGCTGCTGTTCAAGGGTGGTTCGGAGGGGCTGCAGGGAAGTGGGTGAGCAAGAGGCGACAGCTGCAGATGCAGCAACAGCAGCAGCAGCAATCGTCCTCGAATCCCTCCCAACCCTCCAGCAACCTCTCCCTGCCTCTCTACACAGTCGAGTCCTTCGCCGCCTCGCCCGTCGCAACATCTGCCGCCCACCTGCACCTGCTACCCCACCAGGTCTCCCCAGATATCCACATCAGCCCTACAGCCACAGCATCAGCCGTGTGCTTCCCCCGCTTCGTGCACGTGAGGGATATCCTCCGCGCCTACGCCCCTCTCTCCTCCTCTGTGCCTGTCCTCGCTGTAGGGGACCTCGTTTTCACCGCCTTTCTCGGACTCTCTGACAGGTACGTTATATCCATGGCCGAGATGCTTACCCCATGGCCGAGGTACTTACCCCGTGGCCGAGTTACTTACCCCATGGTCGAGTTACTTACCCTGGCCGAGTTACTTACCCCATGGCCGAGTAACTTACCCCATGGCCGAGCTACTTACCGCATGGCCGATTTACTTACCCCATGGCCGAGGTACTTACCCCATGGCCGAGGTACTTACCCCATGGCCGAGTTACTTACCCCATGGCCGAGTTACTTACCCCATGGCCGAGTTACTTACCCCTTGGCCGAGTTTCTTGCCCCATGGCCGAGTTACTTACCACTTGGCCGAGTTTCTTGCCCCATGGCCGAGTCACTTACCCCACGGCCGAGTTATTTACCCCATGGCCGAGTTACTTACTCCTTGGCCGAGTTACTTACCCCATGGCCGAGTTACTTACCCCATGGCCGAGTTACTTATCCCCTGGCCGAGTTACTTACCCATGGCCGAGTTACTTACCCTGTGGCCGACTTACTTACCCCATGGCCGAGTTTCTTACCCCATGGTCGAGTTACTTACCCCATGGCCAAGTTACTTATCCCACTGTCGAGTTACTTACCCCATGGCCGAGGTACTTACCCCATGGCCGAGTTTCTTACCCCCTGGCCGAGTTACTTACCCCATGGCCGAGTAACTTACCCCATGGCCGAGCTACTTACCGCATGGCCGATTTACTTACCCCATGGCCGAGGTTCTTACCCCATGGCCGAGGTACTTACCCCATGGCCGAGTTACTTACCCCATGGCCGAGTTACTTACCCCATGGTCGAGGTACTTACCCCATGGCCGAGTTTCTTACCCCATGGCCGAGTTTCTTACCCCATGGCCGAGTGACTTACCCCATGGCCGAGTTACTTACCCCATGGCCGAGTTACTTACCCCATGGCCGAGGTACTTACCCCATGGCCGAGTTTCTTACTCCATGGCCGAGTTTCTTACCCCATGGCCGAGTTTCTTACCCCATGGCCGAGTTACTTTCCCCATGGCCGAGTTACTTACCCCCAATCTTGATCGTTCTTTGGCAGGTACGACCTGTTCAAGGAGCACGTGTTCCGGTACAAGCGGCGGGTGGAGCTGGGTCAGGCTGCCAAGGCACAGGAAGAGGGCACCAAGGCACAAGCTCACAACACCACCACAGCAACGACTGATCATGCTGGCATGCTGACGAGCAGCAGCAGCCAGGTGGTTGTGGAGTCTGACTTCATTGGGCCGGCAGGGGGGCGGTGGTTCGGGAGTGCTGGGAGGGGGGGGCTCAGGGAGTGGAGGAGCGTGTTTCACTACCTGCCAGGATGCCCGGCCCCCGTGCCCATCCTCCCCTCGCGGGCTGTTATTGAGGACGGAAGGCGGCTCGCACGAGCCCTGTTTGATGAGAAAGCGGGATGCAGCAGGAGCAATGATGGTGGCAGCGCCAGTGCTGGGGCTAGCGCAGGCGGTGGTAGTAGTTCTCCAAGCACTACAATAGTAGCAGCAGGGCAGATAGGAGGAGAGCTGTCAGCAGGATCACTAGCATTAGGCGCTGCAGCAGAGGGAGGGGGAGGGGGGTACATGGCGGTGCACTGGCGGAGGAGCGACTTCAAGGACTACTGCGTGTGGTCGGGCCCGCCTGGGTTCTGCTTCTACTCTGCAGAACAGGCTGGCAAGTGTGCTGCTGACGTGGCGCAACGCAACGGGCTGAGAAATATTTATGTTGCCTCAGATGCCAGTGTGGAGCAGGTCAGTTGCTGTACTCTCTTTCCCTGTAATAAAGTTTGTTGCTTGCTTCGTTCTTTTGGCTTCGCTTCAGCTGACTCCCTTGTCCCTCAAAGCATCCTCTTTCTCACCCTCCTCCCCTCCCTCTCCCCTTCCCCAATCCTCCATTCTTACCTCTGTCAGTTTGAAGTGTTTCAAAAGGCTGCAGGCTCCGCTTTCAAAGTCATTCGCTACCCCGAAAACCCATCAGCCTACCTCCCCACCTTCACCTCAGACCCACTCATCTCCGCCCTCCCCGCCTCCACCGACCGTGAGGAAGCGTCCCTCCTCCGGCACATGCTCCTGGACAAGCTCGTCTGTGTACACGCTACAGTGTTCCTCGCTACCATGTCCTCCACTCTTTCCAATGACGTGGCTAGAATGCGCGAGGGATTTGGCGTGCCGGCAGCCTTGGCAGTCGTTAATCCCAGTGCTGGCAACGCAAGTGAAATGGCTGCAGATGGAGATGCCTTGGGGAGGATCGGTCTGGAGTTTGTGGTGAGCCCGGGGGTAGAGGAAGGGAGAGACGGGGGGCTGTGTGAAGGTGAGAAGGTGTGGGAGCCATTGGACGGGCTGTCTGGATGGATGAGGGACTTGAAAGCCAAGAGAATGCAGGAGCATGTTACAGGGGAGTGGCGGAGATGATTCAGGCGCATGTTTTGTGTGCTGCCAGATGCGATAGTTAGTCCTAGGATGGTAGAATGGTTTGCTATTGGCACTAGGCGTCTCTGTTGAGTGATGCTGCCAGCAGGGAGGCACATCAAGGTGGGTGTTCCATGTCATGTGACCCATGATTCAGCTACAGCAGGCAAATTTCTTGGCCCTTGCTATGAGTGAGGACGCCAACATGGAGAGACACACATTCACAGGATGGCACCTATAAGAGAATCAATTGCTTATAAACCATTGAAATTCCAAGATAGGACCACCACAAACGCCTAAGCACAAAGTGCGGGCTTGTAAATGTTAAGCTTTATTCAACAATAGATACAAGAATGGGATGGTTATAGTTATACTTCATGCATGAGAGCTCTAGTGTCCACAAGAAGCGAGTGTACTGCAGATCATGTTACACCAGGCTGCAGCCACCACCTCAGCTGCCTTTTCCTTTTGACTGGCCACCTGCAGCTGCTGCCGCCTTCTTTGCAGCCTTCTCTTGCAGAGCCTTGGCGTCCCTGAGATGACACGTGTGAATCAGGAACCATGAGGATGGATTACAGGAAACCAAACGTCCAACGAGGGATGAAAGAACACCGTTAAGCGCGGTGAAGTGTATTTTGCATGAACGGTTGGGATTGAAGCAGAGTGAGAATATTTAAAATATCACCTCTCACGGCGTTGCTCCGGAGTCAGCCCGTCAGTCTTCTTGTTCGCGCCGTTCTTCGCTGCTCGGGCCTGAGCCCTGGCGCGATCAACGTCCCGCTGATTTCCGCGTGAATATTATCAGCACAAGAGAAAGAAAGCCAGTTAAGGAGAAGCTTTGTTCTACTCATGGGGAAGGCAGAGCAGACGGAAGGAGAGCTCGTGTACGAGCACATCAAAATGCAAAAACGAAAACAGCAATGTCGTCAAAAAGGGACTCTGGAATTAAGATAAAGTTGCAAGGCTGCGAAGTCTGCAAAGGAAGGAAAGCGCTGTGTAGGATATGACTCATTTATCGCTGGACGGAGAAGCTCTTGGCACTGGACGCGACTCCCGCGAGCAAGGCTGGAATAAGCCTTAAACAACTCCTCGTCTACGTCAGCAAGGATTCGTGCCGGTCCTCAGCTCACTAGAAAACAACCTGAATGAATCGCATGTGGAGAGAAGACTGCAAACTCCTAGAAGGAACTCCTTGACTTCTGGCCTGCTTTGGTTGCTGAATACCGACTTCGCCACGAGAAATAAGATACCACTGGGTCATTCATTACTGCTGCTGGTCCCAGGCTGATGAGGGGGAGGTAGGGAGGAATGGAGGGGGTGGGATGTGATGACCGAAGGAACTAGGTTACGCGAATGATCGCAAGAGAAACGGCCGCCTCACGCAAATCAGTTTCAACAACGATGATTTGCTGACGACGGAACTTGTGGCTGGCGAGGCCTCTGCACATTTCGCAAATGATCGGAGACGCGCGTTCAGCGTGTCGCGATGTGAAAGGGCTGCGCCTAGAATGTTCCATGCCAGGTGGGCCTCAAATGTCTCACGGTGGAATCTCGGACCAGATGTTCCATTTGAATCTCAACCAGCAGCGCTGTCACGGGCCTGCGATCCTGCTGGGATTCGCCCGAAGGGATCAGCCAACGCGTGCGACGTTTTGCGATGACCTGCATTGGATTTATTGTCTTGCTTGCAGCGTAATAAAAATACTCGCATGACCACCTCAGTGCAGGTGAAAAGCCTTCAGTGTATTGCAGGCACATTATGAGCACCACGTTGTAGTTATGGCAGCATCTACTGTATTCTCATTAATTCACTGAAACCACGAAAGCATACAGGCCAGCAGTGCAAGTGCAATTAGATTGCCTGGGAAGAACAGCAGGCAAATCATAAAACACCCGACCTATCTTGCAAGCCTGAATATCTGATCCACTAAAGTGGCTCATGGCACAAGGCGTTCCGTTCAAAAGCTCCCACTTAGTTCATGCGTCGGATGAGCGCGTTGATCTTGTCCTCGCGGTTACCGGCATCACCCCCCTCCACAAAGTGCAGGCGCTTCTTCTTCATCCCACCGCTGGGCGCCGACAGCTTGAAGGGCCACAGGAAGTTGTTGCACGCCTTGAAGTGCGGGCCCGTCGTGAAGATCTGGTAAATCAAATCCTCCACACACAGAATCTTCTTCTGCCCCAGCACCTGAGGAGAAGATTTGGACCAGGAGTTGTGGAAAGGCAGTGCGCAAGGTTAAAAGGGGTTGAGGGGGGTTGAGAGCAAGGTTGAGGGTACTGAGGGATGTGACATGGGTGGATCAAGACCGAAGCTCATAGCCCAGAAGATCACAGCACCAAAGTGGGGCCCACACTCCACATAATGAACGAGACCTGATTACATAGGGAAACGGCTAAGTATGGCCATTATCAGTCAGCATGAAACTGGTGAACTCACTTTTTGCACGACGGAGTTGTCGGTGAGGGCGATGCGCTGGTGCCTGACCTTGCCGAAGCCGCGCTTGTAGATCAACTCGCGCACCGACTTCAGGTTCGGGTAGCTGCAGGCAGCAGCAGACAGCAAACATGGAGCACACATGGCAGGCATTCAAACAGCAGCCAAGCATGATGGGGATAGAAATAAGGTAGCCACAAAGAATGGCGATTTACGGAAAGGTAGCCACAAAAAATGGCGACATATGACGAGGTAGCCGCCAAAAATGGCGGATATGTGGTATGGCAGGGCAGCTGGGGCAAGGAAGATGAAGTGAGGCAGATGGAAGTTGGTTACACGTGCACATGGCAATCCCATTCGTGGCGACAGTGGCCAGCCCAACTGCTAGTTCACGAAAACAATGTGACAGTAACAGGCTCACCCATATATGACAATAACGAGGCGACTGTAACGAGGTGACAGTAACGAATTGACAGCAACGCGCTCACCCGTAGGTGACGTAAGGCTCCACCAATCGCAGCATCTGCAGGGTGGCCTTGGTGACCCTCAGGAACACCCCGTTGAAGATCTGCCGGGATTCGCGGAAAGGAAGGCGGGAAACAAGGGCGGCAGTGGGGGATGGAGGAGGGGGGGGGAGGGGGGGGGGGGGAAGAGGGACAGGGGATGAGGAGAGTGGGAGGGAGATGGTTGGGTTGGGTGCGAGCGATGGGGGGACGGAGAGAAGAGAGCGAAGAGGTGAGGCGACTTGGAACGATTTAAGGTGTGGCCGATGAGTAGAAGGGAGGAGAAGAGGAAGAATGACGCAGCGTGAAGAGGGAGGGACTTCAAATGAACTAAAAGGGGCCCGAAATCACTACACTGGCGAACTGCTACCGGGTTACCAGCCTCACCTGGCGAAGTCGCAGGAGCTGCATGATCTTGCGGGTCTTGGGGTGCATGTCGTTCACACTGCGGGGAGCAACCAATCACGGGATGGGGACGCGGAGGAACGGGTAGGAGTGAGCGCGCGGGGAATGCTCACGACGGCCATGCCCCAGGGAAAGGGGGGGCGGGGGAGAATGAGTGATTCGAGGGATTTGCGCGGCAGGAGTGAGCGGGGTAGAGTCAGCGGGATAGGAGGGGGGATGGGGGAGAGGATTGGGGGGGGCGGGGGGTGGGGGGAGAGGAGGGGGGGAAGTGGGCGAGTCAGCGACGAGGCATCGAGTTTTGGGTGGATTCTGGGAATTCTGCACGGAGATGGATGGACGGTCGTGCCACCGCCAGCTGTCATACACGACGCATCAACGAACAACCGTCCCTCAAGAGCGAGCAGCTCACCCGCGGATTCGGATGATGAAGAGCAGCTTCGGCTCGGGCTCCACGTGAAAGCCGCCGGGTAGCTTCCTGCGTTGACTCAGCCACCCCCAGCCCACAAACCCATCACCTACACCCGGAATCTCACCCGCGAATTCGGATGATGAAGAGCAACTTGGGCTCGGGCTCCACGTAGAAGCCGCCGCTGAGCTTCGCCTCGCGCTTCAGCTCCACCAGCTCGCGCTCCTGCGGACAAGGGCGAAAAATGGAGGGGCTTCAGCGCGAGAGCAAAAAGCATCACTTGGCTTCTACACTCGCGCTGCAGCTCCACCAGCTCGCGCTCCTGGGGGAAAAATGAGTGGAGCGCGAAAGCCATCAGCAAAAACGATCGTTCAGACGTACGAGCATGCAGGCATGCACCCAGGCAGGCATCGAATAACGATGCAGCCACACGTGCAGATGAAGCCACACGTGCAGATGTAGCCACACGTGCAGACGCAGCCACACGTGCAGATGCACGCACCCGTGCTGGCATTTAAAATACTGCCATAACCACTTTCTCTACTGCGTGCGTGCGTGCCTCAACCCTGGCCAGTGTGTGAGAAAAAATCCTTAGCTACTGCTAGTGATCAGTACGCTACGATCCGTACACCGCGATTGGAAGAACGCCGCGATCGTTACTCGTCGGTAAGACGACTGCCAGTGTTCAGTACGCTACGAAGGGCCTGTGGTGGTCTGCCGAAGAGCCTTCCAAAGCTTCCTCCCGTCCCACGAAATTCTCTTTCAGCCACGCTAACAACTGCAAGCGGTTCGCCTCTGGTTCCACCTTTAGACAACTCCCAACTGAACCGACCCCATGCGCCCTACATTCTCGTCTCTCCTTTCCTGTCAGCCGTGACTGCTGCTCTCCAGGGGTCTCCCATGCGCGCCCTGCCAGCCTGACGGCTCCTCCACAAAAGGCTCCATCCCTAACTGCCAGCCGATACGAGCATGCAGGCATGCACCCAGGCAGGCATTAAACTTGACGCCTACAGCTTCTGGCGGCGGCTTTCCCTAGGTGTGCCTTCGCTGCCGCTAGAGGGAAAACCGCGCCTGTGAATGAAGTGCCGTCGCTGCAACTACATGCGCAGGCCGTATCCCATCGGTGAGACCTGGATGCACCTCTACCTCGCACATGGAGCTGCCTCAGGATCTGCCGCCATAAAACGAATCTTCGGCCACCTTGCGAGCGTACGGCTCGCTTTAGGCGTTTCAAACTACATCTCCCACCTTGCGGGCGTACGACTTGTCATAGGCGGCGGCGCGTTGGTGGATGATTTTGCGGATGAGCTTGTTCTTGGCCTTGGTCTCCTTGGCCTTCTTCTCGATCGCCGCGCCCCACTTCTCCTCGCGCTCGCGCTTCTTCGCGATCGACTCGGGCACCGCCTCCGAACTCATCTTGACTCAACTGCGCGCGCAAGGGGAGGGGGAGTTGCGGGAAAAAGCGTTTCGAGACGTGTCAATCGCCGCCGCGCTTCTTCGTGATCGACTCGGGCACCGCCTCCGATATCATTTTCGCTCAGCTGCGCGCACTTGGCGCAAGAGAGTGGGGGCGGGGGGGGAGGAGGGGAGGTATACTGAGACATCTACGGAATGCGCCCCACTTCTCGTGATCGGCTCGGGCACCGCCTCCGAACTCATCTTGTCTCGACTGTGCGGGAGCAAAGGGGAAAGGGGAAGCCGATGAAGGGGGACGGGGGGCGGGAGGGGGGAGGGGGGAGGGGGGGGTGTATTTGAGGCGGTTGAGAGAGCGCCCCACATCGTTGCGATCGACTCGGGCACCGCCTCTGAACGAATCGACGCCCAGCTGCGGACGCGCAAAGGGGGCAGCGGGAAGAAGGGACGGAGGGGGGGAGGGAAGGGAGAGCCGTCGTGCGGAGCGGGTTCGGGGGAAGAGGAAGCGGGGAGTGGGGGCGTGGTGCAGACGAAGAGCGTGCGCAGGGTGAGCGGTCAGAGGCGCAGCAAGCAGGGAGAGCGCGGGGAGAGGAGTATGAGGAGGAAAGAAATCAGCGCGTGGCCGCGGCAGAAAGAGCGACGCACGACGCCTGCAGCATCGAAGATTTTCCTGCTGCGGTGCGTTCTAAACAGCAAACTAACGAATCGGCGGACCAGACCGCAAAATGGTTCTTCCACGAGTAGGCAACGAAAGAACGATGCCCCACAACCTAACCCTAAAATTAACTCCTACTGCACAAGCGATGGCGACCTCGCGAATCAGAGCTACTAGTCACTAGCGCGTCGCCGCCAATGACGTCCTAGGTATAACAAGCTCGAACCGCGTCAGGGCTACTCACTTTGATGGGGATCCTCCCAAGGGGTAGAGTGGGGTGGAAAGGGGACGGGGAAAGGAAAGAGAAATGGCTTTCAAGGGAGGAAAAGAAGAGGAGGTGGAGGGAGGGAGGTGGAGGGCGGGAGAGCGAATGGAAGTTGCGAATAGGAGGAGCAGGGGAGGGGAGCTTTGGAGCGGGGGACGGGGAGATGCGGGAATAGGCGGGGGAGCGGGGCGGAGGTTCTGGCAATAACGAGAGCGGGGGGAAATGGAGACCTCGCAAGTGTCGCAAAAGGGTGGAGCAGGCGGGAGGGAGGGGTGGGTGGTGGGGCAAACAAGCGCGGGGAGCAGAATGAGGGGACTGTGAGTAGGCGTGGCATACCACCAGTGCAGAACTCTCGGTGTTCCGCGGTACAGTAACGAAGTTTCAACCCCCCTATACGCTGTCGCTTCACTAATACCCACAAGGCGGTCGCCTCTGTTGTCTATACGATGTTGCAAGAAAAAGAGAGCATGCTTAGCCGGCAATCTTCTCGAAACCAACCAATGCTACCTTCGATAACTCATGACACTCGCCTATCTCTAGTTATTTCTGTTTCAGCTCGTGCCTTCGAAGAATGTCATGGCAAACCCATTAGAACATTCCGCATTGCCTTTGAAAACAGGACATACAGGAGGCTGAATTCTAACCATAAGCCACAGAACCATAAGCTGCTCCCATATTCACTTTCAAATTCCCTTCTTGGCTACAGGTGACCGTAGTGGTCCTTGCAGTCACTGTTAACTTCGGCTCAGACTGCCAAACAGCAGGCCTTGGCCTCTCAACCCTTTACATGCCGCTGAATCCCTTCTTGGTCTTGCCACCATCGGAGCCGTGGGGCACCACCTTGAGCACGTTGAAACGCACCGTCTTCGACAGAGGCCTGCACACAAAGAAGGTGGGGAGTGCAGGAGATGATAGTTTGTGGGGGGAAGGGGAGGAAGGGAGGGAGAAACGTGGGGCACCACCTTGAGCACGTTGAAACGCACCGTCTTCGACAGAGGCCTGCACATATGGTTGTGTGGGGGGGAAGGGGGGAGATGATTGTTTGGGGGGGGAAGGCGGAGGCGGAACGGGGGCGGGGGGGAGAGAAGACAACGGGAATGAGGAGGATGCAAGGAAACACAATAACACAATGCATTGAATTTTGTTTCTGCAGATTAAGGAAAGAAAATCAAGCGAGTTCAGCAGTTCCAGGCGAATGGGCCAGCTAAGAAAACACCAGGCGCAGCGAGAGAATGGCACACTGAACCGAAACACAATGACGGCCCTCTCCCCCACCCGCTGCACTGACTTGCACACTGACCCACGACAACCTGAGCTCCCTGCTCTCTGTTAACTTGCCCTGACCGACTTTGAGGGCCCTCTCTCCCCCCATTCTCCCTCTCCCCTTATCTACCACTGGCCTGCACTGCCCCACGATGACCTGATCCCCCCTCCTTCCCACTCATTTTCACTGACCAGCTTCGAGGGCCCTTTCCCCCCTCCCCTCCAATCCCCTCCCCTTGTTTCACTGACCTGCACTATCCGATAGTGACCTTTTTCTTCCCCTTTCCACACACCTTTCCCTCCCCCCCGGCGTCCTTCTGCCCACTGACCTGCACTGCCCCACGATGACCTGATCCCCCTCCTTCACGCGGAAGCACGGCGACACGTGCGCCGACAGGTTCGAGTGCCTCTTCTCGTACCTGCACGGCCACGCGGGAACGGGTAGGGGGAGGGGGGGAGGGGAAGGGGGAAGGAGGAGGGGGAGAACAGAATGAAAGGGGCACGTGCGTTAACAAGGGGGGGAAGGGGGAGGGGGATGAGAAGGGGGGAGGGGAGAGCAGAATTGAAGGGGTACGTGCGCGAGAGGCTCGAGTGCCGCTGCTCGTATCTGGCGCAGCATAGGGATGAGGGGGATGGGGGAAGAGGGGGAAGAGAGGCAAGACGACGGCAACACTGGAGAAAAACGATAGTAACTGGTTCTCACCGTTGGTACTTGCGGACGAAGTGGAGGTAGTCGCGGCGGATGGTGATGGTGCGGTTCATCTTGGTCGACAGCACCGTGCCGGAGAGAATGCGCCCGCGGATCGACACGTTGCCCGTGAAGGGGCACTTCTTGTCGATGTACGTGCCTGAAACGGGGGGGTGGGGGGAGGGGGGATGGTGAGGAGTGAGGGGGAAAACGGTTGATGTTCGTCTCCGTGAGTCTGGGAAGAGTAGTTTCGTTTTGAGACGTCTCGAAACTACACTATAACACACGGGGAATGTTCGTGTCTGTGAGCGGGGAATCGTACGGTGGGACGGCAGGGTGTGTGGGGGAAATCCATGGTGACGAGTGAGGGGGGACCGACCGGTTTTGAGTGGAAATGCGACGGTGAAGCGGGACAGGCAGGAGAGTGGCGGAGGCGCACGTGGGGAATCGAGGACAAGCGGCACGCAGCAGCGACGGCAGTGACACAAGGTACGGAGGTGCACTAGCAGTAACATATCCACGCGCCCTCGATGGCCTCGCGGGGCGTCTCGACGCCAAGCGCACACCTCCGACGTTATGGTCTAATGACAGCCGCACGCCACACGGACGGCACTGACAGCACAGCACATGCAAACAGCGCACCTTCGATGGCCTCGCGGGGCGTCTTGAAGCCAAGCCCCACGTTCTTGTAGTAACGGTTACCCGCCTTGCCGGGCGTCCTCAGCTTCTTCTTCGCCGAGTAGTCGCCGCTGTAAATCGCACGCACGGGCGGGAGGGAGGAAAGGGGTGAGGGAAGGGAGGGAGGAAAGAGAGGGGGGAGGGGGAGGGGAGGGGGAGGAAGAGGCGGCGTGAAGTGGTGAGTGCGTCAAAAAGGGCAGTGAAAGCGAGGGAAATGAGTGAATCAACGGATGGGCCATGAGGGGAGTATTGCAGAACGGCACTAAGATACCGCTTTGCAACGGTCGTCCTGACCACCAATCGGCGCCTCTTGCTAATCCACGAGGTGACTCTTGGGTCGACTCGAAAGTCCCACGTTACAATGTCACATGACCTTCTGAGTCAACTCAGCGGTTGTTTTGAATCACAAACCCAAGCTCCCTAACAATCCACGGGCTGGCAGTAACAGCGTGGCTGATCCCAGCGTCGGTTGTTAGTAATTTCGTTCTGAGACGTCTCAAATCGGAATTACTAACAACCCCTGTTCCCAGACAATCCACGGGCTGGTTTTCAAAGCGTGGCTGATCCAAGGCTCCTGACGATCGGAGCTCCTTAATACGACCAACTCGATTGACAAAGAACATAACATTGATAACGAGACGATGAAAGACGCCATAATGACGCTCACATGCCGTCCTAAATGCGCCTGATCATGATGTGTCCAAGTCTATGGCGTATTCCAGTCTAAGAAGCAACTTACCAGAGGAAGACTCCCTGCTGCTTCTGAAAAGCGCGCTCCGTCTGCGATTATGGGGACAGACAGCAAATCGGATACACACAACCAAGAGAACACGAGACGATTAACGGGCTGGTCTAGCAGCGAGTCGATTACGCATTCTGAGTGTCCGAATCCGACCAGGCAACAAGCCAATGGAATCTTAAAGTTCGGGTGCGAGACTTCTCTGACGGAGTAGACGAGTAACGGGGACGACGGGTAACGGAGACGACGAGGAACCAAGCGGATAATGCCGTCACGATAACGACACCTGCAAACCCTAATACTGCGTTCGTCGTTGAAAACAGGGCTACAGGAAACAAAGCTACTGGAGATCCACTACGTAGGTTATAACACGCTCTTAAGAACGACTAAAAACAACCCGTGGCAGTAGCAGACGCGAGACTGGAGCTTGCCACGTAAAACCCGCTGCTCTGACCTAAAATCGACCCAGAAACCTCCGCTATCAGGACCAGACTCGGACGCAAATTCCGCAGTTTCCCACTCTGCAAGGGAGAGATGATCACCTGTTCGGCCATGCCTGCTGCACGAAGCTGTCCTGGTTCTAGGGAAGGGGTAAGGCAGGTGTGCCAAATAAGAGGTGGAGAAAAGGAAACTAAGATTGGGGGCTTAGAGCGGATGTAGGAGGGGCGAGCGGGGGAGGGTGGGGAAGTGGGAGGTGATGGGGCGGTAGTGTGGCAAACAAGAGGTTCTTGGGTGTGTATTGAAATCCGCAGTGTACTGCGTGTTTTGAATGTGTGTAGTTTGTGTTAGGCGCACCGTGCTTGCCTCCACAGCACCAAGACTATAGCGAGAACGGGTGAAATTCAAGCGCGGTGGAATACCACCGATTGGGTTTCTTCGTTGCTTCATTCAGCGTGGCAATTGCATTTTTAATGCGTGTGGCTGGTGTACCTGACTCCAAATAGATGATGAAGAGAAAGCTGCCGGATCATCTAACAGCGCTTACGTGATATGACCAACCTCTTTTTACAATCATGATGCCGAATCACGCCACGCCAGCCCTTGGAAACTTTTGGTTTGACAATGACCCTCGGCGACATCTGCGATTCGCTCGTTGCAGGCACCGGGGTCGCTCGCTCGCAGCGTCATCTCCGATGCGCACTCCGCCAGCCCCGCAACTGCAACAGCCCCCCTTCCCCCCTCGTCTCCCCCCACCCTGGAGTCACCAAACTGAACTCCCTCCCAAACCAGGCCTCTCGATATCCTAGGGGTCACGCTGCAGTTTCCGAGTTTGCCCGGGATCCAACTCGTTCAGACTGGGTAGCCCTAAAACTTTTGACTGTTTTTGCAGGCAAGAGTTTCGTCAAGCTCGGAATAGGCCACTCCTGACAATGACAGGGGGAGATTTTTTTACTAGGGGCGCGAACGTTGACAGTAGATTTTACAGGGCGGGTCTATCCCGTACTCGGAAATTGGCGGTGGGATAATTCTGGTTGCCTGTCCATGGACGGGTATCGATATTCTGAATGCGTCAAAAACAGGGCTAGGTTAAAATTTCACCCTGTTTTCCTTGACAAATCAGTATAATTACCCTGACTTCCAGAGGCCTGTCCCAAACCAGCCAATCTCGGCGCAATGCCCGTAAATCTCCGCCAATCCCGCATCCGCCATCCGCCTGCGTCCCTCAGCTCTCAGCATCCCCCCAGTCCTGGAATTGCGTGGTCTGATCCGGGGCTGTCTCGAATCTTGCGTCCAGTCCAGCGTGGAATTCCTACTGAAGATTCTCCCTTAGCACGCGTATACAACTGGTAACGTACGGTCGCGAGTGGTATATTACGGTACATTGGACGTTGCACCCTCCATGTCAACCACGCGAGAAATTCAAGGCGGAAAATTAGGCAATCTGCACAAAAGGCGCCATCTCTACTTACCCCAGTTCGCGTATCATCCTCACAGCCCACTCGTACGCAATTCCCCTAGAAATGTATTTCTTCTCCATTCACGCACTTTCCCTATCCTCCAGTTAGGCACCTGGTTTCTCCCCCACCAGCGCATTCTCACCGCTCGTAGTCCAGTGACTGGTCCGAGCTAAATTCTCTCTCCCCGTCTCCATGGCGGACAGCGCGGCGGCGTCGCTGCAGCAGCCGCTCACCGCGAACCCCGCGACGCCACGAAAAAAACGACCATGGTCGATAGTCGATTTCCTCGTCCAATTCCGCTGGATCCTCGTAATTTTCGTCGTGCTGCCCGTCTCCTTCGCCTTCCAGTGCAATAAGGACTTCTGGGACTGGTGGTCGAATCGCAAGAGCTTCGCGGAGCGCGAGCGCGAGCACCAGGCCGCGGTCCAGAAGCTCGTTAATCGCCTCAAATCGCGCGACCGGCGCCGCGACGGGCTCGTGTGCACATCGCGCAAGCCATGGCTGTCGGTGTCGATGCGCAACTCCGACTACAAGCGCGCCCGGCGCTTCGAGGTCGACATGAACGAGTTCGGGCAGATCCTGGCTGTCGATACCGTCAACCGCATCGCGCGCTGCGAGCCGTACGTCAGCATGGGGCAGCTGAGCGCGGTCACCGTGCCGCTGGGATACGCGTTGGAAGTGGTCCCGGAATTGGACGATCTCACGGTGGGCGGGCTGATCAACGGCTATGGCATCGAGGGCTCGTCTCACATCTACGGCCTCTTCCAGGTGGGGCTCGTCTCTTCCAGGTGCCGCCCCCTTCCGCCTCTCCTCCGCCCCTTCTTTTGTGTTGTGTCGACTCAAAGGCACGCTCGTCTCACATCTACGGCCTCTTCCAGGTGCCACCCCCTATCGGCGCCTTCCGACTCTGCTCCGCCCCTTATTCCCACCCTCTTCTTCCTCTCCGCCCCTTATTTTCTAGGCGCCTCAAAAATAGACTCTTCTTCCTTTCCGCCCCTTCCCGCTTCTTCGGCCGATATTCCCGTTCCTTCATTTTGCATTTTTTGCTGGCGATGATTGTCCAATCACGACGCGCTGCTGCCTCGTCTCCTCCTTCCCCCATTCCCCCCTTTCCTCCTGCCCTTCCCCCCCCAAGACACGGTGGAGGCGCACAAGATCGTGCTGGCGGGGAGTCGGTTGCGCTGAGACCGATAGCCTGCCTGCCCCCCCCCCCCCCCCCCGCCCTCCCTCTTCCAGGACACGGTGGAGGCATACGAAATCGTGCTGGCGGACGGCACGCTGGTGCGCGCGACCAAGGACAACGAGCACGCGGACCTCTTCTACGCCATCCCCTGGTCGCAGGGCACTCTAGGCCTCTTAGTCGCCGCTGAGATCCGCATGATCCCCGTTAAAGAGTTCATGCGCGTCACCTACACCCCAGTTAAAGGCTCGCTGCGCGAAATCACCCAGGCTTATATCGATTCGTTCTGCCCTCGCGATGGGGACCAGGACAATCCGGATAAGGTTCCGGATTTCGTGGAGGGGATGGTGTACACGCGGTCCGAGGGCGTCATGATGACCGGGCGGTACGCGTCGCGCGAGGAGGCGACGCGGCCCGGGAACGTAGTTAACAACTGCGGGTGGTGGTGGACGCGGTGGTTCTACCAACACGCGACGGACGCGTTAACGCGCGGCGAGTTCGTAGAATATATTCCCACCAGACAGTACTACCACCGCCATACGCGCTCTCTATACTGGGAGGGGAAGTTAATTCTGCCCTTTGCGGACCAGTGGTGGTTCCGGGTGCTCCTGGGATGGATGATGCCGCCCAAGGTGTCCTTCTTAAAGCTCACGCAGGGCGAGGCGATCCGCAACTACTACCACGAGCGCCACGTGTGCCAGGACATGCTCGTGCCCCTCTACAAGGTGGCTGAGGCGCTCGAGCTTAACGACCAGGAATTCGAGGTGCGTCATAGAGGGGGGAGGGGGGAGGGGGAGGGGGGAGGGGGAGGGGGGAGGGGGGAGGGGGGAGGGGGGAGGGGGAGGGGGGAGGGGGGAGGAGGGGACTGAGTAGGGGGAGGATGGGGATGAGAAGACGACATGCTGGTGCTCGTCCACAAGGTGTCTGAGGCGCTTGAGCTGAACGACCGGGAGTTCGAAGTGCGTGAAGGACTGGGGTGGGCAGTGATATGGGACCATGGAGGGGGAGAGACGCGGGGGGGGGAGGGTATGAGAACCACGCGTGCCAGTTTTGAGGCGCCTCAAAACTGGAGGGTATGAGAACCACGCGTGCCTGCCAGGACAGGCTGGTGCCCGTCTCCAAGGTGGCTGAGGCGCTTGAGCTGAGCGGCCAGGAGTTCAAGGTGCGTGAAGGGAAGGCTTGGGGAGAGGTGGCCGGGAGGGGCAGGGGGATGAGAACAAAGCGCCGCGTGTGGCAGGACATGCTGGTGCCCGTGTATAAGGTGGCTGAGGCGCTTGAATTGAACGAGGTGGGTCCTGGGGACGACGGGAGGAGACGAGGAGGTAGGGGGAGAGGGGGAGAGGGGGAGAGGGGGAGAGAGGGAGAGATAGTGGGGAGGGGAGAGGGGGAGAGGAGGAGAGGGGGGGAGAAAGTGGGGAGGGGGGAGGTAAGAAGGGAACACTGCGTGTGCTGGGACATGCTGGTTCAGGTGTACAATGTGGCCGAGGCACTCGAGCTGAACGACCAGCAATTCGAGGTGCGTGCAGGGGGAAGGAAGGGGGGGGGATGTGCTGGGGGTGGAGGGGGGGAAGAGAATGGGGGGGAAGAGGAGAGTGTCACGTGTGCAGCATGGCACACCATGTGGCAGATGAAACCCGCCTCACAGCACCCTCTCCCCCCTCTCTTCATCTCCCCCCGTCCCCCTTTCCCTCCCCTTATCAGGTCTACCCCATCTGGCTGTGCACACACCGCCTGTTCACCCACCCCATGCGCTGGATGATGAACCCGGAGCCTGGCTTCTGGCCGCACAGGAGGCCGCGACACCCAGCAGGTGACATCTTAACTCTGCCTGCCCCGATTTTCTCTGCATCCCTTTTCCACTTCCCTGCCTGCACTCTCCCCCCACTCCCCCCCCCCAGGTGTACCCCATCTGGTTGTGCCCGCACCGCCTCTTCGCCCACCCGATGCGCCAAATGATCAACCCCGAACCGGATTTCTGGGCGCACAAGCGGCAGGGCGACACCCCCACGGCGCAGATGTACACGGACATCGGGCTCTACTACTCGCCCGGCGCCGTGCTGCAAGGGGAGGAGTTTGACGGCGTGGCGGCTGTTCAGCGGATGGAGAAGTGGCTCATCGAGAACGGGTCGTTCCAGGTGGGTTGCTCTGGAAAGGTGCTCTCTGGCGCCTGTAAAGCAGGATGCACACTGATATACACCTGTGCTACGCGCCCGGTGATATAGGCCTGTGCTACGCGCCCGGTGCCGTGCTGTGAGGGTAGGAGTTTGACGGCGTTGCTGCTGTGAACAGGATGGAGAAGTGGCTCGTCAAGAACGGGTCGTTCCAGGTGGGTTGGATGGCAGCAGCAACTCGTTTCAGGCTGGTTATTGTGGGCAGGGATGGTCCAAGGGAGGATAGTGTGGAAGAGACGAACGCGTGGGAGCAAACGCACCTTGACACAGCTTACATGAGGTGTATTTTGAGAAGCTATAGCGACATAGGATCAGGGATCCCCTTGATGGCTCTTTCCCCTGTCCCATGTTCATTCGCCCACCATCCTTTCACCCACCATCCCATACCCACCATCCCATGCTCATCACACTTACCCACCACACTTACCCACCATCCCAGGCCCTCTATGCAGTCACAGAGCTGAACAAGCGCGATGGCTGGCGCACGCTCGACGCCCCTTCTATGCTGCATGCCGGGAGAAGCCTAACGCAGTGGACATGATCATGAGCGTCCCTCTCCCACCTCCCGCCTCCCATTCCCCAACCTCACCAATGCGGTAACAGAGCTGAACGAGCGCGATTTCTGCCACATGTTCGGCGCATCCCTCTATGCTGCATGCCGGCACAAGTACAACGCGGTGGGCTCGATCATGAGCTCCCGTCTCCTCCTTCCCAACCCCTCCTCACCCCCGCTCTCCTCCAGGCACTGTATGCGGTAACAGAGCTGAATGAGCGCGACTTTTGGCGCATGTTCGACGCGTCGCTGTATGCGGCGTGCCGGGAGAAGTACAATGCAGTGGGCACGTTCATGAGCGTGTACTACAAGTCCAAGAAGGGCCGCAAGACCGAGGCCGAGGTGATGCAGGAGGAGCGCAAGGAGAAGGAGGCGCCCGTGCTGGAAGCGGTTTAGCGCGCCCTGGCTGGGGGTGTGGGGTATGGGGTTTGGGGTGGGGGGTGTGGGGTGTGGGGGCGTGGGTTGTTGGGGGGTTGATGGAACAAGCATATCACTGTTGGCATTTCATGTGTGTACTATGCAGTTTAAAAGGGGCCTCAAGACGAAGGCCAAGGTGTTGCAGGAAGCAAGGAGGAGAGTCCAGTGCGTGAGAGCAAGGAGGAGGAGATGCCAATGCATGAGACTGTTTAGCATGCTAGCAGATAGATGAGCTTTTGTGCTTGACAGGAAGGGCGGGGGGCAGGGAATGCGGTCGTGAGTGCAGAGTTACCAAGTCCTAGCAGAGATAAAATTCAGATGAAGACAAGTGAGAAGGAAATACACGTGTGCCTTACTATCTGATACTGCCAAATGTGTGCACTTTCTCTTAAGTGCGAAGTGTATTTTTGAGGTGCCCAAATAATAGATTCAACTCAACCCTTACCATCTAAGGGTGTATTCCTACTCACAAGGGTGAGGGTAGGACTAGTGCACAACCAATTTGAACTGCACTAAAACTGTCAACTTATACATTTGCTGTGCATGTATATTTATAGGCTAGACAGGTTTGTGCTCTTAGAGAGTACAACCCAAACCCTTCTATGGTATCACCCTGTATTCTCTTGCTACAGTTCACTTCGTTACTCTGACATGGTATTACGCTTGGTAGGTCCCACCCACCCGCGCTTCCGCCCTGGCCTACCGTAGAGCGCCCCGCCCCTAGCGCGCGCCTGCCCTAGCCCGCCGCGCCGCGCTGACCTAGTTCGCCGCGCGAGCCCTAGCCCGCCGCGCTGGCCCTCTGCTCGCCGCGTCGGCCCCAGCTCGCCGCGCCGCGCTGGTCCCTAGCTCGCCGCGCCGCTCTGGCCCCTAGCCCGCCGTGCCGTGCTGGCCCTAGCCCGCCGCGCTGGCCCTAGCTCGCCGCGCAGGCCCCTGCTCGTCGCGGCTGCCCCAGCTCGCTGCGCCGCCCCAGCTTGCTGGGTCGGCTCCAGCTCGCCGCGCCGCCCCGGCTCGCCGCGTCGGCCCCAGCTCGCCCCGGCTTTAAACAGCCCTCACCCCCCGACCCTCAGCCGACGACCTTCCGCCCCCAATCCTCAGCCCCGCCCCCAGCCACCGGCATCCCCTGGCAATGGCCTCGCACCACCTTGGATTGGGCACCTCCTGCCATGCACAGCCCTCGGCTAGCCCCTGGGGTTTGGAGGAAAGGTGAGGAGGGGGGGAGGGAGGGAAGACATAAGGACAGTAGAAAGACTGGCGTGGATGCAACACTACCAGCCACACTCAACCCTGGGCTAGTGCCTGGGGGCGATGGAAGATGGGAGAGTGGAACGAGGAAAGGGAGGGGGAGGGGAGGAGGGAGGAATGGAGAAGTGGTGTGATGCAAAGGGCAAGGGGGAAGGAAGAGATGGCATGGCGGGGAGGATGAAAGGGGAGGATGGATGGGGAAGAAAGGTATTGGAGGGAAAAGGCATGTTAAAGTTTATCACCCCATGCAACTGCCACCTCAGCCAAGCGTGATGACTGGAATAAGAATTCAGCAACAGTGGGCTTGAGGAAGCTAAAAAGTCAGAGGGGTGTTCCGAGAATTGAACTCGGGACCTCTCGCACCCTAAGCGAGAATCATGCCACTAGACCAAACACCCTTTGTTTGAGAGTAAATATTTTAAAACAAAGTTTTATTCTTAGTGCTTCCCCAGCAGCCGGATAGGGCGAGCTCCCCCAGCTGAGCGGATGATCAACCCGGAGCCAAGCATTTGGGAGCACAGGAGGCAGGGCGGCACCCAGCAGTTCACATCTTAACTCAGCCTGTCCCTTTTTCCCCTCATCCCTTTTCCACTTCACCTCAGGTATGCCTCATCTGGCTATGCCCGCACCGCCTGTTCACCCACCCCATGCGCCAGATGATCAACCTCAACCCAGGCTTCTGGCAGCACAGAAAGCAGGGTGACACCCTGGGAGCTCAGTTTTTCCCCTGCTTGCTCCCTCTCCCTTCCCCCCCCTCAGGTGTACCCCATTTGGCTGTGCCTCCACCGCCTCTTCGCCCACCCCATGCGTCAGATGATCAACCCTGAGCCGGATTTCTGGATGCAAAAGCGGCAGGGCGACATGCCCAATGTACACGGACATCAGGCTCTACCATGCTCTTGGTGCTGTGTTGCGAGGGGAGGAGTTTGACGGCGGGGCGGCTGTGCAGCGGATGGAGAAGTGGCTCATCGAAAACGGGTCCTTCCAGGTGGACGGTTGTTCTGGGGAAGGTGTGTTTAGCAGCGTTTAGGGCATGAGACGGGGTGCCACCCCCACAGCGCAGATGTATACGGACATCGGACTGTACTACGCGCCGGGTGCCATACTGTGGGGGGAGGAGTCAAACGGGGTGGATGCGGCATGGAGAAGTGAGTCATTGAGAACGGGTCCTTCCAGGTGGGTGGTTATTCTGGAGAAGGTGCTTCTGAGGCGGGCGCTTCCTGTGGGGGAGGATGGAGAAATTGGAACGCATGAGAGGACGCACACTCACAGCTGAGAATTAGCCCTTGGCACCCCTTCTCCATGCACGCCGTCCCATACCTCTCCACCACCCTTCCCCACCATCTCGAATCCACCACCATTGCTGTGCATTGCATGCAGTAGGAGAGCTGAATAAGCGCACTTTCTGGTGCATGCGCGACGCGTCCCCTCATCCCACTATGTCGTGTGCTCGGAGGAACATCTCCGTCCCCTCAACCCTAACGCTGCTCTCCCTCCCTCATCTCCAGGCACTGTATGCGGTCACAGAGCTGAACGAGCAGGATTTCTTGTGCATGTTTGACGCGTCCCTGTATGTGGGATGCCGGGAGAAGTACTATGCCGTGGGCACGTACATGACCGAGAAGGGCTGCAAGACTAAGGCCGAGGTGATGCAGGAGGAGCACAAGGAGAAGGAAATGCCCATGCTGGAAGCGGTTTAGTTCAACGTTCAGCGCGCACTGGGTAGGAGGTTGGTCAGTAGTAGGGGATGGCTTTGATTTGGCACTTAAGTCAAGAGGCACCCGTGCTGGAAACCGTTTAGTTCAGCAAGCACTGGGTGGGAGGTTGGTCGGCAGCTGAGGATGAGAGGGTGTGGCGCGTGGCAGACAGAAGGTGGGGAATGGGATAGCATTCATGAGGATTTCACTACCAGGAACCTCTGCGCTCAAAAGGGGGGGGGGGTGGAGGGGGGCCCGGGGGGAGTTCATTTATGAGCGTAAAACAGCCATCTCAACAGAAAAAAAAGGAGGGTACGCGGAAAGACTAGTGACGTCCCCTATGACTCATGCCTAGCATGCGTTGGCTGGACTATCTCCGTTGCTGAAGCTGAAGCTATTTCCCGAAGCTGTTCTCACTACACCTTTTCTCTTATTTAGTACAACGGTTTTTCACGCGGCTTGAAACCATAAGCAGGAAATGGTTAAACACGGGCAAAAAGGATCTCGAAGGGGAAAACCTACAGTAAACACAGACTCATGGTTACAAAGTCTCGCTCATGCACTAGATAAGTTGCTTGCGCGATGTCCTAGCTCTAAAACTCACAATTGTCGAAATTCGACTTGGTTGTTCGCTATCCTTCAGACTGCAGCCAATCAGGTTCAGTGTCAACGCAAGTCACGCTAAGAACCTAGTAGGTCGGATTGCAATTTGGACTGTTCCTATTGGGACATTAGAGGGGAACAGGTGTACTAGGACTTCAACGTACTAACTTCACTTCCTTTCTCTGTAAATGTAACTTCACTAGCTTCTCTGTCGCTGCTCGGTCCAGTACCCAGTCCAGTGCCCAGTCCAGTGCCCAGTCGAGTGCCCATTCCAGTGCCCGGTCCAGTGCCCAGTCCAGTGCCTAGTCCAGAGCCGGTCCAGTGCCCGGACCACTGCCCGAACCACTGCCCGGTCCAGTGCATGGACCACTACCCGATCCAATGCCTGGTCCACTGCTCGGTCCACAGCCCAGTCCAGTGCCCCGTACACTACCCGATCCAGTGCCTGGTCAAGTGCTCGGTCTACGGCAAGGTCAACTGCCCGGTCCACTACCTGGTCAAGTGCCTGGTCCAGTGCCCGGTCTAGTGCACAGTCCAGTGTCCAGTGCCCGGTCCAGTGCTTGCTCCAGTGCCCGGTCCACTGCCACGTCCACTGCCAGGTCCACTGCCCGGTCCAGTGCCCGGCCCACTGCTAGGTCAACTGCCAGGTCCACTCCCGGGTCCGCTGTTCGGTCCAATGCCCGATCCAATGCCCATTCCAATGCCCATTCCAATGCCCAGTCCAATGCCTCATCAACAGCCCAGACCACTACCCGGTCTAGTGCTCAGTCCACTACCCAGACCACTGCCTGGTCCAAGGCCCAGTCCGCTGCCTAGTCGAATGCACGGTCGACTGCTGGGTCTACTGCCCGCTCGAGTGGCTAGTCCACTACCCGGTCCACTACACAGTCGAGTGCCTGTGCCCGGTCGAGTGCCTGGCTGGTCAAGTGCGTGGTCCAGTGCCTGGTCCACTGCCCAGTCCACTGCACGGTCCACTGCCCGATCCACTGCCTGGTTGACTGCCCAGTCCACTGCCTGGTCCACTGCGCAGTCTAGTGCCCGGTCCAGTGCCCGGTCCAGTGCCCAGTCCACTGCTTGGTCCACTGCCCGGTCCACTTCCCGGTCCACTGCCCGGTCCGGTTCCCGGTCCAGTTCCCGGTCCAGTGCCCGGTCCAGTGCCTGGTCCACTGCCTAGTCCAGTGCCTGGTCCACGGCTTGGTCCACTGCCTGGACCAGTGCCAGGTCCAGTGTGCGGTCCAATGCCCGGTCCACTTCCCGGTCCACTACCCAGTCGACTTCTCCATCCAGTGCCCGGTCCACTGCCTGTCCAGTGCCCGGTTCACTGCCTCGTCCATTGCTCGGTCCACTGCCCCATCCACTGCCTGGTCCAATTCCCGGTCCACTTCCCGATCCACTGCCCCGTCCAGTGCCTTGTCACGTGCCCGGTCCAGTGCCTGGTCCACTGCAGGTCCAGTGCCGGTCCAATGCCCGGTCTAGTGCCCAGTCCAGTGCCCATACCAGTGCCCGGTCCAGTGCCTGGCCCAGTGCCCGGTCCACAGCCCAGTCCACTGCCTGGTCCACTGCCCGGTTCACTGCTCGGTCCACTGCCCGGTCCACTGCCCGACCAACAGCCCGGTCCTGTGCCCTGTCCACTGCCCGGTCCACTGCCTCATCCACTGCCCGGTCCAGGAGCTCGGTCCACTGCTCAGTCCATAGACCAGTCCAAGGCCAGGTCCACTGCCCAGTCCACTGCCCGGTCCACTGCCCAGTCCACTTCCCGGTCCACAGCCCGGTCCACTGCCCGGTCCACTCCCCCGTCCACTGCGAGGTCCACTGCCCGGTCCACTGCGAGGTCCACTGCCCGGTCCACTGCTTGGACCACTGCCCGGTTCACTGCCCAGTCCACTGCCTGGTCCATTGCCCAGTCCACTGCCTGGTCCACTACCCAATCCACTGCCCCGTCCACTGCCCCGTCCACTGCCGCGTCCACTACCCCGTCCACTACCTGGTCCACTGCCCGGTCGGTTCAGTGCCCGGTCCAAGACCTGGTCCATAGGATGGTCTACTACCAGGTCCACTGCTCGGTTCGCTACCCGGTCCGCTGCCTGGTCCAGTGAACGGTCCACTGGCCGTTCCACTGCCCGGTCCACTTCCCCATCCACTGCCCCGTCCACTGGCCGGTCCATTGCCTGTTCCACTGTCCAGTCTGCTGCCCGGTCCAGTGCCCCACCCCTTCCCCGGTCCACTGCCCAGTCCACTCCAGTCCAATGTCCGATACAGTGCCTGGTCCAGTGCCCGGTCCAATTCCAGGTCCACTGCCTGGTCCACTGCCCAGTCCACTGCCCGGTCCACTGCCCGGTCCACTGCCCAGTCCAAGGCCCGCTAAACTGCTCGGTCACCTGCGCGGACCACTGCCTGGTTCAGTGCCGGGTCCACTGCGCGCTCCAGTGACCTGTCCACTGCCCGGTCCACTGCCCGGTCCACTGCCCGGTCCACTGCCCGGTCCACTCCCTGTCCACTGCCCGGTCCACTGCCCTGTCCACTGCCCAGTCCACTCCCGGTCCACTGTCCAGTCCACTGCTCAGTCCACTGCCAGGTCCACTGCCCAGTCCACCGTCCGGTCCAGTTTCCGGTCCAGTGCCCGGTCCAGTGCCCGGTCCAGTGCCCGGTCCGGTGCCAGTCCACTGCCCGTCAACTGCCCCGTCCACTGCTTGGTCTAAAACCCGGTCCGCTGCCTGTTACGGTGCCCGGTCCAGTGCCCGGTCCGGTGCCGGTCAACTGCCCCGTCAACTGCCCCATCCACTGCCCGGTCGACTGCCTGGTCTATAACCCGGTCTGCTGCCTGTTACGGTGCCCGGTGCACGGTCCACTGCCTGGTCCATTGTCTGGTCCAAGGCCTGGTCCACTGCCTGGTCCAAGTCCCGGTCCACTGCCCGGTGCACTGCGAGGACAACTGCCCGGTCCATTGCACGGTCATTTGCCCACTGCTCGGTCCACTGCCCACTGCTCGGTCCACTGCCCGGTCCACTGCCCACTGCCCGGTCCACTGCCCACTGCTCGGTCCACTGCCCGGTCCAGTGCTGGGTCCACTGCCCAGTCCACTGCCCGGTCCACTGCCCCGTCCACTCCCGGTCCACTGACCAGTCCAAGGCCCGGTTCAGTGCCCATTCCAAGACCCAGTCCACTGCTGGGTCAACTGCCCAGTCCACTGCACGGTCCACTGCCCCGTCCACTGCCCCATCCACTGCCCAGTCCCCTGCCCGGTCCACTCCCAGTCCACTGTCTGGTCCAGTGCCCGGCCCAGTTCCCGGTCCACTGCCCTGGTCCACAGCCCGGTCCAAGGCCCGGTCCATTGCCGAGACCACTGCCTGGTCCACTGCCCAGTCCACTTCCCGGTCCACAGCCCGGTACACTGCTTGGTCCACTGCCCAGTCCACTGTGAGGTCCAGTGCCCGGTCCACTGCCCGGACCACTGCCCGGTCCACTGCCCAGTCCACTGCCCGGTCCACTGCCAGGTCCACTGCCCGGTCCACTGCCCCGTCCACTGCCCGGTCCGCTGCCCGGTCGGTCTAGTTCCCGGTCCAAGACCCGGTCCACCGCCTTGTCCACTACTGGCTCCACTGCCCGGTCCGCTGCCTGGTACGCTGCCCGATCCAGTGCCCGGTCCAGTGGCCGTTCCACTGCCCGGTCCACTGCCCCGTCCACTGCCCCATCCACTGCCCGGTCCACTGCCTCTTCCACTGTCCAGTCCGCTGCCCGGTCCTGTGCCCGGTCCAGTGCCCCGCCCACTCCCCGATCCACTGCCTGGTCCACTCCCAGTCTACTGTCCTATCCAGTGCTCGGTCCAGTGCCCGGTCCACTCCCGGTCCACTGTCTGGTCCACTGCTCGGTCCACTGCCAGGTCCAGTGCCCGGTCCAGTGCCCGATCCAGTGGCTGGATAAAGACCTGGTCCACTCCCTGGTCCACTGCCCGGTCCACTGCCCAGTCAACTGCCTGGTCCACTGCCCGGTCCACTTCCCGTTCCTCTGCTCGGTCCACTGCCCAGTCCAGTGCCTGGTCTGCTGCCTGGTTCCTTGCCTGGTCCAGTGCCCGGTCCAGTGCGTCCACTGCCCGGTCCACTGCCCGGTCCACTCCCAGTCCACTGTCTGGTCCAGTGCCCAGCCCAGTGCCTGGTGCACTGCCCTGGTCCACAGCCTGGTCCAATGCCCGGTCCACTGCCCCGTCCACTGCCCCGTCCACTTCCAGGTCCACTGCCCGGTCCACTACCCGGTCCGCTGCCTGGTCCAGTGCTGGGTCCACTGCCCGGTCTACAGCGCAGTCCACTACCTGGTCCACTCCCGGTCCTTTGTCCGGTCCACTGGGTTCTTCTTAGGAGCGGACCGGTTAGTGGACCGGGCAGTGGATTGGGCACAGCAGGCCCTTCCTTGCCTTGCCTTCCTATGCCTGCCTACTTAAGGATCCTTCTCCTCTCATTTCTTAGTATTGGTTTGTGGGTTCTTCTTCTTAGCAGCGGCTTGCGCGGCCTTCGGCCGCGCCACGTGGGGAAGAGGAAGATAAGCAGCAACAAGGCGCCTTTACAATGACTGCCTACAACAAACACGCATGAGGAAGACTACCTGGGTGACTACCTGCCGGGTCACCCGCGGCTTCAGGTCAGCGGTGACCCTCTCGCCGGCCCTTCCGCTCCTGGTACAGGGGCAGCCGCCCGCGAAGGGGCTGCTCCTCTATCGCCGCCGCCACATCAGGCGGGACCCGGCCCGCCCGACCCCGCTAACGTCTGCACCACGCGCTCGCCCACCGCCTGAAGAAGCGACACGGCGGCCCCGATGGCGTCTGCAGCAGCCCCGATGGCGTCTGCAGCTGTACAGCTGCTGACACAATGCCTCAAGGGGAGGGTAGCTGGTCTCCTCCCTTCCGGGGGACTGACACTCCTTCTCCACCGCCGCTGTCAGCCGGCCAGCCACGCGGAACCAGCTCAGTCCACTGGGTGCTCAGCCGCGCCGCCACCAGCTGCTCGTCCAGCTCCTCCCAACCCAGCTGCATCACCCTCACCGCCATCACCACCATCCCCTGCAGGCTGGACAGGTGCTCCAGGGTCTCCCTGGCTCCTGTTCCCCAGGGCTCCATCTCCTCATACCGGTCGGGAAGGCGACAGCGGTCCAGTACCAGGCGGCTCGGCACAACAAACCCGCCCGAGCAACGGCGCCTGGACGCCGCCGGCGGCGTCACCCCCCCCCCCCCCCCTGGCTCTCCGCCATCGCTGCCTGCAGAGGAACCGGGGGCTGCGGTGGAACGCTCACCAGCGCTGGCGCCGCCTGCATGTGCTGCTGCAGAAGTGGTGGCGGCGGCGGCGCCTGAAGCGGCGGACGCTGCAGCAGCTGAGCTGGGGGAGGGGGCTGCGGCTGCAGCAGCTGCCCTGGCACCGACGCATGCGGAAGGTACAGCGGCGGACCGCCAGTGGGGTTCGGATACCACGGCGACTCCAAGCGAATCAGTCAAGGGGGGGATGGGGGGAGGGGAGGAGGCGGAGAAAGGAGAGTGCGGGAAGGAGGACCGGCGGATAGATCTAGCGGAGGCGGAATGCGGCCCGCCAGAGTCTCCACCGACCCTTCGCCGCGCCCAATCGCCTGCATCACCGCGGGCACGGCAGCCAAGGCTCGCTCCGCCGCCGCCGCCGCTGCTGCCGCTGCCGTCGCTGCCGCCGTCACCTCCGCCATCGGGCCCTGGCGACCTGGGCGCCGGCTCCGCGAGCCCCGACCTTGGGGCCCGCCTTGCGCCGCCTTCGGACGGCCCGCCAGCCCCGCTGGCAAGGCGGAGGGGACCGCTCAGGGGGGGGAGTACTACGGCGGTCCGACCGTTGGAGATCGGGCCAGAGAGCGGGAGAGGGGGATGGACGGTACCCGCGAGCCGCGGGAGAGCGCAACTGCCCATGCGGACGAGACGGCGAGAGCTCCAGACCGTGGGCCCGAGAGGCCATCGTCGCGACGTCTAGTCGCGTTGGACCGATGGCTCTCGCCTGGGGTCAGCCCGCAGTTTGACGTGGGGGTCCCGCTCGGCGGGGCGACGAGGGGACGAGGACGGAGAGGCGGCAGACAAACGTGCGGGAGGATCCCGCTAAACCTCTCAAACGTGTGGGCAGGGCGTGGAGGAGCGCCCAGGCCCGGGACCTTCATTCGCGCAGTGCGTCGACGGCTAGCTGAAGGAGCTGGGGAAGCCGTGGGAGCAGAGGGCGCGGGAGCTGCGGGGAATTTGCCAAGGGAGGACGCTGCCAGAGACACAGCTGGGGAGGAGACAAGCTGCCCCAATTACACCCTCTCTGCAGAGGGGTATTCCGAGGCGAGTCTGGGTGAGGAGGAGGCTGTGGAGATGAAAGGACTGGGGCTTGCCAGCGGGCCGTGCCCAACCAACCCCGAGCCGCTTCCAATCGACATCGGACCGGGGATGTCGATATGCCCGGACCGCCCATCAAACATTTTTTGTCAAACTCCCTCGCCCGCCGCGAGGACCTGTTCGCCGAAATTGAGAACTGGGACCTGGGGCCCCTTTGCGACAGTCGCCAACCCCCGCTCACTAGACATGCCCCCCGCCCGATTGGCGAAGGTTTCGCCACCTGTCTCCTGACCCCACTCATCCGACTTAAGAAACACCATGACTCCATGTCAGCATGGCGGTTACTGTTCTACCTCCCCCAGGCGGGCCCGGTCAGCGGACCGGGCAGCGGACCGGGCAGCGGACAGGTCCCGTCCACTGCCCCGTCCACTGCCCCCGTCCGCGGACCGGGCAGTGGTCCGTGCAGTGCCAGTGCCCCCGCCTGGGGCAGTGGACGGGGCAGTGGACCTAGCACTGGACCGTGCACTTGACTGGTCAGCGGACTGAGCAGTGGACCGGGCAGTGGACCGGGAATTGGATGGGGCAGTTTACAGGGCAGTGGACCATGCAGTGGACCAGGCAGTGGACGGGGGGATTGACTGGGCAGTGGACCGTGCAGTTGACCGGGCTGTGGACCGGGCAGTGGACCGGGAAGCGGACCCGGCTGTGGACTGGGCAGTGGATTGGGCAGTGGACAGGGCAGTGGACCTGGCAGTGGACCAGGCAGTGGACCGGGAAGTGGACCGTGCAGTGGATGGGTCAGTGGACCGAGCAGTGGACCAGGCAGTGGACCGGGACTTGGACCGGGCAGTGGACCGATCAGTGGACGGGGCAGTGCACCGAGCTGTGGACCGGACAGTGGACCGGGAAGGGACCGGGCGCTGGACCGAGAGTGGACCGGCAGTGGACCAGGCAGTGGACCGGGCTATGGACCGAGAGTGGACCGGCAGTGGACTGGGCACTGGACCGGTCAGTGGACCGGGCAGTGGACCAGGCAGTGGACTGGGAGTGGACTAGGAGTGGACCAAGCTGTGGACCGGGCACTAGACTGGGCACTGGACCGGGCAGCGGACCAGGAAATGGACCGGGCAGTAGGCCGGGCAGTGGACAGGGCAATGGACGAGGTGGTGGACCGGGTCTTGGACCGGGCACTGGACCAGGCCTTGGACCGGGCAGAGAAACAGGCAGTAGACGGGGCAGTGGACCAGACGGTGGACCAGGTGTGCACCCGGCAGTGTGTACCAGGCTGTGGACCGGGCAGTGGACCCAGCACTGGACAGGGCAGTGGACCGGACAGTGGATCGGGGAGTGGAACGGGCAGTGGACCGGGCAGTGGACTAGGCAGTGGAACGGGTAGTGGACTGGTCAGTGGACCGGGCAGCGGACCGGGCAGGGGATCGGGCAGTGGACCGAGCAGTGGACGGAGCAGTGGAAGGGGCAGTGGACCGAGCAGTGGACTGGGCAGTGGGACCTGGCAATAGACCCAGCAGTGGACGCGGGGGTGGGCTGGGCAGTGGACCGGGCAGTTGACCTGGCAGTGGACCGGGCAGTGGACCGGGAAGTGAGCCCGGCTGGGGACCGAGCAGTGGATTGGTCAGTGGACAGGGCATTCGACCGGGCATTGGACCAAGCAGTGGACCGGGAAGTGGACCGGGCAGTGGACGGAGCAGTGGACCAGACAGTGGACCGTATCTTTGCCCGGGCACTGGACCGGGGCAGTGGACCGATCAGTGGACGGGGCAGTGCACCGCGCTGTGGACCGGGCATTGGACCGGGAAGGGACCGGGCACTGGACCGAGAGTGGACCGGCAGTGGACCGAGCAGTAGACCGGGCAGTGATCCCAGCACTGGACCGGTCAGTGGACCGGGCAGTGGATCGGGAAGTGGACCGGGCAGTGGACCGGGCAGTGGACCGAGAGTGGACCGGTCCGTGGACTGGAAAGTGGACCAGGCAGCGGACCGGTAGTGGACCGGGCAGTGAACCGGGAGTTGATTGGGCAGTGGACCAGGAGTGGACCGGCAGTGGACCGGGCAGTGGACCGGGCAGTTGACCGGGAAGTGGACCGGGAAGTGGACCAGGCAGTGGACCGGGCAGTTTTCCGGGCAGTGGACCGGGCGGTGGACCGGGAGCGGATTGGGCAGTGGACAGGGCAGTGGACGGGGCATTTGATGGGGCAGTTGACCGAGCAGTGGACCGTGCAGTGGACCGGGCAGTGGACCGGGCCCTGGACCCGGCAGTGGAATGGGCAGTGGACCGGGCAGTTTAGTGGGCAGTGGACCGGGCAGTGGACCGGGAAGTGGACCCGGCTGTGGACCAGGCAGTGGATTGGGCAGTGGAAAGGGCAGTGGACCGTGAAGTGGATGGGGCAATGGACCAGGCAGTGGGCCGGGCAATGGACCGTGCAGTGGGCCGGACAGAGGACCGGGAGTAGACTGGACAGTGGACCGGGCAGTGGACCAGGCAGGGGACCGGGCACTGGACCGGGCACTGTACCGGGCAGCATGCCGGGTAGTGGACTGGGCAGTGGACCGGGCAGTGGACTGGGCAGTGGACCGGGAAGGGGACCGTTCTGTGGACCTGGCTGTGGACTGGGCAGTGGACCCGGCAGTAGACCGGGCAGTGGACCGGTCAGTGTACCAGGCAGTGGACCAGGCAGTGCACCGGGAAGTGGACCGGGCAGTGGACTGGGCTGTGGACCAGGCAGTGGACCGGGCAGTGTACCGGGTAGTGGACCAAGCAGCACACCGGGTAGTGGACTGGGTAGTGGACCCAGCAGTGGACCGGGCAGTGGACCGGGCACTGGACCGGGTGCTGGACCAGGCAGTGGACCGTGCAGTGGACCAGGCAATGGTCCTGGCTGTGGACCGGGCACTGGACCGGGCAGCGGACCGGGAACTGGACCGGGCACTGGATCGGGCAGTGGACCGGGCACTGGACCAGGCAGCATACCGGGCAGTGTACCAGGCAGTGGTTCGGGCAGTGGACCGGGAAGTGGTCCCGGAAGTGGACCGGGCAGTCGAGTGGGAAGTGGACTGGGCAGTGGACCTGGCAGTGGACCTGGCAGTGGACTGGGCAGTGGTCCGCGTAGTGGACCGGGCCTTGGACCGGGCAGTGGATTGGGCACTGGACCGGGCACTGGACCGGTCAGTGGAGCGGACAGTGCACTGGGTGTGGACCTGGCAGTGGACCGGGCAGAGTACCGGACAGTGGACCGGGAGTGGACCGGGCAAAGAACTGGGCAGTGGAACGGGCAGTGGACCGGACAGTGAACCGGGCAGTGGACCGGGCAGTGGACCGGGCAGTGGACCGGGCAGTGGACCGGGAAGTGGACTGGGCAGCGGACCAGGCAGCGGACCGGGCAGCAGACCGGGCAGTGGACAGTGTAGTGGACCGGGCAGTGGACGGGGCAGTGGACGTTGATGTGGACCGAGCAGTGGACCGGGCACTGGACCGGGCAGTGGTTCGTGCAGTGGACCCCGCAGTGGACCGGGGGGTGGACTGGGCAGTAGACTGGGCAGTTGACCGGGCAGTGGACCGGGCAGTGGACCAGGCAGTGGACGGGGAAGTAGACACGGCTGTGGACCAGGCAGTGGACCGGGCAGTGGACAGGGCAGTGGACTGGGCATTGGACTGGGCTGTGGACCTGGCAGTGGACCGGGCTGTGGACCGGGCAGTGGACCGGTCACTGGATGGGGCAGTGGACCGGACAGTGGACCTGGCAGTGTACTGGGCAATGGACCGGGCAGTGGAACGGGCATAGGACCAGGAGTGGACCGGGCTGTGGACCGGGCAGTGGACCGGGCAGTGGACCGGGCAGTGGACCGGGCAGTGGACCGGCAGTGTACCGGGCAGTGGACCAAACAGAGGTCCGGGAGTAGACCGGGCAGTGGACCGGGCAGTGGACCGGGCAGTGGACCGGGCAGGGGACAGGGCAGTGGACCGGGCAGCGGTCCGTGCAGTGGACCGCGCAGTAGACCGGGCAGTGGACCGGGCAGTGGACCGGCCATTGGACCAGGCACTGGACCGGGCACTGGACCGGGCACTGGACCGCGCACTGGACCGGGCACTAGACCGGGCACTGGACTGGGCACTGGACTGGGCCTTGGACAGGGCAGTAGACCGGTCAGTGGACAGGGCAGTGGAACGGGTAGTGGACCCGGCAGTGGACCGGGCACTGGACCGGGCACTGGACAGGGAGTGGAGCGTGCAGTGGACCGGCCAGTGGAATGGGCATAGGACTAGGAGTGGACCGGGGTCTGGACCGGGAAGCGGACCAGACAGTAAAACAGGCAGCGTACCGGGAAGTGGACTGGGCAGTGGATTGGGCAGTGGACCAGGCAGTGGACCGGGAAGTGGAACGGGCAGTGGACCGGGCAGTGGCCAGGCAGTGGACCGGGCAGTGGTCCGGGCAGTGGACCGGGCAGTTGACCGGGCAATGGACTGGGCAGTGGACCAAGCAGTGGTCTGGGCAATGGACCGGGCAGTGGACCTCACAGTGGACCGGGCAGTGGACTTGGCTGTGGACCGGGAATTGGACTGGCCAGTGGACTAGGCAATTGACCCGGCAGTAGACCGGGCATTGGACCGGGCTGTGGACCAGGGCAGTGGACCGGGCACTGGGCCGGGAACTGGACCAGACAGTGGACTGGGAGTGGACCAGGCAGTGGACGCACTAGACCGGGCACTGGAATGGGCAAAGAACCGAGCAGCGGACCGGGCAGTGGACCGGGCAGTGGACCGAGCAGAGGAACGGGAAGTGGACGGGGCAGTGGACGGGGCACTTGACTGGGCAGTGGACCATGGAGGGGAACAGGTCTTGGTACGAGAACTGGATCGAGCATTGGACCGGGCATTGGACCGGGCACTGGACTGGGCAGTGGACCGGAAACTGGACCGAGCAGTGGAGTGGGCAGAGGACCTTGCAGTGGACTGAGGAGTTGACCGGACAGTGGACTGGACAGTGGACGGACAGTGGACCGGGCAGTGGACCGGGAGTGGACCGAGCAGTGGACTGGGCTGTGGACCGGGCAGTGGACCCAGCACTGGACCGGGCACTAGACCGGGCACTAGACCGGGCACTGGACGAGGCCGCGGACCGGGTAGTGGACCGGGCTGTGGACCGGGCTGTGGACCGGGCTGTGGACGGGGCACTGAACGGGGCAGTGGACCGCCACTGGACCGGGCACTGGACCGGAAAGTGGACCGGGCAGTGGAATGGGCAGAGGACCTGGCAGTGGACCGAGCAGTGGACTGGACAGTGGACCAGGAGTGGACCGGGCACTGAACTGGGCACTGGATCGGACAGTGTACTAGGAGTTGACCGGGCAATGGACCTGGGAGTGGGCGGGGCACTGGACCGGGCAGCAGACCGGACAGTGGAACAGGCAGTGGACCGGGCAGTGAACGGGGCAGTGGACCGGGCAATGGATTGGGCAGTGAACAGCCTTGTAAGTCTTCATGATGAAACGCCATGCCTGGTAGCCCACATCCACTCGCAGACGACTCACCTTCAACGCCATCTTCACAGCGGGCGAGCAGCAGAGTGAGATCAACATGAATGTTAGCAACTAGGCAGAGCGGAACTAGGCATACCGCGATGCATCCGATAGAGGAGGGGCTTTCGTTGACCCGTCGACAAACCACCTCAGTTGCGCATTCTCGAGCTGTGGTTCGATGGACTGGACCCACGACGCCAAGTCGTGCCGTCCCTCAAGGAGCCTTGGCACCAGGATTTTGTCAGGAGAAAACTTGAAGTAGCCGAATTCATGAGCAATCCCTCCATCCTTCGAGGCTGTCGAGAGGAAGGCAATAGAGCCGTCGGCAGCGTTGTCTGCACCGTCACGACCACCAGAACGGACTTCTTCAAGAGCGCTCTTCCTTTTCAAGCTTGATTCCTTTGTAGGGTTCCTTCCGTCGCCCACGCTTGATCCTTCACCGTTCGGCATTTCTCCAATCGTAGAACACCGCGCGACTCTCGCACTCCGCCTTTTGCCAAACCTTCCACATTCTCTTTGTCTCGGGAGGCTTCTGGTGCACGCGCTTGTGAATGATCCATCTGCCATTGAGCTCGTAACCCCATCAGCATGAAGTTGAGCTCCTTCTCTGGGAGGTCTTCAGAGCGGGCTATCAAGGCAGCCTCCTGCGCCTCGAGATCGTCGACCACCTCACGGACGTCCGACTCGCCGTCCGTCATATCGAAAATCGAGACCTTCTGCGAGAACTAATATAGTGGATTCGACCTCTATCGTTCGCTTGTTCGATCCACGCTCACCGCAACATGCAGAGTTTTCTGCTATAACGGGAGCTTCTGCGGAAGTGGCTAACGCAGATAGAGCTCTCTAGCTCGGTGGTTCTCTAAGGAGAGAGTTGCCTTCAGAACTGTGTGTTTCATTGAGTAGCTTGAGAAAGCTTGGACACACAAATTCACTAGAATCAAGATTACAAAATTATGGTACACAAGGCAAACACTAGTACTGCCACATTGAACCTTATTGAACACGGAGAGAATGTTCGCACGAGAACGTTTACATAACTACTCTAGGCAGCGCTTAGCCAAGTCTGCAATGGCAGGTGAAAATTACAGCGCATGCTTAGTTGGTCATTTTTACCCATTCATAAGTAGTTGTTTTAACAGTTTCATGTATAAAACTGTCAGATGTTACGCACATTGCCGCAGTTACAAAATGCGCATCACGTGTTCAATTTCTCAATGTCTCAGGTAGATTTTCCTGTTTTGTGTCCTGGTCGATTCAGTGGTTAACTTACGAAATCGCGAATTTCTCGCGATTTCGGAACGCCACCTTCAGCAGAAAACTAAGTCCCCGATTTTCGTCGAAGGGGTCGTTCATAGAAACGAAGTCCGAGATGACTCTCTGCCCCGAATCTGCCGAATTTCGTCCCTGCTCAGGTGGTCAACAACAGAAGAGATAGCTGAATTGCCTTTCTGCCGAACTTAGGCAGAATGCAATTTTGCGTGAAGAGGACCTTGCGCCAGTCTACACGAGGTCCTGTTGGAACACATTTCCAAGAGTCGATTCTGCCGAAAGGATTGCCTGCATAAATGTCATTTGTGCGATACTTTGGTAGAGGACAGCCCTCCTGTAGAAGCCATATGCTGAAAACACTCTCCTGTTCTGCCACTCCGACAGAACCGCTTTTCTGTCACCAACGAAAACTGCTCCTCTTCCACTTCCTGCAGAGCCTCGCCTTGTCGACAAATCTGCTCTTCATCAACGCGCCTTTTTGCAGGGCTCGTGTCCGTAGACTTCGTTGATTCGCCGCTTCAGCAGACTTCTGCAACCTTCGCAGGATCAGGGCTATTCTCAACACTCCCCTGTAGTGGTCATGCAAAATCACCAACCAGCAGATAACCGATCTAGAGGAAATCCTAAGGAAGGAAAAAACACAAAATGAACACACAAGAAATTGCGAGAATCTGCACTTCTTCGCACGCTTGAATCACCGCACCAAGTCGTGGCACCTACTCTTCCTCAGAATAGACTCCTTCCGCGCTCCCCTCAGACAATCGCACTTGACCCACTCTGCCGAAGCATCGATTGAACGCAGGAAAATTTAAGGCCTTGGTCAAGTAATGTGCCGGCTGCTCGTTCGTCGGGATGTACTGCAATTTCAACTTGCGACGCGCGACCATCTGCTGCATCCACATGTACCGCCGCTCCATATGCTTAAGGCTCCCCTTGAGCCCCATCCCTTCCGACAAAGAAATGGCAGATTGATTGTCGACATAGAGCGTCGTGTGCTCATCCTCATCGAGGAGCCCGTACTCTGCCAGCAAATAGCGCATCTTGCCAGCTTCTTTGCCAGCCTCCACGGCAGAGATGCACTCAGATTCCATAGACGAGAGAGTGACACATTTGATCCTCTTGCTTGCCCACTAAATTGCAGCTCCGCCAAGTGTGAAAATGTAGCCACTTGTGCTGCTACGACTTTGCTTGTCACCAGCATCGTCAGCATCTGCGAAACCGACGAGGCACACATTTGTGGTTTATTCGCCGAGCTTAAGAGCCACATCGCGGTTCCCTACGTGATACGCAATGCAACGGTCGAGCTCCTTCCAGTGCTGATCACTTCGAACAGTCTGCCTAGATGCGAGCTTGCTGCAGGCGAAAGCAATGTACGCACGTGTCGTGCAAGCGGCGAACTGCAGAGATCCTACTCTCTGGCGATACTCTTCCTTTGTACGCCCCTACATCTATGCATCGTTGAGCGTCAGCTCCTTGAATGCATCAACAGAAAGCGGCGCTTTCGGGCTTCGACAAGGAGGCCCCTCTGGCAGAAAACGCCTCTGCAACTTGTCGATGTAGCCTCTTTGGTGGAGCCAGATCTTCCGAGCAGCTCTGTCCCAGATCAGCTCCAAACCCAAGTACTTCTGCACAGGACTTATCTCTCGAATCTTGAACACCTTCTCGAGAAGAGTCTTCAACTCTGTCAAATGCGTCTTGCTCCGACTTGCAGCCAGCAGATCGTCGACGTAGACGAGCAAGTAGCACTTGTCATCGTGCTCATCTTCGTGGAGGTAGAAGGCTTTGTCGACCTGACTCTTTGACCAGTCCCCGCTTTGTAGAACTCCATCAAGTTATTCGTACCACAGCTTTGGACTCTGCTTAAGTCTGTAGAGACTCTTCTTGAGCAGACAGACTCTGCCACTACCGTCATGATATTACTTTGGCTGCTTCATGTAGAGAGGACGGTCGATGGGTGCATTAAGAAAAGCGTTCGTCATGTCGAGTTTCATCAGCTCCCAATCAAATGCCACAGATATGAGCAGCTGTAGAAGAGCAGTTACGTAGCTGCCGACTGGAGCATACGTCAAGTCGTAATCGAGATTGGGCAGCTGTGTAAACCCTTGTACGATGAGACGTCCCTTCTCTTGCTCTACTGTATCATCCGGGAGATATTTGGTAGTGAGAACCCACTGATTTCCCATCACATTGATGCCAGGCGGTGGAAAAATCAAGTCCCTAGTGCCTTGGTCCCAAAGAGTCTGCATCTCCTTGTCCATCGCTGCCTTAACCGCAGAGCCCTTCCAACTCTTCAGAGCGACTGGGACAGGCATCTTTGAAATGTCCCAACGACGTTCCAAATCTGCCACACGATCTTCTGCAGAGTCCAGCTCCGGCAGTGTTACAGTGGCGGAAACAATTGTCCGTATGGTTTGCATAAATTTGGATTTTTAGGCTTTAAGACTACTATATACATCAAGCCTTAATGTCTAATGGTGGTACGATTTGGGAGGGGCACATAGTGGATGTGTTTATAGCACAAATATCCAGAATGGTACATTGGATCTCATTCATATCCCAAAAGATATACAAAGGGTACATCCGGACAAATTGTTCCAAGCAGAGAGAGCAAACTTCAAAAGTGTGTTTCTAGTTCCTAGCCCACCGACCTTTGGCCTTGATCACCGCCCGCACCCTCATAGGCGAGCTGTCGATGAGGCTAGAGTAAACCTTGGCATGGATCTTCTCCTATTCTTCCTGGACCAGCTCTTAAAGCTCCAGCATTCTAGAGGAAGGCCTTTTATGCTTTGCTAGCTCCCTTTTCAGGTAAGCCCAGAGGTTGAGGTTCGATGAAAAAGAAGGCCACTCCAGGGCTACATACTCATGTTCTCCAAGTCATTCATGCACTAGGCATAACAAATTCTTGGGGTCATTGTCCACACCGAGTTGACCTCAGAGGGGAAAATGCTATAGAAATGGAGGGTCAATTCGAGTTCGTCATGCAAAATGCCCTTATACACGGGCCTCTCCATGAGTCTGTCAATCATGCGTATGAACTCCACCCCCGCACATCCCCACACCATCACCGATCCTTGTCCCCATGGTTTACCATCTGATTGATTTGGTGGTGTTGCAAGGTTGTGCCTTCATGAATCAAGACAAACGCGCGGCCGTTGGAGATGAAGCAGTTGATGTTGGTCTTATTTGACCATATCACATGCTTTCGAACACTAATTGTCCACTCAAAATGCGACTCCACGAATTGCTGCCGGCCCCTGATATTTTTCCAGAACAGTCATGGCTTCTATGACTGTTGCACCATGACTAGATCCGCAGACCCTAGTGTGTTTTTAATGGTGCAACGGTGGACATTCAACTGTGCAACATTACCCTCAGAATTGTGTGTTTCACTGAGAAGCTTGAGAAAGCTTGGGCACACAAATTCACTAGAATCAAGATTACAAAATTATGGTACACAAGGCAAACACTAGTACTACCACATTGAACCTCATTGAACACGGAGAGAACGTTCGCACAAGAACGTTTACATAACTACTCTAGGCTGCGCTTAGCCAAGTCAGCAATGGCAGGTGAAAATTACAACGCATGCTTAGTTGGTAAATTTTACCCATTCATAAGTAGTTATTTTAACAGTTTCAGGTGTGAAACTGTCAGATGTTACGCACATTTCCGCAGTTACAAAATGTGTATCACGTGTTCGATTTCTCAATGTCTCAGGTAGATTTTGCTGTTTTCGGTCCAAATCGATTCAGTGGTCAACTTACGAAATCGCAAATTTCTCGCGATTTCGGAACGCCACCTTCAGCAGAAAACGAAGTCCCCGATTTCTGTCGAAGGGGTCGTTCGCAGAAGCGAGGTTCGAGGTGACTCTCTACCGTGCTTCTGCCGATTTTCATCTCTGCCGAGGGGGTCAACAACATAAGAGATAGCCGAATAGCCTTTCTGCCGAACTTCGGCAGAACGTAATTCTGCGCGAACTGGTCCTTACGCCAGTCTGCCTGAGGTCCTGTTGGAACGCATTTCCGAGAGTCGATTCTACCGAAAGGATTGCCTGCAGAAATGTCTTCAGTGCGATACTTTGGCAGAGGACAGCCCTTCTGCGAATGGCCCCTGGTGCCAATTCGGCAGAGGGTCTTGTACACTCTCGACTCGGCCAAGATGGCTTCTACAATAGCACCTATCGCTGTAGAAGCCATATGCAGAAAATGCACTCCTGTTCTGCCACTCCGACAGAACCGCTTTTCTGCCACCAACGAAAACTGCTCCTCTGCCACTTCCCACAGAGCCTCGCCTTGTCGACAAATCTGCTCTTTGTCGACGGGCCTTTCTGCAGGGCTCATGCCCGCAGACTTCGTTGATATGCCGGTTCAGCAGACTTCTGCAACCTTCGCAGCATCAAGGCTATTCTCAACATGGAGTGGGCTATGGACCAGGCAGTGGACCGGGCAGTGTCCGCGCAGTGGACCGGGCCTTGGACCGGGCAGTGTACCGGGCAGTGGACCTCGAACTAGACTGGGCAGTGGACCGGGCACTGGACCGATCAGTGGAGCAGACAGTGCACTGGAGTGGACCTGGCAGTGGACCGGGCAGTGGACCGGGCAGTGGACAGGGCAGTGGACCAGGCAGTTGACCGGACAGTGGACCGGGAGTGCACCAGGCAGTGGACCGGGCTATACACCGGGCAGTAGACCCAGCACTGGACCAGGCAGTGGACAGGGCTGTGGACCGGGCAGTGGACCGGACAGTGAACCGGGCAGTGGACCGGGCAGTGGAACGGGCAGTGGACCAGACATTGGACTGGGTAGTGGACCGGGCAGTTGACTGGGCAGTGGACCGGAAAGTGGACCGGCAGCGGACCAGGCAGTGGACGGGGCAGCGGACCTGGCAGTGGACTGGGCAGTGGACCGGGCAGTGGACAGGGCGATGGACGTGGAAGTGGACCAAGCAGTGGACCGGGCACTGGAGTGGACCGAGCAGTGGACCCGGCAGTGGCCGGGGGGGTGGACTGGGCAGGGGACTGGGCAGTTGACTGCGCAGTTGACCTGGCGGTGGACTGGGAAGTAGACACGGCTGTGGACTGGGCAGTGGACACGGTAGTGGACTGGGGAGTGGACCGGGCCGTGGACCGGGCAGTGGACCGGGCTGTGGATTGGGCAGTGGACCAAGCAGTGGACCGGGCCGTGGACCAGGCAGTGGACCAGTCAGTTGACGGGGAAGTGGACTGGGCATTGGACTCTGCAGTGGACCGGGCTGTGGACCTGGCAGTGGAACGGGCATAGGATTGGGAGTGGACCGGGCAGTGGACCAGGCAGTGGACCGGGCAGTGAACCCAAAATCATGAACCCAGAGTCAAGAATCCAGAATCATGAACCCAGAATGATGAACCCAGAATGATGAACCCAGAATCAAGAACGTAGAATCATGAACCCAGAATCATGAGCCCACAATCATGAACCCAAAATTATGAACCTAGAAGAATCATGAACCTAGAATCATAATCCTAAAAAATCATGAACCCAGAATCATGAACCCACAATCATGAGCCCACAATGATCAACCCAGGATCATGAACCCTGAAGAAACATGAACCCAGAATCATGAGTCCACAATAATGAACCAAGAATCAAGAACCCAGAATCATGAGCTCACAATCATGAACCCAGAATCATGAACCCAGAAGAATCATGAAGCCAGAATCATGAGCCCACAATCATGAACCCAGAATCATGAACCCTGAAAAAACGTGAACCTAGAATTATGAACCCAGAATCATGAATCCATAATCATGAACCCAGAATCATGAACCCAGAATCTTGAGCCCACAATCATGAACCCAGAATCATGAACCTAGAATAATGAACCCACAATCAATAACCTATAATCATGAGCACAGAATCATGAACCCAGAATCATGAGCCCACAATCATGAACCCAGAATCATGAACCAAGAATCATGAACCCAGAAGAAACGTGAACCTATAATCGTGAACCCACAATCATGAATCCATAATCATGAACCCAGAATCATGAACCCAGAATCATGAGCTCAGAATCATGAACCCGGAATCATGAGTCCAGAATCATGAGCCTAGAATCATGAGCTCAGATTCATGAACCCAGAATCATGAACCCAGAGCCATGAACAAAGAATCATGAGTCCACAATCATGAACCCAGAATCATGAGCTCAGAATCATGAACCTAGAATCATTCACCAAAAATCATGAGCCTAGAATCATGAACCCACAATCATGAATGCAGAATCATGAACCTAGGAGAATCATGAACCCAGAATCATGAACCCAGAGTCATGAACCCAGAATCATGAACCTAGAATCATGAGCCCACGATCATGAACCCAGAAGAATCATGAACCCAGAATCATAATCCCAGAATCATGAACCCAGAATCATGAGCCCACAATCATGAACCCAGAATCTTGAGCCCAGAATCATGAACCTAAAATCATGAGCACAGAATCATGAACCCAGAATCAAGAACCCAGAATCATGAACCCAGAATCAAGAACCCAGAATCATGAACCTAGAATCAAGAACCTAGAATCATGAGCTCAGAATGATGAACACAGAATCATGAACCCAGAATCATGAGCCCACAATCATGAACCCAGAATCATGAGCACAGAATCATGAACCCAGAATCATGAACCCAGAATCATGAGCCCACAATCATGAACCCAGAATCATGAGCCCAGAATCATGAACCTAAAATCATGAGCACAGAATCATGAACCCAAAATCATGAACCCAGAATCAAGAACCCAGAATCATGAACCCAGAATCAAGAACCCAGAATCATGAACCTAGAATCAAGAACCTAGAATCATGAGCTCAGAATCATGAACACAGAATCATGAACCCATAATCATGAACCAAGAAAAATCATGAACCTAGTATCAGGAACCCAGAATCATGAACCTAGAATCAAGAACCTAGAATCATGAGCTCAGAATCATGAACACAGAATCATGAACCCAGAATCATGAACCAAGAAAAATCATGAACCTAGTATCAGGAACCCAAAATCATGAACCCAGAATCATGAACCCAGATTTATGAGCTCAGAATCATGAACCCTGAATCATGAGCCTTGAATCATGAGCCCTCAATTATGAACCCAGAAGAATCATGAACCCTGAATCATGAACCCATAATCATGAACCCAGAATCATGAACCCAGAATTATAAACCCAGAATCATGAGCCCACAATCATGAACCCAAAATCAAGAACCCAGAACCATGAGCACAGAATCATGAACCCATAATTATGAACCCAGAAGAATCATGTACCCAGAATCAGGAACCCAGAATCATGAACCCAGAATCATGAGCCCAGAATCATGAACCCAGAATCATGAGCCCAGAAGAATCATGAACCCAGAATCATGAACCCAGAATGATGAGCCTTGAATCATGAGCCCTCAATCATGAACCCAGAAGAATCATGAACCCTGAATCATGAACCCATACTCATGAACCCAGAATTATGAACCCAGAATTATGAGCCCACAATCATGAACGCAGAATCATGAACCCAGAATCAAGAACCCAGAACCATGAGCACAGAATCATGAACCCATAATCATTAACCCAGAAGAATCATGTACCCAGAATCATGAACCCAGAATCATGAACCCAGAATCATGAACCCAGAATGATGAGCCCAGAATCAAGAACCTAGAATCATGAGCACAGAATCATGAACCAGAATCACAAACCCAGAAGAATCATGAACCCAGAATCAGGAACCCAGAATCAAGAACTCAGAATCATGAACCCAGAATCATGAGACAAAAAACTCTATACCATACACACTAGCTGATGTAATCTTTCGCATGGTCTTACCCACTGCATGGTTGCTTGTGGCTCTGGGATCTTGGCTCTAGGCCGTTGGCTCCGGGCTCTTGACTTTGGGCTGTGGGCTCTTTGCTCTGGGCTCTGGGCTCTGGGCTCTTGGCTCTGTGCTCTGAGCTCTGAGATTTGGTGTTGGCGGGGAGTGGTGAGATGTGGTGGTGAGATATGGGAGGTGGGGAGATGAGAAACAAACGGGTGGGGGTCTGAAATCCCCTAGGGTAAGTGAAGTGAGAAGCTTTAAGGGGACCTGAAACCCCCACAGCAAGTGAAGCGAGTGACTAAGGAGGGAGCCTGAGAGCCCCCAAGGTAAGTGAAGTGAGGGGCTCCTCTCTTTCCCAATGGGATCTTCGTGGTCTCTTCTGGCTGAAGTGTTTTACTTGTTGATTATTGTGCCTAGCTAGGCTCCCGCTTCCACCAAAACTGTGAATTTACATATTTTGCACACTACGGAGTAATGGTTTTCAATGCTACATTTGAACAGTTTTTCAAGCGATTATCGTTCATTTGGGCGGAATTTAATGTCACTTAGGGCTTTAATGCTGAAACAGCTCGCACCTACCTTTGCGTCGTGTTTTTGTGGCACTCTGAGACGCACGGGGTCACGCAATAGCGAGTAACTGACCAGCAGATCTGGAGTACAGACCACTAAGCCAATTTTCAACCCTAGATATTGACGGTCCAGCCCTAGAAAGAACCAGTCCTACCCTAGAAAGTACCAGTCCTACCCTGGAGAGTCACAGATCTACCTCCCGTCCATGCCTTCTCTCATGCTTCTCGGTCTTCCCATCCCACTCTTCCTGATACCAGGCTTCACCGTTCCGTCCGCAAATGACGGATCCCCGCCGTTAAGTTTCTCGCCGGAGTCGAACACTTGATTGCGTTGTCCGTCGAATGTACCACACAAGCCTGTTGAGAGCTTGCTCCGTTGCCTTCTAAAGCGGAGCCACCAGTCGACGCCAATGAAACTTCGTCGTAACAGCTCGTGCGCTTCTAGCTTGTAGAAGCTCGTGCTCATCGCCATGCAGCATGTCAGAATCGCTCGTACGCCTCTAGATATTAGAAACTCATACATACCTCCATGCAGCATGTCAGAGCCTGTCGTACGCTCGCTGCCATGCAGCATTTCGTAACCGTTCGTTCGTACGCATCAAGAATTAGAAGCTCGGATTCAGCGCCATGCAGCATGTTACAACCGTTCGTACGCTTCTAGCTCGTGTCAGCTCGTGCTGACCGCCATGCAGCGTCAGTCACCCTCCATGCCAGCTCGCTCATATGGCGGATCCACGTCATCGCTGTCCACGTCAGCTTCGCCTCGCTGTCAGCCCGACGGTCCTCCTGACGTCAATCCTGCCGGCATTGACGTCACAGCAACTCGTTCGGAACTCTCATCCACATCGAACCTCTCCCGAACCTCCACCGGACCTCCCCTCTCCGGAGCCTCCACCGGACCTCCCCTCTCCCGAACCTCCACCGGACCCCCCCTCTCCCGAACCTCCACCGGGCGTTCTCTCTCCCGAGCCTCCAGCGGAGGCTTGAGCAGCAGCAGCTGGGCCGCCGTGGTGCCTTGGGACTGGCCGGAGTCGCTAGCTCCGGGTTTTGCTTCGGGAGCAGCGGGAGGGGGAGGCGGAGCATGGGGAGCAGCAGGGGGGACTCCTGCAATCAGCGGATTAGTGGGCGGAGTGACGGGTGGGGCAGGCGGAGCATGGGGGGTGGGAGGGACGGCAGGAGTAAGCCGGTCAGGAGCAGGCGCGGGGGAAGTAGGAGCGACAGCAGTGGGCGGAGGAGGGGGAGGAGGGGGAGGAGGCGGAGGAGGCGGAGGAGCGGTAGGAGCAGTGGAAGCAGGGGCGGTGGGAGCAGGCGCAGGTGGGATCAGCAGCGAGCTGGGTCGTTCGGGCCGTCTTTCTTTCCTCGCAGCCCCCACTACATCCCCCCCCGCAATCACCCGCTCACTCACCGACCCGCGCCTCCTAGACCTTCGCCAATCCCCCTGGCACGCACCCGCCTTCCCCCCACCTCCCGCCTCCGCCTCTCCCCCACCTTCCCCTACGGGCTCCCCCCTAGGCTTCCCGCTGCCGTCCCCCGACCCCCTGTCCGCGCTGGGAGCGCCGGAGATGCTGTCCCCCTCGCGCCCGCTGCCTGTATGCCCCGCCAAGGGCCAGTGGGTGCGCGGCAGCCAGATCGGTGCAGGGGGCTTCGGCAGAGTGTTTCAGTGTGTGAGGTGGGTGGGTGGAACGAAGGGTATGAGGGGGGGGGTTGGATCTCTTCCGTGTGCAGATGGGGTCGTTCCAAGCGCCCAGAGGGCATGGCATGGCAGTGTGGTGTTGTGCGTGCTAGTTGGAACTTGTCAAATTCTGCCTGTTACATCCCTCCCCTCACGGTCGTCAACTGCACTGCACCCCTTGCAGCAGCGTGACGGGCGAGGTATTTGCCGTGAAGCAGGTGGCGCTGGACCGCTCGGATGCTGAATTCAGGGGCCAGCACTCCATTGAGCAGCTCAAACAGGTGGGCGCAGGTCAAACAGGTGAGAGCAGCTCAAGCAGGTGAGAGCAGCTCAAGCAGGTGAGAGCAGCTCAAGCAGGTGAGAGCAGCTCAAGCAGGTGAGAGCAGCTCAAGCAGGTGAGAGCAGCTCAAGCAGGTGAGAGCAGCTCAAGCAGGTGAGAGCAGCTCAAGCAGGTGAGAGCAGCTCAAACAGGTGAGAGCAGCTCAAACAGGTGAGAGCAGCTCAAACAGGTGAGAGCAGCTCAAACAGGTGAGAGCAGCTCAAGCTGGTGAGAGCAGCTCAAACAGGTGAGAGCAGCTCAAACAGGTGAGAGCAGCTCAAACAGGTGGGCGGTTCAATCAGGTGGGCAACTCAAACAGGTGGGCGGTTCAATCAGGTGGGCAACTCAAACAGGTGGGCGGTTCAATCAGGTGTGAGCAACTCAAGCAGGTGGGGTTTGTTCGAGCCTTGTGTTTCAGGATGCAAGGGAGATGTGCGCAAGCCTATATCTGCTGGTGCTGCCCTCTCTCCCTACCGTGCTGTGCCCCCCGCAGGAGATCATGCTGCTGAGTCGCATCAACCACCCCAACATTGTCCAGTACCTCGGCTGTGAGCTTGTGAGTCGCATATGCAGGTATGATGAGCTTTTTGAGGCGTCTAAAAGCACGATGATCATCCCACGGATTATACCTCGGCTGTGAGAGTGTGAATCACATGCATGCCTGTGGTCCTTCGAAGGTGGGTCAATGCGCATGTGGCATGTAGTGGTGGGGCATTTGTCATGTATTCTTGCCATTCACCTGTACGCGTTGCCAACCCATCCCATCCCCCACAACGACAAGTACGTGCACATATTCCTCGAGCACGTGGAGATGGGGTCCATCCTCAACGTGTGACAAAAGCTACCACCTTGCTGTTCGTTGCTATGCACTCTCTTATTCTCGAACCCAATCATCCACCCCCCCAGGACGACAAATACCTGTACATATTCCTCGAGTACGTGGAGATGGGGTCCATCCTCAACGTGCTGAAGAAGCTGCCAGTGAGGCCGCACTCGCTGCTCAGCAAGTATGTGCGCCAGGTGCTGCAGGGGCTGGCGGTCCTTCACTCCATGGAGTTCGTGCACAGGTGAGCGCAGGGAGGCTTGGGCCTTGTCTTTGTGCGGCTGCATCTTTTTTCCTGCAAGCATGTGCGGCAGGTCCTGTGCTGCAGGGGCTGGCTTTCCTGCACTCCATGGAGTTGGTGCACGGGTGAGCGCACAGCGACCCAACGTCAGCACGGGCTAAGGGCAGGTCATGGCGCTGCGAGGGCTGCTGCCAGTGCGCCTGCACTCCATGGCGCTCGTGCACAGGTGAGTGGGTGGATGGCATGGGGGATGGCAACATCTGGATTGGTGACCAGCATTGGCAGGTCGGGGCAGAGAGAAAGCGCTGAAGCCGACGTTGACGGAAAGATGGGAAGGTTCATGCTCCTGGGATCAGCGGCAGACGCACGTCCTGACTGGGAGCTTGTTGCTGCCTGAGAGGCCTCAGCAAGGCTCGCAGCAAGGGCTCACGAAGCACTGAGAGGATTGCTTCGATCGATTAGATGCGAAAGCTGCCTGCCTCACAGCAAGGGTATGTAACGACACCTTATAGAGTGCCTCACACTTTATACGTCATGCTACCGTGCATCCTTCTGTCCATGCCCCATGCTGTGCGCGCAGGGACATCAAGTGCAGCAACATTCTAGTGGATAAGAGTGGCACCATCAAACTTGCAGACTTTGGGCTCGCCAAGCACGTAAGTGACGATCCTGATTTGCTGGCTTCGTGTTTGCCGACTTCCTCCTTCTGCTTCCTTGTGACTCCTGTCTCTGTCACCTCTTCCCCCCCTTCCACCTCCGCTGCCCCCCAGTAGTACGCTGCCCTGCCTCTCTGGACATGTCTGGCGGCCGTTGTAGTCTGCTCAAACCGCTCTCCTCTCTCACCATCCCCTCTTCCCCCTCGCTCCCTCTCTCCGTCCCCCCTCCCCCCCAGTACTCCGCGTCTCTGGACATGACTGGCTGCCGCGGAACTGTGTGGTGGATGGCACCTGAGGTAGGTGGTATCTGGTGGATGGCACCTGAGGTAGGTGTTATCTGGTGGATGGCACCTGCGGTAGGTGGTATCTGGTGGATGGCACCTGAGGTAGGTGGTATCTGGTGGATGGCACCTGAGGTAGGTGGTATCCGGTGGATGGCACCTGAGGTAGGTGGTATCTGGGGATGGCACCTGAGGTATGTGTTATCCGGTGGATGGCACCTGAGGTAGGTGGTATCTGGTAGATGGCACCTGAGGTAAGTGGTATCTGGTGAATGGCACCTGAGGTAGGTGGTATCCGGTGGATGTCACCTGAGGTAGGTGGTATCTGGTGGATGGCACCTGAGGTATGTGGTATCCGGTGGATGGCACCTGAGGTAGGTGGTATCTGGTGGATGGCACCTGAGGTATATGAGACACCTGAGGTGGGCACTGGCTGTCAGGTGTGGTGCTGCTGCACTGGGCTCTCTGGTCCCGAGGGAAGTTGCAGCCATCTCGCTCTCTATTGCTGCATCTTCCTCCTCTCCAGCCCTCACACCCACTCCTTTCCCCCGCACCTCCCCCCTCCCCCACTGGGTCTTTCTCCCCCAGGTGATCAATGCGTGTGGCGGATACGACTGGGCGGTGGACATCTGGTCGCTGGGCTGCACCGTGATCGAGATGCTCACTCTCTGGCCGCCCTGGTTCGACCCCGCCTCTGGCTGCCCCATCTGGGGCCGCGGCTTTGGGCCCGTGAGTGCACACCACAGTGCTCTCGTCCCCACCCCCTTCCCCTCCCGCCTTCCCTTCCCCCTTCCCCCTTCCCCCTTCCCTCTTCCCCTCCCCCCTTCCCCCTTCCCCCTTCCCCCTTCCCCCTTCCCCCTTCCCCCTTCCCCCTTCCCCTCCCCCCTTCCCCTTCCCCCTTCCCCTTCTCTTTCCCCCTTCCCCCTTCCCGATTCCCTCTTCTTCCAGTCCGCTTTCTTCTCCTTTTTTGTTTGACCCCTCCTCTGCCTGCCCCATCTTGACCCCTGGTGGACTTGGGTAGTTGGCGGACTTGGGTGGTTGGCAGACTTGGGTGGTTGGCGGACTTGGGTGGTTGGCAGACTTGGGTGGTTGGCGGACTTGGGTGGTTGGCAGACTTGCGTGGTTGGCGGACTTGGGTGGTTGGCGGACTTGGGTGGTTGGCAGACTTGGGTGGTTGGCGGAATTGCGTGGTTGGCGGACTTGCGTGGTTGGCGGACTTGGGAGGTTGGCGGACTTGGGTGGTTGGCGGACTTGGGTGGTCGGCGGACTTGGGTGGTCGGCGGACTTGGGTGGTCGGCGGACTTGGGTGGTCGGCGGACTTGGGTGGTTGGCGGACTTGGGTGGTTGGCGGACTTGGGTGGTTGGCGGACTTGAGTGGTTGGCGGACTTGGGCGGTTGGCGGACTTGGGCGGTTGGCGGACTTGGGCGGTTGGCGGACTTGGGTGGTTGGCGGAGTTGCGTGGTTGGCGGACTTGCGTGGTTGGCGGACTTGGGCGGTTGGCGGACTTGGGCGGTTGGCGGACTTGGGCGGGTTGACGGACTTGGGACCTAAGCATGTAGCCAACCCCCCTAAGCATGTAACCAACCCCCCTAAGCATGTAACCAACCCCCTTAAGCATGTAACCAACTCCCCTAAGCATGCGACCAACCCCTCGAAGGATGCCTCCCCCCTATGCATGCATCCAACCCCCTCTGAGCATGCGAGCAACCCCCTTTGCGTGCAACTCAATCCCGCCTCAAGACCGCTCAAGCGCATGGGCAGACTTGAGCGCTTGGGCAGTCTTGCTTGGTGTGCGGATCTCCCATCTCCAAGGTGCCGCCGCCCATCCCCCCTGTCCCTGGGCTGGCGCACAACCTCTCAGCCTTCACCGTCTCTCTCGTTCTCGTCTGTCCTGCTTCCCCACCCTCCTTGCACATGCACCCACCAGGACACCCCCCTCTTCTCAAAGAGGAGATTGCACAAGAGTCTTTTTTTTAGGCATGGACTGCTGAGGCATGGACTGTTGAGACGCCTCAAAAATAGGCTCCCAGGAGACCCCCCTCTTCTCGTTGTTGAAGATTGCATCCACCCAGGTGCCGCCTCACATTCATCCTTAAACTCTCCCTTCCTCTTCCATCCTGCTTCCCCCCTCTCCCTGCACTCACCCCCCTCACCCCCCTCACCCCCCTCACCGCCCGCAAGAGGCAGCGTTCTTGAATATTGCATCCACCCAGGTGCCTCCTCCGCCCTTTGCCTCAGGGCTAAGTCGCATCCACCCAGGTGATTTTTCAGTCGACCCCAAAACCCCCCCTGCCTGCCCCCACCGCCCTGACCCCCCAGGAGACAGCATTCATGAAGATCGCATCCACCCAGGTGCCGCCGCCCATTCCCCCCGGGCTGTCCGACGACCTCGCAGACTTCATCGCGTGCTGCCTGCACCTCGACCCGCACCGCCGCCCCTCCGCCACCACCCTGCTGCGCCACCCCTTCGTGCTCTCGCACTCCCCATTGTAAGCCCTCGCCCCTGGAAGGGCGCACTCCCCCCTTTACCCCACGCTTTGACTTTATCGTCTCCTGTTTTCACCTCGACCCTGACTTGGTTCCCAGGCAGCCCTCTGCACATTCATCTCATGCTCTCCTCCCGTCCTTCCTCCCTCATCTCTTCTCTCAATGCCTCTCTCTCTTCCCTCCTCTTCTCCCCAATCTCCCCCTACCCCTCCCCTACCCCTCCCCTACCCCTCCCCTACCCCTTTTCAGCTCCTCCCCGGCCTCAGCTCGCAATCCCCAGGTCTACCCGCCCCTCCCCGCCACCATCTCCACCACGTCTTACCGCTCCTCCTCCCGCTCCTCCTCGCGCCTCTCCTCGCCCTCGCAGGCTGCCTTTGAGCCGACTCAGAAGCACCGCTCCTCCTCCCGCTACTCCTCCCGCCTCTCTTCCCCCTCCCAGACCATTGTTCCCTTCATCGTCCCGCCCTCCTCTTCCTCCAGTCCCAAGGCACAGCATGCCCTCGCTGCTGCTTTTGAGTCGACTCAGAAGCAGGCCGCTTCGCCCTTCCTCGTCCCGGCCTCGTCCTCCTCCAGTCCCAGGTCAGAGCATGCCCTCGTTACTGCCACACAGCACGGGCAGCAGCAGCAGCAGCAGCAGCAGCAGCAGCAGCAGCAGCAGCAGCAGCAGCAGAGGCAGCAGCAGCAGCTTGCTCCTCTGTTTACAAGCACTTCCCAGGGGAGCAGCGCTCTGAGGTGGCAACAACAACAGCAGCAGGAGCGCCAACTGCACCAACAGCGGCAACAGCAGCAACAGCAACAGGAGCAGCAGCAGCCTTGGCAGCAACAGCAGCAGCGCCAGCGAAGGAGCTCCAGCCTAGAAGACCTCCCTTCCCACCTTCCCTCCTCACCCTCCTCCCTCCCTCCTTCCTCCCTCCTCTCTCTTCTCCCCCCACACTCCACCTCCCCCTCTCCTTCCACCCAACCCTCCGCCCCCATCCCACCCTTCACCAAGTCCTCCTCCGTCCCTGACTCCTCCCCACTAGGCGACCCCCGGCTGCAGTCTTCAGTGTTTTCCACCCCCTCTGCTGCTGCAAAGGAACCGGCTTCTGCTCTTTCTGCTGCTGCTGCTGCTCCTGCTGCTGCTGCTGCTGCTGCTGCTGCTGCTGCTCCTGTTGCTGCTCCTGCTGCTTCTTCTGCGCCTGCTGCTGCTCCTGATTCCAGCCTTGGTGGCGCAGCAGCTCCCGTTCCTCTAAGTTTCCCTTTGCCCAACCTGGCCTTCAACAAACGTGCTGGTGACGCGGCTGTAGAGAATGCTGGCTCTGGCAGCAGCGCCAGCAGGGCTGGCTTGCGTGGCAGTGGTGCAGGGGCACAGGAGGAGGTGAGAGGGAAGGGGCGGGAAGAAGAGATGTGCAGGGAGGAGAGTGGGATAAGGCAGAGAGGGGAGGGGTGGGAGAGTGGGATAAGGCGGAGAGGGGAGGGGTGGGGGAGGAAGGTTGAGGAGGAACAGAGAAGGCTGTTGGAGGCAGCAGCTAGGGCAGCAGAGAGGACAGCTAGAGCGTGGAGGGAAGAAGACAGTGCTAATGCTGATGTGGAAGCCAGAAGTGCTGATGCGGCAGTGGCGGCTGCTGATGGTGATGGTGGTGGGGATGCTGGAGCAGACATGGCACTGGGACAGCCAGGCCGGGAGCTAACGACAGCCAAGGGAGAGACGGGTGGGAAGGGGAGAGGGAGTGAAACTGAGGGCGGGAGGGAGATTGGAAGGGAGAGCAGCAGAGTTAACAGCAGAGCGAACAGCAGATTGAGTAGCAGAGTGAGTAGCAGAGCGAACAGCAGAGGCAGTGAGGACTCGAGCAGTCCAGGCAGGGGCAGCAGCAAGTCGGCCCCCCGGGATTGTAAGTGGCACTTTCCCCGCTTTGGCAGGTCCAGCAGCTGGGTGGGGGCCGGGAGGAGGAGTAACGAAGGGGAGGCATCAGGAGCGAGTGACAGTGGCTTGGGAGGAGGCTCCAAGGGGGATGGAGGAGGCTCCAAGGGGGATGGAGGAGGCTCCCTTGCCTCTCCCCATGTACCTTCACCCCTTGGAAGCACTCCCTCCTTTCTTCACAGCCATAACGCCCCACTCTCCTCCCTCTCCCCACTCACCCCCGTCTCTCCCCCCACCTTACCCACAGAGTCTCATCCCCCCTCACCCCCTGCATCCCCCAGCGCTCCTCTCTCCCCCTCCGCGCCCCCACCTCCTGTGCCCTCCCCCTCTGCCTCCTCACCCCCCACCTCTCCCTCCCTGCCTGTCACCTCTGCAAACCCACTTTTCTCCCACAACCCCACCCACCGCCGTTCCTCCTCTCTCGTCTCCCACCCTGCACGGACCATCCGAGTCATGGCGCTCACTGCCCCTGAGCCATCCCACAATGGAAGGGACGATCCTAGAGCCACTGCAGCTTTCGGCCATCTAGGCCAGCACAGGCATAGCTCTGCGGAGCCAGCCACACCGAACCTTCCCCGGAAAGACCTCCGAGGCGATTGGGAGTCAGAAAGCGGCACATTGTTGAAGGCACAGACACAGACACCTTCGTTGCAAGAGCAGGAGCGCGATCCAGAGGGCCCGAGGGGTGAGAGGTCAAGGTCGTTTGGTGGTGAGAGGGGGGGCGGCCTGGGAGTGTCCCTGTGGCAGCAGTTTCAGGAGCTGCGGGTGGGGAGAGGGGAGCATGGGAGGCAGGAGGGAGTGGACGAGGATTTGCAAGAGTTAGCTGTTACAGGCTCAGGGCACTGCATGGGCAAGGCAGGAGACACAGGAGGAGATGTGGAAAAGCGGGGAGAAGCAGGCGCAGTCAGTGGGAACGACAGACCGCAACGGAGAGGCGGAAATGATGGTGCGAAAGCAGGGCTTGAGGGTGCGAAAGCAGGGCTTGAGGGTGACGACGCCTCCTCTTTGAATGCAGATGCAGTTGTGGCTGAAGAAGCATCTGTCGCTTGTGCGGGCAGCAGGGACCATGTGGCGCTGGGAGTGGAGCTGATGGTGGTGAAGCAAGTGAGTGAGTTTAGGCCAAACAGTGCAGCCGAGCGAGGGGAAGAGTTGGCAGGGGGGGAGGAGTTGGAGGACCTGCTGGGGCCTCCGAGCATAGTGGTGCCGCAGAGAAAGATTCTGAAAAACTTTGTGCAGCTGCCTGATGCCTCCCACGTGCCCGTGCTGCCTCATGCCTCTGCCCCTCCGCCCCCATCTGCTGCACCGCCTGCTCCACCCACTGCTGACCTTCCCTCCTCCCCCATTGCCCTGCCCTCTCTCAATTCCCACTCCGAGCCCTTCCGCTTCGCCTCTCCTCCCTCGCTTCTGCCCCCGCACTCTCCTGTCTTCTCCGTCCCTCCACAGACCACCATCGCTCCCACCATTTCCCACCCACTCACTGTCTCTTCCTCATTTCCCTCCTCCCCCTTTTCCCCCTTTCCTGGTCCCCCAACCCAGCGGTCTGTGTCTCTTACTGCTACTGCCGCCACTCATTCCCCAGTCCCTGAGTCGCCTCAGAAAAATTCCACTGCTGCAGACCGTACTAGCCTCTTCCAGCTTCCTCCTCCCTCTCACTCTTCCGTTCCGCTCGTCTCCCACCCGTCAACCAGCCACTATCAGCCAGAAGTAACGCCTGTGCCGCCATTCCTGGCAGCAGGGGCAACAGCAGGAACGGTTGCAATCCCAGCAACACAGCAAACCCCATCTCCACCCTCTGCCGTGCCCCCGGCATCCCATCTCACTATTCTACAGGCTTCAACCAGTCCCTTCCTTCCGCCCTCCTTACCTGCCTTCACGCCTCCCAATGCCCCTCCTCTCTTCCCCCCCCCAGCGCTTCCCCCCTCGGTGTCCCCCTCGTCCCCATCCTTCCCTGCAATAACCCCCGCCATCCCGCCCTTTCCCCTGAGCCCTCCTCTGCAATCCACAACACCCCTTCAAGCGCTAGCCAGAAGCACCATCATGCAGCACAGCTCACTCGTATTCAGTAGCCCTGGTGATTCAGTTAGCGAGGGCGCTGATGGGGGTGCGGGGGCAAAGCCGAGTAGTACGAGTCAAGGGGAGTGCGAGCAGCAGTATTACCAGCAACCTAGCAGGCGGAGGAGAAGGAGGAGCAGACAGCTCTCTGCCTCACCCACAAGAGAGGGCGACGCGGGAGTGGGTGAGCAGACTCAACAGCAGCAGCAGCAGCAGATTCAGTGGGAGCACATGCTGCAGATGCAGCAGGTGCAGCAGGCGTGGCTGAAGCAGCAGGCGGCACTGATGCAGCAATGGATGGCGCAGCAGCAGCAGGTGATGCAGCTGCTGCTGCAGACGCAGTTGCAGCAGCAGGCAGAGGTGACAAGGGAGCAGACTCAACAGCCAGATAAGCAGCAGGCGCAGCAGGCAGGAACAGAGCAGAATCAGCAGCAGATGGAGAGAGAAACGCAGCCGAGGGGTGGAGTGAGGGAGCATATCCAAGAGTCGATGCAGGTTGGGTCGCAGCAGCAACATACCTTGCAGCAGCAGCAGCTTCAGCAGCCAGCACAGCAGCAGCAGGAGCAGCAGCCGAGACAACAACAGCAGCCGATTCTGCAGCAGCTGCCATTGGGGCAGCAGCAGCAGGAGCTAGTGGAGGCGCCAATAATTGAGGCTAAAGACTCAAAGGTACCGGCTGCACAGAACAGTAACCAGGCCCAGGCAGCAAGGGCAGGTCCTGAGGTTCAGATCAGGCATGCTTCTGCATCCACTCATGAGGGTGAGAGATGCAGCATATCTGCTGAGAGGGAACTGCTGACCAAGGATGTAGAGTCACCGATGAATCTATGGAGCCAGTTCAAGCAACGAAAGGACCAAATCCAAAGGCACCACCAGGAAACGGAGGCCCGAGATGTGGCGACAGCTTCCTTGAGCAGCTCTAGACACGCGATGTTATCGGGGTCGTCACATGCTGACATCCACAACAAGCAGAGCAACCACCTTGTTACAACAGGAGGGACGCTTGAGAAGCCATCCTTCCCTTCTTTTTTTTCCTTATCATGGGATCCTGAAAGGGGTAATACCGCGTTTTTGGACGTTGGAGATGCTAGTAACAACAATAGTGAGTAACTTGTAGATTAGATTCCTTCTCAATTCGTTTTTTATGCCATTCTAAATGTGCTATTCAGATACCGTGACGTACCGATTGTTGTGTCAGATGCTTCGAGAACTGTTCCTTCTCCGAAGCTCTACTGCTCGTACCCCGCCGCCACGCCAAGCCTTCCGCCATCCGCCACAAATCGTTCCGCGGATACAGTTCTGCCAACTGCGGTTCCGCGCACCCAAACCAACCAAGCCCCCCCTCTTTCTTCGCGTGCCTGTGCGGCTGCTTCTTGGGATTGACGCGCGCGCTTTTCGCACAACCCCTCGGCAGGAAACCCTTTCCCTTGGGATTTGGCTTGGGGGATTTGGCTTGGGGCTGGCTTGGAATCTCTCCCTCCTTCCCAGCATTTTTCAGCCACAAATCCACTCTTTCCAGCCACAACCTGCCACTTCAAGCTACGAACCATCTGGTATTGTCAACCTTCTGCCAGTGATTTGCGGATTTGTCGTTTTCCAGAGATGATGGTTGTGCTCCTCATTCCTCTGACGGGCCTAACTTAGCCCGTGCTCGCGCGCTTCCCCTTCCCTTCGTTAGTACGTCGCATGCGTCCTCGATAGTGGACCGCCGGAGCCTGGCAATGCAGCCGAGCGAGCATGATTGGTGGCGGGACTGCTGCACACGTGGCATTTCCGGGCTTTCTCTCCGTGTCGTGCTTATCCTCGTCCTGCTCCTTTTAGCTTCCACCAGTGCCGCGAGGTCCAGCAACATTAAGGATTCTCACAAGAAAGACGCTAAGGAGCCAGCCTATCTTGCGGGTTCCAGGCTTACTAGTCCGAGCGTCCTAACTTCCAAGGGAGCGGTGTCGTTCGTCGATTCGAAAGACACGCGCGGGATAACCGCTGACCTGTCCTCGTCAGACGGACCTGCAGGGACCATCGTTCCGTCACGGTCAACTTCCCTTCCGAGGTCTATTAAGTTTGCCGCCATTCGGACTGCGTTCGAAATTCTGTTGAACTGCTTTTGAAATGCTTGTGAAATGTTTTTGGAGTGCGTTCTTTCTTCTCCTGCAGTCTTTTTTCTTTCGTGGCATGCTTCCGTTATCGTCTTCTTTAGCATCTGCAACAATATGTGTCACTCTTTTTTTCTTTCTTTCTCTAATCTCCCACGATTCTTCCCCGATCTTTATCTTCCTAACCCATCCCAGACCATCCTCCTCCTCGTCTACAGTCTTAATCACGCTATTAGACGGCTCGATAAGAGCAGTAGACGCGCGAACCGGCGAGGTTAAATGGACCTTCGCGTCCGGTCAACCGCTGGTCTCTGCTGCAGGGCCCGCGCGGGGAACAGGAGCGGAAGTGGGTCTGGCGGAAGGGAGGCTGGCGGAAGGTGGCGCAGGGGGGGGAAGGGGAGCCGAAAGGAGTGCGCGAGCGGGGAAGGCCAGGCATGGGACGGCGGAAAGGTGGAGCGGGCGAGAGGAGGTGGAATGGGACTATGAGGAGGAGGATGAGGAGGAGGAAGATGAGGAGTGGGGATGGGAGGGAGAGAGGAGGGGAAGAGAGAGTATTGCACGTGATATCGGGGGTGGCGGGAGGGGTGAGGTGGGAGGTGGGAGGGGGAGCGGGGGGAGCAAGGAGATGGTCATTCCGGGGGTGAATGGCCGACTCTACTCGTACAAAGAAGGAGTTGGCTTGCAGGTACACGGAATGTGTGCATTCTTGGAGGCAATTTGTACATGCTTGGAGCGCAAGTGTATATGCGTGTGATGTGGAATGTGCGTACGCATGTGTGTGTTGTCTGTTTTTAATCCAAGCCTGTCGCATTGCGTCACAGCTCTCCTTCCACCCACCCTACCACGACACCTTCCCTTCCCCCTCCAGGAGCCAGCAATAACGGCCAAGGACCTCAGTTATCTTTCCCCTTCCCGCTGCACCCTCCTTTTTTTACTGCTGCAAATCTCACCACTACTCTCCCGTCCCCCCCCTTCCCCCTCCTTGAATCTCATTCCCCCCCCCTCCCCTTTCCCCCCCCCCCCCCCGCACCCCCAGGAGCTGCCCATAACGGCCAAGGAGCTCGTGTCCGCCTCCCCTTCAGTCACCCGCGACGGCTCCACCGTGATCGTTGGATCGCAGAAATCAACGGCCTTTCTGCTCGACCCAGTCACAGGCGCCGTGCTCCGCTCCTTTGACCCCCTCGCTGCTCCGGGCGGCAACGGCTTGTCCGTTTCTGCAGCAGGTAACGATGGGAGCGAGCAGATGGACGGCCCACTGGCGGAGTGCTTAAGGATGGCGGAAGAGGCGGAAGAGGAGAGGGGGGGAGGAGGCATGGGAGCTGGTGGAAATGGGCTGCTAGACAGCAGTGGGAGGGAGGGCGAGACAGGTGTAGGGACACCTCAGGGGGACATGGACAATAGGCGCAGTGGCAAGGCCCAGGCGAAGCCAGCAGACACACGGCGGAAGGCGGAGTGTGATCGCCTGCTCGCCTCCTCCCTCCTGGTGCTCCGAACCGACTATGTGGTTCGGGCGGTGGGGCTCAGGTCCGGCAAGCAGCGGTGGAACGTGAGCTTCGGCGAGCTGAGCCCCGTCAACGGGGCTGTGCTGGGCTTGGCGGGGGGCGTGGGGGGCGGTGTGGGGGGTGGAGGAGCGATCGCGGGAGTTTTGGGGGAAGTGCTGGGGGGGGGAAGAGGAGGTGGAGGGGGGAAATCGGCCATGGATCTTACAGGGAGAGGGGTTTTCGATAGGCAAGGGAGCGGGGTACGAAGCGCTGCTGCTGCTTTGGCACTGGCAAAAGGACGACTCTTGCCGTCCAGCGTTCCTGGAGAGAATACAGAGCCAGATAGTGAGTTGGGTATTGGGGTGGGAGGACAAGGAAAAGAGGATAGGGAAGAGGCAGGAGCTCCAGGAAAATCAGGATTCCACACAGGGTTAACCGCTGCAGCAACTACGAGTATAGACCCATCTGAAGAGGGGCATTCCGATCTCTACTCCATCCAGCTGACCAACCCGCAAACAGGACAGCAAACCTGGCAAACAACCTTTTCATCTGCCCCGCTGGCAGCCTTCACGCCCTCGGGCAGGCTGGTACAAGAGTTCGTGTCCCGCGAGTCCTCCAGGGACATAGGCCCGGGGCAGGTGCTGTACGTGGGCCGCGTGGCAGGCAGTCCCTTCGCCCTCGTCACTCCCAGCATCACAGATGATGCTGCCGCTCTCCCCCTCCTCCCGTCCTCCTCTGGCGCTGCTGCGTCTGCTGGTCTGTCTGCTGCTGGTGGTGGGGCGGGGGGCGTCCTGGCTGGTAAGGCGGGCAAGTTCACCGTCACAGAGCCTCCCAGGATACCAAGGGCACGAGGAACTGAAGGAACGGGTGGTCGTGGTAGTGGCTCTGATGGTGGCGCTGCTGCTGCAGGTGGTGGTGCTGGGGATAATTCCTTGTACCCGATCATGGTGAGAGCACCGGGTACAACTGCTGCTCTCTATGACGACATGGGCTGCGCCGACGCCCCTGTTGTGGAAGAAGGCGTCAACAGTAGAGAGCGAGGCTCCTGGAACGAATTTCAGGGTCGTTCAGGAAAGCAGGAACGACAGCAGGAGCAGCGTCAGCAGTACAGTAGTCAGCAGGAGCAGGCGCGAGCTCCGAGTCCCATGGCGACACACAGGGATACGAGTGGCATGGATGGAGGGGATTCGCTGGGCTGGAGCGGCATGATCAGCTTGTGGGGGCGTGGCAGTGGCGCTGCTGACACTCCTGGTGCTGCTGCTGCTTATAACGCGGATGTGGAGCTAGGTGGAGGCAGAGGGGAGAAGAACCGGCGCCTAGGCCCCCCTAAGGACATGGAGCCGGCTGTAGGGCCGCAGGCCCCTCCCACCCCGCCGAACCTGATGTCCTCGTTTGGTATACTGGCTGCCGCAGCTGCCACTCTGGCTGGGATCGTTGCCGGTGCTTCGGTATTCTCTTACTCCTCCCCCTCCTCCTCTTCCTCCTCGTCTGGTGCTGCTGCTTCTGCCCGTGGCACTCCGTCAAGAAATCAAAGGCAGAAGCAGCAACAGCGACAGGTCTCCTCCTCTCACCCTCCCAGGCCTGGCTCCCTGGCAAATGGTGTGCAGAGTGGCAGGGGGGCGTATAGAGGAGGGGCTACTAACGAGGATGGGCTGTCCTGGGTTGCCCGGGTGGTGGTGGCCCTGCTGCCGGCTTCCTTACAAGAGTGGGCGGTTGAGAGTCTAGGTGTGGGAAGTGGCGGCAGCAGGAAACGAGGCAGGCAGGGGACGTCTAGGAAAAAGAAGGGGTCGGAAGGAGCAGCAGCAGCCGAAGCAGCAGGAGCAGGAGGAGAAGGTGGGTCACGAGCAGAAGAGAGAGATGAGCTGGCCAATGGGGTTGTGACAGCTGGACGGGAGAGCACAGGGGAAGAGGTGGGCGAGGAGGCAGCAGGGGGTGAAGCTGGAACAGGGAGACTCAGCAGATTGCTAGGTAGTGTGGGCAAGCTGGGCAGTGGCAGCAGGCAGGGCAGTGCTGGCAAGGTGATCTCCAGGCGAGGCAGCAGGGACGCTGAAGGTCCAGGGGAGGGCATGGGGGGGAGCAGGGCTGAAGGCGACACAGCAAGTGAGGACGAGGGGGAGGAGGACGCGGAGGAGCGAGAAGAGGGGCGGTGGGTGGGCCGGATGTTTGTGAGCCGCCGGGTGATAGGCCACGGCAGCCACGGCACGCTGGTGCTGGAGGGGAGGTTGGAGGGGCGGCAGGTGGCGGTGAAGCGGCTGCTGTCGCAGTTCTACGAGCGGGCAAGGCAGGAGATAGCGGCACTGATAGCGACTGACGAGCATCCCAACGTGGTGCGGTGCTTCGCCATGGAGGAAGATGAGTCATTTGTGTATGTCGCACTGGAAAGGTGCGCGTTCAACCTCACGGACCTGGTGCTGGCGTGCCGGGCTAACCTGGCTGCCGCTGCAGCAGCTGCAGCTGGTGCTGGTGCTGGTGGTGGTAGTGGAAGTGTTGCCAGTAGTGCAGATGCTGCTGGGCCTTTCACCTCCTCCTCCTCCTCCACCTCCTCAGCTTCCTCCAACAGCAAGCCCACCAGTCCCTTCCACTCCTCCACATCCACCACTGCCTCCTCTCTCTCCTCTTCCTCCTCCTCCTCCTCCTCCTCCTCCTCCTCCTCCTCCACGCTCCCTTCCTCTGACCCCCCTCTGCAACTCAAAACCCCCTCGCTCTCGCTCCGCCTCTCGCCCTCCTCGTCAGCCGAGAGGGAAATCATATCAGCAGCGCTGGAGCGGGTGCAAGCCTACTGCTCCTCCCAGGGCGTGGGCCTGCAAGCGCTGTGTCTGTGGGACGACAAGGGCCAGCCGACCCAGCAGCTGGTGGGGCTATTGAGAGACATTGCTAGTGGGCTTGCTTATCTGCACGATCAGAGAATTGTGCACCGGGACTTGAAGCCGCACAACGTGCTCATCTCCCTGCTGCTGCCCAGCCGCCACAGTCAGCACAGCAGACACCGGCAACGCGGGCAGTCCCGCTCAAAGGCGCAAGCAGTGGTGAATGGGAATATGGTTGGGGTAACGCCGGGTGAGGACGTTGGGTCTCCTGCTGTGCCATCAACAGCAGGAGGAGATGCAGCAGCAGCAGGATCAGCAGCAGGATTAGCAGCAGCAGCAGGATCAGCAGCAGGATTAGCAGCAGCATTAGCAGCAGCGGCAGCAGACTCTGGAACTCCCACCGTCACAGCTGCAGCAGCAGTCACAGCATCAGCCGCCTCGGCCGCCACAGCAGCAGCTGCCATGGCTCGGGCCATACCTTTTCTGGAGGTTCGGATGCGAGGGAAACTCTCAGACATGGGGATAAGCAAGAGGCTGGGCGACGGGGCGAGCTCCTTTGACACGATGACAGCGGGGTCGGGCAGCAGCGGGTGGCAGGCGCCGGAACAGCTGGAGGATGGGTCCCGGCTGACCAAGTCGGTGGACATGTTTGCCTTCGGGTGCCTCATGTTCTTCTGTGTGAGCGGCGGCAGCCACCCATTTGGGGAGTGGTTTGAGCGCGACGCCAATGTGCTGGCAGGGAAGGGGGATCTTTTTCCCATCGACCACGTGCCGGAGGCTGTGGATCTCGTTGCAGCTCTGCTTGACAGGGACCCCGAGAAAAGGTAAGACAGCCTGAGCCAAAGCATCAACCTGTTTGGGAAGTGTCTTGTGTGTTTTGGGCGGCTTGCCAAACTGCTGGTCGTTGTTGGAAAGTGGAACGGCGTGAGGGCTGCACCATACAGCACTGTGCCTCCCTGCATCTTCCATCCACTCATCTTTCCCTCCCTCTTCCAAATCGCCCATCCGCCCTTCCCCCCTCCCTCCTCTCCAGGCCCCCAGCGCACCAGGTGCGGAGGCACCCCTTCTTCTGGCCAGCAGAGCAGCGACTGGCCTTCCTGCGAGATGCCAGTGACAGAGTAGAGGGCGAGGACAGGGAGCAGCACTCGCCGCTCCTGGACGCCCTAGAAGCAGCAGCGCCCCGGGCCATAGCGGGCAAGGGGGGGATCAGCAGGGCGCCCGGGGAGAGGGGAGGGGGGTGGAATGAGCGGGTGGATGGGGCGCTCCTGGGGAACCTGGGGAAGTACAGGAGGTATAACTTCCATAGTGTGCGGGATCTGCTGCGTGTGATACGGAATAAGTGCAATCACTACCGGGAACTGCCGCCCGAGCTGCAGGTACGAAAGGGAGACTCAGTGTGCTGATTTCTGTATGCCTGATATATCTTAGGTTTTGCTGCAATGTGTTGTTTGTATCTTGGTGGTCTTGGTGCAATGTCTATAGAAATTCTCACTAACCAGTGTTCGCGTGTGTTCATGTCTGCAGGAGCGTTTGGGTTCACTCCCCGAGGGCTTTGAGAGATACTTCCGAGATCGGTTCCCTCATCTGTTGCTGGAGGTCTACCACGTGTTGCTGCAACACTGCGCCCACGACCCCATCTTCACAAAATACTTCGCCCCAGTGATTCCCCAATAAGCCATAAGATGTGGCGTTTATAACTAGAAAGATGAGCGCAACATGTGTGCAAGCTCGCTGGTAGGTCTTTGTAGTTTAGCGTATAACAGACAAAGCCTATGTTTTGTCTAATAAGCCTCTAATGTTTCATATCGGATAGTCCTCGTTCTGTATCTCGTGAATCGTGATGCCACGCGTCCATCTGTCTTGCCCCACCCACACCTCCCCCTTCCCCCTCCCCACCTCCCCCTTCCTTCCCCCCGCGCTCCCCTTTCCGCCACTCCTTCAGCTCCCCCCCCGCGCGACCCAAATTCCAAATTCAATGACTGAATTCTGTTTTGAATCACAATCTGCTAGCTCCTCCTGAGGCTAGCTATTTCCGCCGCTAGCAGGTTCCTGAACTGCCATGGCAGCAGCTCTCGCCTCGCCTCTGACGTCCCGCATCGCTGTCTTTAGCCGAGCGCGCAGTCTATCCAACGGCGCCAGTGCATTCAACGGCGTGCGTCAAACGATCGTGTGAGGCGGGTAGTCCTGTTTCTCGTTGTCCGTACACGGTACTCCATTTCCGCCTTATGCTGCTGTTACATTGACTCACAGGCTCGTTACTCCCTAATAACTTGCAGAGGTAAATCCTTTTCTGCTCAGTGCGTCAACCGCGCCTCGCCTTCTCTCCCTGATTTTCGGCTGACCGCGAGGGCGACTCGATCGCGGGTGACCATGGCGTCAGCAGCATCGGACGGCGCAGCGGCGACGGCGAGCGGCGAGGAGGAGCTCGCGAAATTCGTGGCTCGCGACAACCGTCGCATGCTGCACGTCGTCTACCGCGTGGGGGACCTGGAAGCCGCTATTAAGTGAGTCGCACGTCGCTCATCATCGCATCATGACACGTCGCCTGTCGCACGCGGAAGCTGGATGTGCTCTATAGTACGTGAGGTGCCTTGGCGGGAGAGGAGGACTGCGAGATTCCGACCGAGCCATGACTGGAGATTCCGATTGTGGGGCAGGGATGATAGGTAGAAGGCGACAGGCGTTTTGTGTTAAAGAATCTTGCGCGTATGTCAGGCTGTCTCGGGTGTGCATGCTCGGCCGCGCACCGCTCGCCAACTGCCGTGAATGTTTGCTTGCTCTCACTGACCAGTACCCTTCGTGCTGTGCTCCCTGGGAGCAGGTTCTACAGAGAGTGTCTGGGCGTGAAGGTGCTGCGGAGGCGCGACTATGTTGGGTTGCCTCTGCTCTCACTGACCGGTTCCCTGCATGCTGTGCTGTGCTGTGCTGTGCTGTGCTGTGCTGTGCTGTGCTGTGCGGTGCTGTGCTGTGCTGTGCGGTGCTGTGCGGTGCCGTGCCATGCTGTGCTGTGCTGTGCGGTGCTGTGTTGTGCTGTGCTGTGCTGTGCTGTGCGGCGCTGTGCGGTGCTGTGCTGTGCTGTGCTGTGCTGTGCTGTGCTGTGCGGTGCTGTGCTGTGCTGTGCTGTGCTGTGCTGTGCTGTGCGGTGCTGTGCTTTGCTGTGCTGTGCTGTGCCTGGCGGCAGGTTCTACACGGAGTGTCTGGGCATGAAGGTGCTGCGGCAGCGCGACATTCCCGAGGAGAAGTACTCCAACGCCTTCCTCGGCTACGGCCCTGAGACCTCCTGCTTCGTTGTGGAGCTCACCTACAGTGAGTGACACAGGGGGCCTACGTGGACGAGACACAAGAATCCCATTTCTACTGTCTCAGATGTGTCTGAGCAGACGTGTGAGAACGCCTCCTTGGTTGAATGAGTCTTCTGAGAGCTCAGGCCAGAACTCAAAGACCCGTGTGTTGTGGTTTGGTTTGCCCCTCGCTGTTATTCCCCCCGGGCGGCAGACTATGGCGTGGACAAGTACGACATTGGAGCGGGCTTTGGCCACTTCGGCATCTCCGTTGACGATGTGAGGCATGGGCCTGGATGTTCTATTCCGCCTGTTTCTTTCCGCCTTCATTTTTCAGTTTCTAGTGCATTCTTGGCCCACTCTTTCACACCCCTCTTTCATGGGTGCACAAGACGGTAGAGCTGGTGAAAGTGCGGGTCTCTCATGGTCTCTTATGGTCTCTTATGGTCTCTTATGGTCTCTTATGGTCTCTTATGGTCTCTTATGGTCTCTTATGGTCTCTCATGGTGTCTCTCCACCCAACCCAACCCCCTCCTCCTCCTCCTCCGTCTCCCTCCTGTGACTCCTCCCTGCCCCCCCAGGTGTACAAGACGGTAGAGCTGGTGAAATCGCGAGGAGGCAAGGTGACACGGGAGGCAGGGCCAGTGAAGGGCGGCAAGAGCGTTATCGCGTTCGTGGAGGTGAGCAGGGGGGCGAAAGAGAGGCAGAGGATAGGCAAGGGTGGCTGTGGTCATGGCAGTCTGCTACCAGGGTGAAGACAGCAAGGGCGCGGAACGGCTTTCCATGCACATCATTATGACCATGTGTTGCAAGCGATTCTTGTGATGCATTTTCTGAACCCATTGTCAGCCCTCAAGTGGTACTTTTGACGCTCCTTTCATCTCCCCCCATTCACGTTCCCTTTTCCACTCGTCTCCTCCGCTTCTTCTGCCGTCCCCCACCCACAGGACCCTGCTGGGTACAAGTGGGAGATCATTCAACGGCCGCCCACTCCCGAGCCACTCTGCCAGGTGTGGCTCTACTGCCATATTTCAATGTGCTTGCAGGTTTGATTATGATGTGAAGTTGTAATGTGTGGCTTGTTTGCCGATTAGCAACCCCAATCACAAACAATGCCAGCAACAAATCCAGACGTTGCTCGATGGGTGTTTTTTTCGTTCTTCTTTTCATGCGACTGTGCTTCCAAGGTTCATGAGTCTACCTGCCTGATAGTGTGTATGATCGTGCCACGTGTACCATCATCGTGCCATGTGTATCATCATGGCACCATGCAGGTCATGCTGCGTGTGGGGGATCTTGACCGAGCAATCAAGTTCTATGAGAAGGTGTGTGCCAACACAGATGCATAATTCCCCACCATGAAAGCATACGCTGTATGCTGCCATGTAAGTATTGAACTCTACCCTTCAGTGCTTCGGCAGCTGCATCATCCTTCATTCATTGACCGCCACCCGCCACCTGCTTCTTGGTGAGAGAATATGCCCGCTTTCCCCTCACCCACTCTCTCCTCGTGCTTGGCCTTCACCATCCGTGCGTGCAGGCGTATGGCATGAAGCTGCTGAGGACACGAGACAACCCGCACTACAAGGTACGCATGCTCGTCTCACCCTGCCGTTGCAACCGCCTCCGTTTGTTCCTTTAGAAAGCTCTCGTGAGCGTTCTCTGAGAGCTGCTCCTTCCCTTCCCCCCGCTGCGCCTTTCATGAGTGACCGACTGACCTACCCCCCCAACCCCCCCCACCCCCACCCCCACCCCCCCCCGCCCCACCCATCCTGTTGCTGCGTCAACCCGTCGCCGTCCTGTGTTTCCCCCATTACGTGATAGCCACGGTGGGTGGGTACAGGCCAGAGGTGGAGAGTGCAGTGGTGGTTCTGACCACCTGGCCCCCCCCCCCCCCCACCCCCACCGCAAACTCACTCTCCCCCTCGTTGTTTGTGTATCTACCCTTCCCCCCCATCCCTCTGCCCCCAGTGCACCATAGCCATGGTGGCGTACGGGCCTGAGGAGAGTTCACTGGTGGAGCCAACCGCCCGCCACCCCCCCCTCCCCCTCCCCCCCTCAGCCCACCTGCCCCCACCCTCAACCCCACCGCAAACGTTCCTCCTCTTGTTGATGATTCCCCTTTTTCCCTTTGCCTCCCTCTCTCCCCCGTACACCATAGCCATGGTGGGGTACGGGCCAGAGGAGGAGTGTGCGGTGCGGTGGTGATTTTGAGGTTCTCCCCCCCCCCCCTTCCTCCCCTCCTCCCCAACCCAACCAACCCCCCCTTGTTGATGTATCCCCCCTTCCCCGGCCTCCTTCTCTTCCGCAGTACACAATAGCCATGGTGGGGTACGGGCCGGAGGAGGAGAGCGCGGTGGTTGAGCTGACCTACAACTATGGGGTCGAGTCATATGAGAAGGGCAACGCCTACGCCCAGGTACTACCTGCCCTCTCAACTCTTCATGTGCTTTCTCAGGTACTGCTGGTTCTCCCTGCTTTTGTCCCTTGTTGAGCTCTGCGGACTGGCCGACCAAATGAGTTATTTCTGGCCATGTGCTTCCCCCACTACTACCTATCTCCCTCATCGGCCTCCTCGTCTTTGCACCACCCCTCTCTCTATAGTACCCTCCCCTTTCCCTATTCACCACTGTCAACCGCCATTACTTTCCCTTCTATTTCAGATTGCGATAGGGACAGACGATGTGTACAAGACAGCAGAGGCCATTCGAGCGGCTGGCGGCAAGATCACTCGAGAGCCAGGGCCGATCCCCGGCATCAACACCAAGATCGTGGCGTGCCTCGACCCCGATGGCTACAAATCAGTGAGGATGGGTGATTTTTTAGCATGTGTTGTGAACTATTTGTGTAATACGCATTTTGTGACGATTTTGTGCCCATATTCTTCTCATTGCAGGTCTTTGTTGACAACCAGGATTTCCTTCGTGAGCTGGAGTGAACGAAGCAGTTTTAGCATTGCTTCTCTAGGCAACAAAGCACATTAAATACAGGCTCTTTCTAACGTGTGATGCATAGAATGTACCTGTGATAGCTGCTTGCAAGGCTATGCGCGTACAGCCGTTATTTCACTTAACGAGAATCGCACCTAGTCTTCAGCTACTTCGCGAGACTTCGCCAGCAGGAACAGTTCCCAACGATCTGGTAATCCTTCGCTGTTTTAAAGGTCACAATGTGCCCAACTCCGCAATTTTTTTTGCGATAATACCTGCCAATCCCGTGCCAGCTGGAATTCGGCAATTCTTGACGGAGCGGCTCCTAACGCTCACCATGCCTCGTCTCGCGCCACGTCACCAATGCCTGACGAGACCAAATCACCAACGACCGCGGAGACTAGCATAATGTCTTGCTTTCGTTGGCCCGGCTTGACGACGGATTCGGATTCGAGTTATACTAGGGCACCCGGGCGCCGCTTTCGCGACGACATGGCGGCAGCATGGCTGGCGCGACCAAGGCGTCAAGATGGGGGCCACACGGCAGAGACCGAGCCTGATTCCGAACGCCGTACTAGTTCTAGGAATCGGGAATGGCGGAGGAAGGAGGACGACGCGGAAGAGACGCGGGAGGTGGCGAGGGCGGAGCAGCGGGCGTCGGCGAGGGCGGAGCAGCAAGTGGCGGCGAGGGCCATTCGCGTGACCCCGAGTCGGACCCGGAGGCGTGCGAGCGGCCGTTCGAGCAGCCGCAGTCGTGGCGGCACCGGTGGCGCGGCAAGGGCGAGTGGAACTCGGGGCTGAAGGACTTCCTCCGGGATCCCCGCGCCGCCGTGCTCGGGTGCTGCCTGCCGTGCTACCTCTTCGCGCAGACGGCAAGGAAGATCACCGACGGCCGCTTGCAGTTCTCGAGGTAATTCCGAGTCGCGTCGTCCTTCAAGCAACTCGTTCAGGTGGCGCTGAATCGTTGTGGCAGAACCGCTTTGAGTCAAGACTAAAAAACAGTCGTCCAGAGAGAACCCATTTCTTTACATGCTGCTCCGGAACAGCAGCTCTATTGCTCAAAGAACCAGATTTTCGGCACCTCCACCACCCCTCCCTTTACCTCCGCCCTTTCTTAGGGGCATGCGCCTCTTATGCCTCGTGGGAGGGTGCTAGGGCACACCCCTGTCTCTAATCGTGGGCCCCATTGCCTCCTGGCTGACGTGCGCGACATGCTACGTGCCCCTCCTTTGCTCCTCCTTTATCTCCCCTTTTCACGGCCTTTCCAATCTACTGCCTTGTGGTGGCTGCTGGGGTGCACCCCCTCTTTGGTCCTTGACCCCTTTGCCTACTGGCTGACGTGTGTGCCGTGCTACGCGTCCTCCCCTTTCCCATTCCCTTGCTCCCCTCCCAGGGCGTTCGCCACCTACTGCCTTGTAGGAGGGTGCTGGGGCGCACCCCTTTCCTTGATTCTAGGCCCCTTGGCCTACTGGCTGACGTGTGTCCCGTGCTACGCGTCCACCATGCGACGACAGCTGCGCCACAAGAAGGGGCTCCGGGAACGACCCATGGACGACTTTGCCGCCCATTGCTGCTGCCACCCGTGCGCGCTTTGTCAGGTAGCACTGCTGCTTTGTGTCTGGGAAGGCAATGAGCCTATGGACGTATTTAAGTGGCATGGTATGTGGTGTTGGAGTGCATTGCTTAAGCGGTATGGTATGTGGTGTTGGAGTGCATTGGCATGTCAGGCCGTTACCCATGTCATGCCATGTGTGGTGCACCTGTAATGTCTGCCCATGTGGTTCTTCGTACCCACACCCAGTTGGATGTCGCCTACCTGTTGTACGGTATGCCCAGCTGCTTTTTTGGCGCCTCAAATATCGTCTGTCTTGCTGTGTGCATATCAACTACGGTACGTCATGAGCCGTGCCGTTTGTGTGTCCAGATGCGCAGTATCTCCCTCTTGCCCTCTCACCACCGTGTGTGGAGTGGATGCAGGAGTACCGGGAGAGCCGCGAGTTTGACTTGGAGCTGGTGGCGGGGCCAACGCACCCCACAGTGGACAGACTACCGGAGGAAACAGCCAGGCACCTGGCGCACCTGCAGCAGACGCAGCAGATGGAGAGGTGACTCTAGGGAGAGGCTGTTTTAGATGTACTTCGAGATTTTTAGGAGTTGGGCAAACAGAGCAGATTAGAGAGCATGTGCTGCACACTTGGCTAGCAGTCAGTCGGTTCTTTCTGCTGCAAGCAGAGTGGGCCTTCGTATGGCTGGGTTTGGTTGGTTTGAATGGTGATGTTTCACTGCACGCTGCTGTTTGTCGGCGGCCCTCTTCTTCGTTGCCCATCAGTTTTCAATCCGATCTTCGTAGGCGAATGCAGTGTTGCAACTACGGGTACAAGAATAATTCTAACTAATGTCAACTTTTTGAGACAGCGAATGCTTCTACATCTCCTCAATGAGCTGCTTTATAGAGGGAATGGGTAGCAGCCCCTCTGTCCGCACGGCAAGCTTTGACTTATCCTTGCTGACGAACACCACTGTGGGCAGCCCACGAATCTGATGAGTGGTGGGATGTGGGCGGCATAGAAGGAGTGTGTGCATAACAAGGGCGCTTGCGAGGAGTGAGGGTGTGTGCGAGTGCATGAGTGTGCAAGGTTAAGGAGCGAGTGTGAAAACGGGAGGGAAGTCATAGAAGAGTAGACATGACATGCTGAAATATAGGGACAAGGCACATGCATGTGTGTGTGCGGACGTGTGTGTGCACGTGTGCAGATGGATGCATATGTAGGCATGTGTGCATGAGTGCACGAGTGCATGAGTGCATGTATGCATGGGTGCAAGAGAGCATGAGTGCATGGGTGCATGTGTGAGGGGGCCAAGGCACCTCGAGCTGGTTGGCGAGCTCGTACTCCTCGTCCGTGTCCACCTTGAGGAACAGCACCTCGCCATGGTACTCCACCGCCAGCTGCACGCGCCAGGCCACGGGGGTCGGTGAGGGCAATTGGGGGAATGGGGGTAAAAAGGGGCATCAGAGGCATGAGAGGCATGAGAGGCATGAGAGGCATGAGAGGCATGAGAGGCATGGGAAACAGCACGTTGCCATGGCACTCCACCACCAGCTGCACAGGACGGCTTGGGGCAATGGGGGCAATGGGGGGAATGGGGGGAACGGGGGTAATGGGGGCAATGGGGGCAATGGGGGCAACGGGGGGAATGGGGGGAATGGGGGGAACGGGGGTAATGGGGGGAATGGGAATGGGGGGAATGGGGGGAATGGGGGGAATGGGGGGAATGGGGGGAATGGGGGAATGGGGGAATGGGGGGAATGGGGGAATGGGGGCAATGGGGGGAATGGGGGGAATGGGGGCAATGGGGGGAATGGGGGGAATGGGGGCAATAAGGGAATGGGGGCAATGGGGGCAATGGGGGGAATGGGGGTATTAAGGGGCATGAGAGACATGAGGAACAGCACCTCGCCACGGGTAGGAGGGATGAGGAAACGAAGGGAGCAGTGAGGGATGAAGATGATCCGCACATGCATGCGCCACACGACGAGGCGTGGCAATCAGGCGTCCGCGGTTACAGTCACCTGACGGCACCTGACGGCACCTGACAGCACCTGACGGCACCTGACGGCACCTGACAGCATCTGGCCTTTCAACTGCTCCAATTCTTGCGCCAGCAGGATGCACGGGCCGCACCACGTGGCGTAGAAGTCGATCACCATGGGCAGCGGCCATCCCACCAGCCCAATCCCCCGACAGCATGTAACAGGCACAACTCGACCTCCCACCACCCAACCACAATTGGGCCTCTCACCTGCTCCAGCTCCTGCGCGAGCAGGATGCACGGGCCGCACCACGTGGCGTAGAAGTCGATCACCATGGGCAGCGGCCGATCCCCCGACAACAGCTCGTCCAGCTCCTTCCCGCTCACCTTGCGCTGCCCGTAGGGGTCGGGGGGCGGGGAACGGGGGACGGGGGACGGGGCGCGGGGGAGGGGGGGGGGGGGGGGTGAGGCGGGGGGAGCGAGGAGCCAAAACTACCCCGACAGCAGCGCGTCCAGCTCCTTCCCGCTCACCTTGCGCTGACGAGAGCAAAGGTGGGGACGCGCGGTTAGAGACGAAGGGACTTGCCGAGCGGACAGGAGGAACTTGAGATTTGTTGTTGAGACGTCTTAAAAAAAAGGATGAAAAATGAGAATTGACACGAGCGGGGGATGTGCGCGTCGAGTGGGGAATGCGCGTGTCGAGCGGGGGATGCGCGTGTTAAAAGGGGAGCACTCAGCGCGCACCACGAGGTTGCATTGGACGGAGAACGCTGATTGGCTGCTCGCCGCTGCTCTCGTCGACTTGCCCCTGAAGCTGTCCGATCGCAGCCCCCGAATGCCGCGTGTGCGAAGCGGATGCGACAGTGTTGCCGTCGCATGCCGTCGCACGCAATGTGACGCGGGAGACACAGTCGCAGCGGCACGTGATGACGCGAGGCCGCCAATTGAGGGAGCTACGACGACCGCGGACGCCATCTCTCAATCAACACTGGATCTAGGGGTAAGACGCGATAGGCGCCTGGGAGAAGCGGCACAGGAGAGAAGCAGAGGGAAGCAGGCGGGATGACGGAGGAATGGAGTTGAGTGAGACTCGGTGCTCAGCAGACTCCAAGGCGGACAGCCCTCGTGCTGTTTGAGTGAAGGCGCTTTTTGGTCAGCTCTACTCAAAAGCGCGCGGCGGAACGTGAGAGCCGCGGGAGCTTACGCGGAAGGGATGGCGGAAAAGGGGAACTGAGTGGGCGGGCCGGGCGCACAAGAACAAGCTGATTGGCTCGTGGAGATATTTGTAGGCGCCACGTAAAGAGTGCGGGAAACAAGGAGATCCCTGGGGAGGATTGCTCAACTTTCCGACACATCGGAGATCAATTCTTCTGTACAGCTGCACTGCTTGTTACGCATCGCATATTCTTGGTACAGAGTACGCTAAGACAAATGAATGTGAGAAAGCTGCATATGGGCTTAACTACTTGATTTCACCTAAGCATCATTCTCAACGTCCTATAAGGTTCAAGAAACACGTTGCACTGTACCACTGCTCAAGTTGCATTGATTCATGTGGTTATAGATAGCCTTTGTCAATGAGGTGCCTTTCAATTGCTTGTTGAGCCAACTCCCTAAATTTGTCATCCCCAGGACACTCCCTGCATTGAATGGTCAAACGAGTTTGCATGGATAGGGAGAGGAGAGAGTGAAAACAAGCAGTGGACACCACAAACACAAGCACCGCAGCGCACATCCACCCCACCCCCACCCCTTGTTCCATTTCCCAATCTCCCACTTTCCAATCGCCCTCTCACCTGTTGATATAGAATGACTCCCAGGCGTGCTCCATGCTAGTGTCAGCCACCTGCCATCCACGCCTCTCTCTTCCCTCCCCTCCCCCCCCCCACCCCCCACCCCATCGCACATAGCCCCGCTCACTCACCGGTTGACGTCGAAAGACTCCCTGGCTCGCTCCATGCTGGTGTCAGCCACCTGCTGCAGCTGCCGCGATGTGAAGTGGTAGCGCGCCGCCACCTCTTTGAGAAACGAGATGTCCATGAGGAACTGGAAGGAGGGAACGGTTGAGGAGGGGGGGAGGGAGAGGGGGAGGGCATGAGGCCAAGCGGGGGACGTGCGGGGGTACGCGCTGCCCCCTCCTTGAGAAACGAGATTCCATGAGGAACAGAAGGGAGGGCGTGAGGAGGGGGGGGGGATGGAAGACCTAGACGAGTCATATGATGGACCAGCGCTCACTGCAGACTTGTCAGCGCGTCTCAACCAGAACAAAGGCCCACCCACCTGCTGCACACATCGCAGTACAGAGGCCAGGCCCACCCACCTGCTGCACACATCGCAGTACAGAGGCCAGGCCCACGCACCTGCTGCAGGCCAGTGGCGCCGACGAAGAACTGGGAGTCCTCCCACGCCTTGTCGTGGCAGATGAGCGTGAGCAGCGCCAGCCCGTACTGCGTCAGCAGCTGCAGCACAAAGCGGTCCCGCCCCGCCAGCACCTCCGATGCTGCGTCGGATATGGCGAGAGTTGTGAAGAGAAAATTCTGCATGGGAGGGATGCGGCGCCAGGAAGGGGATGGCATGGAGGGGCGTGGCAGGTGAAGGGGTGGCATGGACTCAATGAGTGCAGCATGTTGTAAGGGCTGGCATGGTGGGCAGCAAGGCATCTGTACTTAACCTGTGAAGGACATTTCAAGCCTGCCTCTCTTGACCGTGGATGCATGGGGCAAGCATGACAGCATGAGAGATTACATTCACGGGGCATGTGAGATGACAATTGGGGCATGTCAGATGACATTTATGGGGCATGTGAGAAGCCCAAGGCATGGGAGATGGCGTGTATAGGGCATGTGAGACGGTGCGTGAGAAGCCTAAGGCATGTGGGAAGCCATGTGGGAAGCCATGTGGGAAGCCATGTGAGAAGCCATGTGAGAAGGCATGTGGGAAGCCATGTGAGAAGCCATGTGAGAAGGCATGCGAGAAGGCATGCCATGATGTACTTGAGTAGGGTGCTCACCTTGAGTGCTTCGGAGGGCTGGGCGTCGTTGAACCAGAGAGACGCGTCTGACTCTACCTGATGGCGTGGGGGGCACAACGGGGATGGATAGGGGATATGGGTGGAGGGAGAGGACCGAGGAGGAATCTTCTCCAGCAAGGCATGGAAGGCATGGAAGGCATGGCAGGCATGGAAGGCATGGCAGGCATGGAAGGCATGGCAGGCATGGAAGGCATGGAAGGCATGGAAGGCATGGAAGGCATGGAGCATACATCCTCCTGGCTGTATTCCTCACACACTAAGCATCAAGTATCCCCTACACCACACACCTGGTCCATGAGGAAGTAGAGGTGCGGCAGCAGGGCATCCTCCATGCACGCATCTGGGTACAGCAGCTCCGTGGCCTTCTGCAGGCAGAACCCCATCCTCAGGTTCTCAACCCCCTCGCTCAGCTGCTTCTTCCACGCCTGCAGCTGCTGCCGCTTCGCCTCGCCCCCCGAGCTCCTCCGCTGCTCCCTGCTCGCGCGCTGCCCCGCCACAGGCTGCGTCAACCTCGCAGCCAGCCTTGGCAACTCTTCAGCGAGAGTGACGGCGTTGGCTATGAGCGCCAGCTGCTGCCGGTCGGTCACGGCCTTGTTGACTATCCCTGTGGATCCCGCGCCTTCCCCCTCTGCCCCGTCCGCGCCCTCCCCACCGTCTCCCCCCTGGCTGGAAGCGGCGGCGAAGGCGGCGGCGGCGGCGGAGGGGTCCCAGTCGTTGGAGGAGTCGTCGGGGGTGCGGGCGCGGTTGAGCATGGCTGTGTACTGCGAGTACAGGTGCGCCAGGCCGTCTAGGGTGGGCGTGGTCAGCTGCAGGTTGACGATTGGAATGACATCTTCCAAAAAGTCCTGGGGAAGGGTCACGGGGGGAGCAGAGACATGAGAGGGGCAAAGTGTTGGATGTTGGAATCTTAGAATCCGAGACACACGTTAAGCGGAGGGGTCCCAGTTGTTGGAGGAGTCATCACTGCGAGTACAGGTGGGCCAGGCCGACTAGAGTGGGGGTGGTGAGCTGCACTGCAGGTTCACTATGGGTATCACGTCCTCCAGAAAGGCCTGGGGAGAGAAGGGAAAGTGGCAGGAAGCAAGGGACGTGGAATGGGGGATGGGAGGGGAGAGGGAAAGAGGAGAGGGGGAAGGGGAAGAATGGGGGGAATGAAAGAAGGGGAAAAGGCAGGGTTCAAGGGTTCAAGGGAAGGAAGGAGGGAGGATGAGCAAGGGGGAAGCGGGGAAGGGAAGGGAAAGGAAGGGTATAAGACCGGGAGCAATCGGTGGCACAGCTCATATCTGCACCATGGAGTAGAGCCGGTAGGCGCTGCTCATACCTGCACCATGGAGTAGAGCCGGTAGGCGCTGCTCATACCTGCACCATGGAGTAGAGCCGGTAGGCGCTGCTCATACCTGCACCATGGAGTAGAGCCGGTAGGCGCTGCTCATACCTGCACCATGGAGTAGAGCCGGTAGGCGCTGCTAGTAAGCCGGAAATTCGCCACCGGCGCGTCAGCCAGCAACCTAGCAGCAGGGCTCCTGGGAGCGGAGGGCACGGGCAGCAGCGTCCAGTCGTCCCCCGCCGCCATGGCCTGCACGCTCTCCTCTATCCGCCGTATGTTCGCCTCCAGCGCCCGCTCCACGTTCGGCCGCACCAGCCGCATCAACACCGCCGCCATGGCCAACCCATGGTCCTCCAACAAGGAACAATGCCCCACTGCGATCTGCACGCACTCCGCAGCCAATCGCAGCCCGCCAGCCGCCGCCGCTGACGTCAGCACGTACTGTTGGAGCAGATCCCCGCACCACTCCGTTTCCCCATGCGCCCACAGCACCAGCTCCGAGGCACACGAGGGGGTGTCCCCGAAGACCGCTTTCGAGTCCTGTGCTGCTGCCAGGATTGCGGAGAACACCAGCCGTGAGATCTTCGCCGTGTAAGCAGCACCATAGGATACGCCCCCTGGCCGCAGCGGCTGCACGGCTGCCTGCACCTGAGCCCCGTGGGAGGATAACATCAACGTGTGGGCCCGCTTCGGGTCGCCGAGCCTCGCCAGCGCAGCCACGGCGTGCCGAAGCTCCGCCCGCCGAACCGACGGCTGCTGCGTGATTCCTGCCAGGAGCTCTACCAGCTCGGCGCGCTTCTCAGCTAGGCTCGTGTCGAGCGTCTCCAGGGCGTCTTTATTCACGGCTGGCCGGTGCCCCGCGCGGCACATCACCACCGCATCCTCCCCCTTCGCTAGGAGGTCCAGCGCCTCGTCTATGCGCCTCTCCGCCAGGCAGATCGCCATCTTATCCGGGATTAGCAGCAGGTTGGCCTCCTGGGAGGAAGCTTCCTTGTCGTCCTCGTAGACGGAGCGGTCGGGGTGGGCGAGGTGGGAGTGGACGATGGGCGAGCGGTCGGAGAGCGAGTGGATGAGCGTCGACTGCGTCGTCAGCAGCGCGCGCACGCTGCGCAGCTCGCCCTCCAGCTCCGAGATCTCCTTCGCCGTGCTGATAGGGGCACGCGGAAAACGAGGCAGACGGGGAGGGAGGAGAGGGGTGGGGGGGGGGGAGTGTTCGGGAGGGAGGAGGAACGATAAAGTGCAGAAAGGGCTCGTGCATTTGAAAATTAATAATTCAGACCAGCTTGGTTGAGCTCGTGACGCTTTCGACTACAATGTTAAGCACAAACATTGCCGTACCGTATAAAGGACTTGTAGTTGGCGTAAACACTCTTCCGCATCTCCTCTGCCGACGCTCGCTTGAAATCCACCAGCTCCGCACACAGCTTCCGCAAAGACTGCGGATGAGAAATGCGTGAATGAACAAACCATCCCTCAAATCTCACAGGGAAATACTACAATGTGAAAGCCAAGCAGCCACGCAGCCGGAAATACGACCCACACATTCTCGCTCATGGTTTCGCATTTCGCCTGTTACGCAACGCACGTTTCCGCTAGTGGCTTTGCATTTCGCCTGCGACGCACCTTCTCGCTCATGGCTTTGCACTTGGCCTGCATGAACTGGTCCGCATTAAACGAGTCCGACTCCAGCTGCTTGATCTCCTGCCCGATCATCGAGTCCTCGCCGAACCCGTAGTTCGCCGGCCGCGCCTTCGGCGTCGGCGCGGGGATCGCGGGATTCGACCTGACGGCGCCATGAACGGCTGACTGGCTTGTTCTGGAATGCGGATCTATGGACTGCCGCCGGGAGAACTGCCGGCTGCTGGCCGTGCTCATTGTGGCCTCTTGGGTATTTAGGTTGAATAAATCAGGCGGATGGACACACTGAGGAATTCAGGGAATTGTTTTCTATTCTGAGAATTTCTAAGAATACTAAGATGCTGAATACGGTGGTCCGCGACTTCTAGGGTAAGACAAGGGCATGAAATTCCCCATTCTGATCAATGTCGACTAAACCTAAACCTGCTTGAATCTTAGATTCCTATGAACTATCCAGTCATCACGCGGCGAAGGACGACGATGAATGCTCCACGCGTTGAAGTACAAAGCCTCTCTGTCAAGGCGAGCTGAACAACAGTTACCTTGGCTGCGTCAGCGAACAAGTAGAGTATGTAGCTGTCAAGGCATGGCGGCAGGATCAGGGTGCCAGGGAACTGAACCCGAGGGGTGACAATGTCAACAAGACTCGGAGGGTATGGGACTACAGTACGAGGAACTCCTCTTGACTGACAAATCCGTTATAGCGAGGGACTTACACCGATAAATGATATTTCCACTTTCTGTACAGAAAGGACTTAGATCGCAGAGATTGCGAGCTCTAGTAATCTGTAGCGACATGAAGAAATGCAGAACAGCAAAGAACTGTATTCGGGAAGGTAAAGGATGTCTCTCCACTGCCTGAAAAGGCCTCAAGCGTGCGATACTTGGTCGAAAACGAAGAAATTTCTACACGTGGAGCGCATCGGATCTGCTTCGTCCCCAATAACCTCGCACGAGCGGACTCGATTCAATTGACAAATCGCTAAATTCGATGACTGGCCGTTCTCCATAGTTTCCAGGGCAGCTGCACCAAATTGTCCAATTGACGGTCGCCCCGCCGGACATAACGGAAGGAACCCGTTGCAGCCAAACTCCAGCTGGGCTCACTTGTTCCCGTTTTCTCACCAACCATTCTCAGGTCTGATCCCCAACCTGCACCAGACTGTACCGTGCTCAACCTGCCGAATCCCCTCCCTATCCCACATCCACATCTGCTGCCCCATCCACCTGCTGCTACAAGGAGCTGGCTTGCTGGCCATGGAAGTTCTTTCCAACGCCCTTGCTTCAAGGGCTTTAGCTCTCTCTCTCTCAGCAGCATCGTCGCTGCTCGATTTCCAGAAACGTCGAGCCCTAGCGGCCGGACTCAAGCTTTACCTTTCTTCCCTCAGCGGCTTGCCGCTGTTGTAAGTCCAGCCCTCGCGGCCGGACTTGTAAGTGGAGGTCTTTACCACACCGCGCCTCCATCAGGAAGCAGTGTCAATTCGTGCTCCGAACAACTCTCCGACCTGAAATCTAGACCGTCTAGTCCGGTAATCGACACGTTACTTCAGTCCTGCCGTGTCCTGGTCTTAAGCTCATCTCGGAAACTATGCCTGGCGTGAATTCCAAGGCCAAGAGTCCCACGGCCATGGCCGCGGACGAGCAGCAGGTGGCGACTCCCATCAGCGCCAAGAAGTCTAAAGCCCTCGCAGCTGTCGCTGCTGACGAGAATGGAGCCACTCCGTCCGAATTAGGCTCGGCGAAGAAGTCTAAGAAGAAAACTAAGGACGCCGATACGCCCGCGAAGCGGAAGCGCGGTTCGACTGCTGCAACGGAGCCGGCGGCGGAGGAACCTTCCCCGAAGAAGAAGTCGAAGAAGGCTGCGGGGGAATCCGCGGCAACGGAGGAAGGTTCGGCGAAGAAATCCAAGAAGAAGCAGCAGAAGAAGGCGAAGGACCAGGAGGCGACAGCGGAAGAGCCGGAGAAGGAGGAGTCTGGTGCCTCTGCCGACGCGTCAACGTCTTCAGACGAGGCTGCTAACGGAGCTGGAGCGGAGATCACGGGCGAGGTTGAGGGTTCATCGGACGGTCCGGATGAGCCGGCGGAGGAGGAGGAGGACCGTGAGGACGATCCCAACAGCATCGACAATTTCCGTCTGTCGCCGGCCGTGAAAGCCGCGCTCCGCCGCAAGTCGATCTCGTCGCTCTTCCCCATCCAGGCGCAGACATTCGACATCGCGATGGACGGCGCAGATATCATCGCGCGCGCGCGCACGGGGCAGGGCAAAACCCTCGCGTTCGTGCTGCCCATCGTCGAGCGCCTCAAGATCCTCAAGGAGAGCGGCGCGAAGACGGGCTTCGCGAACCGCAGCAAGTTACCAAGTGTGATCGTGCTGGCGCCGACGCGCGAGCTGGCGAAGCAGGTGGGCGACGACTTCGAGTACATCGGGCGTGCGGCGGGCATGTCCGTGGTGTGCGTTTACGGCGGCGCGCCCATGGGCCCGCAGGAACGCGCGCTCTTCCGCGGTGTCGATATCGTCGTCGGCACGCCCGGACGTATCAAGGTACCTTAAACCCTGACCCCCCCCCCCGGGGCATCAAGTCACCCGTAGCCCCTCATTCTCGCGTTTCGTTCGTTTCCAATCCGCTGACTCCCTTCCTGTTCAACTTGTCGTTTTCCGTCGCTTCGTGCGTTCGTCGCCGCTCATCTCCTGTTCTCGTTGTGCGTTCTGCCGATCGCTATCTCTCCTCCTCTCCCCTTCTCCCCCGGGCAGGATCTGCTGCAGCGGGGGTCGCTGAAGCTGAACGAGGTGCGGTTCAGGGTTTTGGACGAGGCGGACGAGATGCTCGACATGGGCTTCGTCGACGACGTCGAAACCATCCTGCGTGAGTCGAAGCAGTTCGAACACCAGTCTGGAAATCTTGCGCGAGTTTCCAACAGCGACATGCCATGCTTTAACAGGCGTCCGTCCGGCTCCTTGTTTTCTCTTCCGCGGTACTACAGTACGTGGTTTTCCAGCAAAATGCAAACCAGTTGTGCTGACGTGCACGGCTGCCGTGTTGCCGTGTTGCCGTGTTGCCATGCTGCCTGTGCCGCGCAGAGTCGGTGGACGACCAGTCCAAGGTGCAAACGCTGCTCTTCAGCGCCACCGTGCCCGAGTGGGTCAACAAGGTCAGTCGCACGCTATCTCTTTCTCGCCGTCTCTCCACTCCCTTTTCCTCCAGTGTCTTTGTCCAACCCTTTACCCCACGGGTGAATATAGAAACCCGTTTGCTCCTCCGTTTCCCCTCCCATTCTCACCGCGCACTCGCCTCTCCGCTTCCTGCCTCCGCCCACACCCCCGCCCGCGCGTTGTACCAGATATCGAAGCGGTTCTTTAGGGAGGACAAGCGCATTGTGGATCTGGTGGGCGGCGAGCGGCAGAAGGCGAGCACGAGCGTGCGCCACCTGCTCATGCCGTGCCACACCAAGCAGCGATTCCAACTCGTCGCTGACGTCATCGCCACCTACAGCCTGTCAGTCGCTCCCTCCCTCCCTTCCTCCCTCCCTCCCCTCCCCCCCCCCCCGCCTGTCATGAGTGATGAGTGTCGTGCAGGTCGTGCAGGTCGTGCAGGTCGTGCAGGTCGTGCAGGTCGTGCATGTATGCGTGCGTATCGTCCTCTCTGCCTCCCCTGCCCCCGTTCGCCCCGTCCTAGACCTGCTTTCCATGGCGCACACGTGCTTTCCGTGGCGCACACGTGCTTTCCATGGCGCACACGTGCTTTCCGTGGCGCACACGTGCTTTCCGTGGCGCACACGTGCTTTCCATGGCGCACACGTGCTTTCCATGGCGCACACGTGCTTTCCGTGGCGCACACGTGCTTTCCATGGCGTTCCATCTCGCTCTTCATGTATGTTTCCGCGCGCCCCCGTGTATCATTGACACTCCGCTCATCTCCTCCCCCCCCCACCCCCAAACCCCAGCGGCGGCAAGGTGATCCTATTCGTGGACACCAAGAGCGCGGCGTCGGAGTACGCGCAGGGCCTGGCGCACCTGGGAGCGCGCGCGCTGCACGGCGACGTGGTGCAGCAGCAGCGCGAGGTGAGTCAGCAGCAGAGATAGATGTGTGATCACGAGACGAGATCGTTTCCCCTTCCGTGGCATGGCCGGGCATGGCCAGACCGACCAACTGCCGCACCCACCCGCATGGTGTCTCTAGGGTGCTCAGACCTCTGCTGGCTCTGCTCAGACCTCTGCTGGCTCTGCTCAGACCTCTGCTGGCTCTGCTCAGACCTCTGCTGGCTCTGCTCAGACCTCTGCTGGCTCTGCTCAGACCTCTGCTGGCTCTGCTCAGACCTCTGCTGGCTCTGCTCAGACCTCTGCTGGCTCTGCTCAGACCTCTGCTGGCTCTGCTCAGACCTCTGCTGGCTCTGCTCAGACCTCTGCTGGCTCTGCTCAGACCTCTGCTGGCTCTGCTCAGACTCTGTGCTCTTGCTGGCTCTGCTCAGACCTCTGCTGGCTCTGCTCAGACCTCTGCTGGCTCTGCTCAGACCTCTGCTGGCTCTGCTCAGACGCTGGCTCTGCTCAGACCTCTGCTGGCTCTGCTCAGACCTCTGCTGGCTCTGCTCAGACCTCTGCTGGCTCTGCTCAGACCTCTGCTGGCTCTGCTCAGACCTCTGGCTGTCGCTCTGTCTGCTCAGACCTCTGCTGGCTCTGCTCAGACCTCTGCTGGCTCTGCTCAGACCTCTGCTGGCTCTGCTCAGACCTCTGCTGGCTCTGCTCAGACCTCTGCTGGCTCTGCTCAGACCTCTGCTCGGCTCTGCTCAGACCTCTGCTGCGCTCTGGCTTCCAGACCTCTGCTGGCTCTGCTCAGACCTCTGCTGGCTCTGCTCAGACCTCTGCTGGCTCTGCTCAGACCTCTGCTGGCTCTGCTCAGACCTCTGCTGGCTCTGCTCAGACCTCTGCTGGCTCTGCTCAGACCTCTGCTGGCTCTGCTCAGACCTCTGCTGGCTCTGCTCAGACCTCTGCTGGCTCTGCTCAGACCTCTGCTGGCTCTGCTCAGACCTCTGCTGGCTCTGCTCAGACCTCTGCTGGCTCTGCTCAGACCTCTGCTCGCTCTGCTCCCCTCCTTCCCCAGGTGGTGCTACGCGCGTTCAAGAACGGCGAATTCCAAGTCTTGGTTGCAACCGACGTGGCGGCAAGGGGGCTGGACATCAGCGACGTGCAGCTCGTGCTGCAGGCGCAGGTGCCCCGCACCGTCGAGACCTACATCCACCGCTCCGGTCGAACCGGGCGCGCAGGTACGGCAGTAAATTTGCCGTGACAGGACCGGAAGCCCCAGGAATAGATCACACAGGCGGAATCCACCCCCCCTTCTCCCCTCCCCCCTTCCCCTCCCCCTTCCCTCCCCCTTCCCCCCCCCCCCCCCCCCCCCCCACATGTCATGTGTGATGATAGTTTGGGACAATTCCCTCGTTTCACCTCCTCTCCTTTGCGTTGCGTCACTGCATCTGCGCGCCTGCATGTCCTCCACTGCGTGCAGGCAACACGGGCGTGTCAGTGCTGGTGGCGGATCGCTGGTCGGGGCGGATAGTCGCCAACATCGAGCACACAGCAGGGGTCAAGTTCGAGCGGGTCAGCCCGCCCCAGCCCGCCGACCTCGTTAGAGTGGCGTCCGCTGCAGTCACAGCGAAAGTCAAGGCCGTAGGGGACAGGTGAGGGAGGGGGTAGCAGGGGAGGGGCTATCTTGTGTTTGGGTGTGGGTCGCTCGCTGGTGTCAAATCTGTTTATGAGACGTCTCTGCCCCTGTAGTACCTTCCTACCTCCCTCCATTTTCTATCTCCCGACCTCCTCGCACCCAACATTGCCGCCTGCTGTTCTATCCGCCGCTGCACCGGACAACCTTGTCTTGTCTCCCTCGGCCTATCCCGCAGTGTGGTGCCGCTGTTTGAGGAGTCCGCCAAGGACCTGATCCAGTCAACTGGCCTCTCCCCTGTTGCTGCCCTGGCCAAAGCCCTCGCATGCCTTGCGGTGAGTGGAGCTCTTGCCTGCTGTGGCAAGGCAACCAGCTATTGATTCAATCCCACGGTATTGGCACAGCCTAAGACCCTCACATGTGTCCTTCTCCCTCAAGCTGTATCACGCCGTGCCCTCTCGCGTTTCTAGTCTGCCATCTCCTGACGCCTTCTCTCCTGCGCCTTCCTTGCTCCTGATGTGGCATCACGTGGTGCATGGTGTTGCTATCCCACAGGGCCATACGGAGCTGAAGGTGCGGTCGCTGCTGTTGAGCCAGAATGATCAGGTCACTCTGCTGCTGCGCTGCTCCTCGCCCTTCTACTCCCCCTCGTGAGCACGCATGCCTCTGTAACCATGTGCCACGTCGTGCTTTGCAACCACGCCTAACATCTTCCCCATGCACACTGCAACCTTATATTCTATTCGGTAATCCCTCCCTCAAAGCGCATCACTCCCCCCCCCCCCCTTCTCCAGCTACGTGATGCGGTTCTAACAGCAGCATCCGACGCCGGACCAGACGCGAGCCACCATCTGAATTGCTCTCACCCTCACTCTCTCCTCCCCTCTTCCCCTGCCCCCTGTCCCCCCTCCTTCCCCCCGCCTCGCCCCCCTAATCCAGCTACATGCTGCCGTTCTTTGAGCGCCACAGCACCTGACTGACACCCGACCAGGCCCAAGCCAGCAACGACATCAATTTCCACTGTACTCTCCCTCTCTCCTCCCTGTCCCACCTCCCTGTTCCCCTGCTTCCCCCCCTCTCCAGCTACGTGCTGCGTTTCTTTGAGCAGCACTTGACGCCGGATCAAACACGCGCTATCAACGGCATCACTCTCACTGCTGACGGCTGCGGTGCCGTCTTTGACGTACCGGTGAAAGACAAAGACCTGTACCTCAAAGGTGAGGCACGCACGGGTGAAGGGTGAGGCTGGTAGGATGTTCTGAAAACGGCAGAGCTATTGACCAACGTCACTCTCATGGCTGATGGCTGTGGTGCTGACCTTGATATGCCCGTGAAGAATAAGGACCTCTACCTCAAAGGTGAGGTAGGCTGCTATCAAAAGGTACGCCATTGACAACGTTACGTTCAGCCTGTGGTGCCTGCCGCCTTACGACAGGGCCGTGTACCTGAAAGGTGAGACCTGCAGCCTGCTGTGGTGCTGATCTTTACGTTCAGGTGAAGCACCCTTCTGAATCTGAATGCACCACTCCCTACTGTCTTCATCTCCTGTCCCTCGTTCACTCGCCCTGCCCTGCGCTTGCCTGGAAGCTGTCCAACCTTTGCACCTAACACTACCACAGCACTAGCGGCTGCCAGCAGCGGTCATTCAAAGGTGGTGGAGGAGCCCAGGGTACGGGCCAAATCCCCCCAACACTGAACCCTTTCTCTCCCTACCCTTCCCTTTTCTCTCCCCGTTATCGCAGCGGCGGTAGCGGCTGCCAGCAGCGGACATTCAAACATTCAGGTGGAGGAGGCAAAGTCGCTGCCCGAGCTCAAGCAGGCTCCCATGACCGGCAACAGGTGAGACCCGCTGCTGCAGGGTACAGGTACGACCCGGTGCATCGAACGGGTGAGGGGCCGCGCATGGGGGCAGGTGAGGCGAAGAGGCATTGAGGCAGGTGAGAGTTGTGTGAAGAGCAGCAAAGGGATGACCCAACTTGCGCTGACATCTGTGTTCGTAGAACGGGCCAGATGCGCTGTGATGTGCGCAAAATGAATCAACGGTGCTGATCGCTGCTCTGCTCCTGAATTTGTTTTTTCTGGCTCGCCCTCTCTAACCCTTTCTGTTCTCTAAACCTTTTCTCTTTCACCTGCTTTCCTTAAAGCCCGCGTGCCAAGTAGTTCAATGGTAGGAAGGTTGGTTGGATAGGAAGACGGGATTGGTTGTTGAGTAGTTCTCTTGGGGAACTCTCAACCAAAGGTAGGAAGCTCGAGGCATTTTTGGGACATTTGGTATGCTGGTTTTAAGAGCCATCGCCTCGCCACCCTCTTCACCATCTCATAGCCTTTCCCTGTGAACCTCTCCCATCTCGCGACTTTCTATCGCCCGCTGGCTTGCCCTCTATCTGTTCACTCCCTCACTGAATCCCTCTTCCCTTTCACCCTCCTCTCTCCACCCTCTTCGCCAGCCTATGCATCCAGCCTTTCCTGTCAATTCTCCCATCTCGCGCCTTTCTTTTGCCCTCTCTCTTCCCCCGAGCGAAGGGATGACCAATAATCTTGCGCTGACATCTGTGTCCCTAGAACGGGCCAGATGCGCTGTGATGTGCGCAAAATGAATCAACGGTGCTGATCGCAGTCCTCCTCCCAAACCAACCACTTTCCGTTCCTCACCTCACCCTCCTCCTCTCCCTCCTGATTCTTCTCTCTCCCTGTCTCTCCGCTCTTCTCCTCTCCCCTCTCTTATGCTCTCCTCCCTCTTGCTGTCCATTGGCCTCTCCCTGCCCTTGTGGTCTCGTTCCTTGGCACTCCTCTCTCTCCTTCCCATTCCTCCTCCCCTCTCTCTCTCTTCGCCCCGCCCTGCGCTACCCCCTCCAGTCCCGGAGGCCCAAGGAGATGGGGAGGAGGAGGTGGTGGAGGTGGAGGGGGGAGCGGTGGTCGTGGTAGGTTCGGTGGTGGTGGCAGCAGCAGAGGGGGCGGAGGAGGGGGTTACGGGGGAACAGGAGGGGCGGTGGTGGCAGTGGTGGTGGTGGGTGGAGGAGTGGCCGAGGTTAACTGATTTACAGGATTCTTGCACCTTCAATACTCAGCACTTTCCTGGGCTTCCTTCCCTTGTGCTTCCTTCCTGAAGCGCAGTTGACACACGTGCATGTGCCGGCTGCCTCTGCTACTGCTGTTGCTGCTGACACCCTTGCTTGTTTAGCTCCACACTAATGGACGCCAGCGTGTCAGCAAGGCTGTGCTGCAATTGGCATCTTATTGCCGTGTCACATGTCATTCATTGTATTGCAGATTTTGTACTCATGCTTGTCCTTGTTACAGAAAGCTGATCATTCCTACGGTAACTTATATCTGACGATGGTGGTCTAGTATGGGATTGGACCAAACTAAAGCAACCCAGGTCAACATGCAGATTGGTAAAAACACATCACTCGTTCGTTCCACCTATGCCTGCAGAATGGTCTGAGATTGAGGGCGTATTCCTACAGGAAAGTGTCCAGTACCAGCAAACCCGAAATTGAATCTGAAACGCGATACAGTAAAGTCTAAGGATTAAAAACGCGAATTACTGTGCGGTTTAATTCGGTAGTTCGCGAAGTTCGGTTCCTGGTACTGAGCGCGCTGAAGTAGGAATGCGCCCTGACATTTAGCACTGCACTCAATGTCAAGGGTGCCGTTTGTTGAAGTATACTCCACAAAGTTTACTTATGCATTCCTTGTTGAAACTAGGAACTAGGTATCAAACATGTGTATTTGTTATGTTTGCATAGACTGTATAGGGTCATCTCTTAGAGGGTACAATACTTAGGTATATCTATCTGTACTCTCCCTCTATCCCATCATTCACTTCTCTCAATTTGATATGGTATCACGCGTAGATTAGGATCCCCCCACCTACCGCTTCCGCTCGTCCCCTAGCTAGGCCCCGCCGTGCCTCCCCCCTAGCCCCGTCGCGACCCCCTGGGCCCTGTCGTGCCCCTCGCCCTGCCGCGCCCCTCCTGGGCCCCGTCGCGACCCCCTAGCCCCCGTCGCGACCCCCTGGGCCCCGGCGCGACCCCCAGCCCCGTCGCGACCTCCTAGCCCCGTCGCGACCTCCTAGCCCCGTTGCGACCCTCCCGGGCCTTGCTGCGCCCCTCGCCCCGTCGCGCCCCTCCTGGGCCCCTCCTGGGCCCCGTAGTGCCCCTCCTGGGCCCCGTCGCGCCCCTCCTGGGCCCCCCCCTCCTGGGCCCCGTAGTGCCCCTCCTGGGCCCCGTAGCGCCCCTCCTGGGCCCCGTCGCACCCCGCCTCGGCCCCTCCTGGGCCCCGTAGTGCCCCTCCAGGGCCGCGTCACGCCCCTCCTGGGCCCTGTAGCGCCCCTCCTGGGCCCCGTCGCGCCCCTCCTGGGCCCCTCCTGGGCTCCGTAGTGCCCCTCCTGGGCCCCGTCGCACCCCTCCTGGGCCCCTCCTGCGCCCCGCCTCGGCCCCTCCTGGGCCCCGTAGTGCCCCTCCAGGGCCGCGTCACGCCCCTCCTGGGCCCCGTAGCGCCCCTCCTGGGCCCCCCGTCCAGCCTTCAGGCCCCATCGCGCCCTGCCCGGCCCCGTCGCGCCCTGCCCGGCCCCGTCGCACCTGCCCGGCCCCGTCGCACCTGCCCGGCCCCGTCGCGCCCGCTCGGCCCCGTCGCACCCGCCCGGCCCCGTCGCACCGGCCCGGCCCCGTTGCACCTGCCCGGCCCCGTCGCACCGGCCCGGCCCCGTCGCGCCTGCCCGGCCCCGTCGCGCCCGCCCGGCCCCGTCGCACCTGCCCGGCCCCGTCGCATCGGCCCGGCCCCGTCGCACCCGCCCGGCCCCGTCGCACCGGCCCGGCCCCGTCGCACCCGCCCGGCCCCGTTGCGCCGTGCCCGGCCCCTGCGCTCATCCCTGCCCCGGCCCCTTCCTCCTCACTGGTAGGGTCCCCCCCCCCCCCTCCCTGCACTGCCCTGCACCGCACTGCACAGCCCTGCACTGCCCTGCCCCGCGCTGCACCGCCCTGCACTGCTCTGCTTTGCACTGCACTTCACTGCACCGTACTGTCCCGTCCTGCCTTGCCCCTGATGGCGGCGGAGCTTCGCTTCGACGCTGAAGGCCAGCCTCTGGAGTTCGAGGCGTGGCTTGCCGACCTCCGGCGCCAACTCACTGGCCAGAGGCAGGATGGTGAACCGCTTTCCGCACACCTTGACGGTACGCTCCCCTGCCCAGACCCCCCTGCTATTCTGCCCGCTGACTCCACACCCACTGAGCGCGAGTCTGCTGCTGCCACTGCCCGTGCGCGCTCTGTGTGGCTTTCTCGCGATGCTGTCGCCCAGCTTGCCATTAGCAACGCCCTTCCCCCGTCCGAGCGCCCTCGCTTTAGGTCCCTCACTACTGCTCAGGCATACTTAGATGCTGTCATCAAGCGCTATTCTACCCCTCCGGCTGCCTCGGTGGGTCGTCTGATCCTCCCGATGCTCTTTCCTGACCTTGCATCTTTCCCCACTGTCTCTGACCTCGCTGCCCACCTGCACTCGATAGATGAGACCTGGCGCGTTGCCTGCACTGACGCACAGCTTAGAGCCCACCAGCCGCCCATTACCTCTACCCTTTACCTGCTTGCCACCCGCCTCCCTGACCGCCTTGCTGTCGCCCGCGACCGCTTCCTTAGCATTCACCCCGCAGACCTCACCCTCACTGACTTTGTCGACACCCTGACTGTGATTGAGACCCGCCACTGCTCCATCGCCCAGGCGAGCGGTACCGTCCCGGTCCCTATCTTTCAGGGTTGTGCCCCCGCTCAGTGTACCTTCTCCGACGGCTCTGCCGCTGTGGCTGAGACTGCTGCTGCAGTGCAGTTTCGTTCGGTGAAGGGCCGCCGCCCCAAGGTTGGGCGCGGCGGAGGAGGCGGGGGTGCTGGAGGGGGTGGTGGTGGAGTCGGGTCGTCTGGTGCTGGAGCGGACGAGGGTACCCTGCCCAGTCCAGCTGAGCCGCTGCCCCTGCAGTCGCAGCAGCAGCAGCCGCAGCAGCCGCCGCAGTCGCAGCAGCCGCAGCCTTCGCAGCAGCCGCCGCAGCCGAGGCAGACGAGTGTCCTCCCGCCCGGGTGGCCCGGCGCTGGCGGTGGTCGGGCGCGTGGTGGTGTACCGAGTGGTGGTTCCGGGGGCGTGCGTTGTCAGTACCAGATCCAGACCGGTCCTCGCCGCGGCTTCGTTTGCGGTAAGATCGGTCATTCCACTCCCCGCTGTTTTCGTCGCCTGGACGACCTGTTTCGTCAGCGCTTCGGCCCGTCGCCAGACCTCCCGGACTGGCACAGCATGCTTAGACGTAGTATTCCGATTTTTGACTTGGACATGGATGCCATTGTTGCTGCTCTGCATGTGATGTATGCTGATGACTCTAGTGTGCTTCCCGCTTATTACTCACTGTCATCTAGTGTAGGTGTGCCTAGCTTAGCCTCCCCTGCTGCGTCAGGCGTAGGATCCCTTGCTTTGTTTAGTCTTGGTGCTTCCGCCGTCGACCCGACGCCAAACGCCTCTGCTTCGCTTTCCTTCACCTTGGACTCTGGCGCTTCCCGGTGCTTCTTCCGCGACTCCACTACACTGACGCCGCTTCCTGTTCCTGCTGCCGTTTCTCTTGCTGACCCCTCCGGCGGTCCGGTAGTCGCCCGCAGTTCCACCACCCTTCCCTGTCCGGCGGTTCCTTCGGGCTCTCTCACAGGTCTGCATATCCCCTCGTTCTCCAGGAACCTAGTTGGTGTCGGCTGCCTCCAGGACCTTGGCGTCACCACTACGTTCCCTGGTCACGAGCGGTATGCTGTCTGTACCGAGGCCGCCACTGGTGCCCCCCTGTCCACGTTCCCCCAGGACCCGGTGTCCGGCCTGTTCACTCTGGACACCGTGACCCCCCCGGCTGGAGCGCTCACCCAGGTTGCTGCTGCCTGCTCCTGTCGGTCCCTCACTCACCCGACTCTCCTTTGGCACCACCGCCTAGGTCACCCTGCGCTCCCGCGTCTGCGTCACATGTCCCAGCACGGTCTTGTCCTTGGTCTCCCAGGTTCTCTCCCTGCGTTTCCCTCCTCCCCAGCCCCACCTTGCACGCCTTGTGTCGAGGGTCGGCTTCGCCGTGCCCCTCACTCCTCCCCTTTTCCCCCTACCGCCGCGCCGCTGCAGACCCTGCACCTGGACGTCTGGGGCCCCGCCCCCGTCCCTGGGCCGCGTCGAGAGCGCTACTTCCTTGTCCTTGTCGACGACTTTACTCGTTACACCACAGTCTTTCCCCTGGAGCGCAAGGCCGACGTGCCTGGCGCTCTCATCCCCTGGCTTGTCTCTGCGTGTGTCCACCGCGGTCTCCCTGTCTTGCGCCTTCACTCCGACCGTGGTGGCGAGTTTGTCTCAGGTGTCCTTGGTCGCTTTTGTCGTGCGGAGGGCACCACCCAGACGTTCACCCTACCGGACTCCCCACAGCAGAATGGGGTCACTGAGCGACGCATCGGTTTGGTCATGGAGGTGGCTCGCATCTCCATGATCCATGCCGGTGCACCCCATTTTCTGTGGCCGTTCGCTGTGCGCTACGCTTCTCACCAGCTTAACTTGTGGCCGCACCCTCAGCAGCCGCAGGTTTCGCCGACCTGTCTTTGGACTGGGTCTCCTGGTGACGCGTCTGCGTTCCACGTCTGGGGCTGCCTTGCTCACGTCCGTGCCTCCGACACGGACAAGCTCACTGCCCGCACCCTTCCCTGCGTCTTCCTCGGTTTTCCCCTTGACGCGTCCGACTGGCACTTTTACCACCCGCCGTCTCACCGCTTCTTTCACTCTCGCGACGTCACCTTTGACGAGTCCGTCTCCTACTACCATCGCTTCACCCACCGCGGTCCCCCGGTTACCCCCCCCCTGTTCCTGGTCACTCCTTCCCCGGTAGTCCCTGCCCCTCCTCCTCCTCCTCCCCGTCCTGCTCCCTCTGGTGTGTCCCATGTCACCCCCCTCCCGTCGGTGGACCCAGTTGAGGAGTCTTCTGACTCTGGTGGCCCTGCTGCGCAGTCCTCGCCGGCCGCCCTTCCCCCGGCGTCCCCTCCTCCACCGCCCCTGCCGCCGCTGCCGCCGTCGTGGTCGCTGCCGCCGCCGCCGTCGCAGCACCCGTTCGCTGACTCTGGGGGTGCTCGTCCCGGTCGCCCTGGGGGTGGTCACTCTGGGGGTGCTGGTGTGGAGTGTGCCGGTGGTAGCCGAGGAGCAGCTTGCGGTCCAGGTGTCGCCGTTGTGCCGCCGCAGCAGCAGTCCCCGCCGGTGTCAGCCCTTTGCCTGCTCGGCCTTCCGTCCCCCGACCCTGCGTCTGTTCCTCTCCGACCGTCTCCTCCTCTTCCTGTCTACGACCCTGTGTTCCCTCCGCCGGACTCGTCCCCGGCCCGTCTTCCCCCTCGTTCCCCTCCTGTGTCCCCTCCCCTGTCTCCTGACCTGACTCTTACGTCGACAACCTGGTCTTTGCCACAGCAGACAGGGACGCACTGGCCTCCGTGAAGGCAGAGCTGCTGAAGAGACACACGTGCACTGACCTTGGAGAACTGCGCCGCTACCTTGGCTTGCAGATCTCCCGGGACAGAGCATCGCGCGCCATCACCCTGACTCAGTCACACTTGGTGCGCCAGGTCCTTCAGAGGTTCAGCCTTCAGTTCTCCTCTGCACAGCCCACCCCTCTGCCTGTAGACCACAGACTCTCTGCTCCAGTGTCTGAGGAGTCGGTAGAGCCCAGCGGCCCCTACGCAGAGCTGGTGGGTTGCCTCATGTACCTGATGACTTGCACTCGCCCAGATCTCGCATACCCTCTCAGCATCCTGGCTTGCTTTGTGGCCACAGGCAGACACCGGCCGCAGCACTGGTCTGCCGCTAAGAAGGTTTTGCGTTATCTTGCTAGTACATCGGGCATGGGGTTAGTGCTAGGAGGACGCAGGCCAGTGGTCCTTACTGGACACACAGACGCTTCGTGGGCAGACGACGCCGAGACACTCAGGTCTACCCAGGGCTACTGCTTCAGCCTTGGCTCAGCTGCGGATGATCTTCGCGTGCACCGTCGTGTAGTCCAGCTGGTGGGTAGGGGGGCGAGGAGAGGTAGGGCATCACAGACGGATGTGTGGTTAAGGGATGACCGGCAGAGACAAGCAACGATATCAACAGGCATGCAAACACAAACATTAAACAAGTTTACCTCCCGCTGCTGGAAGACCTTGTTGAGGATGTTCAGTAGCTCCAGCACGTCGGCGAGGAACATCAGGAGGAGCCAGAAGCAGTAACTGGTGACGAGCGCGTACAGCTTGGCGTCTTACTCCTGCAGCATGACCACGATGGCCGGTAGGACCTCGACCAGGTGGATGACCGCATCCCCGCGCGACAGCCAGCGGATGTTGTGGATGCCCTGGAGCTCGAGGTTCGTCGACATGAACACGTCCTGGAGCTCCAGGAACCGTTGATGCCAAGGGTTGGAGCGACCGAGCAGCTCAACAATCTCGCGAAGGACGTTGTCCACCATGCTGAAGACAGGGATCTCCTTGGCAGCTGCCTTCGCCGCCAACGCCTCTCTGCGTGGGATAGGGAGATGAGATTCGAACTAGGAAGAAAATTAGGGATTGGCAGTATAAACGAACCAAGAAGCAAATATACATGACATGTACACCGCAAATGGATGACGAACCGATGGGCAATGCAATGGCAAGCGACAAGGTGCGGAACGCGAAGACGAAGGCGGGCCACATGTCCAGAGCGCGATCCCATCATGACGGCATCGCCGTCAGTGCTGATTCCAGAGATGCGGCCGAGGTCGACGCCAATCGCCTGCAAATGGGACAGCAAGAGTGCAAGAAGCGGTGCCGCATCCGCCTTATCCACTGTCAGCAGAGCCAGGTACTCGGTTACAAGCCGCCCTTCTCGGATGAACGTGGCAAACACGATCATGTGCTTGCCACGGCAACGATCTGTGCTTTCGTCGAGGCTCAGGCCAATGTAGGGACTGGCCAGCAGGTGTTGGAGTTGAGTCGTCTGCAGCCACGTTGCCGTTGCTTGTGTTAGCTCGCCGAAGCCGTACCTGTTACACGACACGCACAGGCCAACTTGTTGTAAGTTTCATATGTAAAGACGAGTCAAAGAGAAGTTCATAGTCACTGGAGTTCTCACCAGTTATAGTACGTGCCGTAGGCTGACTTCGGGAAGCCCTTGAAACCGCACGATGAGAGGTAGCGCACCAAACGAATCCATGTTTCCATACACTTGGCGCAGAAGTAGAGGGAGTCGAGCAACGCAATGACTCGCTCCTTGTCTTCGACAGTCGCGCGGGGATGCATGTCGATCCGCTGCAGGTTCGACGCCAGTTGCAGGAGATCGTCCTGCTTGGACATGGTGAGGCGATGCTTCTGAGTCCCGGTGGGCTTCTTGAACGACTGGGTGTGCACGTCGGTAGCTCCCTTGCCCGAATTGCCGGTACGCCCTACAGGTCATGCATGCACTGCGCAGGTCACTTGAAGGCCGGGAGCCCATCGTCAGTTTTCAAGAGCATGAGCCAAGGGAATCTGTCAGACCAGCGAGATTTAAAACGCTCTTGTGCTTCAGTATAGATGTCCTCGTTGGTTCTAGCAGTGGACTTGCCGCCAGACGATTCTGGTGTATCCGCAGGTACAGAGGGCCTCGACACAGGCTCAGGCGGATCCTGGCATGTCGACGTGGAGGCGTACGGCAGAATCACCAGCCTGTAGCGGAACCTCTTCGCCGCCGTCACCGACGGCGTGGTGCCGGCGATAGGACCTGAAGCAGTGGGCAGGGGACTTGCATCCGCAGACTTCTTGCCCGCTGCGTCGGGAACATGCGTATTGCCATCAGCAGGGGCAGCATCACTAGGCTTCCTCGGAGGGCTACGATCGGAGGCATCGGACTGCCGCAGGAACTCTAGCGCGGCGCGACCATCGCGGAACTTCTCGACACACCAATACTCTTCTTCTTGTTTGTCATAATCTGCCTCGTCTACGCCCTCATCGAGGTCGGCCTGCTCCATGGCCTGCAGGCGCGGTGGGGAAAAAAATGCACAGATAGAAAACCGAGGGTCTACACGAAGCTTGGGTGAAGCTTTGCTGGAGGGGGGACTAGCAGGGTCGTTTTCCCGGTCAGTAATGAACTGATGGAGAAGGAGGGGGTCTGCCAGCTGCAACTCCATCGCGGCGCGCGAGATGCTGTCCATGCATGAATGAACCAGCCAGTCGTCGCATCAGCATGGGTGTGGTGCCTCGTCTGTTGTGCCTCGCCCATCAAAACGCCTATGGATTGGCGAAAACAGCCGTGTTTTGGTTAAGGACCAATCGGCTGCTCGGGCTATCTCTGTGCTGGCGCCATCGCACATAATTTGACCGCCCGACGGCTCGGGCCGCGCCAGCGCAAATGTAAATTCGGCGTGATTGACGGTGAAGACAGAGGTACCAACGCAAATCTCGCACCCCCCCCTAAAAAGACGGTATTAGTGGAATCAGAGACCCCCCCCATACAAGGATGAAGCATCAGAGCACACTTGAAAAAAAAATCTGAAAAATCAGCGTAGGTACATAATCTTCTCTGAAAAATCAGAGTAACATAGAAAAAAATCATTTTTGGGATCAGAGTACACCCCAAAAAAAACTCTGAAAAAGGTATGAATCATAGTAAAAAGTCGGCAATTTGGGGGCCTGTTGTGTACCACTTATATTATCTCGACTGTCTCTTGTTCCAGTGGCTGGTCTAGTAGTGCCGCCCTGGGTTACTCTTGTTTAGCTTGTACTCTTGCTGGCTGGTCTTCAGACCAGGGCTTATTTTATCAGAGTAAAATACTCTGATTCTCTGAAAATCAGAGTCGTTTTTGAAAACCACTCTGATGGTCCTGGGTAAATTTCTGAAAGTATAAGTTTTCTCTGATTTATCAGAGTTGGCCAATGTAGCACCCTGAAGAGTTTTCAATGGGGGGGATGCTCCTAGGTTTTTCCTTGTACTCTCGGTATTCGGCTAAGTCCTCCGACTGCCAGTCACACCCCTCCCATACCCCACGCAACCTGGATAATTTTGGCTAAGTCCTTCGCAGCTGGTCACATCCCGCCTCATACCCGCCGTAACCTGGAAGTTTTCGGCGAAGTCCTCTGTAACCAGTCATAACACACTTATACCCCACGCAACCCAGGCACATTCCTCCTTCCCACATCCAACCCAACCTAGCCCAGCTGTGATCAGTGCTGTTTGACTGGCCCTTACCATTAATCACGCTAGTTTTCAGGTGTGTAACTTGGCACGGGGTTGACACGTAAACATCGCAGCTGTCGCAACACAGCAAAGGCGATTGGTACAGCACATGCGCCAGCCAATCACAGGCGTGTTGTTTCTATACTTCGCTCACAAGCATGCAAGCTTGGCTGTTGTTTTTTCCCACGCGAAATTCCTGCCAGCGTGAGTTGCAGTGCTGACTAAGGACGAGTTTAGTACCTGAGGCGAGCCCCGAGGGAAGAATCCGGGGCATCAAATATAGGTACAGGCGAGATGAGATCCCCTAAGCCAGCACTTTGGGTCATCTGGTCCGTCAAACCTGATGCCCCGAAAACCTGCCTAGGGACTTCCCCGAATACGGAACGCGCCCTATTAAAGTATTTCGGAGCAGAGCCTGTATGATTTTTTTGGGAGAACCCGGCCGAGACATCCCAGTTTCCAGCCGACTGTATTGGGCAGATTTCGGCCCAAATCTCTATAAAGCTGCACGTTTCAGCGTTCATTCAGCACAAGTCTTGGGCACGGAATTGAAGGGGTTGTGTATGTGTATATGGCACGCGCCTAGAAAAAAAGTGTGGTGCGATTTGGCAGTCTTCCGGGATAGCGCACCACGGTGCGAAATAGCCGTGGGGAGTGAAGTTCACTCGGTGAACCCTGGGCATCAGAGTTTCTATTTGATAAGTGTGAAAAAACATGAAAAAAAAATTAGGCCGCAGTGTACAGGACCAGGGCAGAGCTAGGCCGCTGGCACCGGAGGCCAAGTGTACTACGCGCGCCTAGCGACGCTGCTGCAGCTCACGCAGGAGGAAGTACCGCAGCTGAATGTGCTTCGCTCTGCCCTCGAGTCGAGGCTCCTGACACGGGAGGATCATGGCCCTGTTGTCAGCGTACAGGACCATGGCAGAGCTAGGCCGCTCACCTAAGACAGTGAGCAAGAAGGTCAGCCAGCGGAGCTCCTGTGCCGCCATGGCACCGGCGTAGATCTCGGCCTCACAGCTGGACTGGGCAACAGACGAGGAGCGGGTAGCTCTCCACGAGACGGCACCTGAACCAAGGTTGAAGCAGTAGCCCTGCGAGGACCTGAGGGTCTCGATGTCGTCTGCCCAAGACGCGTCTGTGTGTCCAGTAAGGACCACTGGCCTACGTCCTCCTAGCACTGACCCCATGCCCGATGTACTTGCAAGATAACGCAAAACCCTCTTAGCGGTGCTGAGGTCGGTGTCTACCTGTAGCCACAAAGCGAGCCAAGATGCTGAGAGGGTATGCGAGATCTGGGCGCGTGCAAGTCATCAGGTACATGAGGCAACCCACCAGCTCTGTGTAAGGACCACTGGGCTTTGCTGACTCCTCAGGAACTGGAGTGGAGAGCCTGTGGTCTAGAGGCAGGGGAGTAGGCTGTGCGGAGGAGAACTGAAGGCCGAACCCCTGAAGGACCTGGCGCACCAAGTGTGACTGAGTCAAAGTGATGGTGCGCGCTGCTCTGTCCCTGGAGATCTGCAAGCCAAGGTAGTGGCGCAGTTCTCCAAGGTCAGTGCAAGTGTGTCTCTTCAGCAGCTCTGCCTTCACGAAGGCCAGTGCGTCCCTGTCTGCCGTGGCGAAGACCAGGTCATCTACGTAAACAAGGATGTAGAACGGAGTCTGGCTAGCACGAACGAAGAGCGAGGGGTCTGCAGAGGACGGAAAGAACTGCAGGTCAGCAAGCATAGCACGGAGGCGCCGGAGGAGCCACTGGGTCCCAGGAGGGAAGGTACCAGTGAAACCCTGAGGGCGACGCAGGTAGACCTGCTCGTGTAGAGTGCCCTGAAGAAACGCAATGGAGAAGTCGAGGGAGTGAAGCTCGTAGTCACGCTGCGCTGCTACGTGTAGTAGCACCCGAAGAGTAGTCATCTTCGGGGTCGGAGCGAAGGTCTGGAAGAAGTCCACCCCCTCACGCTGACTGAAACCTCTAGCCACGTAGCGCGCCTTGAACACAGGCGGCTCTCCAGGAGGGCGCTTCACCTTGAAGAGCCAGCGGCCATCAACTACGTTCACCCCAGGTGGGGGAACTGCGTTGACGTAGTTGCCGGTGGATCTCCAAGATACCATCTCCTGCTCCATGGCAGCTATCCACTGAGAGGCCCAGGGTCCCGAGACCGCCTCAGCGTAAGTGCGAGGGGTCGGGATGTCGAAAGCGTCGGGGTCACCCTCAGGGACTAGAAGCATGGAACAGAGATGGGGAGCAGCCTCGGACAGGAAAGCAAGCTCGTACTGCCGGTCCTCCAGGACGTCACTGCCAAGGGCAGGAGTACCCCCGACAGACGGAGGACAGGCAGGGTCAGAGACCAGAGCTGTGGCGTAGTCAAGGCGGCGGGTAGAGGCGAAGTCAGCGACCGCAGTGACAAGGGTGTCAAGGCTCGAAACCGGAACAGACAGGTCGGTAACGAGAGAGGCAAGGACCCGATGAACAAGAGGACGAGCGGCACACAGGTAGTCAGACAGAGGGGGGGGAGCAACGACAAGGGAGGACGGAGGGGGCGACGGGAGAAGGGGAGGACGAGACGCTCGGGAACAAAGCAACATAGGGTGAGAGCGTGAGACAGCGGAGACAGGTCGAGCATGGGAGGTACGGCGAGACCAGACGTGAGACGGGGGAGTCGGGTCAGGAGACAGAGGAGGGGACACAGGAGGGGAACGAGGGGGGAAACCGGCCGGAGACGCGTCCGGAGGAGGGAACACGGGACCGAAGACAGGAGGAGGAGGAAGCACGGGCACGGGGTCAGGGGACGGAAGGCCGAGCAGGCGAAGAGCGGACACCGGCGGGGACTGCTGTGACGGCGGTGTGACGCCGACATCGGGACCGCAAGCTGCCGGGCGGCTACCTCCAAAACACTCCACACCAGCACCCCCAGAAGAAACACCCCCAGAGCTGAGAATCCCTCGAGCACCGGTACCACCCCAAGGCCCGCCGGGACAAGCCACGACAGGAGTCCCAGGACTAGTACCCACCCCAAATCCAGCACTCCCAGAGGCAACCAACTGCTGCGGCGACGGCTGCGGCGGCGGCGGTCGCAACGACGGCTGCGGCGACGGCGGCGGCGGTGACGACGGCTGCGACAGTGGTGGCGACTGCGGCTGCAGAGGCGGCGGAGGAGGGGACACCTGAGAAGGGGCAGGCGGCGAAGACTGCGCCGCAGGACTACCAGAGTCAGTAGACTCCTCAACCGGTACAACCGACGTAAGTGGGGTGACGTGGGACACCCCATAGGGGGCAGGACGAGGAGGGGGAGGAGGAGGGGTGGCGACGACCGGGGAAGGGGTGACCAGGAATAGGGGGGGGGTAACCGGGGGACCTCGGTGGGGGAAGCAGCGGAAGAAGGAGACAGACTCGTCAAAGGTGACGTCACGGGAGTGAAAGAACCTGTGAGACGGCGGGTGGTAGAAGTGCCAGTCAGACGCGTCAAGGGGGAAGCCGAGGAAGACACAGGGAAGGGTGCGGGCAGTGAGCTTGTCCGTGCCAGAGGCATGAACGTGAGCAAGACAGCCCCAGACGTGGAACGCAGACGCGTCACCAGGTGACCCAGACCAAAGGAGGGTCGGCGGAAGAAGGAAGACGACTCGTCCGCCTCTGCTGCTGCTGCGACTGCTGCGGCTGCGGCGACGGCTGCAGCTGCGGCTAGCGCGGGTCCGGCGGCAACACCGGCGACTGCTGAGACGGCTGCTCGGCTGCACCTGTCAGGGTCCCCGCGTCAGCACCACCACTAGGTGACCCAACTCCAGCACCACCTACACCCGCACCCCCACCCCCGTCGCCACGTCCAGCCTTGGGGCGGCGACCCTTCCCCGGACGAACCTGTGCGGCAGCGGCAGTCTCAGCCATAGCAGCAGAACCGTCGAAGAAGGTGCACTGAGCGGGGGCACAACCCTGAAAGATAGGGACCGGCACAGTACCGCTGGTCTGAGCAATAGAGCGGTGGCGGGCCTCTATGGCGGACAGGGTGTCAACAAAGTCAGTGAGGGTAAGGTCTGCTGGGTGGACGCTAAGAAAGCGGTCACGGGCAGTGGCAAGACGGTCAGGGAGGCGGGTGGCTAGCAGGTAGAGAGTAGAGGTGAGGGGCGGCTGGTGGGCTAGAAGCTGTGCGGGGGTGCAGGCAGCACGCCAGGTCTCGTCTATGGTGCGCAGGTGAGCGGCCAGGTCTACGACAGTGGGGAACGACGCAAGGTCAGGAAAGAGCATGGGGAGGATCAGACTACCGACCGAGGCAGCAGGTGGGGTGGAATAGCGCTGGACAACAACATCTAGGAAAGCCTGGGCAGTGGTGATAGACCTGAAGCAAGGTCGCTCGGACAGGGGGAGGGCATTGCTAATAGCAAGCTGTGCAACAGCGTCATGGGACAGCCAGACAGAGCGAGCAAGGGCAGCGGCTGCAGCGGACTCACGCTCAGCGGGCGAGGGGTCAGGAGACAGGGCAATGGGGTGGTCAGGGCAGGGGAGGGTACCATCAAGATGGACAGATAGCGAGTGGCCATCCTGCCGCTGACCAGTGAGATGGCGACGGAGGTCAGCAAGCCACGCATCAAACTCAATCAACTAGCCCTCAGCGTCAAGGCAAAGCATTGCCGCCATGAGCGACAATAGAGGGCAGTGTAGAGTAGGACAGTGCGGTGCAGTGCTGTGCAGTGTGGTGCAGTACGGTACAGTGCGGTATAGTACGGTGCAGTGCGGTACAAAGCGGTGCAGTGCGGTACAGTGCGATGCAATGCGGTGCAGTGCGGTACAAAGCGGTGCAGTGCGGTACAAAGCGGTGCAGTGCGGTGCAAAGCGATGCAGTACGGTACCGGGGGGGGTTCGGAGGGCGGTGCTGATCGGGAAGAACGGGCCGAACCCGAGGCAGCGGCGGGCCGGCGACGGCGCAAATGCAGGGGCCGGCCGGCGGGCGGCAAGTAGACACGGCCGCGATGGCGGCCAGGGACAGCTGCAACGGCGGCCAGGGACAGCCGCGACGACAGCCAGGGGCAGCCACGACGGTGGCCATGGACAGCCGCGACGGCGGCCAGGGACAGCCGCTACGGCGGCGAGGGGCGGCCGCGACGGCAGGAGCGACCGTGAGGCGGCTGGAGACGGCAGCGGCGGCGGCTAGGGGCGGCCACGACGGCGAGGGGCGGCCGGGACAACTAGGGGCGGCCGAGGGACGGCAGGAAGCGGCCGCAACGGCGGCTAGAAGCAGCCGCGACGGCTAGGGGCGGGCTCAAACGGCCGGGGGGGCTGCGAGGAGCGGGAGCGAAACGGCCAGGGCGCCGGCTAGGAGGGGCTCAACGGCCAGGGGGCTGGCTAGGGACGAGCGCGAACGGCCAGGGGGCCGGCTAGGGACGGGCGCGAACGGCCAGGGGGCCGGCTAGGGGCGAGCGCGACGGTCAGGGGGGCCGGCTAGGAGCGATCGCGACAGCCAGGGGGGCGGCTAGGGGCGAGCGCGACGGTCAGGGGCCGGCTAGGAGTGATCGCGACGGGCAGGGGGCCGGCTAGGAGCGGGTGCGACGACCAGGGGGCCAGCTAGAGACGGGCGCGACGGCTAGGGGGCCGGCAAAGGGCGAGCGCGACAGCCAGGGGGCCAGCTAGGGGCGGGCGCGAACGGTCAGGGGTCGGCTAGGGACGGGCGCGACGGTCAGGGGGCCGGCTAGGAGCGATCGCGACGGTCAGGGGGCCGGCTAGGAGCGGGCGCGACGGCCAGGGAGCCAGCTAGAGACGGGCGCGACGGCCAGGGGGCCGGCTAGGGACGAGCGCGACGGCCAGGGGCCGGCTAGGGCAAGCGCGAACGACCAGGGGGGCGGCTAGGGACGAGCGCGAACGGCCAGGGGGCCGGCTAGGGACGGGCGCGAACGGTCAGGGGGGCCGGCTAGGGACGAGCGCGACGGCCAGGGGGCCGGCTAGGAATGTAGGGGCGGAAGCGTGAGCGGGCTAGGGGGGGATCTAACCTACTATGATACCATACCATATCAGAAAGAAAAATGATTGAACTAGAATGTGTGTGTACAAGGATATATAGACTAGGGTGTTGTACCCTCTAAGGCACAATCCAGTATAGTCTACAGTAACAACCTAAGTTACATTTGACACCCACCCCCCTCTCCCACTTTCCTAGTCGGCATCTGCCTGTTTAGCTTCGTCCTTTAGAACATCCATGTACTTCTATGAGTGTGCTGTATCATTGAGTTATGAAATGCTATGACGACTGCACTGCACACTCCTCTGAAAGTCGTGTCACAATCCTGACAAATCAGAGTTCGAGCTCCAGGGCACTCAGAAAATCAGAGTTTGGCCAGGAGTCACTCGTGAAAATCAGAGTGGTGAAAAACCAAAGATAAGCCTTACTTCAGACCCTTGCCTCAGAGGTCGGACTAGTAGCAGGGCTGACGTTTCAAAAAAACCCACTCTGATTTTAGGCCCAATTTTTTTTCCCAAGTCTGAGTAGTCAGGTTTCAGTTTTCCTTGTAGTCTGATTTCTCAGGATCCAGTAACTTTCAAGTCTGATTTCTTCAGGGTTCGCAAGTATGAATCAGAGTCGTGATTTTACCATTTAGTCGCCAATTTTTCATTACATTCGGGCAATTAACCTACACCTAGTCTAATTTCCTAGCCTAGCTAGAACTCTGGCACATCTACAGCGACGACATCCTCCGCCTCATCATCCGACAGAAAGGGGTTGTCTTCTATAGCTACTGCACCTCCACCATCCCTCTCCCCCTCCTCCTCCTCCTCCTCCTCATCCCAATCCTTTCCTAAGTAGTCTGGCACTGGAGGTTCCTGCTCTGCCTCTTCCAGCAGAGCCTTGCCTTTGCGCTTCCTCTCTTGTGATGCGAACACCACCGACTTCGCTGGTCTTCTCCTTTTTGCGTGCCACAGCTCCAGCGCCTCTTGCCAGTTGATGTCGTATCTCAGCAGCGAAATCATCATCAGCTCACCCAGGCGGGCATTGCACAGAGCACCACGGACCCAAGACTTGATCACGTTCTGCCTGGAAAAACCACGCTCGCACTCCACAGTTGAGAGTGGTAACACCGCGCATGCTTGCCAGAGAAGCATGAGGTTGGGCCACCGCCTGTTTATGGAACAACCACACACAAGAGGCGTGGAACAATAGAATCAATTATAACCTACAAGCATGGTGGGAAAGGAACAATAGAAGTTGATACAAACATAGACAGTTAGCGTGATCAAACTGGCAAAAACAATCATACACAGGCAGACACAACAGCGTGCTTTGGAGACTCGACTTACCTGCTTGACTCCGTGTTGCCAAGGTAATTCGTGAGGCCCTGGTAGAAGCCCTCCTCGTTGTGGTGGTTCTGCATGATCGGGGCCCAAGTTGCCAGCTCCTTCTCCGCCTCCTTCAAATCGAACTCGGGGAGCTTGTCGTCGAAGATAGCACTGCAGCCATGGAGATACTCTCTCGTCTTCTTCTCCCTCACCATCCGATGCCGCGGCCACTTGCCCGCCCGAAACAGCTTCGTCGGCCCGAGCTTCGACAGGTCGTCCAGCCGCTCCAGCAAGTTCGTCACGCTCCCCCTCGCGAATTTCGCGCATAACAGTTCGCAGTCCCGGTAGTTGCTCTGGTAGACGTGCCCCTTGATCTGCCGCTCGTGCATCTGGTACGTGTGCGTCACCGGCTGCCCGTCCTTGTCGATGCCGCGCACCTTCACTTTCTTCGCCCCCCCTCGCCCGTACACGGTTAAGAAAGCCGAGAGCCACGTGCCGCTTACGCCCGCACCGAAAACCCCGCCGCACTCCAAGTAGCGGTGCCGAAGATCCCCCACCGCCTCGTCGACGTCCTGTGTTATCTCGGTAACATCCACCTGCGGTCGGGCAGGGGGGGGGGGGGGGTGGGGGTGGTGGAAACATGGGGGCGCAAATCAAGGGGCAGAATGTTAGTGCTGATTGTGAAAGAACATACCACAAGCTCACATGCAAGGGCTCACCTCTCGCTTCTGAAACTTGAGGTTGAGCTCGTTCATGATGGCGAGGACGTCCGCCAGGAAGAAGAGACAAAACTGAAACTTGTATGAGATGACAACCTCGTACAGCTCATGGTTATACTCGTACAGTAAAACGATGGCCGCACCAAGGACCTTACAGAGGCGTCTGACTGCCTCGCCCCTGGACAACCACCGAATCGCGTGGATTCCTTGAACTTCAAGGTTGGTCTTGTGGATGACACGCTGAAGGTACTTGAACCGCTGGCTCCACACGCTTGAACGGCCGAGAAGATCGGCCAGAGATCGGATAACCTTGTCGACCATGTCCAAGTCTGGACAGGCAGACGCGGCGTCCTTCACAGCAAGAGCTTCCCTGCGCACAGTCCATGCAAAGAGATTAGTAAACGAATGAAAGAAAAAAGCGACAACATAACATAACGAGTTTATACCGGTGGGCGATGCAGTGGGACGACACAAGGTGAGGGATGTGCTCGCGGAGCCGCGCCACGAGACCGTTCTCACGACCAACCATGACGGAAGCGCCATCGGTGCTGATTCCCGCGATGCGGTTCAGTTCGATGCCGGCGCCTTGAAGATGAGTGAGAAGCACGGAGAGCAGGGAGGCGGCGTCGCACTTCTCGACGGTGAGCAACGAGAAAAACTCGGTGACGGCGCGGCGATGGCGCAGGAACGTGAGGTACACTATCAGGTGCTTCCCTCTAGTACGATCAGTGCTCTCGTCGCAACTGATGCCGATGAACGGGGACGATTGAATGTGCTGCATCTGGGTCCGTTGAAGAAGAGTCGCCAAGCAGTGGACCATCTGTTGAAAGCCGTACCTGCATGCAGAAGAGAGAGTAATTGTTAAAAAATCCAACGGAGAAGACTAATGGAATGTCGTCGCCGGTACTTACCGAGTGAGATAAACACCGTAAGACTGGAGCGGTAGGTCTGGGGTGTCCTGCTCAGCCATAAAGCGACATAGTCGAGGAAACATGCTGATGGGAGCATCGACCTTACAGAGAAACTCAACAGCGCGGAGCAGTCGCACGACCCACCTCCCCTCGACATCCGACGACAAATAGTCGTCCATCCTCTTCTGCCCATCGGCGATGTCGTCGGCAATCTTCAGCTGGGCATCCACAGCTTCCTTGTGTGCAGAAGAGTGCTCGTGTATGCGCATGGTCTGTGTCTGCAGGTCTCGGCCACCATCGCCCGAAGAGCTGTACTTGGTGGTCTCCTTGCCAAACGTCATGCACACACTGCACTTGAGAGAATGGTGGCCGTCTTTTGTTTTGGTCAGCACTAGCCATGGAAAGAAAGGCAGCCATGAAGTTTTGTACTTTGCTTCAGCGACGAGGTATTTCTGCTCTATCAATTCCTTCTTACTCAGCTTTGGCGGTGGCGGTTCAACGACGGCAGGGACTGCACTAGGTGATGGCGGCGTGGACGGGCGGCGGAGCCTACCTCCGATCATGATTTGAGACTGGGTGTACTTGCCCGTCCGTTGTTTCTTCGCAGACGAAATCGTGGACGCGCAGGGCACGCTGTAGCGGACAGTGGTGGCGGTGACGCAGTTAACGGGCAGAGTCGGGCCTCTGCTGGATGAGGCGACGGCAGGCGGAGGGACATATGGTGGTGGCACGAAGGGCGCGGACGGGGGTGGGTTTAGAGCAGGCTGGGTTTCCTCCGCTGCGGAGGAAACCACAACAGCAATGACGGGAGGAGAACCTAACGACCGCAGTATGTCTATCGCGGAGCGACGAACCTCTGCAGGCTCGTTACTACGAGGTGGTTCATCGGCGCTGGGCTCATCGTCTTCTTCTGCAGGAGTCCCCGTCATGGCTGTTGACGGGGTCGAAAAACGAGAACCTACGTGAGGACGAGAACAACGAAACACGAATTGACGAGTAAGATTTACAGACCCCGTGTAAAAGCCTGAGTGCGCCTGAGAGGAGGGGGAGGGATGAGAGGGACGAAGAAGAAGGGCACCATCAAGCCCGAGGCGCGTGTTTCTTGGTTAACTGTCGTCGTCAGCTTCTGGATGGCAGCCCCTTCCAAACCCGCGCCGCCATGCCAAACATGAGCTGACGTTACGAACGAACCATGTGTTGGCATGGACTGTCGCCAATCACCGTCGGTCGGAAAGTTTTGCACATGCCAGCGAGGGCAAGAATCCCGCGTTACCAACCTTTGATGGCTTCCAACACACCCACGTAGAGGTCGCACGCGTGGCAGGAAGCATGACGCGCTGAGCGGCAAAGTCCCTGTTGAGGCAGCATCACAGTCACAGAGGGGGCGAGAATCCTGCCAAGTGCAGATACTTCACGTGAGACGTGCGGGGGTGAAATGATGAAGGCAACATATGACGTAGTAGAGGAAATCTCGTGGAAAGTACAAGGTGCATGGATGTCGCATTCAGAGTCCATACGCGATGTACTCTGAAACCTCAGTATCCGTACAACGACTACTCTGAAAACTTCAGGATCCAAAATCTTACAAGTCTGAAGGGTTCAGTATCCAGAAAAGCCTAAGTCTGAAAAATCAGGATTGGCAAAAAAATGGGTCTGAAATTTCAGACAATCAGACTAAAATAGTCTGATAAAATCAGCCCTGACTAGTAGTGCCGCGCTGAGCTGCGTGCGTGTCTATCGCTAGGCACTGCCCCTTGTCTAGCTTAAGGGGTGTCAACGTTTGCATATATTGTAAATGTAGAAGTTATAGGCTAGAAGGGTTCATTCTCTTAGAGAGTATAACACCCAACCATATATTCCCTTGTATCCCTTGTTTCTCTTCAATGCATTGTTCTGAAAGTACCCATGCAACATGTAGTTACATCATATACCATAATATGAACACGAAGGAAGAACAAACGTAACACGCCGTGGGAAGGAGGCAACAGCTCAGTGCCCCTTGGATGTGATGTATAGCAGAGATGAGCTCTCCACATCCATCCCATCGCTCCTCCCTGACCGATTTGGCCACACCCTGCCCCCCCCCCCCCCCCCACCCTCACCCACACCCCGTTTTTTAGGCGCCTAAAAAAAGGCTCAGTGCCCCTTGGGTGTGATGTACAGGAGTGAAGAGCTCTCCACATCCATTCCATCGCTCCTCCCTGACCGATTCGGCGACGGGGGCCCCTGCCCTGGCCCCCTCTGCGCCCCATCCCCCCGCCTCCCCGCACCCTTCTCCCCGCCCCCTCGCCTCCGGAACGACGCTGAAATAACATCCATAATTGACGACCCGGCACTTGCTTTCCACGCTCCTCCTCCTCCTCCTCCCCCTCCCCCTCCCCCCATTCCACCAACACCCCCAACCCCCCCAGCATCATCAAAAGCACCGTCATTAGCCAAGGCAGTGTACCGGTCCCCGGTGGCCCCACTCGCGGTGGAGGAGGGCGAGAGGAGGCGCGAGGTGGGGCCCTGGAGGGGGTCGAAGAGGTCCTCGTCGACGGCATCCTCCAGCGCCCGCAGCACGTCCAGCATGGAGGGGCGTTGCGAGGGCGCCTGGTGCACGCAGTCCCGCGCGATGGTGGCTAGCGCCACCAGCTCGTCCTGGTTGAAGTAGCCTGGTGTAGGGGGCACGGGGTGCAAGGACATGTGGTGAGAGGTTGGGTGATTTGGTGCGCGCAGCACGTCCAGCATGGCGGGGCGCTGGGAGGGTGCCTGTTGCACACAGTCCCCAGGCAATGGTGGCCAGAGCGACCAGCTCGTCCTGGTTGAAGCAGCCTGCTGGGGCGAAGGGGGTTGAGGCCATGTGATTAAAGGCCGCGTGATTGCGTGACTCAAGGCCTGTGTGAATAAGACCAAGTGCCGAAGGCGGTGCGATGGAAGTGATGTGAGCATGGGAGGCATGGGAGGCATGGGAGGCATGGGAGGCATGGGAGGCATGGGAGGCATGGGAGGCGTGGGAGCCTGGGAGGCATGGGAGGGATGGGAGGCATGGGAAGCATGGGAGGCATGGGAGGCATGGGAGGCATGGGAGGCATGGGAGCCTGGGAGGCATAGGAGGCATGGGAGGCATGGGAGGCATGGGAGGTATGGGAGCCTGGGAGGCATACGAGGCATGGGAGGCATGGGAGGCATGGGAGGCATGGGAGGCATGGGAGCCTGGGAGGCATAGGAGGCATGGGAGGCATGGGAGGCATGGGAGGTATGGGAGCCTGGGAGGCATACGAGGCATGGGAGGCATGGGAGGCATGGGAGGCATGGGAGGCATGGGAGGCATGGGAGGCATGGGTGGGAGGCATACCTGCAAGTGCACTATCCGCCATGAGCGGCATCATCTGGTCGTCCTCCAGAAAGGGCGCTGCCTGCACGGGGGAGAGAGAAGGGGGAGGGTGTGAATGAGAGAGGTGCAAGAGGGGTGCGAATGAGAGAGGTGCAAGAGGGGTGCGAATGAGAGAGGTGCAAGAGGGGTGTGAATGAGAGAGGTGCAAGAGGGGTGATCAGTGGGAAGCTCGGAGTGGAGAAAGAGAGGGATGGGGGGAGACGAGGGAAGGGAGAACAGTTATTTTCTTTTTATGCTGTTGGCAACGCAGCCTATGAGAGGGTAGTGTGCCTATGAGAGGGTGGTGTGCCTATGTGATATGCATGGCCACCACCCATTGCACACACACCATGCGTGGCCACCACGCAGTGCACACACAACATGCGTGGCCCCCACCCAGTGCACACACAACATGCGTGGCCACCACCCAGTGCACACACACCATGCGTGGCCACCACCCAGTGCACACACACCCTGCGCGGCCACCACCCTTCTGCCCTGCTATCAGCCGCACCACTGCGAACCCATACACCTCCCACACACCCCCCATAGCACACCACCCAGTGCACACACACACCACACTCCACCTCACTCAACCACGTTCCACCACCCTTCACCACGCCCTACCAGGTTGGTGATGTGCACGTCCTGCATAGCCTTCTGCCCCGTGATCAGCTCCAGCAGCACCACTCCGAACCCATACACGTCCGCCTTGCGCTCGTCCAGAGCAGAAAGCGTGTTCTCCCGACTCAGAATCGGCGTGTTCTCCCTCGAATAAACCGGGGTGTTTTCCCTAGAAAATTCCGGCGTATTTTCCCTCGACAGTTCCGGAGTGTCCTCCCGTGACAAAGTCGGTGCGCTTTCCCTCACTAAGTCAGGAGTGTTTTCCCTCGAGAGTTCCGGCGTGCTTTCCCGTGACAGCACTGGCTGCAGCTCCCGCCCACTACCCCCGTCCCCCCTCCTCCCACTCCCAAACGACGGGGCTCCCACGCTGCTACCGAAAGAGTCACTGCTGCCCCCCCCTCGCATTCCTTCCAGCTGCCCCATGCTGCCGATGCTCGTGCCGCGGCTGCGCGAGCTGCGGTGCGCCCTGCGGCGCCGGGCCAAGTCGTCCGCTGCCTGGGAGGCAGAGCCACGGGCCAGGCCATAGTCAGAGAGCTGATGTGTGGGAGACGGGGAGGGAGGTAGGGGGGGTGTCTGCGATCGGTGCTCGTCCTGCGGCTGTGTGAGCTGCGGTGCGCCCTGCGCCTCCTTGCGAGGTCGTCCGCCGCCTGGGAAGCACTGCCACGCGCCAGACCGTAGTATGAGAGCTGGAGTGGGGGGGGGGGGGTGGAGCGGGGAGCAAGGCAGGGGGGCATGTGTGGTTAATGCTTGTGCTGCGGCTGTGCCCTGTGCCTCCTCGCAAGGTCGTCTGCTGTCTGGGAGGCACAGCCTCAAGCTAGAGCGCAGTCAGAAAGCTGGTGTGTAGGGGAAAGGGCGGGGGGCAACGGGAGGGCGTGTAATCCATGCTCCTGCCACGGCTGCGCGAGCTGCGGTGCCTCGGAGGCGCAGCCATGGGCCGGACCACAGTTTAAGAGCTGCGGGAAGAGAGAAGGAGAGGAGAGGAGAACAGAAGGGAAGAGAAGAGAGGAGAGGATGAGAGGAGGAGAGGAGGAGAGGAAGAGAGGAGAGAGGGAGAGAAGAGGAGAGGAAGAGAAGAGGAGAGGAAGAGAGGGGAGGAGGAGAGGAAGAGAGGGAGAGAGGAAGAGAGGAAGAGAGGAGGAGAGGAGGAGAGGAAGAGAGGAGGAGAGGAAGAGAGGAGGAGAGGAGGAGAGGAAGAGAGGAGGAGAAGAGGAGAGGAGTAGAGGAGGAGAGGAGGAGAGGAGAGCAAGAGAGGAGAAGAGGAGGATCACCTTTGAGTCGAGGCTAGGCGCACCTTGGCGGTCAAGTCAGCGCCCAGCAGCACGTTGGACGAAGTGGCGGCGAGGTGGGTGCGCGGTAGGTGCGAGGTGGGTGCGAGGCGGGTGCGAGGTGGGTGCGCGGTGGGTGCGAGGTGGGTGCGCGGTGGGTGCGAGGTGGGTGCACGGTGGGTGCGCGGTGGGTGCGCGGTGGGTGCGAGGTGGGTGCGAGGTGGGTGCGCGGTGGGTGCGAGGTGGGTGCGAGGTGGGTGCGAGGTGGGTGCGAGGTGGGTGCGCGGTGGGTGCGAGGTGGGTGCGTGGTGGGTGCGAGGTGGGTGCGAGGTGGGTGCGTGGTGGGTCCGAGGTGGGTGCGTGGTGGGTGCGAGGTGGGTGCGAGGTGGGTGTGCGGTGGGTGCGAGGTGGGTGCGTGGTGGGTGCGAGGTGGGTGCGAGGTGGGTGCGCGGTGGGTGCGAGGTGGGTGCGTGGTGGGTGCGAGGTGGGTGCGAGGTGGGTGCGAGGTGGGTGCGTGGTGGGTGCGAGGTGGGTGCGAGGTGGGTTCGAGGTGGGTGCGTGGTGGGTGCGAGGTGGGTGCGAGGTGGGTGCGCGGTGGGTGCGAGGTGGGTGCGAGGTGGGTGCGAGGTGGGTGCGCGGTGGGTGCGAGGTGGGTGCGTGGTGGGTGCGAGGTGGGTGCGAGGTGGGTGCGTGGTGGGGGGCAGGGCAAGCCGCACGAGATGATGTTGACTGGTGGCCATGGAGGAAGACAGCAATACTGACTGGTGGCATCATGTGAGGTAAGAGCGCACCTTGGCGGTCATGTCAGCGCCCAGCAGCACATTGGAAGAGGTGACGGCTCGGTGGGTGAGGGGTGGATCGATCCCGTGGTGCAGGTACGCCAGGGCAGAGGCAACGTTGACCGCCACGCGCACACGCGCATCCCATGGCATGGGGTCCAGATTGGATCCTGTAGCACGGGGCGGGTGTTGGGGGTGGGGGGGGGAAGGGGGAGGTAGGATTCACATCTTAGTTCTCGTGAAGGCTGCGCATGTCAAGGCACGTGATACAAGGTATGGGACCTGCATTGGACCTGCATTGGACCTGCATTGGACCTGCATTGGATTCCAGGGCTTTGGGAGGGGCAGCGTGGATCCATATTGGATCTTACGAAATGAAAGGGAGGAGGGGAGACATGCAAAGAGCACAGCACCCTGCAGTGACTCAAACGATTCATACAGGACTCGAGAGACTCACACAACTCAACACATTCAACACACCCAACAGGATCAACATGCTCATACAACTCAGCTTTTGAGTCTCGACTCAAAAACAGGCTCACACAACTCGACACACACGGTGCAGACGGTCTAAGAGTGCACCGTAGGGCACATGCTCGAAGACACAAGGTGACTTTTGAGTGACTATTGAGTGACTTTTGAGTGACTTTTGAGTGACTTTTGAGTGACTTTTGAGTGACTTTTGAGTGACTTTTGAGTGACTTTTGAGTGACTTTTGAGTGACTTTTGAGTGACTTTTGAGTGACTTTTGAGTTGACTTTTGAGTCAAGAGCGCACTGTAGGGCATGTGCTCGAAGGCACAGTAGACTCAGCCGGCTCAACAGGGTTTAGGGCGAGACCCTAGACCCTAGACCCTAGACCTTAGACCCTCCCAGAGTCGGTGGACTCACGGTGCTGGCGGTCCACGAGTGTGCTGCAGGGCATGTACTCGAAGACACAAGGGCCCAAGAAGGGCCTAACAGTGTGCGCTGGGTCATACAATTTCACAGACTCACAGTGCAGGTGGTCCAAGAGCGTGACGCAAGGCATGTACTCAAACACCAGCATGCGCTCCGTCTTGCACCAGCGCCACCAGGCACCGGTGCTGTGGCCTTGTGACCTCACTCGACCCACTCACAGTGCAGGCAGTCGAAGGGCATCTGGTCAAAAGCACCACAGTGCCAGAACAGGCTCAACCAGACTCTGTACAACCCTAGCAGACTCACGGTGCAGGCGGTCAAAGAGCGTGCCGTAGGGCATGTACTCGAAGACGAGCATGCGCTCCGTCTTGCCCATGCAGTACCCCACCAGTGCCACCAGACACCTGTGCCGCGGCCGCGCCAGCTCGTCCACCTTCTCCTTAAACTGCTGCTCCGTCATCTCTGGTTGAAGGGGGGAGCAGGAGAGGGGGGGGAGGGGGGGAGGAAGTGTGAGTGGACTGCAGCACATGCCGCGACCCAGCCAGCTCGTCCACCTCCTCGTTAAACAGCTGCTCCGTCATCTCTGGTTGAAGGGGGAAGGGGCAGAGGGGGAGGGTGGTAGCGGGGTCGGTGGAGCGTGCATGGTGAGTCGCTCAGGTAGCACGCGCGCCCGCGCCAGCTCCTCCACCTTCTCCCTGAACTGCAGTTCGTCTCTGTCATCTCTGGTTGAAGGGGGAAGGGGAGAGGGGGACGAGGGGGGGAGGGAGGGGGGGAGGAAGCGTGAGTGGACTGCAGCACATGCCGCGCTTGAGCCAGCTCGTCCACCTCCTCCCAAAACTGCTGCTCCGTCATCTCTGGAGGGCAGTGGAGGGCGGATTGGAGAGACGGACGGGTCGGTGTGGTCCGGCAGGAGGGCATAGCAACAGCGGCAAAAACCCATTCCCTTTAATGAACCCCAAACCCCAAACCCCAAACCCCAAACCCCGAACCCCAACCTCGAAACCGCAACCCATCACCCTCCCGACTCACTCTCGGGGTCGTGCGCCCTCTTGATGATGACGTGCGGGTTGGCATGGTCCGGCAGGAAGTGCTCTGCGAGGTACACGGCGCCGAAGCTGCCCTTGCCGTACAGCGTCGTCAGGTTCTTGGTGGCGCGCTTGATTTTCGACAGCCCGTACTCTGTCACTGGGACTGGGCGATTGGCAACGGGGACGAGAGGGAAGGAGGGAGTATGAGGGGAAGGAGGGAGCATGAGGGGAAGGAGGGAGCATGAGGCGCCATACTAGATGGCCAGGGGGAGAAAGGGGGGGAAGCGCCAGGGGCAGGGGTGGGGGGAGGGAGAGAGTGGGGGGGTGTGGAGGCAGTATTGGGTAAGAGCAGTAATAGCACAGCAGTCTAATTTTGAGGCGCTTAAAAATATGGATTCTGATATGGATGGCATACATAATCGCTGGGATGTAAAAGATCTTTGACAGTTGGAAACACAGAGGAAGAGGGGAATTGCCATGCGGTGTGTGGTTGGAAGCTATGTGGTTGTGTGTGTGTGTGGGGGGGGGCGCCACTGCTACGGTTCCTTACGCTCTTCAACGCGTGGAGGAGGCAGGTTGAGAGGTGGGGCAACAGCAGCGAAGGACGTGGAGGAGGAGGAGGGGGGTCGGCGCTGGGTGATGTATCCAAAGCACGCAGCAGCGATGGCGATGGCAGACGCCACGCCCAGCGCCAGCAGCAGGAACTGCAGCCACGACCACCCCCCTGACGATGCAGAGGGGTTGGCGCTGTCCGTGCTGCTGCCTTGATCGGCAGCAGCCATTGCTGACACTGCAAGGGGAGATTGGGGGGGAGAGAGGAGAAGGGGGGGGGGGGATGGGAGAGGGGAGGATGGGGAAGCGAGATGGGGAAGGGGAGGAAGGCAAGGGATGGGATAATAGTGAGGAGGGAGTATGTGGAATAACGGTGGGGGAGATGAGGAGGCAGAGAGGTAGAAAAACTTCTCTAGATCCCTCATTCCCCCTTCCCTTTCTTACCACCGTAGTATGTCGCCTGGGGGGCAGCCTCCACTGGGGGAGGCTGGGCAGGGGGAGGCTGAACTGGTGGCGGTTCAACTGGCGGAGGCTCTTGCCGCTGCACGGGTGACGCTGGCAGTGACTGTTGTTGCTGCGCCGGTAATCCCTGCTGCTCCCCTTTCCCTGCCCCTGCCCCTGCTCCACCATTCCTCTGGTCGTCTCTCTGCAGTTGCTGGTCCACGGGCCATGCGCCCTCCTCCAGGGAGGGGGACGAGCTCCAAATGTCACTCCAAGACGCTCCACTGCTGCTGCTGCTGCTGCTGCCACTGCTGCTGCTGCTGGTGCTGCTGGTGCTGCCGCCACTGCTGCTGCTGCCACGGCCAGGCCATGCGCCCTCCTCCAAGGAAGGGGGCGCATTCCAAATGCTGTCCAAAGTAGTACCACTGCCCCCAGTGCCCGTACTGCCAGCGCCCGTGCTGCCACCAGTGCTGCCGCCGCTGCTGCTACTGCCTTCAGAGCCGGTTGAAGGGGTGGAGGAAGGTGAGGAAGGGGAAGAAGGGGTCGAGGAGGAGCGGGATCCTGTGGGGCAAGGGGAGAGCTGCTGCGGCGCTCCTTCCAGGCAGTTTCCGTTGGCTCGGAAGTCGATGTCGGAGGCAGGAGGGACGGGTGGGAGGGCGCCTGAGAGGCGGTTGGACGACACGTCCCTGCGGTGGGTGGATTCACAGGGTTTAAAGGGGTGAGGATGGGTGCAGTGGAGAGGCGTCACAGGTGTGAGTGATAACTCAGTTTCGAGACGTCTCACAACAGTAGGGAAAGGCGGGCGGGCGCCTGACAGGCGGCTGGATGACATGTCCCTGTCGTGGGTGGGTGCAGAGGGGTCAAAGGGGTGAGGATGGGAGGGGTCAAAGGGGTGAGGATGGTGCAGAGGGTTCAAATGGGCGAGGATAGGTGCAGAGGGGTCAAAGGGGTGAGGATAGGTGCAGAGGGGTCAAAGGGGTGAGGATGGGTTCAAAGGGGTCAAAGAGGTGAGGATGGATGCAGAGAGGTCAAAGGGGTGAGGATGGGGGTCAAAGGGGTGAGGATGGGTGTAGAGGGGTCAAAGGGGTGCGAATGGCCCAGCATCAGCACCCCCAGCGACCGTTGAGTCGACTAAAGCGAGCAGTGAGTTGTCAGAACCTACAGAGACGTGATGCTGGGTAGGGCCAGCAGGCACGCAGGAATGCTCCCCTCCAGGTCGTTATGCCCCAGCATGAGCACCCCCAGCGACTGCAGCCCGCACAGGTCCTCGGGAATCTCCCCCGAGAGCTGGTTGCTGTTGAGGTAGAGCGCCGTGAGCGCTGAGAGGGATGCTAGAGAGGGGGGCAGGGCGCCCTGCAGCGAGTTGTGGTCGAGGAAGAGCTCCTTCAGATGGGGGAGCGACGCCAGGGACGGCGGAATGGGGCCAGAGAAGCCGCACGACTCAAAGGCACTGGGCAGGGGGTGGACGAGGGAGGGTGGAACGCACAAGAGGGGGGGAGGGGGGGTGTGAGGCGAGGGAGGAAGGGATGAGGCTGGAGAAGCCACAGGGCTCAAGGGCAGGGAGAGGGTTGTGAGAGAGGATGGATGAGCAGAGCAAGCAGGGTGCGTGGAGGGAGGGGTGGTAAGGAACTCACACGGACTCGAGTGCGGGCATGGAGCCGAGGAAGTCGGGGAGCGGGCCTGAGAGCTGCAGGTTGAAGCTCAGGTCACTGCGGGGTGAAGGTGCAAGGGGGAGTGAATGGGGGGGTGAATGGGCGGGTGAATGGGGCGGGTGAATGGGCGGGTGAATGGGGGGGTTGGAAGGGGGGGTGAATGGGGGGGGGTGAATGGGGGGTGAATGGGGGGGTGAATGGGGGGGTTGAATGGGGGGTGAATGGGGGGATGAATGGGGGGGGTTGAATGGGGAGGGTGAATGGGGGGGGTGAATGGGGGGGGTGAATGGGGGGGGAGGGTGAATGGGGGGGCGTGAAGGGGGGGTTGAAATGGGAGGGGTGAAGGGGAGGGGGGGGGGTTGAAGGGGTGGGGTGAGTGCAGGGGACGGGGTGGGGATTGGCATGGGGACGCCAGGGAGGGATGTTGAGGATGGCCGTCCTATACACGGGGATGGTGTGGGGGGGACTGGGGAATGGATGGCTTGACTTGAGGCGAGAGCAGAAATGACGAAGGTGCTTGAGTAGATGCAGCATAGATGCATGGCCTCACATGCACCTCGACTCACATGCACCTCGACTCACATGCACCTCGACTCACATGCACCTCGACTCACATGCACCTCGACTCACATGCACCTCGACTCACATGCACCTCGACTCACATGCACCTCGACTCACATGCACCTCGACTCACATGCACCTCGACTCACATGTACTTGGACTCACATGTACTTGGACTCATATGCACTTGGAATCACATGCACTTGGACTCACATGTACTTGGACTCACATATACTTGAGGCTCTGCATGCCTCTGAACGAATCCGGAATGGGCCCTTCAAGGTTGTTGGAAACCACATAGCTGCAGCAGGCAGAGAGGCCATGGGGTGGTGTTCGGGGGGAGAAGGAGGCGCCAGGCGGTATAGAAGTAGAGAGAAGGGCGGGGGATGAGAGGGTGGTACAAAGCCACGCAATGAGGAAAGTCACATTGGAAAGAACCATGTCAGGACTCAGCACCAGGCTTCACGAGGCATCATCCTACTAGCACAGGATAGGAGCATGCGACAGACGACCCTGTCACCCCCTGACCCGACCCCTGGCCTGGACCCACCCATGCGTCCTTTGGCAGGTGGGTTTCGAGTCGACTTACAAGTCGCAGAGCACCCTGTCACCCCCTGACTTGGCCCCTGGCCCGGGCCCACCAGGGGTCAAGGGGTCGGGGGTGAGAGGCCACCAGTGCTGTGTGAACGTGAATGCACAGCGCGTGTGAACTCTAGCGTGTGAACTCACAGTGCTTCGAGGCGCGGCAGCGATCCCAGGGACTCAGGCAGTGAGCCCGACAGGGCATTTTCGTCCAACGAGCTGAAGGACGTGTTGGGGGGGGGGGGGAGGGGTGGGGTAGGGGGGGGTAGGGGGCGCAAAGATTGGTAAGTCCTTTGGTGGGAGCATTGAGTGAAACGAATGAGCGGGGGGAGCAATCTTACCAACGCACTTCTTTGCGGCGCGAGGAGCGTGTGAGCAAGGGCGGCTGTGCGATGCGAATGGGTGCGAGTGGTGGCAGTAGAAAGTTGAAGTGTGCGAGTTGAGCAGGACTCACAGGGCGACCAGCGACTCACAGGGCGACCAGCGACTCACAGGGCGACCAGCGACTGCACGTTGCCAAGGGAACCGGGGATGGAGCCTGTGAAGCCGTTCTTGAAGAGCTCGCTGGGGGTGGGGGTGGGGGTGGGGGTGGGGGAGGGGAGACGGGGGAAAAAGGGGGGAACGGGAAGAAGGGGTGACGGGGGGAGGGGAGAGAGGGCTCTGACAGATCCATGAGTCGCAGCCAGGAGGCAAGCAGTGGGGAAGGCAGTGAGCGGGCGAGGGAGAGTGGGGAGAGTGGGAAGATCAGCAAGAGTGGGAAGATTGAAGAGAGTGGGAGAGTGCAGAGAGGCGAGGGGGCAAGGAGGCAAGGGGGTACTGACAGGTCCATGAGTCGAGGCCAGGAGGCGAGCCAGTCAGGAATGGACCCGTCCAGCTTGTTGCGAGACGCCTTGCTGGGAGACGCGTGGCGAGGGGCGATGGATGAGGGGAGAAACGGCGGGGGTAAAGACTTGAGCATAGACGATGGGGATGGAGATGTGAGCGAAGCAATGAGGGAAGGGGGGCAGAGAGTGGGGGGCATACGCAAGGGGGCAGCAGCGGGGGGTGGCGCACCATCACAGACTTACAAGTAGAGGTGACTTTTGAGTCGACTCAAAAGGGTGGCGCACCATCACAGACTTACAAGTAGACCATCTGCGACAGGGCGGAGTAGCTTGCTGGGATCTCGCCTGCGAGCTGATTGGCTCCCAGGTTGCTGAGGGCGCGTGGACGAGCAGAGGGGGAGGAAGGGTTGAGGGCAATGCTCTATAGCACAGCAGAGAACAGCACGTGTATGGCTTGTGGTGTTGGCGAGTCTAAACGCGTCAAGGGCATGATGCCTGGCCGCACATGTGGACAAGCCAATCGCATGGGTGGATGTTGGCGTGGCTATGGGATGTGCACAGGAACTAGGACACGGGCTATGGCACAGGCTATCGCGCGGGCGATGGTATGGCCGATGGCATGGGCGATGGCATGGGCGATGGCATGGGCGATGGCATGGGCGATGGCATGGGCGATGGCATGGGCGATGGCATGGGCGATGGCATGGGCGATGGCAGGGGCGATGGCATGGGTAATGGCATGGGTAATGGCATGGGTAATGGCATGGGTAATGGCATGGGTAATGGCATGGGTAATGGCATGGGCTATGGCATGGGCTATGGCATGGGCTATGGCATGGGCTATGGCATGGGCTATGGCATGGCATATGCGACTCACAGTGCAACCAGATTGGTGAGTGTCCCCACTGACTCTGGCAGCTGGCCCGAGAAGTTGTTCATCTTGAGGTTGCTGGGGGAACAGGGGCGCGCGGACACATCCAAAGAGCGGGTGGCTTGGGCGGGTGGCTTGGGCGGGTGGCTTGGGCGGAATGAGGCTAGGCAAGTAGGGAAGACGGACAAGGGCCTTGGGCATGGGAGCTGGCCCTCATGCCCAGGGCCATGGGGGCATGGGGGCATGGGGGCATGGGGGCATGGGAGCATGGGAGCACAGAGAAACGGGGGTATGGGGTCATGATGCACGGCGGAGTGCGTGAGGTGAGGACCCACAGCAGAGTGCGGACCCACAGCAGAGTGAGGACTCACAGCAGAGTGAGGACTCACAGCAGAGTGAGGACTCACAGCAGAGTGAGGACTCACAGCAGAGTGAGGACTCACAGCAGAGTGAGGACTCACAGCAGAGTGAGGACTCACAGCAGAGTGAGGACTCACAGCAGAGTGAGGACTCACAGCAGAGTGCGGACTCACAGCAGAGTGCGGACTCACAGCAGAGTGCGGACTCACAGCAGAGTGCGGACTCACAGCAGAGTGCGGACTCACAGCAGAGTGCGGACTCACAGCAGAGTGCGGACTCACAGCAGAGTGCGGACTCACAGCAGAGTGCGGACTCACAGCAGAGTGCGGACTCAAAGCAGAGTGCGGACTCACAGCAGAGTGCGGACTCACAGCAGAGTGCGGACTCACAGCAGAGTGCGGACTCACAGCAGAGTGAGGACTCACAGCAGAGTGCGGACTCACAGCAGAGTGCGGACTCACAGCAGAGTGCGGACTCACAGCAGAGTGCGGACTCACAGCAGAGTGCGGACTCACAGCAGAGTGCGGACTCACAGCAGAGTGCGGACTCACAGCAGGGTGAGGGCAGTGAGAGAGTGCAGCACGTCGTCGGGTATGGGCCCCTCCACTGCATTGCCTTCCATCGATCTGGGGGGGGAGGGACAAAAGACGCACGAGTGAGCGAGGCGAGACGATGGTTGAGTGCGTAGAGATTCACGTTGGAGAAGCAAGAGGCGCCGTTGATGCGAGGCATGCAACGAGGGCCAAAAGCTCAAAGCAACTCATGACACCCCAAGGTGCGACGGGAAGAGCCGGAGTGTGGAGCTTACAGGCGCTAGCAAGCTTACAGGTGCTTAAGCGCTGATAGCCTGGAAAGGTCTGCAGGCAGCGAGCCTGAAAACCTGTTGCCGTCCAGCGCCCTGAGAGAGAGAGAAGGGGAGAGGGGGGGAGAGATTGAAGAGGGGAGAGATGGAGCCTGGTAAAGAGCACTTGATCATTCACCCGCGCACCTGACTGAGCCATGTTCATCATGTGCCACACACACAATGAGCAGCCCTGAAGGTTCATAATCGCGCGTCAGATTCAGACTGCCCCCCCCTCCTCCCACCCACCCACCCATCCCTAGTGCACCCCCCTTATGGCAACTGAAGATGAGCCTCGTGCGAGCCTCGTTCTCTTGCGCCCAACACTCACACATCACTCCTGCGTGCATAGCTACTTACAGACACTCATTCTCTAGTGTGCATGCAGCAAGCATAGTTATTTTTTACAACTACTCATTCTCCAGCGTGCAACAGATGCTCACGACTCGTCGTGCGTGTGTTCGGCTCGTCTCAGGCCGCACATCTCCTACCTCCCTGTGCCCAGCGCTGCTGGCTCTCTTACCAACCAGCACTCACAGGCACGTGAGCTACTCGAGCCGGGCGAGCTCAAACGTGCTTTGTTTGTGAGAATTCTCAAAAACAAAACACATTCTGCTGGCTCTCCTACCAACGAGCACTCACAGGTACGTGAGGTAGGAGGGGACTTCTGGGTCGACTCAAAAGTCACCTCTGAGCCCAGCGCTGCTGGCTCTCCTACCAACGAGCACTCACAGGTACGTGAGGTAGGCGAGCCGGGCGAGCTCAAACGTGCTTTGTTTGTGAGAATTCTCAAAAACAAAACACATTCTGCTGGCTCTCCTACCAACGAGCACTCACAGGTACGTGAGGTAGGAGGGGACTTCTGGGTCGACTCAAAAGTCACCTCTGAGCCCAGCGCTGCTGGCTCTCCTACCAACGAGCACTCACAGGTACGTGAGGTAGGCGAGCTGGGCGAGCTCTGCGCCCGGGATGGGACCCGACAGCTGCAAGTTGGACACGTCGCTGCGGACAGAGGCGGGTTGGGGGGAGGAGGGGGGAGGAGGGGGAGGAGGGGGGAGGAGGGGGTATGAGACGGTTTGTGAGACGTGAGATGGGACCCGACAGCTGCATGTTGGATATGTGGCTGGAGACAGAGACGGGTGGAAAGGGAGGGGGGAGAGGGCATGAAGGGGCTCGTGAGACATGCTCGAAAGCGCCTCGGATGGGACCCGGCCGCTGCAACTTGGATGCGTCGCTGGAGATGTAGGAGGAAGCCAGAGAGAGAAGGTCATGGGTGGGAAAGTTAGGAGGGGGAAAAGAGGTATTGGCATGTGAGGAAGCGCCTAGTGGGACATCCTCAGGATGGCCCGAAGCTGGTACCTGACGTCTCAGGACGCTCCAGACGATTCACGCCAGTAGCAGATCGTCTGGACCACTACTCACAGACCTCAGCACCGGGATCGATCCCGATGGAGCATCCTGCGTAGTAGGGGACCACTACTCACAGATTAACGACCTGGTTGGTATCGGGATCGCATCTGACGTCCGTGAGTGATTTTGAGTCGACTCAAAAAAGTCCTTCAGACGATTCACGCCAGTAGTAGCAGTGGGGGGGGGGGGGGGGGGGGGGGGGGGGGGGGGGGGCGCTACGTACAGATGGATGACCTGGTTGGTGTCGGGATCGCATCTCACGTCCGCCTCCCAGCCGCCGTCGCACGGACTCGTCGCATCGGACCACGACGGCAGTGCGAGCTCCTGCGACAGCTGAAGCGTCGCGCGCACGCGGAGAAGAACGTCCGCTGATGGAGGCGGGGGGGGGAGGGGAAGAAAGGCGAGAGAAAAGAGGTTCAAGTGCGGGGAGCGAACGGGGTGACGACAATGTTGCCCGGAACGGGTGAGGGGAAAGACGAGGAGAGCCGAGGAGAGCCGAGGAGAGACGGGGAAGAGACGAGGAGAGACGAGGAGAGACGAGGAGAGACGAGGAGAGACGAGGAAGAGGAGGAAGAGGAGGAAGAGGAGGAAGAGGAGGAGGAACGACGGTGACAGCACGAGGTTGACGTAGCGGACATTGGCTTCATACTAAATAACCATGTTACCCCCGGCCCAGTGTTAACAGATGGACGATGGGGGTCATAAATACGAGACGGCGGTGAACATCAGGCGATTACCGCGATGAAGTTAGCGTTATGCGGTTACCATCAGGCGAAGGAGTTCCGGTCGCGGAAGCAGGCGAGGAGGCGAAGGGTGCCGTGAGGGCGCAGAGTAGCAGGCACGCGACCAAGAAAGTCGGAGAACGCGGGCGCAGCAGCGAGGAAACAGGACGCCATGTCACGACGCAACGCGCTGTAACAGCGAGGCGCCACGCAACCGTCATGACGAACGGCTTAGACTTAGAGGGCGGCTGAGAGCAAGCGAGCCTACAACGGATGTGTGAGTGGGGAAGAAGTCCGCGAGCAAAGGTGTCTACGATGTTACCATGCACCTAGCCTGACGAGGCTGCGAATTCGCAGTAACGAGCTCATGACACCGCTAGTAGCCGCGGGGCAATGAAGATCCGAGACTGCTACCGAAGCACTGCTATCGAATCGACCTCCAAGTCCGTGACCTGGGAATCTCTACCGAAAGGTGCGGAGTTGTAACAGGACACTGGACCCCCCAGGGATGGGCAACAAGAAGAGCAACAGCAGAGAGACTGGGCAAAACAACACCACTGGGAGACTACGCTATGAAGGTCAGCAGGCGGATTTCCTCCATCCCTCTCTGTGGTGATCTCTTTTCTCTACTGATGGGCAATGGCGGAAGGAGAATGAAAAGTTGCAGGCTGATTGGAGCAAAAGACCCGAGGTAATCACGCAGGTCGTTTCGCGAACCTCGTCTGACATGAGTTACCGTTATTGGCGACAAGACTCGGTCATCGTCATGTTTCGCCCAGCTTCGGGCTCGACAGAAGCTGACAGCAGGGCAGGACCAACTCGCAAAATATTCTGCGGTCCACACGAACGCCAACATGCGTGCACTGTGGTTCCAGGTCAGGTCAGGTGTTTCCGGTTCGCAGAGGCACAAAATGATTGATGTGCTGGGGGGGGAACAGTGGAGCTCCGCCTATCGCGCAGATGCCTGTCGACTCACGCCAAAAACATGTGCTTATGAGTGAGCTCTATTCGGACTTATGAACAGGTACCTTTCAATTCAATCTTTTCCTTAACAACAAACTCGGATTTTGCACTCCCCTTGGCATAATCTGCATCAGCTTGTAATGCTTTTAGACAGGCAAAGTACTAGTAGCGAGACCGTCTGCTGATCATATAGCGAACTCCTAATACTAGTAACCCCCCCCCCCCCCCCCCCCCCCCCCCCCCCCCCCCCCCGCCGAGTGCTACGGTAAAACTCCAGAACCTAGAAAGGTGTCACAGTAAAGAAAACCAAGTCCCTTAGCCGGCACGTGTTAGTGTTGTGGAGGTGATGCAACACTAGAAGTGGGCAGTGCAAGAGAGAGCAAGCTGTCAAGAGGAGACTCCGGCCTCGCAGAAAACTTCTTCAACGCACTACGTGCTCTCCAGTTGAGTCGATGGTCGTTCGTGAGTGCGAGCGGACTAGCCGATGCTTCAGCGGGCGCAAAGAAATCAAAGACGAAGGAAAGGAGGCCAAAGGCAGCGCAGCCTTGCAACATTGCCATTGGTGGACCTGCAGCAGACGAGACGCGGAGTTGCAAGAGTTACCCAAAGGAGGAGAGCGGAAAGGAGAGACGAGGAGCGGAAAATTGCTCCAAAAGGAGGACAGAGGATAGGAGAAGTGGGGTGGCAAGGTAAACGGAAAGATGGCAACAGGAAGAGGGGGGGAGCAGAGACGTCTTGGGAAATTATGCTAAAACAGACGCCAGGAACAAGCTGGAATTTCACCTGGGACACTCGCTGCCAGTCCAGCTGCACATCCTGCGAGCCCTGGCTTCGCACCTAGTGCCGCCAGGAACACAGGGAGCATGGATAGAAGAGTGCGAGGTTAGGATGTCAGAAGACGAGGAGCAGGAGTGAACATGAGGAGAGGAGAAGTGAACACGAGAAGAGGAGAAGTGGAGAAGTGGTGGGTAGGGGAGGAGGGAAAAGTGAACACGGGAGACTGCAGATAGAGTGTACAGAAGGGCAGCGAACAGAAGAGTGCAGAGGGTAAACAGCAGGCAAATGCTGCTAGATATCAGCGTGGACGTGCAAGGACGGAGGATGACGGTCAGCAAATCACTCACTGTCAAGTAGATCGTTCCTGAGATTCTCAATGGCTGCTGACGTGGCAGCATAGACTGCTGACATGACGGCCACCGTCTGAACACACAGGAGCGGGAAGCGTACAGTTAGTGAAACTGACAAAACTTCACAAGTAGGCCTTCCTGGTCGGTTCGCGAGCATCACCACCTCCTTGCATGAAATGGCTCACACACGTGCACCATACCTGCTGATTGGATCACAACCACCTGTAGCATCACACCTGGCCGTCCACGCACGAGAATCGTCCTTGAAGACGCGTGTAGGGTCTAGGAGTGCACCCAAGTGCTCGTCAGCCTCGGGTGGTCCCACCCCTAAGAAAGAACCCCTCTCTAGAGACCACAAACCAGGTAATAAAGGAGCCGAAGTCCAGGTAAGAGGATAGCAGCATGAATCATTCGCGTGACTCTCACCTTCAGCCCGAACGCAGACTCGCGCATGGCCACCTTGGTACCCTCGCGAGCGACGAAGCCCAGCCCTGCATGGCGGAGGAGCAGGCGGACCAAGAGCAGGACAATGGCGAGGAAAGAAGGTGATCGCCACCCATCGAGAGCGGCAAGAATGACAAAGTAGTATGCTGAGAGGTTGATGAAGAAGAATCCCCCCGAAATGGTGACACACATTGGACCAGCCGGCGGGATGTGATGGGGAAAGGAGACGGAGACGGAAAGCGTCTGGTTCCGAGGCACTCATTAGAAGCGCATCTGAGGACCTGACGACACCCTACCTGACGCAAGTGTTCTTAGAAGCTTCGCAGAATGAGCCAGGAATCCATCCCTGAGTCACTTTCTACGACGATAACGCAGTGGAAAACAGAACTCGTGAATCTCTGTTGACGCATTCGGCTTACCAAAGCCGAGAGCACCGCCGAGCACCGCACCGCCGGTGGCGGCCGCGGTAATGCGGACGACGGCCGCCTTGATCGCCGCTGTGGGCGACACCGACGGTACGTCGTCCTCCTCGAACGCGTCGGCGACGGGCGACTCTGAGGCGACGGGAGTCGACGACGCCATCGCAGGGGGGAAAGCGCGTTACGCCTAGATTTTACCTGCAAAATAAGCCTTTGCACGAAGTAGTGTCCCTAGAATGTGGATATGGTAGGGGAGGCCAAGGCGATGCTGGCATGAACATGGAAAAGAAAAGCGGAATGCGGGGAGGCTGGTCAGGAATTGAGAGGAAGGAATTCCTGAGGTGCGCAGCAGAGGGTTTCGGAAGGGGAAAAGGTGAGGGGATTGGCGGAGAGCACTGGAACTTCAGCACGCTGGCGGTTTCTAACAGGGGGAACATGGATGAGGAGCTAGGCACTATCGCGTACAGAATCAGCTTCTTTCACAGAAGTACCTCAGCAGATAAACTCCTCTATAGCACCTCCATGGAAGGGACATGTATATATGATTGCTTTCCATGAAGGATGGGGCTTATGCTATGCATCGTCCAAGGCAGCCATTCTTTTTTGGAAATGACATGGCTCGTGGTCTGCCTAACCCCACTCTTGTGAGATATTCAGTCGTGTAGTGTTGATGGCTTATCTTATCTGGATTATTATCTGAAAAGTTTTTTCCAACAAAGTATATTGCATTTGAATGGTCGATGATCCTGTGTCTTCTTTTAGATTGCGTTCTGAAGTTTTCCCATCCGACGAAGTTTGCCCACGTGACTCGGAATGTCTAAAAACGCATTTCAATGTTTGCCCACGCAATTCAAACTTTGCCCATATGAACCTGGCCACGAACCCTGCGATAGGGTCCACATCCGCATGTGAACTAGGTGGCGATCAAAATTTGCCAGGCATGCGACCCACATTCCCAGCGTGGGAATCCTCGGTGGCAAGTAAACATGTCTACAGTGACCACAATCTCCCAATGTCGTCAGAAATGGCAAGTCTCAAATGAAGTCAAAACCAACCCGAAACTGCCGCGTGTTTCTTCTTTTTTTTTTGGACAGACCTGTCGGATTCACAGGGCTGCTCGTTAGGTTTGTACGTTTGTAAGGTTTCGCTCTGTGTCACTGACGGTGGCGCGCAGACCTTGAGCTCACTTTGTGATAAGGCGGGACTGAATCCTGTTCGCATTTCGTCTCTAGGGCTCGCACAAACAATCGCATGGGGGGTTGAGGTCGGATAGGCAAAATTGGGTCCTACCAAGTTTCCCCACAAAGTTTGCCTACAGAATTGCCCAAAACTGAATCGATTGGAAAAACTTCGGGATGGGAAAACTTCATAACGCGAGCTTACTATAGCACGCCAAAAGCTTGTTAATAGTGTTCTCTATTGTTGCCACCAGCTCGATCAAAGATATCAGCTTCTAGCTGGGCACAATCACATTGCTCCTTGAGAGAAAACAATGTGATCAAAATCTCCAGCATACAATGTGGTGGCATTGATGCCTCTTCATAATAGGAAACTGGCAAGACTATCTAGTAGGCTCAGCAAGGTGCTAAAAGTTGTTCGAAGTCCCGTATCAATGCCCCATCTAAGGCAAGCGGATGACAATAGTCAGCCGAGTCAACAATTAAACATGACAACAAGAGGTTAAAGTGAGAAGTTGCGGCATAAGGTTACGGAAAGATGTTAAAAATGAGGTTACTTAAGAATATGCACTTTTATATATATACGTCATCTTATGCAAATCTTTGGGCGATCTTGGGGATTGGGCGACCTTTTGTGTTGGGCGACCTTGGGGGCTGGGCGATAATAGGGGTTTGGACGATTTTGCGGGCTGGGCGATCTTGGTCGTTGGGCGATCTTGGGCGTTGGGCGATCTTGGGCGTTGGGCAATCTTGGGCGTTGGGCGATCTTGGGGGCTAGGCGATCTTCGGCGTTGGGCGATCTGGGGGTTTGGGCGATCTGGGGGGTTGGGCGATGAGGGGAATTGGGCGATCAGGGGGGTTGGGCGATCCGGGGGGTTGGGTGATCTTAGGGGTTGGGCGATCTTGGGGGTTGGGCGATCTTGGACGTTGGGCGATCTTGGGTGTTGGGAGATCTTGGGCGTTGGGCGAAATTGGACGTTGTGCGATCTTCGGGGTTAGGAGATCTTGGGCGTTGGGCGATTAGGGGGGTTGGGCGATCTGGGGGGTTGGGCAATCGGGGGGGTTGGGCGATCTGGGGGGTTGGGCGATCTTGGGCGTTGGGCGATCTTGGGCATTGGGCGATCTTGGGCATTGGGCGATCTTGGGCATTGGGCGATCTTGGGCGTTAGGCGATCTTGGGCGCTGGGGATCTTGGGGGCTGGGCGATCTTGGGGGCTGGGCAAAATTGGGGGCTGGTTGAACGTGGGGGCTAGACTTGGGGGTTGGGCGGTCTTGGTCGTTGGGCGATCTTGGTCGTTGGGCGACCTTGGTCGTTGGGGGACCTTGATCGTTGGGCGACCTTGGTCGGTGGGCGATCTTGGTCGTTTGGCGATCTTGGGGGTAGGGAGATCTTGGGTGTTGGGGGATCTTGGGCGTTGGGCGATCTTGGGCGTTGGGCGATATTGCGGGTTGGGCGATCTTGGGGGCTGGGCGATCTAGATCGTTGGGCGATCTTGGTCGTTGTGCGATCTTGGTCGTTGGGCGATCTTGGGCGCTGGGGATCTTGGGGGCGAGGCAATCTTGGGGGCTGGGCGATCTTGGGGGCTGGTTGAACGTGGGGGCTGGGCAGACTTGGTCGTTGGGTGACCTTGGTCGTTGGTCGATCCTGGGGTTAAGCGGTCTTAAGGGTTGCGTGATCTTGGTGGTAGGGCGATCTTGGGCGTTAGGGGATCTTGGGCATTTGACGATCTTGGGGGTTGGGCGATCTTGGGCGCTGGGGAACTTGGGGGCTGGGCGATCTTGTGGGCTGGGCGATCTTGGGGGCTGGTTGAACGTTGGGGCTAGACTTGGGGGCTTGGCGGACTTGGTCGTTGGGCGATCTTTGGTCGTTGGGCGACCTTTGTCGTTGGGCGGCCTTGGTCGTTGGGTGACCTTGGTCCTTGGGAGACCTTGATCGTTTGGCAATCTTGGGGGTTAAGCGATCTTAAGGATTGGGCTATCTTGGGGGTAGGGCAAGCTTGGGCGTTGGGGGATCTTAAGCGTTGGGAAATTTTGGGCATTGGGCGATCTTGGGCGTGGGGGGAACTTGGGCGTCGGGCGATCTTGGGCGTCGAACGATCTGAGGGGTTGGGCGATATGTGGGGCTGGGCGATCTTGGGGGTTGGGCGAGGCGAGCTTGGGGGTTGGGCAATCTTGGGGGTTGGGCGATCTTGGGGGGTGGGCGATCTTTGGGGTTGGGCGATCTTGGTCGTTGGGTGATCTTGGTCTTTTGGCAATCTTGGTGGTTGGGCGATCTTGGGGGTTGGGCGATCTGGTGCGCTGCTCGATCTTGAGCGTTGGGCGATGTTGGTGGTTGGGCGATCTTGGGGGGTTGGGCGATCCTGGTCGTTGGGCGATCTTGGGGGTTGGGCGATCTTGGGGGTTGGGCTGTCTTGGGGGTTGGGCGATCTTTGGGGTTGGGCGATCCTGGTGGTTGGGCTACCTTGGGGGTTGGGCGATCTAGGGCGCTGGGCGAACTTGGGCGTTGGGCGATCTTAGGGGGTTGGTTGATCTTGGGGGTTGGGCGATCTCGGGGGTTGTGCGATCGGGGGGGTTGGGCAAATCTGGGGGGGTTGGGCCATCTTGGTCGTTGGGCGATCTTGGTCGTTGGGCGATCTTGGTCGTTGGGAAATCTTGGTCGTTGGGCGATCTTGGGGGTTGGTCGATCTTGGGGGTTGGGCTATCTTGGGGTTTGGCGATCTTGGTCATTGGCGATCTTGGTCGTTGGGCAATCTTGGTCGCTGGGCGATCTTGGGCGCTGGTGATCTGAGGATCTGATTGATCTTGGGGGTTGGGCGTTCTTGGGGGATCGATTAACGTGGGGGCAGGGCGATCTTGGTCGTTGGGCGACCTTGGGCGTTGGGCGATCTATCTTGGGGATTGTGCAATCTTGGTCTTTGGGCGATCTTGGGGGTTGGGGGATCTTGGGGGTTGGGCGACCTTGGTGGTTGGGCGACCTTGGTGGTTGGGCGACCTTGGTGGTTGGGCGACCTTGGGGGTTGGGCGACCTTGGGGGTTGGGCGACCTTGGGGGTTGGGCGACCTTGGGGTCTGGGCGATCTTGGGGTCTGGGCGATCTTGGGCGTTGGGCGATCTTGGGCGTTGGGCGGTCTTGGTCGTTGGGCGATCTGGGGCGTTGGGCGATCTTGGGGGTAGGGCGATCTTGGGTGTAGGGCGATCTTGGGGGTTAGGTGATCTTGGTTGTCGGGCGACTTAAGCGTTGGGCGATCTTGGGCGTTGGGCGACCTGAGGGGTTGGGCGATCAGGGGGGCGTTGGGCGATCTGGTAGGTTGGGCGATCTTGGGGGTTGGGCAATCTAGGGCGCTGGGCGCTGGGCGCTGGGGGTTGGGCGATCAGGGGGGCGTTGGGCGATCTGGTAGGTTGGGCGATCTTGGGGGTTGGGCGATCTGGTAGGTTGGGCGATCTTGGGGGTTGGGGGCTGGGCGATCCTGGGGGTTGGGTGATCTTGGGGGCTGGGCGATCTTCGAGGCTGGGGGATCTTGGGCGCTGGGCGATCTCAGGCGCTGGGAAATCTTGGGAGCTGGGCTATCTTGGGGGCTGGGCGATCTTGGGGACTGGGCAATCTTGGTCGGTGGGCGATCTTGGTCGTTGGGCAATTTTGGTCGTTGGGAGATCTTGGGGTTTGGGCAATTTGGGTGGTTGGGTGATCTTGGGGGTAGGGAAATTATGGGGGTTGGGCAATCTTGGGGGTTAGGGGATCTTGGTTGTTGGGCGATCTTGGGCGTTAGGCGATCTTGGGGGTTGGGCCATCTTGGGCATTGGGCGATCTTGGACGTTGGACAATCTTGGTCGTTGAGCAATCTGGGGGGTTGGGCGATCTTGGGCGTTGGGCGATCTTTGTCTCTGGGCAGTCGCTGGGCGATCTTGGGCGCTTTGCGATCTTGGGGGCTGGGTGATTTTAAGGGCTGGGCGATCTTGGGGGCTGGGTGATTTTAAGGGCTGGGCGATCTTGGGGGCTATAGGACTTGGTCGTTGGGCGATCTTGGTCGTTGGGAGATCTTGGTCGTTGGGCTATCATGGGGGTAGGGCGATCTTGGGAAAAGGGCGATCGTGGGGTAGGGCGATCTTGGTTGTTGGGCGATCTTGGTCGTTGGTCGATCTTGGTCGTTGGTCGATCTTGGTCGTTGGGCGATTTTGGGGGTTGGGCGATCTTGGGGGTAGGGCTATCTTGGGGGTTGGGCTATCTTGGGGGCTGGGCGATCTTGGGGGTTTGGCGATCTCGGTGGTTGGGCGATCTAGGTGGTTGGGCGATCTTGGGGCTAGGACGATCTTGGGGGTTCGGTGATATGGGGGGTTAGGCGATCTTCGTTGTTGGGCGACTTGGGCGTTGGGCGATCTTGGGGGTTAAGGATCTTGGGGGTTGCGCAATCTTGGGCGTTGGGCGATCTTGGACATTGGACGATCTTGGTCGTTGAGCAATCTCGGGGGTTGGGCGATCTTGGTCTCTATGCAATATTGGTCGTTGAACGATCTTGGGCGTTGGGCGATCTTGGAGATAGGGCCATCTTGCGGGTAGGGCGATCTTGGGGGTTTGGTCGATCTTGGGGGTTGGGCGATCTTTGTCATTGGGCAATCTTGGGGGTTGGCTATCTTAGGCGTTGGGCGATCTTGGGCGTTGGGCGATCGTGGGGGTTGGGTGATCTTGGGGGTTGGGCGATCTCACGGGTAGGGAGATCTTGGGGGTTCGGTCGATCTTGGGGGTTGGGCTTTCTTGGTCGTTGGGCGACTTTGGCATTGGGCAATCTTGGACGTTAAGCGATCTTGGGGGTTAGGCGATCTTGGGCGTTGTGTGATCTTGGGCGTTGGGCGATCGTGGTGGTTGGGCGATCTTGGGGGTTGGGCGATCTCGGGGGCTAGGCGATCTCGGGGGCTAAGCTATCTCGGGGGCCAAGCTATCTCGGGGGCTGGGCGATCTCAGGGGCTGGGCAATCTCGGGGGCTCGGCGATCTCGGGGGCTCGGCGATCTCGAGCGCTGGGCGATCTCGGGCGCTGGGCCATCTCGGGCACTGGGCGGTGATCTCGGGTGCTGGGCAATCTCTGGCAATAGGCGATCTCAGGTGCTAGGCGATCTCGGGCACTTGGCGATCTCGGGCGCTGCGCGATCTCGGGCGATAGGCGATCTTGGGCGCTGGGCGATCTCGGGCGCTGCGCGATCTCGGGCGATGGCCGATCTCGGTCGCTGGGCGATTTCGGGCGTTGGGCGACCTGGGGCACTCGGAGACCTCGGGGGCTGGGCGACCTCGGGTGCCGGGTGAGCTCAGGCGCTGGGCGACCTCGGGCGCTGGGCGACCTCGGGCGCTGGGCGACCTCGGGCGCTGGGCGACCTCGGCGGCTGGGCGACCTCGGCGGCTGGGCGACCTCGGGCGCTGGGCGACCTCGGGCGATGGGCGGCCTCGTGGGCTGGGCGACCTCGGGGGCTGGGCGACCTCGGGGGCTGGGCGACCTCGGGGGTTGGGCGACCTCTGGTGCTGGGCAACCTCGGGGGCTGGGCAACCTCGGGTGTCACAGGATCGAATGTGTCGAGGAAAGATTGCACTATCGATCAGTACAGGGCGCTTTTATACTTCCAGAGTACATCAGGTAACCCGGTTTATCTTATCCTAGGGGAATAGACCCTTCTAGAAGATAGAATCACCCTGCATATAGCCACGCGAGGCTATTGGCTTTAAGGGATTACAACAGGATTACGCTAGATAGAGCGCACCAGTACATCCCAAGCCTTGTCGGTGATATAATGATAATAGCAGGATAAACCAAAGGTTAATGGAAAAGGAAGAATAGGAAACCAGATGAGATGGAATAAAAGAGAAATGAAAAAGGAAGGAAATAAGAAAAGGCCAAGTGGTGTAACGGGGTCGTACTCTCACACTTCCCCCCCTCAAAGCTGGGTGGTAGAAGTAACACCCTGCTTGACAAGGTAGTCATGCAGAGGACGACGTGCGTTACCCATGTCGGACTCAGGTACCCAGCTGTCCTCAGAAGGATCATAACCCTTCCAACGGATGAGAAGCTCCACGGTGCCATTCCGACGACGGCGGTGTGCGAGCACGGACTCGACTTCGTACACGGGTTCATTCTGGACGAGGACGGGCGGTGGCGGCGGCGGTTGGCGTCCGACGAAAATCGTGTTCGGGTCCCGATAGGGCTTCAGAAGTTGGACGTGGAAGGCGTTGTGAATCTTCCAGGTAGCTGGCAGGCGTAAGCGGAAGGTAACAGGAGTGACCTGTGCTTCAACGAGAAAAGGCCCGCAGAAGCGAGGTCGAAGTTTAGATGGGAGATGGCTGATGTCCAGGTTGCGGGTGTCAAGAAGCACCTGGGCTCCCACCGTGATGGTGTGATCGTTGCGATGACTATCGGCTTGGCGCTTCTGTTGCTGTTGAATGTCGAGTAGGCGCTTGTGGGTCCGATCCCAAAGCTGATGCATGGTTGTGATGAAATCATGTGCTGGTTGGACTTTAGCTGATGCTGTCGGTTTCTGTGGTGTGAGTGGGTGGCGTCCGTAGCAGAGGAAGAACGGCGTCTGTCCAGTAGCGGCATGTGTAGCATTGTTGTAAGCAAACTCTAGTACAGGCAGGTGCAAGTCCCATTTGGAGACCTCGTCCTTGCAGGCTGCTCGGAGGAGTTGCTCAACAATTTGGTTGAGGCGCTCGGTCTGTCCGTCTGTCTGCGGATGGTAAGCAGATGACATGGCGAGTTTGGTCCCGAGGAGAGACATAAGTTCCTTCCAGAACTTGCTGGTAAACTTAGGGTCTCGGTCGGAGATGAGTGTGGTTGGAATGCCATGCTGTGAGATGATGTATCGAACGAAGAGTTGTGCGGTTTCTTCGGTGCGTGCTGTCGTGTGTGTCGGGATGAAGTGTCCCATTTTGGAGAACTTGTCAATGACGACGAGGATTGCGTCATGACCGCTGGTTGTAGGTGGTAGCCCGTTGATGAAGTCCAGGCTAATCACTTGCCATGGTTGTTCTGGGACAGGAAGAGGCTGCAGTAGTCCCGCCTTTTTCTGCTTGGTACTCTTCATCCGCTGACATGTGTCACACGAGGTGACGAATTTCTGGACATCTTCTGCTAAGTGGGGCCAGTAGTAGTGCTTTGCGATACCGGTCAACGTCTTGTTGCTACCGAAGTGCCCGGCGTAGAGGACCTCGTGGTATTCTTCGAGTAGTAACTGGCGCAAAGGAGGGTAATTGGGTACCCAGATTTTCGTTGATCCTTTCCGGTACGCGATGTCACTGTCCCACTGTAGCAGATGTCGCTTTTCTGCCAAGGGAATTTCAGGGTCGGTGGCATACCCGTGTTTGAAGAGTCCCTTGAGTAGTGGATTCATCCCTTCGACCTGAATAGCGGCAACGTGTGCAGGCCGGCTGAGAGCGTCTGCTTTGTTCTTGTGACCGTGCTTGTACACGATGTCGTAGTGGAAGTGTGTCTCGAGGAAGTCGATCCACCGGACCTGCCGCCTGGAAAGGTTGGGTTGTGTCTTCAAGTATTTCAAGCTGCAGTGGTCAGTGTAGACGGTTGTTCTTCGTCCTTCGAGATAGCATCTCCACGCTTTGAAGGCGATGATGATAGCCAGGGCCTCCTTGTCGTGTATCGGGTAGTTTAGTTCTGCCCCGTGTAGTTTCTTACTTAGGTAAGCGATTGGTTGCAGTCCATTCCCTTGATCTTGCATCAAGACTGCTCCCACTGCTTGGTCACTGGCGTCAGCTTCGATGACATAGTCGCATTCGGGATCTGGCAAAATGAGTACCGGTGCGGACGTAAGTGCTTGCTTTAGCTGCTCCACGGCTTCCTGGTGCTTCGGCTCCCATTTGTAGGGCGTGTTCTTCTTCAGCAGATTCGTGAGTGGTGCTGCGATTTTCGCATACTGTGACACGAACCTGTTGTAGTAATTAGCGAAGCCTAGGAACTGCTGCAACTCCTTCACGTTCTCGGGTGTCTTCCACGTGCGTACGGCTTCGATTTTCTTGGGGTCGACGTGAACTCCTTGAGCGCTCACCATGTGTCCTAGGAACTGGACCTTCTCAAGGGCAAATTCGCTCTTGGACAGTTTGACGTAGAATTGTTCTCGTCGAAGACTTTCGAAGACGCGTCGCAGGTGTTCGACGTGCTGCTTCATGTCGCGCGAGTAGATGAGTATGTCGTCCAGGTACACCACCACGCACTCGTCCAAAAGTGGTCGTAGAATGTGGTTCATTTCGGCTTGGAACGTTGCCGGTGCGTTGGTGAGTCCGAATGGCATTACCAAATACTCGTACGATCCGTACCGAGTTCGGAAAGCAGTTTTGTGGATAGAGTTGTCCGCCATGCGTATCTGCCAGTATCCGGACCGCAGATCTAGTTTGGAAAATACCGTAGCTCCCCGAAGCTGGTCAAGCAGGTCATCGATTCGTGGTATCGGATATTTATTCTTGATGGTCTGCTTGTTAAGAGCTCGGTAGTCGATGCACATGCGCAGGCTTCCGTCCGGTTTCGGTGTGAAGAGTACTGGGGCACCGTACGGCGAAGTGGATGGCCGGATGAGTCCTTTGGCTAGGAGATACTCGATTTGTTTTTTCATGTCGGTCAGCTCCGTAGGGCTGAGCCGATATGGTGCTCGGAAGGTCGGCTTCGAACCCGGTTCCTCCACGATCTCGTGTTGATGCGTTCGGTATGGCAGTAGCTCATTCGGAAGATCGTCCAGAAGAATATCTTGGAACTCCTTCAATAATTCCTTGATCTTTCCTGGAGGTTCTGAGGTTCTCTCCCTGTCGTTCTCCGCCTCTGTTGCTATTGCTAGGAACCATGTGTCGGTTCGCTTCACGTCCTTCTCGAATCGTGCGAGTGTCTCCACCGGGATATCTCCTGTATCGTCCCAGTTGGGTAGCTGTACTCTCCGTCCATTGTTGTAGATGCTTGCAGTGCGGTTCACCCAGTTGATCTCGGGGTTGAATCTTTTTAGGAAGTCTCGCCCGAAGATCAGGTCAAGCCCTTTGATGTTGGTGATGGGAAGTGCAGGTCTCCAGCGCAGTGGTCCAATTTGTAGGTGTAGCACTGCTTTGCCGTGTACTGGTAACTTGCTACCATCCACCATCGTTGCAGAGAATCCTGAAGGCTTGTACTCTTCCCGAAGTCGGTCGATTACTGCCTTGTCGCAGACGGTGTGTGATGCTCCGCTGTCCACGAGTGCTTGGAGGCGTCGTCCTTTGCAGATGACCTCGAGCACGAGGGGCAGTCATTGCTCGGAGTACCCAAAGATAGTTTCATTGATTGGGTCATAGGGTACATCCCAATATTCCGTACACACCTTTGTGTTGCTATCTACTCCTGAGCTGGCAGCTGGCCGAGGCTGCTTGGAGAACAGCTCTTCTCCAGGGCCCGGAGTTTCCTTGACGACTGTGCGCGTCATTGATGCCGAAGAACTGGATGCATCCGGAGGAGGTTTTTGGGGTTTGTGCAGCTTCTTATAGACCCCCAGCTTCCTCTTGAGCTGCTTCAGCTCCACCGACGTCTTCCCTGGGGAACGGGTAGTCGTTGTGGGCTGGTGTCGGGAGAGGACGTTGACTCCGTGGAAAGGTCGGCTTCTTTCCACACTCCGTAATTTTTTCCCCAAGTTGTCCGGTACCGGTATAATCTCCATAGCTGTCTGCTTCTTTTGGAGTCCCTCCCGAAATTTCTCCAAGGCTCTAGCTCCTCGAAAATCATAGGTTTTCATTAAAGCATCTTTATAAGATAACTTTAACGAATTCTTATAATTTCTTGGGTCTTCAAGGAGTTTCCCTGTCTCGGCAGAGTCTTTTTTCGCGGAGTCGTTTTTTTCCTCGACGATTTTCCCTGGCGAAGACAGGTCGTGGGGTGGAGATTTTCCCCCATCATTTCCTCCTTCTCGCGTCGTATCAGCTTCGTCGAAGTTGATTCTCCCGGAATCCCGCGGCCGCTTTCGGATCTTTTATTTTCGCCAGCTAGATCCGCAATTACTGGCGACTCCCGTTTTTTGGCTTCTGATTGGCTGAAGGAATTCCGCCACTGTTGCGTGCCCGATACTCTACGCGTGCGGCTTTCATTTTGTTGGAGTCGAAGATTCGATGACCCGGCACCCCGCAAAAATCACACGTGTAATTGGTGTTTTTCGGACGTGGCCGCCCCTCGAATCTGTCGACTTCCATCGGGTCGGCGAACGTGGGGTGAGCCGAGCGGTCGCCCTGTCGCGTACTGCCGACGTGCGTCCGTCGTGTTCCGGCGTTGACCATGTCGAAGCGCTCCGCTGCTGAAACGACGTCACTATAGCTCGCGTAGTTTGACGCTGCGACTTGTCGTTTGACTTCGGTCTTCAGCCCGGCGAGGTACGATTGTACTTTTTCCCCTTCGGTCAGGTCGGGAATGCGGTTATAAAATTCCTCCATCTGCTGCGTGTACTGCGCTACACTCCCGAACTGTCGGTGTCGATGAATTTTTTCCCGGGCAAGGAAACTGGAATTTATCGGTTCGAAGCGTTTCAGTAGGTCAGCGCGGAACTGCTGCCACGTGGCTTCACCGTGGATGAAGGTACTGTTGCCGCCAATCCACTCGAGTGCCGGCCCTCGCATCAGTGTCGCCGCGAGTCGTACACGTTGACCGTCCCAGACTGGCGAGCTCCATCCGACGGCTGCGAAGTAGATCTCCATCCCGGCGATCCATCTGCGGGCGTCGGAGTTTCGATCGCTCGGATCGAACGGCTCTGGTGGGCGCGGTTTCGGAGCCTCGAGAAACTGCTGCGACTGCTGCGTCGTCGCCGTTGTCGTTTCGTGCTGCGCTCCGGCGAGTCGAGTTACTCGCTCGAACTCGTTTCGCCATGCTTCGCGATCTGCTCGCATTTCCTCCTGAAGGGCGGCGATGCGCGCGAAGAGCTGCTGGGTAACCTCGGTGTTGTCGAAGGTTGCCATCCTGTTCAAAACACGCACGGAGGGGGTAATTCGAAAATCGCGGAGCTGGTGCTTACCAGAATCGGCGTCGAATTGGTCGCCCCCGGCGGTTTTTCGAGGCAGGTTTTCCCGCTGCTGCTGCTTTGTTGAGCGCGGCCGAGTGAGAAAAGCTCTGATTACCAAGTGTCACAGGATCGAATGTGTCGAGGAAAGATTGCACTATCGATCAGTACAGGGCGCTTTTATACTTCCAGAGTACATCAGGTAACCCGGTTTATCTTATCCTAGGGGAATAGACCCTTCTAGAAGATAGAATCACCCTGCGTATAGCCACGCGAGGCTATTGGTTTTAAGGGATTACAGCAGGATTACGCTAGATAGAGCGCACCGGTACATCCCAAGCCAGGTCGGTGATATAATGATAATAGCAGGATAAACCAAAGGTTAATGGAAAAGGAAGAATAGGAAACCAGATGAGATGGAATAAAAGAGAAATGAAAAAGGAAGGAAATAAGAAAAGGCCAAGTGATGTAACGGGGTCGTACTCTCACATCGGGGGCTGGGCGGTCTTGGGGGCTGGGCAGTTTTGGGGGTTGGGCAGTCTTGATCGCTCGGCGATCTTGGTCGCTGGGCGATCTTCGGGGTAGGGCGATCTTGGGGGTAGGGCGATCTTGGGGGTTGGGCGAACTTGGGGGTTTGGCGATCTTGGGGATTGGGCGATCTTGGGGGTTGGGCGGTCTTGGGGGTTGGGCGGTCTTGGGGGTTGGGCGGTCTTGGGGGTTGGGCGGTCTTGGTGGTTGGGCGGTCATGGTGGTTGGGCGATCTTGGGGGTTGGGCGATCCTGGCCGCTGGGCAATCTTGGGGGCTGGGCAATCTTGGGGGTTGGGCGATCTTCGGGGCTAGGTGAACGTGGGGGCTGGACTTGGGGGCTGGGCGGACTTGGTCGTTGGGCGATCTTTGTCGTTGGGCGATCTTGATAGTTGGGCGACCTTGGTCGTTGGGCGACCTTGGGCTTTGGGCGATCTTGGGCGTTGACCGATCTTGGGTGTAGGGCGATCTTGGGTGTTGGGGAAATTTGGTTGTTGGGCGATCTCGGGGGTTTGGGGACCTTGGGGGTTGGGCAATCTTGGTGGTTGGACGATCTTGGTGGTTGGGCGATCTTTGGGGTTGGTGGATCTTGGGGGTTGTGCGATTTTTGGTCGTTGGGCGATCTTGGGTGTTGGGCGATCTAGGGGGGATTGGGCGATCTAGGGCATTGGGCGATCTTGGTCGTTGGGCGATCTTGGGCGTTTGGCAATCTTGGGCACAGAATTGACCATGCAAGTTTACAGGTTCAGTTGCAAACTCCTCGCCGCGCCGAACCAGACTGGTGGAAAACATGCGCTCCAATCACGAACAAGGGAATCCACTTACCGAGTTGAATGGAATTTTGGAGCCAGCAGAAGCATAAACGGAATTCGTTTACGTGCCTATCACGTGCCATATATGATGTTCTTGAATTTCTTTTATGTTCCGCTTCGCTGCACGTCGCGCGTCGGCGCGCTTAGCCACGCGGCGCTTGTTTGGCGCTCATTGGGTGCTGTCCCGAATGTGTTTGTAGGGGTGGCCAATCAGACGTCCTTGTGTGACGCTAGGGTGTTTGCCTTCGTTTCTGATCTTGACATATTAGACCGGGCAAGGGGATTTGCAATGGATTTCGCATTTCTGATTCTGATCCTACTTTGTATGAATTCGTTGTTATAGTAAAAGGATCTCCAAGTTTTTCTCTAGACATAAACTTGTCAAACATGTTTATTGATCATGTTTGTATAGACTGTATAGGGTAACCTCCTAGAGGGTACAACATTTAGGTATATGTGCATGTACTCTCTAACTCTATCATTATTCAATTCTAGTTTTGAGATGGTATCACGCGTAGGTTTCGACCCCCCCCCCCCCCCCCCCCACCTACCGCTTCCGCTCCTCCCGTCGCGTCTCCTAGCCTAGCCTCGCCCCTCCTGAGCCCAGTCGCGACTCCCCCCCCCTAGCCCCTTGTGCTCCTCTCAGGCCTCGTCGCGCCCCTTCCAGGTCGTCGTAGCGCCCCTCCAGGCCCCGTCGCGCCCCCTTCCAGGGCTTCGTAGCGCCCCTCCAGGCCCCCGTCGCGCCCCTCCTGGGCTCTGTAGCGCCCCTCCAGGGCCCCGTCGCGCCCCTCCTGGGCCCCTTAGCGCCCCTCCTGGGCCCTGTCGTGCTCCTCTCAGGCCCCGTCGCGCTCCTCCCAGGCCCCGTCGCGCTCCTCCCAGGCCCCGTCGTGCCCCTTCCAGGGCTTCGTAGCGCCCCTCCAGGCCCCGTCGCGCCCCTTCCAGGGCTTCGTAGCGCCCCTCCTGGGCTTAGTCGCGCCCCTCCCAGGCCCCCGTCGCGCCCCTCCCTGGGCCCCCGTCGCGCCCCTCCCTGGGCCCCCCGTCGCGCCCCTCCTGGGCCCCCCGTCGCGCCCCTCCTGGGCCCTGCCGCGCTCCTCCCTGGGCCCCGTAGCGCCCCTCCTGGGCCCCGTCGCGCCCCTCCAGGGCCCTGTAGTGCCCCTCCTGGGCCCCGTCGCGCCCCTCCTGGGCCCCGTCACACCTGCTCGGCCCCGTCGCCCCAGCTCGGCCCCGTCGCAGCCGCTCGGCCCCGTGGCGCCTGCCCGGCCCCTGTCGCAGCCGCCCGGCCCCTGTCGCACCCGCCCGGCCCCGTCACGCCCGCCCGGCCCCGTCGCAGCCGCCCGGCCTCGTCGCAGCCGCCCGGCCTCGTCGCTGCCGCCCGGCCCCGTCGCAGCCGCCCGGCCCCGTCGCAGCCGCCCGGCCCCGTCGCAGCCGCCCGGCCCCGTCGCGTCTGCCTGGCCCCTCGTCGCGCCTGCCCGGCCCCGTCGCGCCTGCCCGGCCCCGTCGCGCCTGCCCGGCCCCGTCGCGCCTGCCCGGTCCCGTCGCGCCTGCCCCGGCCCTACATACTTCCTGGTACTGTCCCCCGTTCCCCGCACCGCTTTGCACCCTCCTGCACTTCCCTGCCCCGCCTTGCACCGCATTGCACCTCACTGGACCGCACTGCACCGCACTGCATCGCACTGCACCGCACTGGACCGCACTGCACCGCACTGCGCCGCATTGGACCGCACTGCACCGCACTGCATCGCACTGCACCGCACTGCACCGCCCTGCACCGCACTGCACAGCACTACACCGCACTCCACCGTCCTACACTGCCCCTGATGGCTGCTGAGCTTCGTTTTGATGCTGAGGGTCAGCCTCTGGAGTTCGAGGCGTGGCTGGCTGACCTTCGCCGCCACCTCACTGGTCAGCGGCAGGACGGCCACCCGCTTTCTGCCCACCTAGACGGTATGCTCCCCTGCCCTGACCCCCTTGCTGTGCTGCCCGCTGATCCCACGCCCGCTGAGCGCGAGTCCACTGCCGCCGCTGCCCTTGCCCGCTCTGTCTGGCTTTCCCGCGATGCCCTTGCTCAGCTCGCCATTAGCAATGCCCTCCCCCCCCCTGAGCGCCCTCGCTTTAGAACCATTACTACCGCCCAGGCCTACCTCGATGCTGTCATCAAGCGCTATTCTACCCCTCCTGCCGCCTCCGTGGGTCGCCTGATCCTCCCCCTGCTCTTTCCTGACCTTGCGTCTTTCCCCACTGTCTCTGACCTCGCTGCCCACCTGCGCTCGATCGATGAGACCTGGCGCGCTGCCTGCACTAATGCACAGCTTAGAGTCCACCAGCCTCCCATGACCTCTACCCTCTACCTCCTTGCCACCCGCCTCCCCGACCGCCTTGCCGCCGCCCGCGACCAGTTCCTTAGCATCCACCCCGCTGCTCTCACCCTCACCGACTTTGTTGACACCCTGACTGTTATAGAGACTCGTCACCGCTCCATCGCCCAGGCGAGCGGTACAGTACCGGTCCCTATCTTTCAGGGTTGTGCCCCCGCTCAGTGTACCTTCTCCGACGGCTCTGTCGCTGTGGCTGAGACTGCCGCTGCAGTGCAGTCCCGCTCGGGGAAGGGCCGCCGCCCCAAGGTTGGGAGCGGCGGAGGCGGCGGGGGTGCGGGTGGGGGTGGTGGTGGAGTCGGGTCGTCCGGTGCCGGTGCGGACGTGGGGACCCTGCCCAGTCCAGCTGCCCCGCTGCCTCCACAGTCGCAGCAGCAGCAGCAGCAGCAGTCGCCGCAGCCGCAGCCTCCGCAGCAGCCGCAGCAGCCGCCGCAGACGAGGCAGGCGAGTGCTCTCCCGCCTGGGTGGCCTGGAGCTGGTGGTGGTCGTGCGCGTGGTGGTGCGCCGGGTGGTGGTTCTGGAGGCGGGCGCTGTCAGTACCAGATCCGGACCGGTCCTCGCCGCGGTTTCGTTTGCGGTAAGATCGGTCATTCCACTCCTCGCTGTTTTCGTCGTCTGGACGACCTGTTCCGTCAGCGCTTTGGCCCGGCGCCCGACCTCCCGGACTGGCACAGCTTGCTTAGGCGTAGCATTCAGATTTTTGACTTGGACATGGATGCCATTGTAGCAGCCTTGCATGTGATGTATGCTGATGACTCTAGTGTGCTTCCCTTTTATTACCCTGTGTTGCCTAGTGTAGATGTGCCTATCGTAGACTCCCCTGCTGCGTCAGGCGTAGGATCTCCTGCTTTGCTTAGCCTCGGTGCTTCCACCGCTTCACTGCCGCCTCGCGCGACTGCTGCGCTTTCCTTCACCTTGGACTCTGGCGCCTCCCGGTGTTTCTTCCGCGACTCCACGACGCTGACGCCGCTGCCTGTTCCCGCTGCAGTTACTCTTGCTGACCCCTCCGGTGGTCCCGTCGTTGCCCGCAGTTCCACCTCCCTTCCCTGTCCGGCGGTTCCTTCAGGTTCGCTCACAGGTCTGCATATCCCCTCGTTCTCCAGGAACCTAGTTGGTGTCGGCTGCCTCCAGGACCTTGGCGTCACCACTACGTTCCCTGGTCACGAGCGGTATGCTGTCTGAACCGAGGCCGCCACTGGTGCCCCCCTTACCACTTTCCCCCGGGACCCGTTGTCCGGCCTGTTCACACTTGACACCGCGACTTCCCCGGCTGGGTCTTCCCCCCAGGTCGCTGCGTCCACCCAGGTTGCTGCTGCGTGCTCCTGTCGGTCCCTCACTCACCCGACTCTCCTTTGGCACCACCGCCTTGGTCACCCTGCACTCCCGCGTCTGCGTCACATGTCCCAGCACGGTCTCGTCCTTGGTCTCCCCGGTTCGTTCCCCGAGTTTCCCTCCTCCCCCCCCCCCCGTGCACGCCTTGTGTCGAGGGCCGGCTCCGCCGTGCCCCTCACTCCTCCTCGTTTCCCCCTACCACCGCACCACTGCAGACTCTGCACATGGACGTCTGGGGCCCAGCCCCGGTCCATGGGCCGCGTCGCGAGCGCTTCTTCCTAGTGCTTGTCGACGACTTCACGCGCTACACCACCGTCTTTCCCCTGGAGCGGAAGGCCGACGTGCCTGACGTTCTCATCCCCTGGCTTGTCTCTGCTCGTGTCCACCGCGGTCTCCCTGCCTTGCGCCTCCACTCCGACAGGGGTGGCGAGTTTGCCTCAGGTGTCCTTGGTCGCTTCTGTCGTGCGGAGGGCATCACCCAGACGTTTACCCTGCCGGACTCCCCGCAGCAGAATGGGGTCGCTGAGCGACGCATCGGTTTGGTCATGGAGGTGGCTCGCACCTCCATGATCCACGCCGGTGCACCCCATTTTCTGTGGCCGTTCGCCGTGTGCTACGCCGCTCACCAGCTTAACCTATGGCCGCACCCCCAGCGGCCGCCGGTTTCGCCGACCCTTCTGTGGACCGGGTCCCCTGGTGACGCGTCTGCGTTCCACGTCTGGGGCTGCCTGGCTCACGTTCGTGCCTCTGGCACGGACAAGCTCACTGCCCGCACCCTCCCCTGCGTCTTCCTCGGTTTCCCCCTTGACGCGTCCGACTGGCACTTCTACCACCCGCCGTCTCACCGCTTCTTTCACTCTCGCGACGTCACCTTTGACGAGTCCGTCTCCTTCTACCGCCGCTTCCCCCACCGTGGTCCCCCGGTTACTCCCCCCCTGTTCCTGGTCCCTCCTTCCCCGGTGGTCCCTGCCCCTCCCCCCCCCCCGCCCCCCCGTCCGGCCCCCTCTGGTGTGTCTCACGTCACCCCCCTCCCGTCGGTCGTCCCGGTCGCCGAGTCTTCTGACTCTGGTAGTCCTCCGGCGCAGTCCTCGCCGTCTGTCCCTCCCCCGATGTCTCCTCCTCAACCGCCTCCGCAGCCGCCGTCGCCGCAGCTGCTGCAGCCGTCGTCTCCACCGCCGCCGCCGTTGCAGCCGTCGTCTCCGCCGCCACCGCTGTCGCGGCCGTCGCTGCAGCCGCCGCCGCCGCCGCCGCAGTCGTCGCTGCCGCTGTTTGTGGACTCTGGGGGTGCTGGCGTTGAGGTGGGTACTAGTCCCGGGGCTCCTGTCGTGGCTTGTCCCGGCGGGCCTGGGGGTGGTACCGGTGCTGGCGGGGTTTTGTGCTCTGGGGGTGTCCCTTCTGGGGGTGCCGGTGCGGAGGGTTCGGGAGGTAGCCGTCGCGCAGCTTGTGGCCCTAGCGTTGGTGTTGTGTCGCCGCAGCAGCAGTCCCCGCCGGTGTCCGCCCTCCGTCTGCTCGGCCTTCCGTCCCCTGACCCTGCGCCTGTTCCTCACCTGCCGTCTCCTCCTCTTCCCGTCTACAGCCCCGTGTTCCCTCCGCCGGACTCGTCCCCGGCTCGTTTTCCCCCTCGTTCCCCACCAGTGTCCCCTCCTCTGTCTCCTGACCCGACGCCGCCCTCTCACGTCTGGTCTCGCCGCCCCTCCCGTGCTCGTCCTGTCTCCCCCGTCCCGCGCTCTCACCCTATGTTGCTCCGGTCCCACGTGTCTCGTCCTCCCCTCCTCCCGTCTCCTCCTCCGTCCTCTCTTGTCGTTGCGTCTCCTCCTCTGTCTGACTACTTTCGTGCCGCTCGTCCTCTTGTTCCTCGGGTCCTTGCCTCTCTGGTTACAGACCCGTCTGTTCCAGTGTCGAGTCTTGACGCCCTTGTCGCTGCGGTCGCTGACTTCGCCTCTACCCGCCGCCTTGACTACGCTACCGCTCTGGTCACCGACCCTGCCTGTCCTCTGTCTGTCGGGGGTGCTCCTGCCCTCGGCATTGACGTCCTGGAGGACCGCCAGTTTGAGCTTGCTTTCCTCTCCGAGGCTGCTCCCCATCTCTGTTCCATGCTGCTAGTCCCTGAGGGTGACCCAGACGCTTTCGACATCCCGACCCCTCGTACTTACGCTGAGGCGGTTTCGGGACCCTGGGCCTCTCAGTGGATAGCTGCCATGGAACAGGAGATGGCATCTTGGAGATCCACCGGCACCTTCGTCGACGCAGTTCCCCCACCTGGGGTGAACGTGGTCGATGGCCGTTGGCTCTTCAAGGTGAAGCGCCCTCCTGGAGAGCCGCCTGTGTTCAAGGCGCGCTACGTGGCTAGAGGCTTCAGTCAGCGCGAGGGGGTGGACTTCTTTCTGACTTTCGCTCCTACGCCGAAGATGACTACTCTTCGGGTTCTGTTACACGTAGCGGCTCAGCGTGATTACGAGCTTCACTCCCTCGACTTCTCCACTGCCTTCCTTCAGGGCAGCCTTCACGAGCAGGTCTACCTGCGTCGTCCTCAGGGCTTTACTGGCACTTTCCCCCCTGGGACCCAGTGGCTTCTGCGGCGTCCAATCTACGGCCTGCGCCAGGCGCCTCGTGAGTGGCACGACACGCTGCGTGCTACCCTTGCTGACCTGCAGTTCTTTCCGTCCTCTGCAAACCCCTCGCTCTTCGTTCGTGCTGGCCCGACTCCGTTCTACATCCTTGTCTACGTAGACGACCTGGTCTTTGCCACAGCTGACAGGGACGCACTGGCCTCCGTGAAGGCAGAGCTGCTGAAGAGACACACCTGCACTGACCTTGGAGAGCTGCGCCGTTACCTTGGCTTGCAGATCTCCAGGGACAGAGCCGCGCGCACCATCACCCTGACTCAGTCACACTTGGTGCGCCAGGTCCTTCAGAGGTTCGGCCTTCAGTTCTCCTCCGCACAGCCCACCCCTCTTCCTCTGGACCACAGACTCTCCGCTCCAGTTCCTGAGGAGTCGGTAGATCCCAGTGGTCCTTACGCTGAGCTAGTGGGTTGCCTCATGTACCTGATGACTTGCACTCGCCCAGATCTCGCATACCCTCTCAGCATCCTGGCTCGTTTCGTGGCCACAGGCAGACACCGACCTCAGCACTGGTCTGCCGCTAAGAGGGTTTTGCGTTATCTTGCAAGTACATCGGGCATGGGGTTAGTGCTAGGCGGACGCAGGCCAGTGGTCCTTACTGGACACACAGACGCTTCTTGGGCAGACGACGCCGAGACGCTCAGGTCTTCCCAGGGCTACTGCTTTAGCCTTGGCTCAGGTGCTGTCTCGTGGAGAGCTACCCGCTCCTCGTCTTTTGCCCAGTCCAGCTGTGAGGCCGAGATCTACGCCGGTGCCATGGCGGCACAGGAGCTCCGCTGGCTGACCTTCTTGCTCACTGACTTAGGTGAGCGGCCTAGCTCTGCCCCGGTCTTGTACGCTGACAACAGGGCCATGATCCTCCTGTGTCAGGAGCCTCGACTCGAGGGTAGAGCGAAGCACATCCAGCTGCGGTACTTCCTCCTGCGCGAGCTCCAGCAGCGTCGCCAGGCTCGCGTAGTACACTTGGCCTCCGGTGCCAACACAGCTGATATCTTTACGAAGGCGCTTGCGTCTAAAGATCATCAGCGGCACTGTGTACAGCTTGGTCTGGTTCCTGTAGTCCCTCACTTACTCGGGCCTTGACTTTGTACTGTCCTATATATATGTGTACACTCAGACTGGACTTGTGTCCTCTCACAGCGGTTGGACTAGTAGTGCCGCCCTGTACTTGTTCTTGTCTTGTCTGTACTCCTTCTGACTGGTCTTTTAGACCCTTGCCTCAGAGGCTGGACTAGTAGTGCCGCCCTGAGCTGCTTGTTTAGGACATTCCCCTATGCAGTCCAGGGGGTGTGTCAAACATGTTTATTGATCATGTTTGTATAGGCTGTATAGGGTAACCTCCTAGAGGGTACAACATTTAGGTATATGTGCATGTACTCTCTAACTCTATCATTATTCAATTCTAGTTTTGAGAAAACTCTCATGGTTCCACAGAATCCAGATCTCGGATAATTCCATTGGGTGAAACTTCCCCATTAAGACACCTTGAGGGGATTGCATCTGCGGAGGATTTGAGACACACGAAGTTAATATTGCACTATTCCATCACATATAGCACTAGAGACTTCCACATACAGCTGGATCATGGGTACATCCGGAAAGCAATTAGCGTACATTTGGCTAGCTTACAAATCGTGGCTTATTTGCCTGGAGGGACGTGGAGTTTGATTTTGAACAAAACAGAATTGTGTAGACATAAATTAGAAACATAGATTCGACTGGCTTAAAGAGTATGGTATGGGTGATGGATAGTGTAAGGAATTACGATTCCTTACTAGGGCTGGCCACAGCGAGTACACGCGAACCTCTCGGGTCCGCAGGCTCGGCCCTCAAGTCACGCGCCAAACCAGCCGCCGTCGACCTTTTCGGGCCCAACCTGATCCCGAGTCTCCCCGAACCCATTTTGACCTCGTCACCCTCGGAACTGTCGAGCCCTTGACTGGTCCAACCCTCAACATTCAACCCTGATCAACTCGTACTATATAAGCCCTAGGCCTCATTTCTATCGTAATTCTGTAATCGCTTTCCCCTATAGTATTCTGCGCTATACGCTAAGTTATATTTCATAACAGATAGCACTTGTTGACATAGAACATCGAGTTTAGATTGGTTTCTGTATTTGCAGATAAAGTGTATTCTTTTACAAGTTCTCTGAGCTTTCCTCGTCAGAGTTTGATTGACTCTTGGCGATTGGCAAAGTTGGAAATTTTGTTTCCACCGTCGATCCATCACCAGGAATTGCGCGCTTCTCCATCCTGCCGTCCTTCCAACCTTCTCTTGGAGCAATAATGGTGTTGCGATACTTTACCTGATCGCAAGGCTTCACCATGAGAGGAGGTTGCGACACCGTAAGTTCGCGAGTCGCGACGGAAGTGCTCGTTCGGGAGGGAGACGATTTTCCTTGGGATTGCCTTCGGAAGTGTCTCACTGCGAATGTGCATCGCGTTTCTGATGGTAATGGCACTTACATGGTCAGCCACGCTGAATGCTCGTAACTTCGAGACTCGCCTCGCGAACACATCAGGAAGTTTTGCCCCTCCATCTGCAGAATGCAGAATAGAATTGCCTGAGCTTCCTCTCAAGTGAGAGTTTGCTACTGTGATGAGCTCATGCCTTCCCTTCTGCCAGCGAGAGGACTAACCAATGTTGCCTTATCACGGGAGCCTCCTGCGACGCGTAACTATTAAAACCGACAACGACTAATATTGGAAGTCCAAGGACATTTTATCTTAACTTAAGAAGTTTGGACCTAGACATTTCATCATCAAGATGCAAGGAATCTGGTCCATTCTCGGTATAGGCGCGACTGAACGACCTGTGGATAAGGTCGTGCCGGATGAATGGCACTACAAGTTTCACTTCAGGTTAGATGGTGCTTCCCTGATACGCCTGACACTTTTTCTAACACCTTGCTGATCAGTTGGTCATTCCTTACAAAGAATCAGAAGTCGTTTATTACAATCTGTCATGGACCACGGATTACGTCATCATGAGCGTCCGTCGAATGCGTTCAGATTTAATCATTCCAGTATATAAACGTTTTGACAGTGGACGAAGACGCGTTCGGTATTCATCCCCTGGGGGCTCCGCTGGTAAACGAAGTAACATTCTCCACCGTTCTTTCTCTGCTTTCCGCTGACACGTCCGTGATCACCACCTATTGTGACCATCAGGGACGATGACGAGAACGAAGCGGAGTTAAAGCGTCTGCTGTGGGTGTACCTTGCAAGGAAAGAGCAGGTCAGCGTGTTATTTCGATCCTGTTTTTCATTTTTTTTGGCTAAGCTATTTAAACTGCGGGTTTTAAAACATATAAAACAGGAATCGTTTTCTCAACCTAAGCTAGCATCCTGACATTCTTTGCGGCATCTGTGACGTCAAGCCCGATTTCATGCGAATTTATGAATATTGGTGTCGCTTTTCCTGCAATGGCTCCGTACAGGGCCCAACACGTTCTGCAGCAAAGAAACTTATCGAATTGTTCGTGGAAACTTATGGCGAGTGGACCCCTCCAAGCTCTTCGCCGCCAGAAGAGCCAGATGAAGATAACGGAGATAAGGACGACGTTCCATCCCGCGAGGCTCATCCCTTGGAAATGATCCGATGCGTTGTCAAAGAGCTGGTGTGGCTCGCTGATCTCGCCCAGGGTAAGTCTTGATGCGCTTAGATCTTGTTATTCTCACGTGCTAATTTTCCTGTGTGCTTTTCAGGGCCTCTTTGCGGCAATGTGACTGATTTAGTCAGTTGGACGACACTCACTAAGTTATTGACGTTCAGGCTCTTGTGGCTGAGATCATATTATTTTGTGCCTTTTTAACCTTCCCAATCAACATAACCTCCCAGCTGCAACAGCCAGGCGTAAGGATGAGAGCCAAAAAGAAGGTTCTGGTGTTGTTGGAAGCAGGCCCGAGATTGAAGATGAAGGTTCGGAAGACGACATCAATCTGTTTGTTCCGAAGCGGGATCGAGAGCATGCCATCAATGTCCTTCAGGCTGCAGCTATACTCACTGAAAGTGCTGAGAACCGCAAACAGTTTGTCTTCTTTCGTGGAGTCCTCACTTCCCTGGATGTGCTCAAAGGTGAGTTCAATAGTGGCTTCTCTTTGCTCTACATACATAAACTAGTACAAGACTATGCATCTTTTTCCTCTGATTACACCCCTCGTTTCTATTTGTAACAATTTGTTTTGTGCCTTTCGCGTTTTGCAGGCGTCACCATGGATATTAATGCCCACAGTGCAGCATCAACAAAGGCGCGAGGCTGCAGATCATCTTTTGAGTCAGAGCCAGCCCCAGTGCCTGAACATGGACGCCTCAAAGCCAGTGCTCCGTACGCAGACGCTGCAGCTGATGGTGATGGAAACAGCAATGGAGCCGACGGAAGCCAGGCAGCTGCAGCACCCAAGTCACAGGCGCTGCTTTTCCTGCTATCCGCCTCGCAACTCATCCTGGAAGTGGTCATTAATTTTCTAGAGCCTGCAATCCAACGCAAGGGATATCTTGTTCCGAAGGTGGTTTTGAGGACGGGAGGAAGCAGGAGGTCTGAGAAACTGAAGAAAGACGAACTAGAAGACAAAGGCTCGGGCAGTGGGCGTGATAGCCCTAACGCAGGGTTGTCAAAGAGGGAAGTCGCTGGCAAGAAGAAGCCAGAGTTGGCATTGGGGACGGAAGTTTTTGAGGCGTTTTCTGTGACTCAAGATATGCTGACGCCAAGAGGAAAAGTGGTGAACGAGGAAAAGCGGATGGCAGAATTCAGCAAGATTCTAACGGGCGTGCAAGACAAGTGTCTTACTGTGCTCCTGGGTGAGTCCTTGTTCCGAATTGCATCCACTCCAGTTTCTAGGATTCTAGTGGTGTCCATCAGACTTGAAAGTCTAACCCATTTCACATTCCTCCGTCCTCCTGCATCCTCCACTTATTTTCGCCCGGCCATTTTCTCCTACTCCCCCCTGCTCCCTTTCTCTAGGTTTCATCCCGTCTGTCCGCTGCATTCAGCAGACAGAGGCATCACTGTCAGACCAAGCGCAGGATGTACTGCTGCAGGGAGTGGAGGTGGTATGGGCGGTGGTCACTGCCCTCGATCAGTCTCACTATGTCTTCATCGCCAATGAAGGGCTGCAAGTGTCTCTTGGGTTGCTTACCTGGCCTTCATGGCTCCTGCCCTCGACACCGTGAGTCCATGACTGCTTCTGTGGCGCTGTGAGATGTTTTATGCCACTATGGACTATGGCCATGCACTTTGTTAGTTTTCACTAGTCGAATTCTCTGGGCTTGGAGTGAAGTGCGATGGCACAGTACAAATGAAATGTTGAAATATCTTTCCTTTCGTGGCTAACGACAGTTATTTTAATGGGCAGGTGCACGGACCGCACCACACTTGCGAGCACATTGCTGAAGGAGTATAGCCTGCAGTTCTTGGCCGTTTCCATCATCAAAGAATCTGTGTAAGTCAGCATGTGCAGGGATGCTTCTTCCCCGATCTCTTTTCATTAGGTCGCTGGTCTGCCATGTGCTTGCATCTGTTCTGTAACTATTCCATGCTCTCTGCTGCTATCGCCTGAAACTCGCAGACGATGTCATCATCTGCCAGCACTGCTTCACACATCCCTCTCATTCACTCTTCCTCTCTTCCTCAGCTTTGGCAGTGTCTCAGCAGCCCGCGCCCTGCACTCTCTCAATGCCGTGCCGCACATCGCTCAGTTCATTCGCTGGACATCCTTGGTCTTCACAAGGCCATCTTCCGTAGACGCTTCCTCTTCCTTCAAGCGCAACCGCTCTGTCGATGCTACATTCCCGTCTCATCCCACTGAGCGGGGTGATCCATTCACAGACATGACTAGCTCCGGCCAGACTGGCATGGGGATGGGCATGGGCATGGGTGCATTCTCTGCAGCCATGGACGAGCACCTGAGCATGGGCGGGCAGCTGGCAGCGTGGAACCTGAGGGCAGCTGCAGCTTGCAGCCTCATCTTGTCGTTTCTCTGGGATGGCAACGAGTGGGTGCTTGCTCCCGTTTTTTTAGAGCCTCAAGGAGTTGGATCCCGGCGTAGAGGAGCAGCAGCAGCGGGCGGCGCACTGGGGGGGGCTGGAAAGATGGATGGAAAGAGGGCGTATGGAGAGGAGATCATGGCTGATGTCATCTCTGTGTTCCTGCATGCCTTCCACCCAGTGGGACTGGGAGGCACTGACTGGCTGGACCATGCAGCAGCAGAGATGTTCCAAACGTCCTCTACTGAGCTTCAGCTCTATGTGATGCGTGTCCTGCGCTTCCTTCTCGGCTCACATGCCAACACACTCAACCACTTCCACACCGCCAACGTCGCCCCTGCTCTCTTCTCCCGCCCTTTCTTCTTCTTCAACTCCATCCTGCTCTCGGAAGCAAATGCAGCTTCTGCTGCTGCAACCCCCACAGCTATTGGGGCTGCTGTTGAAACAGTGGGTGACGGCACTCCTGGACTCCCTCCTTTCTCCCTTCCTCCTCCGTCTCCAGGGTCCATTCCTCGCAATTCCTCTGATCTCAGGACGAAATTCGGATCGCCCAGCATCTCCACCTCGCACAACCCAGCTGCTTGGCTTAACCCTCCCAAACTCTCTACTGCCTCGCCCCAAGTCCATGCATGGACCCCTTCCTCCCTTGCTGCCATGCGGGGCAGCCCTGCGTTTCCCAACTGCGCAAGTTTAGGCACTGGGTCAGGGGAAGGCGGCGTGGACACACCGCGACCTCCAGGCGACGGCAGGGGAGCCATTGAAGAACCGGATGCAGAAGATGAGGAGTACGTTGCTCTTTCAATCGATCGCAATGCTGAGGATCTCAGGAGCAGCATTGTGGCACTCATTGAGCTCTCTGCCTCCCTGGACTGGCTGGAGGACCTCCAGCAGGAGTTCCACGCTGTGCTTCATGCCCTGCGGAGCTGCTACCGGGTGCCGTCTGAATCCCAGCTGCTGGCTCACACCTTGCAGCGCATGCTCCAGGGGGGAGCCCGAATCGTGCCCTCCCTTCTCTCCACCGCGTGCGGTGACCACCTTGGGGATGTCATTGAACGGCAGCAGGCTGCTTACCTTAGCGCGGACGCCGAAGGGTTATTTTTACAGCCCATGCATTCCGCTTCAAGTGTCGCTGACGCAGATGCCGCTGACACTGCTGTTGGGTTTGCTGCTGCCAGTGGAGCCGCAGTACGTAGTATTGACTCCATGTCGTCCCGGTCAGCTCGTCTGGTTCTGGAAGCGGATACACTGAGGGACGAGTGGCAGGAGGCGAGGGAGGTGGTGCTGAAGCTGCTGGAGTCGTACCTGGACTGCTCGCCCTCTCTGCTGGCTCGGGCTGCCACCAGCCCCGAGACGTTCATGCCCCTGCTGTGGCTGCTGCGGGAGAAGACCTTGCGGCCCATGGCTCTTCAGCTCCTCGCCTTGATCATGAATGTAAGTTGGGCGTATGGATGTTACTGTAGCTTCTGAATGCCAGTGTAGCCTATGCATGCAGAGCTTATGAACGTGAGTCCGGCTTGTGATTGTGAGTGTAGCTTATGCATGCATAGTTTTTGAACGCGATCGGGGCTTCTAATTGTCAGAGTAGATTATTAACGCGGTTATGAATGCGGTTGGATGCCCCCTTAACCCCTGCACAGGCCCCTGTGTCGGACCCATCGGACAAGTCAACCCTGTTCAGGCGGTTCTTCGAGGCCATGACTGTGGCACGCAGTGGCAAGAGATCAGGAGGCACATGTGGCGGAGGAGAAGGGCGGGGTGTGGGAAGAGGAGGCGCTGCGGCCGGTGGCGCAGGGCTCAGTGGCGCAGACACAGTGGAGCAGCTGCAGGCGATGCTGGCGGTGGTGCAGGAGGTGGTGAAGGAGGATGAGAGCGCTATGATGCAGCAGCTCTGTGTCGACGTGGACGGCTTTCCTCACCTCATTGGCCTTCTCAGAGTGCAGTATGAGGAGGCTTCTGGCCGCTCTCTTGCCATCATGATTCTGCGCACTCTCACCCTACTGTGTGTGGGCAATGAAGCTGCCAAGGTATGTCATGCAATCGGCCACTGATTTTCAATGTCTTCAGTGCCATTTGTTCGCCTGCTTGGTAATCGACTTGTATTTCTTCGCACCCCTTCTTCCATCGCCTTCTCTCCTCCCACTTCCACCGCCCACCCCCCCTCTCCTTCCTCTTCGCCCCTCGCCATCCCTCTCGTCTCCACAGGCTGTTCTCATCAAGCATGCTGGCCCAGGCTTCCGCTCCCTTGCACTCTTCTTCCCTCTGCACTTTGATGGAGCATGCCCGCCAGTGCTGCTGAGTGCGGTCATGGACATGGCCATGGACTGCCTGGCCGGGGATCAGCCTCAGGGCAGCATCCACTCCCCCAATGCCGTCATCCTCTGGCTCAGGCTGCTGCACAAGGTGCGCCTGGGTCAAGCTGGATCACCTTGTCGCTTTCTCCTTTTTCTGCCTCATCATAATCGAAGTGTCTCTTAATGTTAGCCTCATAGTTGTACGTCTGTCTCATAATCTAAACTTCAGTCTCACCCTCATCATTCCAGTCTCATTACTACTCTCGCGAAACCCTTTTCCTCTCTCCCCGTCCCTGGCTTCCCCTCTGAAGCGCCTCAGAATACGACTCTTTTCCCCCCTCTCCTCTGGTCTCCGCCCTCTGCAGGCCGATCCTCAACAAATAGAATCTGGTCTGCAGTCCTTGCTCGGCCTGCTTGACAGCTCTGCTGGCAACTGCGCTGCTTGCTCCCGTGCTGGCCTCATGTTTCACCTCCTAGAGTGGCTGGGGGAGCTAGAGGGGGAGCACCTGGACGTGGTGGCAGATGCCAGTGACGGCTCTGGCGCAAAGGAGGAGATCAAAGCCGGGGGGACGGATGGGGAGGGTGGGATGGAGACGGGGGATAGCACTGATGGCGGTAGGGATGAGAGGGAAGGGGAAGGGCGAGTAGTGAAGCTGAAATTGGAGAATTTGGAGGCGATACTGGCGCTGCTGTCAAAGCTGATAGCGAAGCTGGGGCAGCACAGCATCAACGGGAAGGAGATTGCTGCGGTGTTCAGGCTGATGAGGAGCACCAGAGATGGTTGCCGCCCCAAGAGGGTGTCTTTGCTGCTCCGCACGCTTGTGGGCGTGCTGAGGCACGATGGACCGGCTTCTTACTTCGAGATGGACGGGTTTGAATCGGTGAGATGAATGAATCCGTTTCCACAGATGATGCCTGTTGCGATTCTGAATCGCTGCATTCTCTCTCGCAGATCTCTCCTCCTTTGATTCATCCTCCACCCCCCCTCCCCCTCCCCCTCTTACATCCTCCACTTCCCCCCCCGCACCCAGCCAAACTAAAAATGCTCCTTTCTTTACCACCTCCTCTCCCTGCCATACTCCAGGGACTTGAGATACCCACTGACTTCCGCTTCCCCTGCACCAAGGGCTATTCCTTTTGCTGCTGGCTGCGCTGTGAATTCCTCCCAAACTACAACGCAGCGAACATCTCCAGCTATGGCGCTGACAACAGCATCAGCAGCGCACGGCGAAGCAGTCTCAGAAAGGATGGGCCGGAGATCAGCTCAGCACCCGCGCAGTCAAGCATGAGATCGATCACACGCAGGGGACATTGGCTGGGCGAGTCTTTGAGTATCAGTGTGCGTGAAGACAGCCCCATGGCGCTCTTCAGCTTCTACACAGACCATGGCAACGGCTGCAGTGCCTTCCTCACCCAGGATTCCCTCCTCCTCCATGTGAGACGCCGCTCCTGCACCTTCGCCTGCATTCTAAATTCCCTATTCCCCCTCATGGTTCTCAAACAGGGTAGCCTAGATTTCTCGACATGCAGAGTACCTTGCATTGTTTTACACAGTTCACTGTGCTGGTCAATAACTGACTGCTGGTTTGCCTGCTCTGCTCGTCTTGCTTCTCGTCTTGCTGCACGTCGTTTTCCTCATCTTTCTCCTCATCCTGCTCCTCTCCTTGCTCCTCTTTTCTTGCTGGCAGGTGGCTGGATCTCGGGACGTGATAGTGGAGGTGCCTCACAGCATGGCCCTGCGCCACTGGCATCACATCGCCATCTCCCACTCCACCGCCTCCTTCTCCTCCTCCAGCATGCTCCAAGTCCACATGGACGGCGTTCTGGTAGGCAAGGCCAAGTGCAGCTACCCTCGCCTGCAGGACCCTCTAATTCGCGCCACCATCGGAGCTTCTGCCCCTCTGCCCCAGTCCGATCCCCGCTCCTCTCGCTTGTTCCGGACGTCGCATCCATTCCAGGGTCAGATTGGCCCCATCTACCTTTTCAGCGACCCTCTCCCTTCTACTCAGCTCTCTTGCATTTACAAGCTAGGCCCTGGCTACAACCACACCTTCCAGCCCACGGATGTAGCGCTCCTGCGCACGCAGGTAGACAGCGAGATTCTCTCTCTCTTTGACGGCCCTGATTCACTCAGCTCTCGCATCGCTCTAAGCTACAACGCACAAGCAAATGTGGATGGTCTGGTTCTCGACACCTCTCCTGCCTGGCTGCTATCCCAGCAACAGGCTGCTAGCAGCGCCGCCACGGCAGCTGCTTCCGCCCGTGCTGCTGTCTCCCCTGTGCGTGTGTTTGACGCAGCACTGCTTCCAGGCGTGCAGCGGTGCCACCGGCAGCGGCTGCAGCAGGTGCTGAGCACAGTGGGCGGCGTGTCAGCGCTCTTCCCTCTCTTCACTCAGCTGGATCTACCGGTTGTGGGAAGTGATAGCAGCATGGGCGAGGGAGGCGTGGCTGAGGGGGATGGGCAGTTGGCAGTGGATATTATCAACCTTCTCACGGAGCTGCTGGCTGGGAGCACGGGGAGTCAGCAGGCGATGCTGTCCGTGGGGGGTTTCTCGGTGATCAACTTCTTGCTGCAGCACGTTTCGCCCAGGCACCTGACAGTTAGTCTCGTGCTCACACTGGAGAACATGGTGGACTCGTTTGCCGAAGAGAAAGGTATGTTTCGGACGCCGCTACAGAATCTCTTGCACGCTTCTCCCTTTTTCCCGTTCATACAAACCTTACCCATGTGCCCTCTACTGACCGATAACTCATGCTCTCATCCTGCCTCCCCTTCCCCCCTCAACTGCTCCCACGTCCACAGATCAAACCCTTCGGGAGCGCATGGTGCGCGGCGTCATCCTCTCTCTCTACATGGACGCCTCTCTCTGGATATATGCGCCTTACACCGTTCAACGGGAGCTCTTCGAATCCCTCCAGCGCCACCTGGAGCGACAGCCCTGGCTCATGCCTTCCGTCTGCTCCCTCCCTCGCCTCCTCGACATCGTGCGTCGAGTCTATTGGGACAAACCCCAAGGCCGGCACGCCGTTGGGGTGAAACCCCTTGTAGAACCCGTCACTCGGCGTGTGCTCGGAATGCGCCCGCGACCTCCACAAGTGGCCAAGCTGCGGCTGCTGGTGCTGAGTCTGGTGCAGTACATTTTGAGAGGTGGGTTCACAGAGGCCGATGTGAAGGCGCTGGTGGTGTATATGGAGGCGAGCAAGGACGCTGGGGCTGTGAAGGACGTGCTGCAGACGATATTTGGGCTCATTGCGCGGCCAAACCTTGTTGGATCGTTTCTGGAGCACTTTTCGGCACTAACTGGGCCACAACTCTTCCTCGGGCTGCTGTCCAGGTAAGGCAATGGGGTCTTCTACTTTACAATTATGTGGGGCTTCATTTCCCCCCTCCCCTGCCCCCTCACTCCCCCCTCGCGCTCTTGCTCGGGAACTGCGCTTTTCCGTGTTGTTCCTCTTTAGACATTATATCATTTCCCCCCTTCGCGGGTTCTGCTTTCCTTACGCTTATCCCCTGTTCCAGGTCGCAGGAGGAGATTCGCCTCCTGGCCCTGTGTCTCATACTCACCCTTATGAACGAAACCAAGAAGCAGGTCCAGGCCAAGCTCCCAGCAGCTAGAACTGGCACCAGAGGGGGATCCAACAGAGGAGGCTCGGGCCGAACTGCAGGTTCGGGTAGGAGGGGCTGGCTGGGGATGCAGGAGGAGGAGGAGGGGGATGAGGACGAGCTCTGGGAGATGGAGCAGGAGGAGAAGGTTTTTTTCGACCTGGCGTGCAAGCAGCTAATGCCGTACGGCCTCTCTCCTGGGATTGAGGCTCTGCTGTTCGATTTGCTGCTTGGAGCATCACCCACGGATCAGCGGTCAGTTCGCACGCACACTCACGAGGCCATGGCTCACAAGAAGTTTCCCTCCAAGGCCTCTCGTGCCATTCCCCCTGGCATACCTATGCCGTCGGCCAGACAATCCACACCGGGAAATGCAGGACCAGAAGTAGCAGCACGGGCAACAGGAGGAGTAGCAGCAGCACCGGAAACAGGAGCAGCAGCAGTAGGGGGAGCAGCAGCAGTAGGGGGAGCAGCAGCAGTAGGGGGAGCAGCAGCAGTAGGGGGAGCAGCAGCAGTAGGGGGAGCAGCAGCAGTAGGGGGAGCAGCAGCGGCCTTTGGCATGCCTCGCAGTGCCTCTGCTCCGCAGGCATCCGAGCCTGGACCAGGAAGTGCAGCTGAAAGCAGTGCTGCGCGAACCAGGGCTGATAGAGAAGGCGAAGTGGGCAGGGTCAGAGAGGTGGTGGCAGATCCAGGGCAGGTTGCAGCAGCTCCACCTCCAGCCATGTCCACCTCCTTTGGTCACTTCACGTCTGGAGGCAAGTCCTCCGCCTGGAGCATGCTCCCCCGCAGCGGCACAGTAGAAGCAGGCAGCTCACGCAAGCCAATAGTGAAACCCGAGATGCTGAGGCTGCTGCTGCCCCTCATGGTTGGACAGCTGAGGCGTGCGGCCAGCTCGCCTGCAGCAGCCAGCCGAGGGGATGTTGGCGGAAGCAGCTCAGGCAGCAGGCCTGGCAGCAGCAGTGGTGCTGCTGCTGCCGCTGGTAGTCCTGCAAGGAGGAGCGGTGGGGGAAAGGAGCGAGGGGATGGTAGCCTGTCGGGGCGGGGAGTGAAGGTGGTGGAGGACGCGCTGAAAAGGCTGGGAGATATCATCTCGAGCAGCAAGGCCAACAGAACAAAGCTGCTAGAGGTAAGATCTGCTCCTATCTCTTAGAGGTTCTTTTCTGAAGGTGTGTAAGCTTCTCAGTAGTCAATTGCGACTATCCCAAGCTGCTAGAGGTAGTCGATTGCTGATAGCGGTATCCGAGAGCACTTCCTTTGATGCCCACAGTTGTTGTTCCCATTGCTTCCCATTTGACCTCATTACATCCCCTCCACAGTCTTCCCTGGTTCAATCTGCCTGAACGTTCGTATATAGGTAAGAAATATACCCTTATGCTCTCCTAATGCTTTAACACCATGCCCCTTCCATATCGACACCCTGCTTGTGCCCTTGCAGCAACGGGGCTGGCAGCAGTGGCTGCTGGATATTGTGGTTACCGGCTTGGATGTTACAGGCGCGAGGGATTGCAAGTCACATGCCATGCATGCAGACAAGGGCACTGACAAGGCAGGGGCAGCAGAGGAAGGAAAGGACGCAGGGCAGGGTGAGAAAGGGCAGGCAAAAGGAGACAGGGTTGCAGGGGAGGAGGGACAGCTGCCACCACCACTGCTGGCAGGGGGAGGGTTGGAACTGGTGTGGGTGCATGTACGGCGCATTTTTCTGGCTGCTCACACGTTTGCAGTGCAGAAGGTGCAAGGCGGCTGGAGGCATGTAGCGGAAACAATCAACGTGTTGCGGATCTATGGCGAAAGGGTGAGGCTTTGATGGAATAGATGACCATGAAAGGCACAGAGTGGTGCTGGCTCCTTCTCTCCACCCACCCAAACCCTGCACCTTGTCACGCTCACCCTGAATCTATCTTGTTGAGAACCAAGTCAGGGTAACAGTTGGTGTAGGAAGCGGTAAAGCATGGTGCAGATCACACAATTTCGTTCCTCCTCCTTCCCCAATTGTCCTCCCTCTCAGGGCAAGCTGCCATATGCGAGTCTGCTGCGTGTGCTGCTGGGCGAGCTGCTGGGCGTGGTGCCGCTGCTGTGCTCCACGCGCGACCGACTGCTGGAGCAGCCGGTGCATGCTAACCTGCTCTACCTCTTCATCCTCGTGCAGGAGCTCGTCATCCGCGACTCCTGCCACATCTTCCCGGTCAGAATCCCGGCTCTACCTTCCCTGTCAGTATCCCTGGACTACCTTCCCTGTCAGCATCCCCACAGATCCTTTCCTACCATTAGTACCCCTTGGTACGTTTTCTGTAGGTGACCCTCCTTGATGTCGTCGATGGAGCCCAGTAAGTGTATGCTGTTTTAAATCCCTCTACCAACGCTCCCCCCTCTTCGCCCTCTGTTCTTCTCCCTCTGTATCTGCCTGTAACAGCCCAACCATCTGCCAGATGATGCTCTGGAGTCCTCCAAGCATAATGCCACTGGGGCTGCCCATGAGGGGCAGAGTGACAGCAATAGTGTTCCTGGCGATGGCAGTGCTGGCGATGGCAGTGCTGGCGGTGGTGTTGGAGATGCGCAAAGGGGGAGTGGAGAAGGGAGTCAGGGGGAGGATGAGGGAGCAAAAGGATCGGGTGAACGCGGGCACGGGCTGTGGAAAAGGGTGGATCGGAGTGCTCTGGCCGCTATCTTCCAGCCTATGCTGCCTGATGGCGACTTGGGCTCTGCTGTCAGCACTACGGAGGTCACATGCAGGTGAGTCTCCAAAGCACCACTTCCCACAGTCCATTCCTTCCACCCGCATGCCCCCCGTCCTCCCTCTCCTCCCTACTCCTCCCCCCTCCCTCCAAATCCCCTCGTATTAACTCTTTTGGCTGTTCTCATCTGCCCTAACCCTTGCTTCTGCACTTCCTTCTGCCCTCACCCTCGTTTCTGCACTTCCTTCTGCCCTCACCCTTACTTCTGCACTTCCTTCTGCCCTCACCCTTACTTCTGCACTTCCTTCTGCCCTCACCCTTACTTCTGCACTTCCTTCTGCCCTCACCCTCGCTTCTGCACTTCCCTCTACCCTCACCCCACGTGTCCCAGTCTCTTGGGCTCAAAGGTGACGGAAAGCAAGTGGCGGGTGTACGAGCACTTCTGGACGGTCATCACCATCATGCACGACAAGGCCGAGGCAGCAGAGGCCCTCGCAGCCGGCATGCTCCAAACCGTCGACGACGATCCCGAAGCACCACCCCTTCCTGTCCACCCAGCGTTCCTCCCCCCTCCTATGCCCCCCTCGCCTCCCCGCCGCTCCTTCCTCCAACCCAAGCCCAACTCCTCTGCTGCCTCTGCTGCCAGACCGTACAGCCAGCATGGGAGTGGGAGGCACAGGCTGGGACGTAGCGCAACAGTGGCACCAGCGGCAGGGGAGAGAGGGAGGGTGGGCGAGGTGGCACTAGAGGTGGTAGAGGAGGAGATGCTGGACTTGGCTCGGCAGGGGTGTCCGTGGTTTGTGCTGCGCCTGGTGCTGATCTACATGTTCGAAGCTGAGCTGCCCGCACTGCATCGCTGCCTGAACCATTTTGTGGTGCTGCTGCCTGTTGTGTTCCCTGACGATGATGACACCCGCCTGCACAACATGGCTCACCTCTTCCTCTGGTAACAAACCACTTTCTCTTGACACAGTTCCCCTGTTTTGAATTTAGCACATTTTCCCCCTCTCTTGTAGAAACCTCTAGAAACCTTCTGCACCTACTGGCCTCAGATCCCTTCCCTCTATCTGCTCTTCCTCGCCATTTACTCCCTCCAGGGCGCTCCTAGAGGCACGGGCGCTGGTGGGAGACATGGATGGGGGGGCACGGGGCCACATTATTGCGCAGTGCACTCGAGACGTCTTCCTCGCCGCCATGCCCATCCTCGCCCGCTGCATCGATGAGAGGGGCGGCCCTCCCGCTTACACCCCTGTGGACTTCACTCAGATGACGGGAGGCATGCTGGACGATGGGGGGGCGGAGTGGGGTGACGAGGAGTCCAGTGAGGATGCGTTCACATCTGGAGTGGGGAGCAGCAGCAGTGGCATGGGGCAAGGGGCGGCGGGGTCGGTTGGGCTGACTGAGACAGGGTCGCAGGCCGGGGGAGAGGGCGAGCAGCAGAGGCATCCTCTTTATGAAGTGATTCATGCCGACAGAGTTCATGACGCTGTGAGTTGATCCGTAGACCTCCTTTTATCAGTAGGTAGCAATGCACCTGGTTTGAAGTGGTCCTGGTCTGCCTCTTGTACCAGGAATGTCTGTCCATTCACAACTCTCTTCCTGAACCAACTTGGCACTCTTAACAATTTTATGGTGTGATTTGTTGTTGTTTGTTCCCATTGTTGTACTCCGTCGCATCATTACATCCCCTCCCCTTGCTCCCCCCTTTCTCCTCAGGCTCGCAGCGAGTGCAACGACGTCATCTTCATCGTCTCCTCTCTCAACGACAGCCTAGCAGACGTCCAGCAAGACATAGACGCATGGGAGGAGACGCAGCAGGAGAGGCGGCAAGTCGTGGAGCAGCAGCGGAGGAGTGTTCTCGGCGGGATGATGGAGCTGGAGGCAAAGCGGCGTGCCGTCGCTACCCTGGCATACGCTGAGCACCAGCAGAACGCCAAGGCAACCTGGAACGCTCTGTATCGGCAGATGACGAGCGAAAGAGGCCCCTGGTACTGTGGCCCGTCTCCCGACGACCCTCCACCCCGCTGGAAGCTGGATAAGGCAGAGGACCCTCAGCGACGGAGGTTCCGCCTGCGCCCCAACTATAGGTTTGACGAAAGCCTGTGCACTAGGAAAGGAGAGGAGCGGAAATCGGGTGGGGGAGGCGAAGAGAAGGGTGATGCAGGAAAGGATGGCAGGAGTGAGGACGGGGAGTTGGAGGGGAGTGGGTCGCTCCTGTCGAGTGCTGCTGGGCCAGATGCTAGGAGTTTCCGCAGGTACACTAGTGAGGGGGGCAGCTTGGCCATGGGAGATGCGTCAGCGTCTATAGGGAGGAGCAGCAGCCTTGGCTGGGGAGGGGAGGGGATTGGGCAAGGGGGGGGATCAGTGGGAGGGGAGCTGCAGCAGCAGCAGCAGGGGAGGTTGGTGTCTAGCGTGAACGTGGACCAGGACTTGATGGAAGAGCTGGCGCTGCTGCAGCAGAGCAACGAGCAGAGCCAGCCGGGGCAGGCAGGGAAGAAGAAGGCCGCGCAGGAGGGGGAGGCTGAGGGTGGGGCTGTGGGAAGGGTTGGCGGTCTCCCAGCAGAAGGCACACCAGGGGTGAGTGAGGATCCGTGAAAGAGGATTTGGAGTCAACAGCCCTGTTTTCGTCCCATCAAGAGGACATCTGTCATGTTTTCTCCCAGCTGCTCCCTCCTGCTGTGCTCTTTCCGTCGCCCTAACTCATCCTCTCCCCACACTTCCCCTCTCCGCCCTTTCCTCTGTGCCCCAGGTCCCTGAAGACATCCCCTGCATCCTCCTCACGACCAAGCGCAAGCTGGCTGGCCGGCTGCACATCTCCCACACGGAGCTCCACTTCTATGTGGACTTTGCCATGGACAGCACCGAGGGCTTCCTGCTCTTCCACCCCGACGGCTCCCTCCACAACCCCCTCTCCCTCTCCTCCGCTTCCATCTCTGGCGGGGAAAAACTCCCCCCTAAGGAGCGGTGGCGGCGCGTCATACAAAAGCTGCTGCTTATATCGAGGTTTCAGCCGAGTGAGAAGACTCTGGAGAAGGTGACAATGAGGATGCGCAAGCATACGGATATTCTTGATGACGTGAAGATGCACCGAATCTGGTCGATGTCTGAGCTCCGGCACATCCGCATGACCCGCTACCTCCTCCGCCCATCCGCCTTCGAGCTCGAGTTCTCCTCCTCGCTATCCCCCGCCTTCTTCTCCTTCTCCTCGCCCCAGCTAGCTGACAAAGTTGCCCACCGCATTCTGGTGAACGCCAACCGCGGGGCTGCAGCTCACAGCAGCAAGCTGGTTGAGCTGGTGGACAGGAAGAGAGGGCAGGAGCTGGCTGAGACGGCGAGGACGCGGTGGAACAGGCGGCAAATTTCGACCTTTGATTATCTCATGGAGCTCAACAGCCTGGCGGGGCGCACGTACAACGATCTGATGCAGTACCCTGTCTTCCCGTGGGTGATTGCGGATTACACCTCGCCCACGCTGGACTTGGCGAATGCTGAGGCGTTCAGAGATCTGAGAAAGCCAGTGGGGGCACTCAACCCCAAGAGGCTGGAGGTATGGCATGAGACCTTATTGCATGCAGCTTGCTTGACTTCTTACTGCACTCTTGTTGAGGATTGTTATCGTTCTCTGATCATTCCTGGCGTTTCTTCCCTGTAACTGGGTGACTTTTGAGTCGACTCAAAAATGCCGTTTTTTCCCTGTAATTGCTGATATCCCCCTTCATTTCCCTGCAGCTGTTCAAGGAGCGATATGACAGCATGGACACGGACATTCCAGGGTAAGGCATTGCATGCTTTTGTTCAATTTGATTGTCGGTTGGGGTTAGCACACTTGCATTATAGGATGCCTCGTATCCACACCATATGCATCGCGTGTGCTCCTTTTGTTGAATTATTTCCAACCGTGCACTTTCCGCTGTGGCCCCATTGCCCATTGCCTCCAAATCCTGTCCTTCGTTCCCAATTCCCCATCAATCAATCATTCCGCATTGCATTCCTCTCCCAGCTTCCTGTACGGGTCGCACTACTCCTCTGCTGGCGTGGTCCTCTATTTTCTCATCCGCATGGAGCCCTTCGCCACCCTCCACCGACTGCTGCAGGTATTTTTGGATTTAATTCTTAGTGCGCTCTAAATTCACTGCACATAGGCCTTCGCCATTCTCTGGGTTTTGGCCTCAAGGCTCACTCAAACCTGTGATTGCCGTTACACATGTGTCCCAATTGTGCATCACCATCCTTGCAGTCCTTGTATGGACTCAATTACAGAACGGCCCACAAAAACTTAGATAGAGCAATCCATCAGAATTGCTCAGAGTGGCCACCCTGATGAGGTGAACTGTCTGTTTGGCCACATGGGCCAATCGCCGGCCTGAGCAGGTGCTATGCCTGACAATCCAATCCATGTCTCTCCCCCTACCCCTTGCCACCCACCCCCACAGGGAGGCCGCTTCGACCAGGCGGACCGCCTGTTTGACAGCGTGGCGTTGGCGTGGGAGAACTGCCAGAGCAACACGAGCGACGTGAAGGAGCTGCTGCCGGAGTTCTTCTACCAGCCGGAGTTCCTGCGCAACAGCTGCTCCTTCGACCTCGGCAGCAGGCAGGACGGTCAGGCTCTCGATGGCGTCCTCCTGCCTCCCTGGGCCAAGGTGGGTGTTTGTGTCTTGTACAAGCCTCCTGCATGTGTTTTGACGTGCCTCCGACTACTCGTCTACCTGCCGGAGTTCCTGCGCAACAGCTGCTCCTTCGACCTGGGCAGCAGGCAGGACGGCCAGGCTCTGGATGGCGTCCTCCTGCCTCCGTGGGCCAAGGTGGGTGTACGTCATGTACAAGGGTGTTACCACTAGGCCCTCAATGGCGTCGTCCTGCCTCCCTGAGCCAAGGTGCTTTTTCTTGTCTGGGCAATGCTGAAAGACGCCCCCGTATGCCTCTGCCCAACTTGTGCGCCTCTGGCCCTCTGACCCAATCGCGTGAGCCAAGCTTTTCGCTGTGAGCCTAGCCGTACCCCAGAAAAGGCCCTTGAAGGTCCATGTGGTCCAAGTCGTGTGGTCCTGACCCAATCTCCATCCCGGCCTGGTCTCACCCTGCTCGCTTGCCCCAGGAATCCCCTGAAGAGTTTGTGCGCGTGCAGAGAGAGGCCCTGGAGAGCGACCACGTAAGCCAGAGCCTGCACCACTGGATCGACCTCGTGTTCGGGTGCAATCAACGGGGGGAGAAGGCCATTCAGGTGGGCATGTGTGCTTGCTGTCTTGTCATGGGCATGCTGATGTGTCATTGCTGACATGTTATGGGCATGCTGCCATGTCATATGCATTCTGACATATCATGGTCACGCTGTCTTATGGGCCTGAGAAGGCTCCCCAACGTCTTCATCTCTACCCCTTCTCTCTCTGCCCCACTGCCCTCTGTCCCCACAGGCGGACAACGTGTTCTACTACCTCACCTATGAAGGCGCAGTTGACATTGATGCAATCACCGACCAGACCAAGCGAACAGCCATCGAGCAGCAGATAGCAGCGTTCGGCCAGACGCCCATTCAGCTCTTCACACGCCCCCACCCTGAACGCGGCCCACGCCTCCAAATCACCCGCCCGCTCCGCTTCTTCCCGTCCTCCATCACTCTATCTGCAATCATCCCAGCTCCACCTACTCCAGCTACAGCCACCCCACTGTTTCCCCAGCCTCTTGGGGGCGGCTTGGGAAGCCCTGCGGGGAGGACGAGAGGGGGGAGGGGGAGGTCGGAGGATGATATGGCAGTGGTGTTTGCGGGGGTGGTGGGGCGCACAGCAGTCAGTGTCACGAGGGGGCAGCTGTTGACTGTGCGGCCGTGGTATGCTCCCAAGAAGGGCGTACAAGTGGGCATGGTGAGTGGTTTGAACGGATACCTGAATGGACGAGGTGATGTGTGTGGGGATGGTGGTGGGGCGCGCTGCAGGGAGAGTGGCGAGGGGGCAGCTGTTGATTGTGTGGCTGTGGAACGTGCCAAAGAAGGGCGTGCAAGTGGGCATGGTGAAAGTGATGACAGGTGAATGCTTGGGTGATGGCTGAATGCATGCCATGAGATGCATGCCTTGGCTGTGGGGGATCTTTGCGTTTATTAAAGGCCTCGGTCTGATTGAATTGTTTTACCTCGCCGCCCCACCCTCCCTTCATCACAAATCAACAGGATTACAGCATCAGCATGGGTAAGCCTAGCCTAGTGTGCAGGATCGGAGCACCTCTCTCTGCTGCCGGAGCTAGCAGCCATGGGGGCTGCTTCGGGCTCGTGCCAGGGGCAACCTCAGCATTCCTCCTGTCTGGGGGCCATTGGGACAACGCCATTCACAGCACATCAGTGGCCGATGCTGCCACGGTTCAGGCCCTGCAGCAACACAGCGACCTTGTCACCTGCCTTTCAGGTGCGCCCTCTGCTGCTCCCACCTGAGTCTGTTCATTTCACCTGGTTCTCTTTTCTGGTTGAGTTCATGCTGACCGCTAAACACAAACTCCATACTCCCATCAGGTTTTGAGAAGCTTAAAGACAATTTGCTATCAAACCACTCAGCACTTCTTTCTTTATCCTTTCTCGTCTCTCCCCCCTCTTTCACCCACCTACGCCGCCCCCACCCAGTGTCCAAGGATGGTTACTGGCTGGCCACTGGCAGCCGAGACACAACAGTCATGATCTGGCGCATCGACCAGCTGGGCGCGCACACACACGCTCAAGGCGACCCCTTCATCTCCTCCAAGCCCAAAGCAGTCCTTTGCTCCCACGACGATGCCGTCACCGCTGTCATCGCCTCTTCCGAGCTAGATCTGATCCTCTCCGCCTCTCTGGACGGCACCCTTGTCTTTTCCACTCTCCGCTCTGCCTGGTTCCTCCGGTCCGTGCACCACCCCAACGACTGTGCGAACGAGGCTTTGCGGGTCGCCCTCTCCGCCCCACTCGCCCGCGTCGCAGTCTACTCCGATGCAGCCCGAATGCTCCATGTCTGCTCCATCAATGGGCGGTGGCTGGAACATGCGCTAGTGGACGAACCAATCACGCACCTTGCCTTGTCCCGTTGTGGGGAGTTCCTTGTCACGGCATGCACTGCCGGGTGGGACAGTGGAGGAGCAGGAGGCGGAGGGGGAGGGGATGTTAGCCCGAGAGGGGGAGGCGGAGGGTCAGAGATGGGGATGGTGGTGGTGCGGTCCATGCATACGCTGGAGCCGCTGCTGATGTTTGATGGGTTGGGGTCGCCAGCAGCATCACTCTCAACAACCGAGGAGGACGCCATACTTGTGGGGCTGGAGGATGGCAGGATATTGCTGTATGCTCTCAAGCTCTCCAACCATTAGCCATCTCTCGACTCGAGCTCTCTGTGCACCAACTCTACATGACTGCTCCACCGGCTCTCCACAACACACATATAAATTTGTTCGGAAGCTTCTGCTCATGGGCAAGATGTGTATCACGGACGGCACAAGGAGCCTTGTGAAACCCGACACTTGTGTGGACGCCCTATTGCATGTCCTCGCTGCTTCCTGTTTCTGTGAACCTAACGTGTGCAGACGTGACTAAGCCAAGTGATGTCTCTACCACCAGCTGTGTGGAAGTGGACACTCTTTATGTTTTGCTGAGATATATGGTGAGGGATGGTAGCATCTACGGTACTTTGCCAACCGTTTGAAGCCTGGTGAGCTTTACAACGCAGGGATACGACTAATCATACACCCTTTGTGCAGGCTCGTTTGGTGGATCTTACCCATGAGTTGAAACAAGCCCAACACCATAACTTTCTCCCAGCACAGAGGGCTGTAAATGCAGGATGGACGTGTACATCAGAGGACCACTGCACACTACCACCTGACAAATTCAACCTGTCACTCCTTCTTCAAGCATTTCCTGATTATGGCCGGCTTCAGCTGCCCTTGATACACCACAACAGCGATCACCAGTGTGAAGAGAGAGCAGAGGAACCCACTGGCCATGGCAATCCCCACCTCTCTGGACCAGCTGCCTCCCCCTCCTGAAACCGACCACCAGTCACTCTCCCCTCCTTTCCCTACCCCCACACTTGACTCAGTCTGGAAGCTGTGGTGGTGAAACCACACCACAGAGCCGTGCAGTCCCACCAGCCCGCCCTGCTTCACCAGCTGTAGGTGGTCCGCTACTGGGTACACCGCAGCGCCGATGATTCTGTTCTTGAATGCGTGGAAGACCAGGTTGAGGCGGTTGTTTACTCTAAGTATGTCTTTTACGTGGCTTCCCGTCCCAAGAGCTAGTGTTCCACTGGCCCCAAATCTACTGCTGCTGCTGTGGTCACTGGTATTATTGCTGGAGCTACCGCTGCTGCTGCTGCTTCTGTCCTTGAGCCTGTGGTAAGAGCCCATGAGGAGGAAGGTAAGCGGCACGTACGATTGGTTCCTGGGATCCGCTGCCACGCGGCACTGCCACGTCAGCTCCTGCTGCACCAGCTGCGCTAATCGTTCGTATGCCTCCGCAGTTCGCACCTCGAGGCTGCAGTAACGGTAGATGTTGACGCCGACGAAGACGGACAATGGACGGCCGGATTCGAAGCACAGGGGTCCCGGACCCCAGGGATCGGACGGGGAGTGGCGGCATTCGAACACCACCTCGTCGCCCTCCTTGTAAACGGACGGTACGGATGGGTCCACGTGAAATGCATGCTTGCCGGAATGACGGGAATGTGATGTATGGGATTTCAGGTCGGATTTGCTGTCTTGATTATGGCCGATGTGCACATCGCGAGCTTGGACTAGGGTTAATGGGAGAAGTCTTGTAGTAGCGGGGTGAGTGAATGGGCGTGGGCGAATATCTGGAATGGCGGGGACGACGAGGACGAGGAGGAAGGCGGGCAGAAACTGGATTGGAAAGGCGAGGTTGCGAGGCGGGGATATCCCGCGGCGTGATCGTTTGATGCATGGGGCGGGCATCGCGGTCGATCAATGAGAAGTTTTCCCTGAACTGAAGCTTGAATCCGGTATTGTCGCTTGGGATGAATGCTCGTCTGGTGAGTCAACGATTTCCCTACCCGTGCGACCAACGCTCAGCCTGTCAATGCTGCTACTATCGAGCGTCTGATCGTAGGGAAAGGGACCTACAGCGCTCTAGCACTCGAACAAGCCATGAACGGACCTGCGCAGACTAGCGTCCTGCCAGGATGAATCGCTGGTCAAGGCTGTCGGTGCCAGTGGAGAAGAAAGCTATGCTGGTTGGCGAGGAACAGGCAGATCTGTCGTAAAATCTCGAACGGTACATTGTGGTGTAGACAAGTGCACGAACGACTGAACCTGTAACTTTTTCCATGCAGGACTTTTAGCGAGGAATAGCCCATGAGATTCTAGGCAATAAGGGTGAGTCGTGTTGTTCAATGTGGATTTGTTTGTGTGCACACCATTCAACAGATCCAATAACGCGTACGTATCGTCTGACAGCTGCTTCAGCAGCAAGGCCACATGCGAGTGCGATGCCGTTTCCCGCGCAGCTGAGCACCTCTTCCGTCCAGCGCTGGCATCGCGAGTCGGGGGGCGCCCCACCTCGTATCAGCATTCCCAAGGGCACCACGACCAAACCAGACGAGCCAACCAACTGCAATAGGTGAGACTAGGTGATAGAAGACGGACCTCAGCCCAGAAAGCAGAACAATACAGACTAGGCACCTCGGCAATCGCTCGTTGCGTCCTTCATGACCCGTTGATTGTAACTCAGAAGCGATCGGAAGCTCGCCGTTTTCCGCCAGCATAGCACAGGAGTCGCAAGCTCCCAGCCTATTTCGACGCAGTCTTGTAAATTATCAATCTGCTAGTCTAACGACGCGAGCGAAGGAAGTCAGGCAGTCGATAAGCGAAGGTATGATCAGAGCACAGCTTCTGTCGACCTTTCAGCGTCAGATGTCCAACCCATGCCTTGCATATGAGACTCCATACTCTCCGATAGATCTAGCCTACATTGTCCGTAGAAGCTAGCAGCATGTACTCCGCGCCGGTATCAGAAAGTCGAAAGTTGCTTGAAGATAAACAGTTCTGAAATTTGCTTCTAGCAAGATGAAGCACCAGCTGGACTATGTGCAAGCTCGTCGTGGCGTCATGGCTCGACAATCGCAGCTTAGTGTGCGTGACTTCTCCAGGCAGGCTAATGCTATTGCGATTAGCATACCTCTTTCCTTCATCGCCTCCTTAATCATCGTCAATCTCGCAACAGCAGAATCAAATCCAGCATCCCCTGCGAGGCACATTAGAGGATCGCTCGACTTCGGCAGCGTCCCGTTGAACGGCTCGGGTCCGTCCTTGTTCCCCGGCGCGACGCCTCTCTCCACCGCAGCGCAGCGCGTGCTGCTGGGCCAAGCTCTGGGCGAGGAGCCCGCCGCGTTGACGCAGCTACCGTCCGCACAGTCCACTGTTGTGCTAGCGCCCGGAAAGTCGCTAGGAGAATCGTCGGAACAATCGCTAGGACAGTCGTCAGGTCAGTCGTCAGATCAGCCGTCAGGACAGTCGCTAGAGCAGTCGTCAGATCAGTCGTCAGGACAGTCGCCTGTCGTGCTCCCTGCAGCATCGGCGGCGAAGGCTACAGGAGCGAAGCCGCACGATGCCACGTGGACCGGCCTGCATAACAAGTACTCTAGAATAGCGGATCTGCTGCCGTCGGCTGACGTCATTTTCTACGGCGATTCGCTCACTGAGGTATCGGTCACAGCGCCTTTTGTTTTCGAGGCTTTGATAATCCCATCTGGACTTCATCGGTGGGCCGGGCCGTGGAACCAAGGGGCGAGACTGTGAGGCGACTGAGGGGTGGAGAATGCGCGCCATCGCGCTCACTCTTTCATGCCACGTCTCCCCGGCCTTCTCCTTCATGTCATGCCTCTTCTGCTTTTCGTCACCCCCAATCCGTCGCTTTTACGTCCACAGGGCTGGCTCGGGACGTTCAAGGGAACGTCGACTAGTCTCTACGCGGGAGTGAGGTCAGTGCCCTTGCCGCCGTTTCCTAGTCACACGGCCCCAGCCGTGATACTCGTCAATCTCGCAAGTCACAGTCTGTCGCAGCCAGAGGTTGCCGCACAGAGAGTTTGCCAGAACCACGATGGCTATAGATTGCCGCGGATGTGGCGCGATGACTAAGCTGAAACCCCTTATTCCATCCCCACCTTTCCGCTCGTATCGTTTTGAGTCGACTCAAAACGAAATGATTAACACATGTGGCGCGATGGCCAAAAACACACACCCTGCTTCCATCCCCATTTCGCCCTCCCATCCTCGGCAGAGGCGTCTTCGAATCCGTTAAAGCGTCTGTGGGCGCTACATCTGTGCAGGCTTTCGGCATAGCTGGCGACACTGTAGACGACCTCCAGCAGAGAATAGAGGTACGGACGGACGCCTGTGGCATTTTGAGTCGACTCAGAACGAAACTGCTTACACATAGAGGTACGGACGCCCGTGGCATCACTTTCCCCTGTCGGCTCCTCCTCTTCTAGAGCCACTACTCATGAATATCTCTGTGTGTGCGTACCTCGGGCAGCAGCCCCAGCACAAGGACGGCTCATCAATATCTGTGTGCGCGTTTGTGAGGCGCCACCTGCGTCGCTCCTGAGATACAAAAGCCCTGTTTAATCCATCCCTTTCTGGATTCACTGCCTCTTATGAATCTCCCGGTCTCCTCTGATTCCTCTGTCGTCTCTCCTGCCGTTTCCAGGGAGGCGAGTTCCCCCCTTCTCTGCAGCTGCGCGTGGCGGTACTGTGTGTGGGAATCAACGACATCCTCACCAAAAAGACGAGCGCCAGCACCACCGCCAACAAGGTATGAATTCGCTTTTGAGTCAACTCAAAAGCACACCTTCCCTGCAGCTCCGCGTGGCAGTTCCGTGTGTGGGAATCAACGGCATTTTCTCAAAGAAGACAACCGCCAGCACCGCCGCCAACAAGGTATGAGGCCACATGCCGTTTCTCCACTCGCCATCGCGCAAGCGTGAGGAGTCTAGGAGTCTATTTTTGAGGCACCTCAAAAATGGACTCCTCGCACAAGGTATTAGACCGCATGCCGTTTCTCAATTCTCCATCACTCCATTTTTGAGGCGCCTCAAAAGCAGCGCCTCTCTTCCAAACTCCTCGCATCCCCTCCACTTCCTCGTCTCTCCAGCAAACTCCACTAGGCGACTGAGCGACTGAGTCTGACCCTCGTCATTCCCTCCTCCTCTGCTTCTCCACCCTTGTCCTTCCCTCCCTCCGCTGCTTCCCCTCACCCTTGTCCTTCCCTCCCCTCTCTCCCTTCCCCCCACCCAGGTCGTAACGCTGGCAGTCAATGTGCGCAAGGCGCACCCCTCCACTGCCGTCCTTGTGCTGGGGCTGCTGCCCGAGGTAAGAGCAGCACGTGTGGGCTGCTGCCCGAGGTAAGAGCAGCACGTGATGATTCCTTCGCTGCATTTACCCGCGCCATCACGGTTCATCTGCGGTGGTGGTCAGACAAATCGTCGCTCCTCTGTTGCATTCTCCTGAACCGCCACTCTCAGGCGGCCACCAGCAAGGATGCGTCGCTGCCTGACCCTGCGCCGGCTCAAGTGAACGCCCTCCTCGCGCTGGCCCTGGCTCCGGGTAAGACGTGGCACTTGCTGGTTCATGACTGGAGTTGGCCATTGCTGGCTCAGTGCTGGCTGCTGGTTCCATGGGTGGCACTGTCGTCATTTGAAAGGTGTGGTTGGCATCTGGAGAACGCAGCCAGCAGAATTGCAGTTTCCCCGGCTCATCCCCCTCTTTTTCATTCCGCTCCCCTCTGCATCCCTCCTCTCCCTTCCTCTCCCCTCCCTCCCCTTGTGACCCCCTGCAGTGGACGGTGTGTCCTTCCTCGACTGCTCCTATGCCTTCACCAATCCCGGTGGCTCTATCAACGCGGCCGCCTATGCACCTGTGAGATTCCCTTTGCGGTGGCGCAAATGAGTGCGTGACTTTTGAGTCGACTCAAAAGTCACCTACTGCAGCAGCTGCTGCGTCCATTCTGCATCGACTTCAGCACTGCCACTCGCTACAGGGCTTGATAGGGTTTTGAGAATCTTTGAAAACACGCCACAGGGTCTGATTCGGATGTTTCTGTGTCTCCTGTCCTCTGCTTGCTGTCTCCCACGTCTCTGCCTCCTCCCCCACCCCCCTTCTGCATGCACCCCCCCGTGCAGGACTCGTTTCGATACCTGCATCTATCAGCTACAGGCTACAAGTCATGGTCGGGGTGCTTCTCACCACAAGTCAAGACGATGCTCAAGTGAGTTGAGAGGACGGTGAGGAATCGGACTGCTAAGGACGAGGTGACTTTTGAGTCGACTCAAAAGTCACCTCGTTGAGAGGACGGTGAGGTATCGGACTGCTAAGGACGCTGCTGTGAGTAATGGGTAGGATGAGGTGGGCCTGCAGTATATAGCATGTGAGGTGGGCCTGCAGCATATGGCATGCTGAGGTGGGTCTGCAGTATATGGCATGCTGAGGTGGGCTCTATAGTCGTGCTGAGGTGGGTGAGGAGGAAGATGAAGCTTTATAGTGTGCAGTTTATAGGGGGCGAGTGAATCCGCTGACTACTTGTTCCCTCAGTGCACGTGTTCCCTCATTGCACTTGCTCTTCTCTCTCCCGCTGCCTTCACTCTCCTTCTCAGTCTCCTTCACTCAGAAGCCTCCTCTCTTCTCCCACCGCTTTCATTCTCCTCCCATCCCATCCCATCCCATCCCATCCCATCCATGCACATCTCACAGAGAAACGTCAGCAATCCCCGCTGTACCCACTTCCCCTGTCCGCACGCCCTCAACACCTCCCCCCGCCAAAGCACCTCCGTCCAAATCCTCTCCCCCTCTCAAATCGCCGCCCACTAAACCACCATCCCAAAAGTCACCATCAACGTCCCCGTCCAAAGCACCCCCCACCAAGTCACCCCCCACTAAGTCACCACCGACCAAGGCACCCCCCTCCAAGGCACCCCCACAGACATCACCTCCTTTAATGTCTCCCCCAGTCAAGCCTCCACCAGCGGCGCCCTCCCTCCCCTCCCCTGCTGCGCCCTTCATACCATCCGTGTCCCCCCCTCCCTCGCCACCTAAGATCCCCGCTTCCAAACCCAATCAGACTTCTAAAGCTAATCAGACATACGGCACACCAGTTAAACCCCCTGTCAACTCCACTGGCTCTAAGAGACGATCCCCCCATAAGACGCCTGTAAAAAAACAGTCCCCTTATAAGCAGAAGCCGCCACAGAAGCCACCAGCAGCCTCCACCCCCCCTCCTGATGAGGTGCCTCTTCCAATCAAGAAGGAAAACTCCAGTAAAACTCCAACCACTGCCCCCAAGCCAGCAAACGACCCGTCCGAACCTGCTGCCGAACCTGGTCCCAAGTCGTTCAAGCCTAACTCAAACACTTCTGAACCTGAACCTGGCGTTTCTGATCCCGAGCCTGGTCTTTCCAAGCCTGGAGGGGATCCATCCGAGCCCGAAAAAACTCCATCCGAGCCTGCGAGGAATTCTTCCGAGGCAGATCGTGCCCGTTCATCTGGCATCAAGAGGATGAAAGGGAGGAACCCTGAGCACCCATACCAGCCTGGTGGGGAGAGCAGTGGGGGCGCGGGGGACAAGCAGAATGGAAGCAGCGGGGCAAGTGGCGCTGGGGGTACTGGTGGTACTGGTGGTACTGGTGGTACTGGTGGTACTGGTGGTACTGGGAATGTGACTCATGGGGACGTGACTCATGGGAATGGGACGCATGGGGATGTGACACATGGGGATGTGACACATGGGGATGTGACACATGGGGATGTGACACATGGGGATGTGACACATGGGGATGTGACACATGGGAATGTGACACATGGGGATGTGACACATGGGGATGTGACACATGGGGATGTGACACATGGGGATGTGACACATGTGCCGCATGGGAACGCGACACATGGCAATGTGACTGAGAACAATGTGACGTATGGGAGCCGGCAGCCTGCACCAGCAGCTCCTGTGGGCGAGCAGCCAGCTCCAGTGGGCGAGCAGCCATCTTCCGAACCTCCTGCAGCAACCAAAGTGCTCCCTGCAGTGAGTGGCTCGTGCACGCTTGCTCTGATCCGTGCATTATCCTCTATCATGCCCTCGTCTTCTGCTGTTTCTGTTTCGACAAGGCTCAATGAGAGAGTGTGCTTCTCCTGAAACATGTGTCTCTTCCATCCATGCCCATGCCCATGCCCATCCCCATGCCCATGCCTGTACACTCCCTCGTCTCCACCTCATCTCCACCTCATCCCCATCCCATCCCCATCCCGTCCCCATCATGACCTCACCCATCCGCGCAGCAACCGCTGAAGCCCAAAGTAATCGCCAAACCTCTGCCTTCCGCCATTCCAGTCCTGCCTGTGAGTTGTGCCCCGCCCCTGACATCCCAATGCCTTACTCGGCTTTCCTTCGCTACACTTGCAATGGAAAGTGACTCTCTGTCGGTTGATCAATCGCCCAGCTCTCTTCAACTAAACATGCCGCTCATGCATCATCCCTTTTCTCCATATCTCTACCATTCGAGTCTCAGTGCTCCGGCCTTTCCCCTCCTTTCCCCTTGGCAGGTTCCTCTTCCTCCTCTGCCTCCTCCTGTCTCACCTGCTCCACTCCCCAAGCTGCCTTCTCCAGTAGCCGCCGCCCCCTCGTCACCGCCCCCCACTCAACCTGCTCCTTCCTCTGCCCCGGCCCTTGTACCACCAAAACCAGCACCAGCGCCAACAGCACAACCATTACCAGCGCCAGCATCAGCGCCCCTTCCTCTCCCCCCTGAACAGCCGCCTGCCCCTTCGCCCTATCCACTTACCCCTGCTCCCTTGTCCCCCAAACCCCCTGCCACCATCCCTGTGCCAGCAGCCATACCTCCCCCTCTCATCCCCACCCCTCAACCCGCACAAGCCAGCCCTTCCCTTGCATCCCCTGTTCCAACTGCCACTCGAGAGCCTCTTGCTGTACCAGTTGAGGCACCTGTGGTTGGTTCGGGTCTTCCCTCACCCACGGAAGTGGATTCTCCAACCATAAGTGTTGCGGCCTCACCAACTAAGGATGCTGGCATGCCGGGGTTTGCAGCTGTGAGCAATTCTGCTCCACCAGTCGTCCCATTCTGGCCCCCCAGCAAAGGAGGGGACAGATCACTCCAGAACAACATCCTGCAAATATTTTTTGCATTAGGCGCCCTTATTCTGTCGATCATACTATGAACCTAATGAATATGTTTTCGTGCAGGTAGCATTGTCCAAATACTGTACCTCTTTCCATTTTTTGTAATGTCACGGCACGTAACATTGGTTGAGTACTGTTATGCGGATTCGATTTGCAACATGGGAAGTGTACTGCATGTTGCTAATTTATCGCCCTCCTCCAAGCGAGCAACATTGTGCTGCAGCCTCGAAAGGGGCAGCTCTGCCCCAACAGAGCCCCAACGGCTCTTTCCGCCAAATTCGGAGAAATCGAGTCACTGCTGCCCTGCGGGTGACTGCTGCTCTGGGAGTCGCTGTTCCCCCTGACAGGAGCAGCTCGGCATGGCAGCACGGCACATGACGCCAGTGGTGCTGCCCGCATGCCAGCCTTGCTGAGTCGCAGGACGTAACAGGCGCCGCAAAAAATTGCTAACGTTGCATTTCAGAGCTCCTTGGTCTCGGCGATATTTGTGATACGTTTTGGTCGTCGGCTGGAGTGTCAACGATCCCATAGTTTCAGCTCGTTGACCCGCTCTCTAGCCCTTACACCCACGTCAGTTGGATCGGATTTAGGTTTGGACGGCATCGACGGCATCATCACCGTGGTAGCTTTGTCTGCTGATGCCGTTTTAACGCCCAGACCCGCTTTGGCTCTTAGACCCGCGTGAGCTCTTGACCCACCTTAGCGTTTGCGTTGACGTCTGAAGCTTCAGATGGCGGCGTCGGCGGCGCCGTCGCCGCGGTGGCTGTGCCAGATGTGCGGCACGCGGCTCGAGCTCACGGGGCTGGACGGGCTCGCTCATAGCGCGTCGTCGCTCGGCCAATCAGCGGACGCGATGGGCGCGTCGCGGTGCGGGCCGCACGCCGCGAGTTCCGCGTCGATGCTCGATCAGTCGTTCGTCGTCCTGCCGCCGAACTCCGCCGCGATTCACGGCGGCGCCCCTCACGCTTCTCCTCATGCAGGCACCGGCGGACAGATCAGACCGTTGATTAGTACTGCTCAGACGAATACTCCGCCGTTGATTCCGCGACCACCTGCGGGTGGTGCCGTTACTGCTGCTGCTGCTTCTAGTTCCTCTGCTGCTGCTGCTGCTCCCGCTGTGGGTTCAGCTGGTGTGGCCAATCCAGCGGCCATCCCGGAAGAGCAGCAGCAGAAGCAGCCGCAGCAGAAGCAGCCGCAGCAGCAGCAGATTCAGCAGCATCCGCAGCACAGAGCATTAGCTGCTCAGTCTCAGTCTCAGTCTCAGTCTCAGTCTCAGTCTCAGTCTCAGTCTCAGTCTCAGTCTCAGTCTCAGTCTCAGTCTCGGTCTCAGTCTCAGTCTCAGTCTCAGTCTCAGTCTCGGTCTGTGATTCCATATCAGTCTCAGTATCAGGCTCATCTCCAACAACAGTCACAGGGACCAATCAGAGCCGCACATCTGCCGTCTATTGGTGGGCACCCAGCCTTCCAATCACCTTCGGGACGCAGGGGTAAGTGTGACGAGAAGTAGTGCTTTAAGTGGATCACAGGGGGATTTCGACATTCGATACGGGTGCATGTGCATGTGCACGGATTCCGTTGCTTGCCTTACTGGTAACTCTCTCGTTTACTCTCATCAACTCCGTCTCGTCTGCTTCTCACCCCTCCGCCGATCCTCCAGCTCCCCCTTCTCGCCTGGACGAGTCGTTTGTGGTGCTCCCCGGTTCTGCGGCTTCAGTCTACGGCGCTCCTGCCCTCCCCCATGCCCCCACCTCCTCCTCCCATTCTCCTGCCTTCACCAGCGCTCCCACAGCCGCTTATGTCCGCCCCTCGTCCCAGACCCACCCCTTCCCCCTGCCGCCCACCATCACCGCCAGTGCTGCTAGTGCATCAGCAGTTGCCATCCCTCCCGCCTCACCCATTGCTGCTGCTGCTGCCGCTGCTGCTCCCTCCCAAGGACTGGTTGCAGCAGCAGTAGCGGTGACAGCAGCAGCTGCTGCTGCTGCGTCTGCGTCTGCGGCTGCTGGTGCTGCTGCCATGGCTGCTAGTGCTGGAGATGCTGCTTCTGCTGCTGCTTTCACCACCGAACCGGGGAGGTCAGGTCCGGATACTTGGCATGAAAACCGGAGCGAAAGCAGAGCTTCGGAACAGATACAGGCTGAGACGCCAGGTGCAGCTGCTGCTGATGAGGAGAGAAGGAGAGGGGGTGCTGAAGAGGGTCTAAGGAGAGATAATGTGGAGGAGGGAGGTGCAGGGGGGGGTGGTATGATGGGAGGGGCAGGGAGAGGAGACGGTGGAGGGGACGAGCGGAGAGAAGATGAGCGTGATGGTAACCAGAGCAATAACCGGCGGCAGCAGCAGCAAGAGGAAGAAGGAAGCAGCGGAAGGCTTTCATATGGAATTGGACCTCCTGGAGGTGGGGATGGTGCTGCTGCAGAGAGGCCGTCAAGGGAACCCCTAGCCGGCGTGGGGCTGCCTGCTGGTGGTGGTGGTGGTGCGGCTGCTGCAGAAGCAGCAGCAAATGGGCCGTCCAGGGAGTCCCAAGCAGGCGTGGGACTGCCTGCTGCTGCTGCTGCTGCTGCTGGTGCAGAGAGTCCGTCGAGATACCCCCAGGCAGGTGTCGGGCTGCACGCGCAGATAGAGGCTTTGGACCGCGTGTTCGACCTGGTGGCGCTCAAGACCAAGGTGGAGATGCCCCTCTGCTGCCACTGCGCCTCGCACGTGTGCCGCGAGATCGACGCCCAGGTGAGGTGGCGTGCCGTGGCGTGAGGGGGCGTGACGGGGCGTGGGGCTAAGAAGGGCAGTGAGGGTCGCAATTTGTAGAGGTTTGTACTTTCTGAGTGGATTCACGAGGGATCTGGTGGCGCTCAAAGCCCAGGCGGAGATGCCCCTCTGCTGCCGCTGCGCCTTGCATGTGTGCCGCAAGATTGACTGGCAGGTGAGGTGGGGGGTATAATATTCACGGTTGAGGGGGTAAATTTGCACCGGTTAGTTTCGAGTCATTTCAAGAACGGCCGGCTGGCATTCATGTGCCCCTCTGCTGCGACTGCACCCCGCACATGGGCAAAACCGGGTAATTACCCGACCCGACCCGGTTTTGCCCTACCCGCGTTCGGATCCGGGTTGGGTCGGGTCGGGTAATTTCCGGGTAATATCTGGAGGCCTATTACCCGACCCGGTTATTTAATACCGGGTAACTGGGTACCCTTGAGGCGGGTCGGGGATACCCGACCCGCTTTTAATTAAAGTCGGGTATTATTACCAGGGTACCCCTACATGGCTGTAAAAATCAGGAGTAAATGCTACTTTATGGCAGAACCAGTGGAGAATGCATCTCAAAATCCACTGACCGCGGTCTTGTTTTAGGGCAACGATGCAACTCTTTTGGGTTGGTTTGCTGGGGCAATGGGGCTGAGTTATTATTAACCCTGAGCAGTGCAATACTGCGACCAACCTGTGAGCCTCTGACACAGGGTACAAATACTTCAGCTGTTGGTAAAGGTTGTTTCACGGCTGATCAGAGTTTATTTTGGTTGGCTAACGCATCTAAAATGGTTGACATGATCCTAGTATTAAATATACCCCATTGCTGCGATCATTGCCTCCAATACTAACTACGGTAGCGTCACACAACTCGCTCCCTCCTATACCCTTCAAATGCATGCTAGACCAGAATTGCCCTTACGAGGCGCATCTTAGGCTAGGCTAAGATAGAACACAGCTAAGAAGGGGAAAATAAAAGGGGAGATATTACCCTCTGGTCGAAATTTCCCAACCAGCGCGTCAAATCTGGCGCTGGTTTCTGTTGGGTAATTGCGCGACCCGGAATCAGGTCGGGTACCCGCGACCCGACGAGTAACAAATTACCCGACCATTTGAGTAATTATCGAATATCGGGTATGCATTATCGGGTAATTCGCAGGAATCCTATTACCCGACCCGGCCTAAAAGTTGGGTCGGGTCGGGTACCCGCGACCCTATCGGGTAAAATGCCCATGTTTAGCTCGGTGCATGTATGCGCTCGGCGCATGTATGCCCTCACCTCTCCCCCACACATGCACTACCCACGCGTCCATGCAGGTGACGGAAGCAGAGGAGGAGATAGCAGCCTACGAAGCAGCGCTGCAGTCCATTCTCGCCTCCACCCCTTCCTCCTCCTCAACCCCGTACTACTCCTTACCAGTCACCCATGTCGACACTCCTTTTCCCCCAACTGCCATGGCTCCCATGGCTCCCATGGGGGACAATAACTTCGAGCAGCACATGGCCGAAGTAAGAATGGAACTCCCGGTTGTTAGAATGAAGCAGCACTTCTCCCCATGCTCTCATCACCGGTTGCTCCATTGACCATCCATCTCCCATCACACGTTCCGTGCCCATACCCCATACCACATTTGAAAACCGACCTCACATGCTCTTTTTCACTGCACGCCACACCATGCTTGTGGCTAACCATTTATGCCACCATCCCATCCCGTACTAACAGGTGGAAGTGGAGGAGCGAAGACTGCAGCAGGAGCAGCAGCAGCTGCTGCAGCAGAGGGAGCAGCTGAGGGCGCAACTGGGGGAGGTGGAAGCAGAGCAGGCGGAGCTAGACGCTGCTGAGGAGAGGTATGTGCAGCGAGAAGTGGCCAAGGGAGGCGGGATGAGGGGGCAGGAGGAAACGGGGTGGGGGAAAGAGCAAGCAGCTTAGGGCGCAACTGGGGGAGGTGGAAGCGGAGCTGCTGGGGCTAGATGCTGCTGAAGAGAGATGCGATCTAGAAAAGAGGGGGAGTGGGGGAGGAGCGAGGGAATGATTGTTGTAGAGGAGATGGGGTTAGAGACGTGGGGAAGAGGAAGGTAGGTGGGGAAGGGGAGCAGTTCCGTGTGTCATGTGGCACATTCATGTCTCTCAGGCTGACTCACACCACCCCACTCAAGTGTTTTGCCTCCGGTTCTCCCCTCGTTTCCTCCTCCTCCCCCCAATGGCAGCTACTGGCACGAGTTCAACGAGTTCCAATACCACGTGTCTGTGCACCAGGTGAGGCACGCCAGGTGAAGGCACGCCAGGTGAGGCACGCCAGGTGAAGGCATGCCAGCCCCTTGGCACTATTTGACCTTTTTGGTGATCACACAGCTGTCCGTTTCATGTGTAGTTTTGCGCCTGGTTCTCACTCTTCTTACCAGCACTAGAAGCGTTTTGTATAGCCCTTCTCCCCCACCTCTTTCCCTTGCCCCTCCCTCCCACTTCTTTCCCCCCCTCCTCTCCTCCCTGTGATTTTCAAGAAAAGTGTCCAGAGTGGAGGTGCTGAGGCACGGCTTTGTGCTCAAGGGTGCGTTCCGCATGTGTTGCTTTGTGCTCAAGGGCGCGTTCCACATGTGTTGCTTTGTGCTCAAGGGCGCGTTCCACATGTGTTGCTTTGTGCTCAAGGGCGCGTTCCACATGTGTTGCTCCATTCCATCCGTCCCACTGCCTCCCTCCCCCCCTCCCTTGGCGCACTGCAGGAGACGCGTGATGCCCTCCTTGCGTCCATAGAAGTGGCAGCAGCGCAGTCGGAGGCTCTGAGGCGCAGCTTTGTGCTCAACGACGCGTTCCACATCTGGCACGAGGGGGAGTTCGGCACCATCAACAACCTGCGATTAGGAAGGCTACCATCCGTACCGGTGAGTGCGATGGGAGTGCTCTGGATACTGTTCTCCATGCGTGTTACTGCGTGTTTGAGTTGACTCGAAGGTAACGACGCGTTCCACATCTGGCACGAGGGGGAGTTTGGCACCATCAACAACCTGCGCGTGGGGAGACTGCCATCCGTGCCTGTGAGTTGCTCTGGAAGGTGTTGATGTGAAACAGCAGGGAGGACGTGGGCTCACTGACGCAGCTGCCTGGGAACACAACCATCTGTCCTGTGTTGTGCATGCATGTCCCTCTCCTTTACACTCTTGATCTCCGTCCCTCACTCCACTCCTTTCTCCATCCACATCGCCCTCCCCTCTCACTGCCAGGTAAAGCAAGAGGAACTCAATTCGGCATGGGGCCAAGCCTGCCAGCTGCTCCTCACTCCTTCCCCCTCCTTCCTTCCTCCATACCTCCAACCCTTTCTCCTCCCTTCTATCCGCCCCTCCCTTCAACTGTTTTCCACCCTTCTATCCCTCCCCCCCCTCTCTTTCTCAGGTGGAGTGGGAGGAGCTCAACGCTGCATGGGGCCAGGCCTGCCATCTGCTCTTCACTCTCGCACGCATCGCCAACTGCCCTGTCGCGTAATACATGCATCACCATGCACGTGCATCACATTCATTCCTTTTTTTGCGTTTTCTTGTATTACCTTGTTCCCCTGTGTGCTTGTTGTTGCATTGCAATCATTCCTTGCTGCTTCCTCATGTGTCTCCCTTGTACTGCAGTTATAGCCCATCTGTTTCCTTGCATCACCTTGATCATCCACATAACCCCTGTCTACATCTCGTCTCCTCCTATCTCTCGCATCACTGCAGCCATCGGATCATCCCTATGGGCAGCTTTCCTCGAATATCTGACGGCCACAACCAGTTTGAGCTGTGCGTGCCAAATGCTGAGCTATGGGTGCATTGTATGGCACCATGATATTGCCATCTACACATTATACCAAGCCACACTGATGCTGCATCATGCCACACGCACTGAACACCCTTCTTCCCACCTCCTGCACCCACTTCTTCACTAGCATTGGCCCAGTGAAGCACATGTTGCAAAGCACGTGCTACGACCGAGCTGTGCTGCTCTTCCTGCAGTGACATGTTCCTAGGCGACTCAAAATGCCTTTCTTTCAAACATACCCCTTGCACCCGCTTCCTTGCCAGCTTTGGCCCAGTGAATCTGTTTTGGAGCACGCGCTACGACCGCGCCATGCTGCTCTTCCTGCAGTGCCTCAAGGAGTTTGCAGACTTTGCCAACGCCCATGACCGTGCCAACCACCTCCCGCCCGAAAAGTCCTTCCAACTGCCCTACAAGTGAGCGCTCTGCAGTTGAGCCTTTATGCATGTATGGGTGTTTGTTCACCCACTGTCTGGTGTAAACTTGTAGGTGCAACGCCAAGTACCCACTCAGGTGCTTGTTGACTCTATACTCTTATTGGCATCTCCTGTTGATGCACCATCTTTGGTCCCGTCACCTTGTCACAGGATCGAGGGTGACAAGATCCAAGGGCTGACAGTGAAGCAGAGCTTCAACCGCGATGAGCGGTGGACCAAGGCGCTCAAGTACCTGCTGTGTGACCTCAAGTGGGCGCTCGTGTGGACCATGAACAACTTCCACCCGCCCCTCCCCACCCCGCCCCCTGCCATCATCAACCTGGCTTCGCAAATAGAGCCTCTCAGCCTTGCCTTTGCTGGAACGAGAGCCATGTGAGACAACACTATGTATGTGCAACTTTGGGCACATGGTAAGTGAACATTTGGAAGTTGGTTGGACAAAACTGTACATAAATGTAGCTTGTTACGATAGTGGTTTTTTACAGCAGTTTCATATTATGGACCTCAAATTTCCTCCAACGGAAATGTACTATCGATTATTTCAGTGACAAACGACGAAGACATTCCGGGCCAATTCAAGTAATACCTCGTGATTATGATACGTTGGAGACAAGTACTGCACAAGTATAGATAGTGATTGTAGTGAAGTGGTTCTTCGAGTTCCAACGTTGATCCCCAACCTCGAGGCCTTATTGGTAGGGCCGACTACACGTCATCCTTCTGGGACTCTGGGGACCACAGCAGTATGCTCGTCCGTTAGATTGCTTGGAGGATTACGAGATGTATACCACGTGCCCATTAGGCAATTGTTGTTGTCAGGTTCATGGGCGCGCGAACATTCAAAAATACGGTTGCGAAAGTCATACAGTGCGAGTACGCCGTTGTAATTCGCTGACGAAGTGATTGAATCTTCGCCTAGTCAGGTGCAAGTTCTTGCGCCTGACAGAAACCCTTCCGCATTCGCCCCTTCCCGCTGCGCCCAAAAACGAAGAGCAGCACGCTGCGCAAGGGCATCCCGCGCTGCGACCGTCCCAAAACAGCCGCAGCTCCATCCTTCGCGCGCCTGTCCCTGTAACTTCGCGAGTCAGTTCGCTTCCCTAATCCTGCAACTCACATGAGCTCGCGAAGAATGCAATCTTCGCCTGCCTCCAGTCGTCAATCGCAATGTCCCCAATACCTGACCTGCTCGCGAAACTTTGCGCCGTCGTGCGCGGGAAGAGAGCAGCGGAAGCCTCAGTTTCGGCTTCCTCCTCACTTGTCCTCACTTCAGCAGCATGGAGGGCAGATTCCCACAGCATTCCCAAGGTGCTTGCTTCGCCTTCATTTGCCTCTTACAGATCCTCCCTAAAGAATTCGTCTCAGAAATAGAGTAGCTCAACCTTACTATGGTTGATTCAGCTCGTCATGGCTGCCTCATCTCGCCATGGTTGCGGTGAAAAATCTCTAGCGAATTAGGCTTTTCGCAGATTACGCTACCTAGGACTTGCGTTCCATCGAATAAATACTTCATCAGGATTTCTATTCCCAGCTGCTCTTCAGTACTCCCAGCTGACGTGATTCAGCCGCTCGTTTCCCGTTTTCTTAGCTTGTATTCAATAGCTAGTGGCTTATACCCAGATATTAGGATAAATTTTAAAGTCTAACGCTGGATTTTCTTTACCGGCTCAGTATTGGGTAGTGTTCGTTCGCTCCTTTAGGTCTGCTAGCCAGTCAGCCAGCCAGCCGGCCAGCCAGCCAGCCAGACAGCCAGCCAGCCAGTCGGTCAGAATACCTATAATATATAGCAGCGGAAGCCGCATCGGTGGACTTCTACTAACCGGACTATCCCGATTATCAGCATTGGAAGAAAAGCGACCTTAGCTCCTGTAGTAGTAGCTTCGTCCGGCAGCAGCAGCAACAGCCCAGCAGCAGCAGCAGCGGTATACCAGGAGTCAGCAGCGGCGCAATCGGCGACGGTTGCGCGTGTCTATTAGCTGTCTGGGAACTCTTCCTCGCAGCAGCGTTAAGGACAGTAGTAGTCGTACTAGCGTGACACGGACTTTTGGTAGCACGCGGACTCTGCTACGATCAACGATTGGACGACGAAGGAAGCACGATCATCTCCGCTCTCTAAGTTCAGTTCGTTTCCTCGCAATCCATGTCGTCCGCTCAGTAACTGTGTTTGACGCTTAATCGCGATCAGAGTCTTAACGTCACGCTAATCTTCATTTCTAATCTAGTCGAGCAGAGCATCTCTATAGTAGGCATCTGGAGCTTCTAGAGCAGCGCTATTCTACTCATTCGAAGCAGTTCATTGGTAGACTCTCGGAATCCATAAGGCGGCTATCCTCGCAATCCATGGCTGTCGCCACCTGCTGTTCTATCATCGACCAATGACCATCTTACGCTTTACCACAATCTCGATTTCCGCTCTAGTACCTCATAAGGACTCTGTTCTAGTACCTCTGGTGACCGTCGACCGTCGCAGTACTTCTGCCGCTGTGCCTCGTCTTACTATGCATTTTCACCGCTGCCTCGTCTTATAGAGGTGGTTCGCCACCTGACGGTTCGTCGAGGTTCGCCACCGTGGCGAAGAGCAGCGGTCACCGCTGACGCCGACAGCCACGAAGACTCCTGACGGAAATTTCGCGACGGCGTATTTTAACGGTGACAAACGACGCCTTTTTCTAACGGCGACAATCCCGACGCCGCTTCCTCACGGTTGCGTTCGCGACGGCGCTGCTGGTCAGATTGGTCTCTGGCAACGCCTGTTCCAGGCGCTGAAGACAGCGCCAATTTTTTCTGAAACTGACAGCCACGAAAACTTCGTATTTTTACGGCGACGATCGCGACGGCGTTTTCGACAGTGATGACCGCGATAGCGTTTCTTGACGATGACGATCGCGACAACGTTTTCTGACGGTGACGCGCGACAACGTTTCCTGACGGTGACGATCGAGGCGACGTTTGCTGACGGTCGCGACGGCGTTTTCTGGCGGTGGCAATCGCAACAGCGGTTTCCGGTGACGACCGAGGTGGCGTTTCCGATGGCGACGATCCTGCTGACGGCGTCGAATGAGACGGCGTTTTCTGAGGCTTTCGATCGCGATGGCCTTTTCTGACTGTGACGTAGCCACGGCGTTTCCTGATGGTGACGATCGCGGCTCCTGCCTTGTGCGTGGAGGGCGGGCAGCGGTGCTGCGGATGGTGCCTCCAATTCTGCTGCTGGCGGTGGTGTCGGTGACGCGGCGACTGCCTTGTGCTGCTGTTACGGCTGGCAGTGGTGGTGGTTCTGCTGCTGGCGGCGGTGGTGGCGCTGCTGCTACGTCCTCTTGTTGCTTTCATCGCCTTTTTTACGTTTGATTATTGACGTCCCTATGCACTGCTGCGTGGGGCGCTGAGAGGTGGACGGGGGGTTGGAGTTGAGTGGTGAAGTGAGGGCGTGGCAGCCCATGGCGCTTGGCGGTCGCTTGGCGGTCGCTTGGCGGTCGCTTGCATGGTCTAGGCGGGTAGTTCAGCATTCATTCCCATGCGCGCGTCCCTCTCTCTCCTCTCACACCTCCTTCCTCTTTTCTCAGTCCCCCTCGCATGGCCGCCAAGAGCTGTGGGTTCGCCGACGCCTCACGCTCCCTCCCCCTTGAAGCCTTGAAAGCCTTTCCCACGCAGTGGTGCCGTGGGTCTTAGCTGCAAACTCCTTTCTTCCTCATTCTTGCTTTCCAGTTTCTGCTCTCTTTACGTTGTCATGGATAATAAACTTTTGCTCTGAATTTGTGTCGCGCCCATTCCTCTGCAGGATACCGTTTCTGCACTTGCATCGGCAATCAGCAACAGAACTTCCGCACCAGCAACGGAACCTCCTCCCCCCCCTCCCCCTCCTCCTCCTCCTCCTCCCCCTCCTCCTCCTCCTCCTCCTCCTCCTCCTCCTCCTCCTCCTCCTCCTCCTCCTCCTCCTCCTCCTCCTCCTCTTCCTCCTCCTCCTCCTCCTCCTCCTCCTCCTCCTCCTCCTCCTCCTCCTCCTCCTCCTCCTCCTCCTCCTCCTCCTCCTCCTCCTCCTCCTCCGCCACCTCTCCTCGTCTCCCTCTCCTCCTCTTGCTCCTCCTCCCCTGTCACCGTGTGCCGCGCTGCCTTGTGTGTGGAGGGAGGGCAGTGGGATGACGCACGGCAGGCAGTCACAGCGGTGTGACTGCCTCCTGCTCGCCCTGCTTACCATTGCACTTCACAATCCCACGCGTGCTGCTGCTGGAAGTGGTGCAGCCACGAGGGCAGCTGAGGGGCGGAGAGCACGCAAGGGGAGGAGGAGTGCTCTCCACCGACGCTTCCGCACCCCTCCCACTCTCCTCCTCCTCTCATCTGTCCCTCCTCCTCCTCTGGCTGCCAGTGCTCTCACCTCGGGACCCTCCCCAGGTGGTAGAGGCAAGCGCCATGATGTGAGCATGGTGGCTGCGAGGTGTGGTATGGTCCCTGGTGGGACCTGCAACTCCCAACACACCCACTCGCCCATCGGCTCCTCACTCTGCAACCCGCCAACACCGACGCTGCAAGAGTGCCAACCCAACAACAACAACCCGGCCGATACCAGGACATTCACTCCCGCTCCTTCGTCTCGTGTTTACTTCTACTCACCCGCTTAATCACTTGCTTACTGTTTTTCTTCGTGATAGTTATCGCTTCGTAGTTATTTTGTCTTTTGTCTCACTCGCTCCCTCTCCTGCTCGCTTTCACTTGCCCCTTCCCCTTCCCCCACCAATCCACCCCCCCTTCCGCCCCTCTGCCCCTCCCATGCAGCAGCCGCGAGTGGAGGCAGCAGGGAGGGCGGCAGTGGGATGACGCGCGGCATGCAGTCACGGGGCTCTGGCTGCCCTGCAACTGGAGGCAGTGCTGTATGCCACTGATTGCCCTGCGCATGCTCTGCTGACCACAGCGCTCCCTTCACGAACTGACGGTACATATCCAGCTGCCCTCATTCTGCCCGAGACGAGCTGGGAGTGGCGCTGCTGCTGCCGTTGTTGGACTCACCTTGGCTGTGCGGACATGGCTTGGCGCGACATCCGCAGGCTCGTACAACGAGCGAGGAGGTCTGACGCTGGGTCTACTTCACCACATGGCTGCATCTCATAGCTAAGTTCCCTCATCCACTCACCCTCATTCCCTCCAATCCTTCCCTTCCCTCTTTCACCCCCCCTCCCCCCTCCCCCCTCCCCGCCCACCCTCCTTCGTCGTTTTCCCCGTCGCCCTCGTTTTCTGCCACATGCCTTGACGCTGCTTGGCGCATGGCGGCGGTGGCTTATGACGCCGCAGCAGTAGAGCTCACATGGAGTACAGCGGGTTAGAAATGTATTCACGAACATGCTCGCGCCCCTCTCTTCCCCAGTCCACCCCTCGCACGCTAAGCTTGCTGCTGTGGTGCTGTGGGTCACTGCCGCCATGCGACTTCCCCCTCCCCCTCCCACGTGCTTCTCAGTTTTCGCTTTGCTCACACTTTAGTCCTCCCTGCTGTTTTCCCGGTTGCTTCGGTTCTGTTGCTCACCTGAACATGCTCGTTGCTTGCATTCACGATCTGCTCAGTTGCTTGTACCAACACCGCCCTTCACTAAGTGCCGCCTATCCCCTTCCCCTTCCCTTGTGTCAGGGCGAAGCACAGAGGCAGTCAGAGCGTAGAGCTGAGCTGCAGTTACTGAAATTCCTGCTGTGGGACGACCGCTGCTACTGGTGCACACTGCTGCCGATGCAGAGAGCTTTGTTGTTAATCACGGGCTGCCGAGGGAGGAGCCGAGGAAAGGACCTGCTGCCTATTCTGCTGTGAAGGTGACGATCGAGGCGACGTTTGCTGATGGTCGCGACGGCGTTTCTTGACGGTGACAATCGCAGCGGCGGCCTCTGATGGTGACGACCAACACACCAAGACCGCGTTTTCTGATGGTGACGGTCAAGTGTTCCGGCGTCTTGCTGCTGACGGTGGTGCCACCGCTGCTACTGCTGGCGGCGGTGGTGGCTCTGCTGATGGTTCCGCTGATTCCGGTTCCGCTGATTCTTCTGCTGGCGGTGGTGTCGCTGCTGCGTCCACCTTGTGCTGCTGTTACTGCTGGCGGTGGTGGTTGTGCTGCTGCTGCATCCGCTCCGAATACCTACCTAAACGGCTAAGTGCTCTTACCCTTCTCCTCTTGATGTTTATTATGCAAATCTATTTGATTCATTGGCTTATGGCACTGCTGCGTGGGGCGCTGAGAGGTGGACAGGGGGTTGGAGTTGAGTGGTGAAGTGAGGGCGTGGCAGCCCATGTCACTTGGCGGTCGCTTGCATGGTCTAGGCGGGTAGTTTAGCATGCATTCATTCCCATGCGCGCGTCCCTCTCTCTCCTCTCGAACCTCCTCTTTCTCCTCTCAGTCCCCCTCGCATGGCCGCCAAGTGCCCTGGGCTTGCCCGTGCCTCACGCTCCCTCCCCCTTGAAGCCTCGAAAGCTTCTAGGTTGCACTGGCTGTGTTTGTAAACCCCGTTTACGCTTCTTGCTTTCCAACTTCCGTTTTCAGTTGTCGATTGTTGGGAATATCGCCACTACTGGACACCAACACTCGGTTTGAATGAGTGCGCGCGCGATATCTCTGCAGGAAACTCTTTCGGCTGCTGCAATGGCGCTTCTGCAGCAGCAACGCCTTGGATGTCGCTCGTGGGATGCCACACGGCAGAGGCGGTCACAGTGCTGTGTTGTGTCATGACCGCCTCGTGAGTGCCCTGCTGACTACTGCAGTGGCTCCTGTTCGCGGCAGCACTGGCTCCTGTTGGTGACAACCCTGTGCTGTTGCGACTGACGGTGCTGACTACAGTGCTGCTGCTACAACCATGAGCTGATGCCTCTGCTGGTGGTGGCAACGCTGTTGCCGATCCTACCAATGCTAGCGATGGTGCTGCAGATGATGCTGCCGATGGTGCTGCCGATGGTGCTGCTGCTGACGGTGCTGCTGATGGTGCCGCCTATTCTGCTGCTGGTGGTGGCGGCGCTGCTGCGGTGACTTTGTGGTGCTGGTACTGCTGGCGGTGGTGGTGGTGTCGCTTCTGCGTGCGCTCGGGATACCTACTGAAATGGCTAAGTGCGCTTACCTTTCTCCTCTTGTTGTTTCCATCTCTTCTTTGTCTACTTGTTTTATGACGGCCCTAGGTGCTGCTGCGGGTTGGAGTTGAGTGGTGAAGTGAGGGCGTGGCAGTCCATAGCGCTTGGCGGACGCTTGCATGGTCTAGGCAGGTAGTTTAGCATGCATTCATTCCCATGTACGCGTCCCTCTCTCTCCTCTCGAACCTCCTCTTTCTCCTCTCAGTCCCCCTCGCATGGCCGTCAAGTGCCCTGTGTTCGCCCGTGCCTCACACTCCTCCCCCCTTGAAGCCTTGGAAGCCCTCCCAGTGCACTGCTGCCGTTGGGCCTTAGCCGCAAATTCGTCGCTTTTTTCGTTCTCTCATTCTTGCTCTCCAGATTCTGCTTGTTTTTTGTGAATTGTCGTGGGAAACACCTCTACCTGATCCTTATTTCCGCTCCGAACCTGTGTCGTGGCCACTCCTCTGCAGGAAACTGTTTCCGCGACGGCAGTTGAGCAGCAGCAACAGAGCTTCAGCACCAGCTACGGCACGCCCTCCTCCTCCTCCTCCTCCTCCTCCTCCTCCTCCTCCTCCTCCTCCTCCTCCTCCTCCTCCTCCTCCTCCTCCTCCTCCACCTCCTCCTCCTCCTCTTCTCCTCCTCCCCTCTCGCTGTGTGCCTGCCTGTTGCGTGGAGGGGAGAGGGTGGGATGACACAGGCGGCCACAGCGGTGTGACTCCCCCCTGCTCGCCCTGCTGACCACTGCACTCCCCCCTCGCACTGAAGACTTGCGGGTGCCACTGCTGGGAGTGCGGCTGGAGGGAGTTCGGCTGGAGGGAGTGTGGTTGGAGGGAGTGCGGCTGGAGGGAGTGCGGTTGGAGGGAGTGATGCGGCTGGGAGCACGTGGTGCAGCCACGAGTGCAGCTGAGGGGCGGAGAGCACCCACGGCGAGGAGGAGCGCGCTGCACACACGCCTTCACACCCGTCCTGCTTCCCTCCTCCTCTCATCTGTCGCTCCTCCTCCTCTGGCTGCCAGTGCTCTCACCACAGGACCCTCCGGTGATAGAGGCAAGCGCCATGATGTGAGCATGGTGACTGGGAGGTGGACACTCACTGTAAGTTGGTATGGTCCCTGGTGAGGCCTGCAGCTCCCCACGCACCCACTCGCCCCGTCCGCTCCTGCAACACTCCAACAGCGGCAATGCAAGACCGACTATTGAAGACTGACAATCTGGCAACAACCAGGGGGAATATTTGTACATTGCGCATATTCCTTCGTCAATCGCTTTTGTTTGTCCTTGCTTTCAATCTCATTCGCTTCAGAACTCACTCCCCCTCCCTCTCTCTTTCACCTGCCCCTTCCCCTCTCCCCACCTGCCTTCCCTCCCTCTGCCCCTCTCCCCACAGTTCATTTTGGGGTGATGGGCGCGTGGCGATGGTAGCGCATGGCACTGGGGCGGAAGGGCTCATACTAGAGTTGTAGGGGGTTAGAAACGCATTCATCCTCATGCCCGCGTCCCTCTCTTACCTAGTCCGCCTCGCGTGCTAGCTCCATGCCCTGGTGCTGTGGGCTACCATCGCCCTTTCTCTTTAGTTGGAATTTGCACCGTGTTTCACAAGATGCATTCTCGTTATCGGTTTTGCTTCTTGCAAATAGGACCATTTCTTTGAATCATTCACTGTTCATGCATGTATCTTTTGCTTGTTGTAGCACGTTTCTTTGGCTTGGCATGCCTTGATCTAACTTTCTGCATCTCCCTCCCCAAGTGCTCTTCTCCCCGCACCATTCCCTTGCACCATTCCCAAGGGGGTGTGCACTGCAGAGCCAGAGTGGGAGGGCAGTGGGATGACGCACGGTAGGCAGTCACAGCGGTGTGACTGCCCCCTGCGTGCCCTGCTGACCACTGCACTCCCCCTCGCGCCGAAGGCTTGCGGGTTCTGCTGCTGGGAGTACTGCTGGAGGGAGTGCGGTTGGGGGGAGTGCGACTGCAGGGAGTGCGGTTGGAGGGAGTGCGGTTGTTGGGAGGGGAGCAGCATGGGAGCACGTGGTGCAACCACGAGTGCAGCTGAGGGGCGGAGAAGGAGCGCCCTGCACCGACCCTTCCACACCCTCTCGCTCTCCTCCTCCCTTCACCTCTCCCTCCTCCTCCTCTTGCTGCCAGTGCTCTCACCACGGGACCCTCCCCAGGTGATAGAGGCAAGCGCCATGATGTGAGCATGGTGGCTGCGAGGTGTGGTATGGTCCCTGGTGGGACCTGCAGCTCCCAACACACCCACTCGCCCAAGCGCTCCTCACACTGCAACTCGCTCCTCTCCCTGGTGGTCTCTTTGCATCGCTTGCCTCGCTTGCCGTGGCGATCCTCAATATGTCCTTGTGTTAGGTACGTGGTGGGGAACACGCGTGGCAGTCTTGCCGTGGTTATCCTCTCACTCCAAGCCCGCCTGTCCACCTTCGCACCCACAGACAGCACAGACGGCACAGATAGCATGGACAGCACAGCACAGCACAGCACAGCACAGCACAGCACAGACTCGGACAGCCACATCGGCAGCATCCACACCCCCATTATCCACACCACTTTCTAATCACAGGGCCGCACCTAACCACAGGTACTGTAGCACTCTCTAATCACAGGGCCGCGCCTAACCACAGGTACTCTAGCACTCTCTAATCACAGGGCCGCGCCTAACCACAGGTACTCTAGCACTCTCTTATCACAGGGCCGCGCCTAACCACAGGTACTCTAGCACTCTCTAATTACAGGGCCGCGCCTAACCACAGGTACTCTAGCACTCTCTAATCACAGGGCCGCGCCTAACCACAGGTACTCTAGCACTCTCTAATCACAGGGCCGCGCCTAACCACAGGTACTCTAGCACTCTCTAATCACAGGGCCGCGCCTAACCACAGGTACTCTAGCACTCTCTAATCACAGGGCTGCGCCTAACCACAGGTACTCTAGCACTCTCTAATCACAGGGCCGCGCCTAACCACAGGTACTCTAGCACTCTCTAATTACAGGGCCGTGCCTAACCACAGGTTCTCTAGCCAAGCTTCAAGAATGATTGCATAATGGAAGAACTCATGGAAAAGGGAATTTTCTGTTGGAGCAATGGAGTGAGCAACAGCAATGGGTTGAAAGAATTTCCTGTTGTAACTCTTGATTCTTAGTAGCAGTGCTGGTGGCGGTGGTGGCTTTTAGTGCTTGGAGCTTCTTCTGTAGGTTTGACCTCAGGTACCCAGAGCGGTCAGAGCAGAAGAGGAGGCGCCGACACTGCAAACCTGGTAAGACTGGTATGCACCTCACCCATTCCCTCCCCTTCTCCTCGACCTTTTTGCTATTCCTGTCCTTTCTTTTCCTTTCACTTTTGCTCGTCTGCTTGTTCGCTTTCACAACGCTCCAAGGCACTCCCTTGTAGCGTCTGGAGACGTCTCGTCGTCCCTTTTGCTCTTCCTGCCATCTCCGTTTTCTTCTGCTCGGCGTTGCTTTTCTCTCCTCTGGCTCTTCCCGTTGACATCCTCCCTGCTTGGCTCTTGTCCCCCCCTCAGGCATCGGCAGCACTCGTGGGAAGCAGGAACTGCTGTAGCAGGGATGGGCGGGCGGGAGAAGCAAGAAGGGGGCGCGATTCTCTTCAGGTGAGGACGAAGCTCCGCCTCCCTTCCATTAACCCCGCTCTCCTCAGTCCACAGTTCTGCTCTTCTCTCTGTTCTCTCCTGTCAATCCCTCACACCCAGAACACTCCCCCTCCTTTTTCTACCTTCCTCCCTTTCCAGGCATCAGCAGCAGTGGCGGGAGTTGCAGAAAGGAGGGGGCAGTACTGGCAGGCGCTGTTGCTATGGGCACAAGGTGTGTTGGCTCTGCCTTGGCATACTGTCTTCATGTCATAATTTTCAATCATATTCAATCATTCTTGCAATCCCTGAGCCACTACCCCCCGTGCCACTACCCCTCATGCCACTACTCACGTGCCACTACCCCCCGTGCCACTACCCCGCGTGCCTCTACCCGCCGTGCCACTACCCGCCTTGCCACTACCCGCCGTGCCACTACCCCCTTGGCACTAACCCCCGTGCAACCACCCCCCGTGCCACTACCCCTCGTGCCACTACCCTTCGTGCCACTACCCCTCGTGCCACTACCCCCCGTGCCACTACCCTCCGTGCCACTACCCTCGTGCCACTACCCCCCGTGCCACTACCCCCATGCCACCACCCCCGTGCCACTATCCCCCGTGTCACTACCCCCCGTGCCACTACCCCCGTGCCACTACCCCGGTGCCTCTACCCGCCATGCCACTACCCGCCGTGCCACTATCCCCCGTGCCACTACCCCTCGTGCCTACCCCCCATGCCACTACCCCCCATGCCACTACCCCACGTACCACTACCCGCCGTGCCACTCCACCACGTGCCACTACCGCCCGTGCCATTACCCCCCGTGCCACTACCCAGTCCCACTACCCACGTGCCACTACCCCCCATGTCACTACCCCCGTGCCTACCCCCCGTGCCACTACCTGCCCTACCACTACCCACGTGCCACTACCCTCCGTGCCACACCCCCCGTGCCAGTATCGCTATCCCCTCTTTCCCTATCCCCTCTTTCCCTATCCCCTCTTTCCCTATCCCTTCTATCCCTATCCCTTCTGTCCCTATCCCTTTTACCCCTATCCCTTCGCTATCCCATCTATCCCTATCTCTTCTATCCCTATCGCCTCTCCCCCTAACCCCTCTATCCCTATCTCTTCTATCCCTATCGCCTCTCGCACTAATCCCTCTATCCCTATCGCCTCTCCCCCTAACCCCTCTATCCCTATCGCCTCTCCCCCTAACCCCTCTATCCCTATCTCTTCTATCCCTATCGCCTCTCGCACTAATCCCTCTATCCCTATCGCCTCTCCCCCTAACCCTCTATCCCTAACTCTTCTGTCCCTATTCATCTATCCCTTTCCCCTCTATCCGTCTCCTCTTTCCTTATTCCCACTATTCCCATCCCCTCTGTCCTTTAAGCTGCAGCAGCAGCGTTACAGCATTCTGGCAGGTGAGGCGTTGTGGGTGGGTGGGGTTCCATTCGGGTAGAAGCCTTCTGATGGCAGCTTTGAATCGCTTTGCTCATTGTGTTTTTGCATCCCTGTTGATTTGAGTCGACTCAAAAGTCACCTCTTTTTGCATCCCTGTTGATTCCCTGTCTGGAGACCCCTCCTGAAGCTGCAGTATCTGCTGTCCCCCCTGTTTGGTCCTGCTGTGTATTGGTGGGTCGTTCCATTGTGGTGAGATGGTGCCTTACAGAGTGCCTCATTAAAGCCCCAAGCTAAAATAGCAAGCCCCATTCAAGTTGGACCCAGCTTGAACAAGAAAATGGGCTTGGTTTGAACAAGAGTTGGGGTTTTTTTGTGGGGGCAGCTGGCTATGTTTGAAATAGATTCGGAAGCAGTTTGTGCATGGAAACTATCGAATTGGGGGTGGACTTACTGTTCACTTGCTCGTGTGACGACGATCTTGTTGAGTGACCCGCTGGGATTACCCTTGAGAAGATCCTCTGGGAAGGGCCACAGGTGCAGTGCCTGGGGAGCTATGGGCGCACTGACCCGCTAATAATAAGCCCTTTTAACTCAGTGGTTAGTGGCTGAGTTTTGACATGGTATCAGAGCGTTGGTGACTCGGGTTCAATTCCCAGTGCTAGCGCTGCAGAGGCGCTCGTGTCTTCCACCTATCCCACCGAGGGGGGGTATCGAGTGACCCGCTGGGAATAACCTTGAGAAGATCCTCGGGGAAGGGCCACAGGTGCAGAGCCTGGGGAGCTATGGGCGCACTGACCCACTATTAATAAGCAATTTTAACTCAGTGATTAGTGGCTGAGTTTCTGACAGATCTTGCCTGTCGTACAGCTGGCAAAGTGTCGCACTGATTCTGATCCCCCCATGACACCCGAGAAGCAAACCCGGTCCCAACTTGAAAACCGAGTTGGGTTCCAGGGGAGAAAATCGCACATGCGATTCCTTCTGACACTCGAGTCGCTCAAGTCGCGAGCGCGTCAGAAGGGCTGTACCGTACATTTCGCCAGGCTTTTTTGTTGCACCAGCCAATCATTATCTAGCTGTTCATTTCAGACTCCTTTCCTTTCCATCCGAAATTCACAACAGTAATTCTAGTCAGTCATCCTATATGGAAATTCTAAGGCAAATGTTCAAGTTGGGCCCACCTTTGCTATTATAGCACAGGTCTTGAAGTATCGTTCTTCGATTTGTTGATCGTTTAACCACCCCAATTAGCTTGTCCCACTTGACTATTCGTCACAGGCTTGTCACTTTCAGACTGCTCCTCATTGGCAGTCAAATCGCCCTCTCCGCTTCCCACATACACATCCAGGATTGGGGAATTTAGCTCGCCCTCTGGCTAGAGGCTCCAGCCTAATCTGCAGCAGCAGGAGCAGGAGCAGCAACAGCAGCAGTAGCAGCAGCTGCAATCCACAGGCATTCGCCTTTGCGATGATCAGCAGTACTGCCAAGACTGCGGGGGCGATCTAATGCTGACACTGTTGGGGGAGTATGTGATGCTGACACTGCCAGTACTATCAAATACGCACATTACAGTCTATCTATGATACTGCCAGGACGTCTCAGGAGTCCTTATCAGACATTGGTAGGACTATTTCATGCTGACATCACTAGATATACCGTATCCCAGCACATCACCTTCCAGGTCTATCAAATATCTCCGTGCCTCCCTCGGCTACCCCTCTCTATCTCTACCCCATGTAGTGGCTAAACCTGTCAAACATGTGTACCTCTTATACTTTGCATAGACTGTATAGGGTAATCTCTTAGAAGGTACAACACTTAGATATATTCCTGTACTCTCTCTCTCTCTCTAATCATTCTTTTCAGTTTCTAAGATGGTATCAGCAGTAGGTAGGTCCCGCTCACCCACGCTTCCGCTCTAGGACCTCCCCGCCCTAGTCGCGCCTGCCCTAGCCGCGCCCGCCCTAGTCGCGCCCTGCGCGCCACCTCCCCTCGGCCCTAGCGCCCGTCCTAGCCGGCCTAGCGCCCAGCCCTAGCGGCCCCTCGTGCCCGTCCTAGCGCCCTCCCTAGCGCCCGCCCTAGCGGCCCCTCGTGCCCGTCCTAGCGCCCGCCCTAGCAGCCCCTCGTGCCCGCCCTAGCGCACGCCCTAGTGGCCTCCCCGCGCTCGCCCTAGCGGCCCCTCGTGCCCGCCCTCGCGGCCCCACGCCCGTGCCCGCCCTAGCGCCCCCTTCGCCCGTGCCCACCCTAGCGCCCATCCTAGCCGGCCCCTCGTGCCCGCCCTAGCGCCCCGCCCTAGCGGCCCCTCGTGCCCGCCCTAGCGCCCGCCCTAGCGGCCTCCCCGCGCTCGCCCTAGCGGCCCCTCGTGCCCGCCCTAGCAGCCTCCCCGCGCTCGCCCTCGCGGCCCCTCGCGCCCGCCCTAGCGGCCCCCGCGCTTGCCCTAGCGGCTCCCGCGCTACCGCTCGGCCCCTGCGCCCGTCCCAGCCGGCCCGCGCCCGTCCCGGCCGACCCGCGCCCGTCCCAGCCGGCCCCGCCGCCCGTCCCAGCCGCCCGTCCCAGCCGACCCGCGCCCGTCCCCGCCGGCCCCGTGCCCGTCCCGGCCGACCCCGCGCCCGTCCCAGCTGGCCCCGTGCCCGAGCCGGCCGACCCGCGCCCGTCCCCGCCGGCCCCGTGCCCGTCCCGACCGGCCCCGTGCCCGTCCCCGCCGGCCCCGCGCCCGTCCCAGCCGACCCGCGCCCGTCCCCGCAGGCCCCGCGCCCGTCCCAGCCGACCGGCGCCCATCCCAGCCGGCCGCGCCCGTTCCAAAAGGCCCGCGCCCGTCCCAGCCGGCCCCGCGCTCGTCCCCGCCGGCCCCGCACCCGTCCCGGCCTGCCCCGCACCTGTCCCAACTGGCCCCCGCGCCCGTCCTGCTCCGAGCTGTGTGCGGCCAGCTCGTCGTGCCTGCTCCGGCCTTGCACCCTCCCTGGTACAGTTTTCCATCACCTGTACCGCACTATACTGTACTGCATCGCTCTGCACCGCCCTGCACCGCACTGCAATGCACGGTACCGCACTGCACCGCACGGTACCGCACTGTACCGCCCTGCACCGCCCTGCACCGCCCTTCACCGCACTGCACTGCCTTGTATCGCACAACAGTCCTGCACTGCTCCTGATGGCGGCGGAGCTTCGCTTCGACGCAGAAGGCCAGCCTCTGGAGTTCGAGGCGTGGCTCGCTGACCTCCGTCGCCACCTCACTGGCCAGCGGCAGGATGGCCACCCGCTTTCTGCACACCTTGACGGTATGCTCCCCTGCCCTTACCCCCCTGCTGTGCTGCCCGCTGACCCCACACCCGCTGAGCGCGAGTCTGCTGCAGCCGCTGCCCTTGCGCGCTCTGTCTGGCTTTCCCGAGACGCTGTCGCCCAGCTTGCCATTAGCAATGCCCTTCCCCCGTCTGAGCGCCCTCGCTTTAGGTCCCTCACTACCGCCCAGGCTTACTTAGATGCTGTCCTCCAGCGCTATTCCACCCCTCCTGCTGCCTCTGTGGGTCGCCTGATCCTCCCGCTGCTCTTTCTTGATCTTGCGTCCTTCCCTACTGTCGCTGACTTGGCTGCCCACCTGCGCACGATAGATGAGACCTGGCGCGCAGCCTGCACTGACGCACAGCTTAGAGCCCACCAGCCGCCCATTACCTCTACCCTCTACCTGCTCGCCACCAGCCTCCCTGACCGCCTTGCCGCCGCCCGCGACCGCTTCCTTAGTATCCACCCCGATGAGCTCACCCTCACTGACTTTGTAGACACCCTGACTGTTATAGAGACCCGCCACCGCTCCATCGTCCAGGCGAGCGGTACCGTGTCGGTCCCTATCTTTCAGGGTTGTGCCCCCACTCAGTGTACCTTCTCCGACGGTTCTGCCGCTGTGGCTGAGACTGCTGCTGCCGTGCAGTTCCGTCCGGGGAAGGGCCGCCTCCCCAAGGCTGGGCGCGGCGGCGGAGGAGGGGGTGCAGGTGGGGGTGGTGGTGGAGTCGGGTCTTCTGGTGCTGGAGCGGACGAGGGGACCCTGCCCGGTCCAGCTGAGCCGCCGCCTCCACAGTCGCAGCAGCAGCCGCAGCAGCCACCGCAGACGAGGCAGGCGAGTGTCCTCCCGCCCGGGTGAGTGGCCTGGAGCTGGAGGTGGTCGTGCGCGTGGTGGTGTACCGGGTGGTGGTTCGGGAGGCGTTCGTTGCCAGTACCAGATCCAGACCGGTCCTCACCGCGGCTTCGTTTGCGGTAACCCGGTCATACCACTCCTCGCTGCTTTCGTCGCCTGGACGACTTGTTTCGTCAGCGCTTCGGCCCGTCACCAGACCTCCCGGACTGGCACAGCTTGCTTCGTCGTAGTATTCCGATTTTTGACTTGGACATGGATGCTATTGTTTCTGCTCTGCATGTGATGTATGCTGATGACTCTAGTGTGCTTCCCGCTTATTACTCATTGTCGTCTAGTGTAGGTAGGCCTAGCTTAGCCTTCCTTGCTGCGTCAGGCGTAGACGACCCTGCTTTGTTTAGCCTTGGTGCCTCCGCTGTCGCCAAGTCGCCGGACGCCACTGCTTCGCTTTCTTTCACCTTGGACTCTGGCGCTTCCCGGTGCTTCTTCCGCGACTTCACTACACTGACACCGCTTCCTGTTCCTGCCGCTATTTCTCTTGCTGACCCCTCCGGCGGTCCGGTAGTCGCCCGCAGTTCCACCACCCTTCCCTGTCCGGCAGTTCCTTTGGGCTCTCTCACAGGTCTGCATATCCTCTCGTTCTCCAGGAACCTAGTTGGTGTCGGCTGCCTCCAGGACCTTGGCGTCACCACTACGTTCCCTGGTCATGAGCGGTATGCTGTCCGTACCGAGGCTGCCACAGGTGCCCCTTTGTCCACGTTCCCCCGGGACCCGGTGTCCGGCCATTTCACCCTGGACACCGTGACCCCCCCGGCTGGGGCGCCCCTCCAGGTGGCTGCGTCTTCCCAGGTTGCTGCTGCCTGCTCCTTTCGGTCTCTCACTCATCCGACTCTCCTTTGGCACCATCGTCTAGGTCACCCTGCGCTCCCGCGTCTGCGTCACATGTCCCAGCACGGTCTCGTCCTTGGTCTCCCTGGTTCCCTCCCCCCCTTTCCCTCCTCCCCCATCCTGCCTGTGTCTGCCCTTCGCCTACTCGGCCTTCCGTCCCCTGACCCTGCATCCGTTCCTCTCCTTCCGTCTCCTCCTCTCCCCGTGTACGGCCCTGTGTTCCCTCCGCCGGACTCGTCCCTGGCTCGTCTTCCCCCTCGCTCTCCCCTTGTGACCCCTCCTCTGTCTCCCGACCAGACTCCTGCATCTCATGTCTGGTCTCACCGTCCCTCCCGTGCTCGTCCTGTCTCCCCTGTCTTGCGCTCTCACCCTAGGTTGTTTCGTTCCCACCCGGCCTCTTCCCCTTCTCCCGTCCCCTCCTCCGTCTTCCCTTGTCGTTGCTCACCCCCCTCTGTCTGACTACCTTCATGCCGCCCGTCCTCTCGTTCCTCGGGTCCTTGCCTCTCTCGTTACTGACCCGTCTGTTCCGGTCTCGTGTCTTGACGCTCTTGCCGCTGCGGTCGCTGACTTCGCCTCTACCCGCCGCCTTGACTACGCCACCGCTCTTGTCTCTGACCCTGCCTGTCCTCCGTCTGTCGGGGGTGCTCCTACCCTCGGCAGTGACGTCCTGGAGGACCGCCAGTTCGAGCTTGCTTTCCTGTCCGAGGCTGCTCCCCATCTCTGTTCCATGCTGCTAGTCCCTGAGGGTGACCCAGACGCTTTAGACATCCCGACCCCTCGCACTTACGCTGAGGCGACCTCGGGACCCTGGGCCTCCCAGTGGATAGCTGCCATGGAGCAGGAGATGGCATCTTGGAGATCCACCGGCACTTTCGTCGACGCAGTTCCCCCACCTGGGGTGAACGTAGTCGATGGCCGCTGGCTCTTCAAGGTGAATCGCCCTCCTGGAGAGCCGCTTGTGTTCAAGGCGCGCTACGTGGCTAGATGCTTCAGTCAGCGTGAGGGGGTGGACTTCTTCCAGACCTTCGCTCCGACCCCGAAGATGACTACTCTTCGGGTTCTGCTACACTTAGCAGCTTAGCGTGACTACGAGCTTCACTCCCTCGACTTCTCTACTGCCTTCCTTCAGGGCAGCCTGCACGAGCAGGTCTACCTGCGCCGCCCTCAGGGCTTCACTGGCACCTTCCCTCCTGGGACCCAGTGGCTCCTGCGGCGTCACGTCTACGGCCTGCGGCAGGCTCCCCGTGAGTGGCACGACACGCTGCGTGCTACCCTTGCTGACCTTCAGTTCTTTCTGTCCTTTGCTGACCCCTCACTCTTCGTTCGTGCTGGCCAGAGTCCGTTCTACATCCTTGTGTACGTGGACGATCTGGTCTTTGCCACAGGAGACAGGGACGCACTGGCCTCCGTGAAGGTAGAGCTGCTGAAGAGACACACTTGCACTGACCTTGGAGAACTGCGCCGTTACCTTGGTCTGCAGATCTCCAGGGACAGAGCAGCGAGCACCATTACCCTGACTCAGTCGCACTTGGTGCGCCAGGTCCTTCAGAGGTTCAGCCTTCAGTTCTCCTCTGCACAGCCCACCCCTCTGCCTCTAGCCCATGGACTCTCCGCTCCAGTTCCTGAGGAGTCAGTAGAGCCCAGTGGTCCTCACGCAGAGCTGGTGGGTTGCCTCATGTACCTGATGACTTGCACTCACCCTGATCTCGCATACCCTCTCAGCATCCTGGCTCGCTTTGTGGCCACAGGCAGACACCAACCGCAGCACTGGTCTGCCGCTAAGAGGGTTTTGCGTTATCTTGCTAGTACATCGGGCATGGGGTTAGTGCTAGGAGGACGCAGGCCAGTGGTCCTTACTGGACACACAGACGCTTCGTGGGCAGACGACGCTGAGACTCTCAGGTCTTCCCAGGGCTACTGCTTCAGCCTTGGTTCAGGTGCCGTCTCGTGGAGAGCTACTCGCTCCTCGTCTGTTGCCCAGTCCAGCTGTGAGGCCGAGATCTACGCTGGTGCCATGGCGGCACAGGAGCTCCGCTGGCTGACTTTCTTACTCACTGACTTAGGTGAGCGGCCTAGCTCTGCCCCGGTCCTGTACGCTGACAACAGGGCCATGATCCTCTTGTGTCAGGAGCCTCGACTCGAGGGCAGAGCGAAGCATATTCAGCTGCGGTACTTCCTCCTGCGCGAGTTACAGCAGCACTGCCAGGCTCGCGTAGTACACCTGGCCTCCGGTGCCAACACAGCTGATATCTTTACGAAGGCGCTTGCGCCTAAAGATCATCAGCGGCACTGTGTACAGCTCGGTCTAGTTCCTGTAGCCCCTCACTTGCTAGGACCTTGACTTTGTATTGCACTATATATATCTATATGTACTCAGACTGGACTTGTGTCCTCTACCAGTGGTTGGACTAGTAGTGCCGCCCTGGCCTTGTTCTTGCCTTGCCTGTACTCCTTCTGACTGGTCTTTAGTCTCAGAAACTTAGGAGGTTAGGTCCCTAAAGTTAGGACACTAGCTTAGCTAGGATACTAGGAAGGCCGCCATGGAATGCCGTGAGGAAAGTAGATCTAGGAGCGTGAGAGATAAGTTGACGAGAAAGAAGGGATTGGACTAGGAAGAGAGAGGCATACAAGGAGGGGTTTGTACCCTCTACAGTAAGGTTCAGTTACCTACCAAGCCTATAAATTATATAACACACTATATAATTTTGACACACCCCCTAGGCTTGGTAGTTGAAAGCCCACACACACCCACACCAGATACACACACACACACACACACCCTAACCAAGCACCCCATTCCCAGCAAGAGCCGCAACGACTCCGGACGTGGGCAGCTCCCACGGCCCGTGGGACGGCAATGGCGGCAGCGGCGACGGTGACGACAGCGCGGCGGCAACAGGCCAGCTGCACCAGCAGCGGCGGCGGCGGCTTGAACGTCAGAGGCTACTGTAGCGGCCCCCACCCTCTCGGCGGCATGGCCAGTCTCCTCGGCGGTGGGGGAGAGCCCTCATGAGGCAGTCGTTGGCTGTGGCAAGGACAAGGGGATGCAGAGGACGGGGGCAGGGCAACAGCAGCCCCCGGTGTGGCGCGACAGGTCGTGGGCGTGCTGGCGTGCTCTAAGGCACGGCGCTGGCCGCCGTCGTCAGAGACGAGTGCGCCCGGGCACCATGTCGCTGAGGCAGCACGGCGGCGCCGACACGTCGCGACGGCTTAACAGCAACGTCGCCATGTCGGCGAGACGTCGACGCCACAACAGCGTGACGCCGCGGCACGACGACGCCGCCACAGCAGCAAGCAGCGGCGGCCATGGCAGCGCAGGAGAGCGAGGAATGCGCAGCGGAAGTGATAGAAAACGGTCCGGCTGAAGGAACCGGCTCTGATACCATCTCAGAAACTTAGGAGGCTAGGTCCCTAAAGTTAGGACACTAGCTTAGCTAGGATACTAGGAAGGCCGCCATAGAATGCCGTGAGGAAAGTAGATCTAGGAGCGTGAGAGAGAAGTTGACGAGAAAGAAGGGATTGGACTAGGAAGAGAGAGGCATACAAAGAGGGGTTTGTACCCTCTACAGTAAGGTTCAGTTACCTACCAAGCCTACAAATTATATAACACACTATATAATTTTGACATTTAGACCCTTGCCTCAGTGGCTGGACAGTAGTGCCGCCCTGAGCTGCTTGTTCAGGACCTGCCCCTATGCAGTCTAGGGGGTGTGTCAAACATGTGTACCTCTTATACTTTGCATAGACTGTATAGGGTCATCTCTTAGAGGGTGCTATCAGAAATTGAACAAGTGAATTAGATAGAGTGAGAGTACACACAGATATACCTAAGTGTTGTACTCTCTAAGAGGCGACCCTATACAGTCTATACAAACATGACAAATACACATGTTTGACACACCCCCTAGACTGCATAAGGGAATGCCCTAGACAAACAGCTCAGGGCGGCACTACTAGTCCAACCTCTGAGACAAGGGTCTGAGAGACCAGTCAGAAGGAGTACAAACAAGGCAAGAACAAGAGCAGGGCGGCACTACTAGTCCAGCCACTGGGAGAGGACACAAGTCCAGTCTGAGTATATGTATAAAGGACAGTACAAAGTCAAGGTCCTAGCAAGTGAGAGGCTACAGGAACTAGACCAAGCTGTACACAGTGCCGCTGATGATCTTTAGGCGCAAGCGCCTTCGTAAAGATATCAGCCGTGTTGGCACCTGAGGCCAAGTGTACTACGCGAGCCTGACGTCGCTGCTGTAGCTCACGCAGGAGGAAGTACCGCAGCTGAATGTGCTTTGCTCTGCCCTCGAGTCGAGGCTCCTGACACAGGAGGATCATGGCCCTGTTGTCAGCGAACAGGACCGGGGCAGAGCTAGGCCGCTCACCTAAGTCAGTGAGCAAGAAGGTCAGCCAGCGGAGCTCCTGTGCCGCCATGGCACCAGCGTAGATCTCAGCCTCACAGCTGGACTGCGCAACAGACGATGAGCGGGTAGCTCTCCACGAGACGGCACCTGAGCCAAGGCTGAAGCAGTAGCCCTGGGTAGACCTGAGTGTCTCAGCGTCGTCTGCCCACGAAGCGTCTGTGTGTCCAGTAAGGACCACTGGCCTGCGTCCTCCTAGCACTAACCCCATGCCCGATGTACTAGCAAGATAACGCAGAACCCTCTTAGCGGCAGACCAGTGCTGCGGTCGGTGTCTGCCTGTGGCCACAAAGCGAGCCAGGATGCTGAGAGGGTATGCGAGATCTGGGCGAGTGCAAGTCATCAGGTACATGAGGCAACCCACCAGCTCTGCGTAGGGGCCGCTGGGCTCTACCAACTCCTCAGACACTGGAGCGGAGAGTCTGTGGTCTACAGGCAGAGGGGTGGGCTGTGCAGAGGAGAACTGAAGGCTGAACCTCTGAAGGACCTGGCGCACCAAGTGTGACTGAGTCAGGGTGATGGTGCGCGCAGCTCTGTCCCTGGAGATCTGCAAGCCAAGGTAACGGCGCAGTTCTCCAAGGTCAGTGCACGTGTGTCTCTTCAGCAGCTCTACCTTCACGGAGGCCAGTGCGTCCCTGTCAGCTGTGGCAAAGACCAGGTCGTCGACGTAAACAAGGATGTAGAACGGAGTCTGGCCAGCACGAACGAAGAGTGAGGGGTCTGCCGAGGACGGAAAGAACTGCAGGTCAGCAAGCGTAGCACGGAGAGTGTCGTGCCACTCACGGGGAGCCTGGCGCAGGCCGTAGACAGGGCGCCGCAGGAGCCACTGGGTCCCAGGAGGGAAGGTGCCAGTGAAGCCCTGAGGGCGGCGCAGGTAGACCTGCTCGTGTAGGCTGCCCTGAAGGAAGGCAGTGGAGAAGTCGAGGGAGTGAAGCTCGTAGTCACGCTGAGCAGCTAGGTGTAACAGAACCCGAAGAGTAGTCATCTTCGGGGTCGGAGCAAAGGTCTGGAAGAAGTCCACCCCCTCGCGCTGACTGAAGCCTCTAGCGACATAGCGCGCCTTGAAGACATGCGGCTCTCCAGGAGGGCGCTTCACCTTGAAGAGCCAGCGGCCATCGACTACGTTCACCCCAGGTGGGGGAACTGCGTCGACGAAGGTGCCGGTGGATCTCCAAGATGCCATCTCCTGCTCCATGGCAGCTATCCACTGCGAGGCCCACGGTCCCAAAGTCGCCTCAGCATAAGTGCGAGGGGTCGGGATGTCAAAAGCGTCTGGGTCACCCTCAGGGACTAGCAGCATGGAACAGAGATGGGGAGCAGCCTCGGAGAGGAAAGCAAGCTCGAACTGGCGGTCCTCCAGGACGTCACTGCCAAGGTCAGGAGCACCCCCGACAGACGGAGGACAGGCAGGGTCAGAGACCAGAGCGGAGGCGTAGTCAAGGCGGCGGGTAGAGGCGAAGTCAGCGACAGCAGCGACAAGAGCGTTAAGGCACGAGGCCGGAACAGACGGGTCGGTAACGAGAGAGGCAAGGACCCGAGGAACAAGGGGACGAGCAGCACGAAGGTAGTCAGACAGCGGGGGGGGGTGCAACAACAAGGGAGGACGGAGGAGGCGACGGCAGAAGGGGAGGACGAGACGCGTGGGAACGGAGCAACATAGGGTGGGAGCGCAAGACAGGCGAGGCAGGACGAGCACGGGAGGGACGGTGAGACCAGACGTGCGACGGAGGAGTCGGGTCTGGAGACAGAGGAGGGGACACAGGAGGGGAACGAGGGGGGAGACGGGCCGGGGACGAGTCCGGCGGAGGGAAGACAGGGCCGTAGACAGGAAGAGGAGGAGACGGCCGGGGAGGAACCGACGCAGGGTCGGGGGACGGAAGGCCGAGCAGGCGAAGGGCTGACACCGGCGGGGACTGCTGCTGCGGCGGCACAACGGCGACACCGGGACCGCAAGCTGCTCCTCGGCTACCACCGGCACTCTCCACACCAGCACCCCCAGAGGGACCACCCCCAGGGCTACCGGGACGAGCACCCCCAGAGTCAGCGAACGGGTGCTGCGACGGCGGCGGCGGCGGCGGCAGCGACAACGACGGCTGCAGCGGCGGCAGTGGCGGTGGAGGGGGGGACTGGGGAGGGGACGCCAGGGGAGGGGCGGCCGGCGAGGACTGAACAGGAGGGCCACCAGAGTCAGAAGACTCCTCAACCGGGTCCACCGACGGAAGGGGGGTGACGTGGAACACACCAGAGGGGGCTGGACGGGGAGGAGGAGGAGGAGGGACAGGGACTACCCGGGAAGGAGTGACCAGGAACAGGGGGGGGGTAACCGGGGGACCACGGTGGGGGAAGCGACGGTAGTAGGAGACGGACTCGTCAAAGGTGACGTCACGAGAGTGAAAGAAGCGGTGAGACGGCGGGTGGTAAAAGTGCCAGTCGGACGCGTCAAGGGGAAAACCGAGGAAGACGCAGGGAAGGGTGCGGGCAGTGAGCTTGTCCGTGCCGGAGGCACGGACGTGAGCAAGGCAGCCCCAGACGTGGAACGCAGACGCGTCACCAGGAGACCCAGTCCAAAGACGAGTCGGCGAAACCTGCGGCTGCTGAGGGTGCGGCCACAAGTTAAGCTGGTGAGAAGCGTAGCGCACAGCGAACGGCCACAGAAAATGGGGTGCACCGGCATGGATCATGGAGGTGCGAGCCACCTCCATGACCAAACCGATGCGTCGCTTAGCGACCCCATTCTGCTGTGGGGAGTCCGGTAGGGTGAAGGTCTGGGTGATGCCCTCCGCACGACAAAAGCGACCAAGGACACCTGAGGCAAACTCGCCACCACGGTCGGAGTGAAGACGCAAGACAGGGAGACCGCGGTGGACACGCGCAGAGACAAGCCAGGGGATGAGAGCGCCAGGCACGTCGGCCTTGCGCTCCAGGGGAAAGACTGTGGTGTAACGAGTGAAGTCGTCGACAAGCACAAGGAAGTAGCGCTCTCGACGCGGCCCAGGGACGGGGGCGGGGCCCCAGACGTCCAGGTGCAGGGTCTGCAGCGGCGCGGCGGTAGGGGGAAACGAGGAGGAGTGAGGGGCACGGCGAAGCCGACCCTCGACACAAGGCGTGCAAGGTGGGGCTGGGGAGGAGGGAAACGCGGGGAGGGAACCTGGGAGACGAAGGACAAGACCGTGCTGGGACATGTGACGCAGACGCGGGAGCGCAGGGTGACCTAGGCGGTGGTGCCAAAGGAGAGTCGGGTGAGTGAGGGACCGACAGGAGCAGGCAGCAGCAACCTGGGTAGATGCAGCCACCTGAGGAGGCGCCCCAGACGAGGGGGTCACGGTGTCCAGAGTGAACAGGCCGGACACCGGGTCCCGGGGGAACGTGGACAGGGGGGCACCGGTGGCGGCCTCGGTACAGACAGCATACCGCTCGTGACCAGGGAACGTAGTGGTGACGCCAAGGTCCTGGAGGCAGCCGACACCAACTAAGTTCCTGGAGAACGAGGGGATATGCAGACCTGTGAGAGTGCCCGAAGGAACCGCCGGACAGGGAAGGGTGGTGGAACTGCGGGCGACTACCGGACCGCCGGAGGGGTCAGCAAGAGAGACGGCAGGTGGGACAGGAAGCGGCGTCAGGGTGGTGGAGTCGCGGAAGAAACACCGAGAAGCGCCAGAGTCCAAGGTGAAGGAAAGCGAAGCAGAGGCGTCTGGCAATGGAACGACGGCGGAAGCACCAAGACTACACAAAGCAGGGGATCCTACGCCTGACGCAGCAGGGGAGGCTAAGCTAGGCACACCTACACTAGGCAACAGTGAGTAATAAGCGGGAAGCACACTAGAGTCATCAGCATACATCACATGCAGAGCAGCAACAATGGCATCCATGTCCATATCAAAAATCTGAATCTTACGACTAAGCAAACTGTGCCAGTCCGGGAGGTCTGGCGACGGGCCGAAGCGCTGACGAAAGAGGTCGTCCAGGCGACGAAAACAGCGAGGAGTGGAGTGACCGAGCCTACCGCAAACGAAACTGCGGCGAGGACCGGTCTGGATCTGGTACTGACAACGCCCGCCACCAGAGCCACCACTCGGCACACCACCACGCGCCCGGCCACCGCCAGCGCCGGGCCACCCGGGCGGGAGGACACTCGTCTGCCGCGTCTGCGACTGCTGCTGCGGCTGCTGCGAAGGCTGCGACTGCGGCGGCTGCTGCAACTGCAAGGGCGGCGGCTCAGCTGGACTGGGCAGGGTCCCCTCGTCCGCTCCAGCACCAGACGACCCAACCCCACCACTACCCCCTCCCGCACCCCCGCCGCCGCCGCCGCCGCGCCCAGCCTTGGGGCGGCGGCCCTTCCCCGAACGAAACTGCGCTGCAGCAGCAGTCTCAGCCACTCAACAGAGCCGTCGGAGAAGGTACACTGGGCGGGGGCACAACCCTGAAAGATAGGGACTGGCACGACACCGCTCGCCTGGGCGATGGAGCGGTGACGGGTCTCTATCACAGTCAGGGTGTCTACAAAGTCAGTGAGGGTGAGGTCTGCGGGGTGAATGCTAAGGAAGCGGTCGCGGGCGACAGCAAGGCGGTCAGGGAGGCGGGTGGCAAGCAGGTAGAGGGTAGAGGTAATGGGCGGCTGGTGGGCTCTAAGCTGTGCATCAGTGCAGGCTGCACGCCAGGTCTTATCTATCGAGCGCAGGTGGGCAGCGAGGTCAGAGACAGTGGGGAAAGAAGCAAGGTCAGGAAAGAGCATCGGGAGGATCAGGCGACCCACCGAGGCAGCCGGAGGGGTGGAATAGCGCTTGATGACGGCATCTAAGTAGGCCTGAGCAGTAGTGAGGGACCTAAAGCGAGGACGCTCGGACGGGGGGAGGGCGTTGCTAATGGCAAGCTGGGCGACAGCATCGCGAGAAAGCCAGACAGAGCGCGCACGGGCAGTGGCAGCAGTAGACTCACGCTCTGTGGGTGTGGGGTCAGCGGGCAGAATAGCAGGGGGGTCTGGGCAGGGGAGCGTACCGTCAAGGTGTGCGGAAAGCGGTTCACCATCCTGCCGCTGGCCAGTGAGTTGGCGGCGGAGGTCGGCAAGCCACGCCTCGAACTCTAGGGGCTGACCTTCAACGTCGAAGCGAAGCTCCGCCGCCATCAGGAACAGTCCAGTGCGGTGCAGGGCAGTGCAGTGCAGTGCAGTGCGGTACAGCGCGGTGCAGTGCGGTACAGTGCGGGGCAGTGCGATGCAGCGCTGTGTAAGGCAGGACAGTGTGGTGCGGGGCAGTACGGTGCGGGGCAGTGCAGGGCACGGCAGTGCAGGGCGGGGTGGGGGGGGGGAACCGTACCAGTGAGGAGGACGGGGCCGGGTCAGCGGGGCCGGGCAGGTGCGACCGGGCCGGGCGAGGACGACGAGGCCGGGCGGGCGCGACGGGGCCGGGCGGGCGCGACGGGGCCGGGCTGGTGCGACAGGGCCGGGCCGGGGCGACGGGGCCGGGCGAGCGCGATGGGGCCGGGCAGGGGCGACGAGGCCGGGCGGGGGCGACAGGGCCGGGCCAGTGCGACGGGGCCGGGCGGGCGCGACGGGGCCGGGCTGGTGCGACGGGGCCGGGCGGCGCGACGGGGCCGGGCAGGATGCGACGGGGCCGGGCTGGTGCGACGGGGCCGGGCGAGCGGACGGGGCCGGGCTGGTGCGACGGGGCCGGGCTGGTGCGACGGGGCCGGAGGGGCGCGACGGGGGCCCAGGAGGGGCGCGACGGGGCCCAGGAGGGGCGCGACGGGGCCCAGGAGGGGCGCGACGGGGCCTGGGAGGGGCGCGACGGGTCCCAGGAGGGGCGCTACAGGACCCAGAAGGGCGCGACGGGGCCCAGGAGGGGCACTACGGGGCCCAGGAGGGGCGTTACGGGGCCTGGGAGGGGCGCGACGGGGCCCAGGAGGGGCACTACTGGGCCCAGGAGGGGCGCGACGGGGCCTGGGAGGGGCGCGACGGGGCCCAGGAGGGGCGCTACGGGGCCTAGGAGGGGCGCGACGGGGCCCAGGAGGGGCGCTACGGGGCCTGGGAGGGGCGCGACGGGGCCCAGGAGGGGCACTACGGGGCCTGAGAGGGGCGCGACGGGGCCCAGGAGGGGCGCTACGGGGCCCAGGAGGGGCGCGACGGGGCCCAGGAGGGGCGCTACTGGGCCTGGGAGGGGCGCGACGGGGCCCAGGAGGGGCGCTACGGGGCCCAGGAGGGGCGCGACGGGGCCCAGGAGGGGCGCTACTGGGCCTGGGAGGGGCGCGACGGGGCCCAGGAGGGGCGCTACGGGGCCTGGGAGGGGCGCGACGGGGCCCAGGAGGGGCGCTACGGGGCCTGGGAGGGGCGCGACGGGGCCCAGGAGGGGTGCTACGGAGCCCAGGGGGGGCGCGACGAGGCACAGGAGGGGCGTTACGGGGCCTAGGAGGAGCGCAACGGAGCCCAGGAGGGGCGCTTCGGGGCCCAGGAGGGGCACGACGGGGCCTGGGAAGGGGCGCGACGGGGCCCAGGGAGGGGCGCGACGGGTCCCAGGAAGGGGCGCGACGGGGCTAGGGGGGGGTCGCGACGAGGCTAGGGGGGGCGAGCGGAAGCGGTAGGTGGGGGGGATCCTACCTACGCGTGATACCATATCAGAAATTGAACAAGTGAATTAGATAGAGTGAGAGTACACACAGATATACCTAAGTGTTGTACTCTCTAAGAGGCGACCCTATACAGTCTATACAAACATGACAAATACACATGTTTGACAGGTACAACACTTAGATATATTCCTATACACACTCTCTCTCTAATCATTCTTTTCAGTTTCTAAGAAAACCGCCAATCACATGAACTGCATGAACCAACACAGTGAAGGACAAACCCATGGGAGCTCATTAACCCAGGCTAGAATGTTGCTTCTGAATGGCAGAACCCTACACAAACCCTATTCATGCTAGGCCACAGCTGTTCCAGGCCAGGAACTCAGCTTCCTAAAACACATCTCATTGTGCCAGCCCATTGAAACCAGCTCCATGCCAGAAACACGCAACCATCAAACAAGGCATGACCTGTGCAATGTATCTCATGATAGGCTTATGAAGCCAGCCATCTTGCCAGTCCTGGACTCATAGGCAACGGGGAAATTGATGTCCTCCAACATACCCGCCAGCCATAGACCTCTTGACATTATAGTCGAATTGCCGAGGATTAGTGCGCAGAACCTCTGCTGCTTCATGGTTCAACGGGTCATCGGGATTGGGATCCTGTGGGAAAGAAATGTTAGGGCGTGGGAATCCAGGGCATAAATAGGGATCTGGCAGCACTGCATTCCCACCCATCCCCCCCACCCCCCCGTAAATTTGACTACTTTAACATCCCACAAAACCCCAACATTTCTTAGTCTTCCTTCCAACCACCAACCCCTCATTCAACACATCTGATGCCTCCCACGAGTGCACGTACCAGGAAGAGGAATTGCAGGCCATATACAATGGAGTTGATGCTTAGGACGGGCTTCCAGTCTTCTCTCAAAATGTTTAAACACACATTCCCTTCTAGGTCAATGTTAGGGTGGTACACCTGCAGGTGACATGAGGGGTGATCAGAATCGAGACGCTCTTGCACAGGCGACAACATGATGTGACACCTACTAAGTCGCTTTTCTGCTGTACCTTGGTTTTGCACTTCACTTTGGGGGCTTCATGAGGGTAAGACGGTTGTACCTCGAAACTGAACGTGAAAGTTCCTCCCCTGTAGGGAGGGACCAGGTGAAAACAGCAAAGGAACAGTGCGACCATGATAGGAAATCAATGGAGGCCGAAAGCATAGAACAGGCAAGATCTCGAAACAAGGCATCTGAAACGTGAAGATAAAGCCGTTCTTACAAGTAGTAGCCTTCATCTGGCCGAATCGTAATCTCGAACTTCAGAAGGTTATCCTTTCCCTCTGGAAATGAGATGCTCGTTGTCGACGGAAGATTCAACTCGGAAATATCTGCACGCAACAGCATAACAATTAGTACCGTTCTCGGTTTCCAATGGCTAAAGGAAATCGTCGCACAACTTGACGCCGAACTAAAAGTGGTGACAGCGATGGCTCACCCTTCTGAACTCTCAACTCGCCAGCCGACTGTTTTCTCCCTGGAGCTCTGCCATTATTGCTTTCCGCTGCTTCCCGTTGCTTCTTCTTAATCATACCTAAGTTAATCATATCGGCTCAGTGGGAAAACTCTACGATACTCCCGAAGACGAGCAGCAACCCCTCTTTCTCAGAACTGCTATCTGCCTATCAGTGCGCTACAAGCGGGGACGAGGATAATCGGGAGAAGATCTTAGGCGACACGAGAAAACCGGATTCTCAGATATTCAGAGAGCTTTGAAAAAGCTAGTAGTGACAAGACACAAGCCAACTTATACAAGGCGTGTGAAGGACGGTATGGGAACAAGATAGGAAGGTGAAAGGTAGGCAGAAAGCGAAGCACACGACCAAGGACTACCCAAGCTGAAGCGAAGGCAGGTGGTGCACTTGTCCTCGCTAAGGTGATGTTGAAGTGGATCTTGTGTCAGCTGTAAATGCTGCTTGTACCAGCATGGCTAAGACTTTTGTAGGCGAGGCAAATTGTTCATTCAGTAACATGATATTGTTAGGACAAGTAGAAAAGCACACCAATGTATGTCGAAGCAATGCATGATTACAGGATTGCTTTCAGGTTAATCTACAAGGCTCTCTTTATTTAATGCTTCAACCTTCATGCGTTGCCTCCGGCAATTAGATTCTAACATCTTCAACCTTCAAACATTGCCTCTGGCAAAAGGTTCTGAGATCTTGGCTCGTCAAATACCTGCCACACAACGTAAGATATCAGCAAGGAATAACACATCACGGTTTCAGCAACCTAGACTTCACCACCGACCAACTTCTGCAGCATTATGTAGAAGGGTATAACACACCAACTGGTCCACGCGGGAAAAAATCAGAGGATTATTCACACAGCAGAGTTGGCATGCGGACTTGTAAACATCACCTTGTAGGTGTAGACAGGCCCTGAGAAGAACGGGTTGTTAGCAGCAGGACTAGGCAGGGTGCTGTGCGGCTGCAGTGTTAGGACCAGAAGATTCAGCAAGTAGGGAAGATCGCCCTGCTGAAGTGCATCCAACAAGCCATCTGTTCCACAAACAAGACGGGACAAGTAGAGTGGAGATGGTTTGCATAAAGAAAGATGTTTGCAGGAGGGAGGAGAAAGATGAAGGACGGGAGAGAGTCAGAGGAACAGGAAGAGGGGATGCAGAAGGATGTTTAAGCTGGAAACGCAGACAAATTCTGTGCCTTGAAACAAAGCTCAAAACAGCCTGTATGCAAAAATCAGGGTGTGGGGCGTACCACATATAAGCGAGACCACGCGGGGAGAGATGGGACGAAGCGAGGTGGCAGTGACAATCCACTTCAGAAGCACAGGTGAGGCCCGGAGCAGCGCCACAACTGACTGTACCAGCACACGGGGAACCACTATCCGCAACACCGTGCTCGCTACACGCCCTCTGAATGACTGCACCAGCTGCCACACCCCGCCACCCTGCTGCCGCGGCATCATCACCTCAGGCTGCTCCCCTGGACCCCTGTCCCCAGCTTCCACATGCACATGTGTACCAGCCTTTGGCATGCACCCTTCACGGGACCTAGCATCCTCGTGCATCGCAGCATCTTCACCCGTGTTTAGAACCCCTGGTGGCCCCAGCAGCAGCAGGCCTGCTACCAGCCCTTGGCCCAGCCGTTCAGCAGCCTCCTGTGCAAGAGGAGACCCTAGGCCGAAGCCCACTATCCACAGCCCAGGTGCCAGGTGCAGCTGGTGTGCTAGTTGCTTGATGTCGTCAGCAACAGCAGAGGCAAATGATGCCGCCGTGGTGGTGGCTTGGAGGGGGAGAGGATCGCTGAATCCGGTGCCAGGAAGGTCGAAGGAGATCACGCGGATGGACCGTTGATGGAAGAATGCCTCGCTGCGTATCAACAAATAACACCATAATGGGCCCGTTAGCATAATGTTGTCCAATCAACCATGACGGAAAAATGGCATGGCAAGAGGCGGCGAGTGGAGAGGAATACCTGAGGCCTGGAAAACCCGCTGTGCGGCACAGGGGTGGTGCGTGGACGACCAGAAGCGTGTGACGAGCGCTTTCCCGCGGGACTCCAGACTCCTGCCACGCCAGAAGCCGTCCGTCCGCCAAGCGAACGCGTTTCGGCTCGGGTAGCCGTCTTTGAAGTAGTGAGAGGATAGTCGCACAGCCGATGCAAGTGCCTGGAAAGAGAAGGAGGTGGGGCACACATGTCAGGCCTCGAATGGTAGCGCGAGTGAGCGAAAAGGGTATTCCAGCAACGACTGACGGAGCTTACCAGCAAATGACGTGTAAGCGAATGTTGCTCCGATGACGAGCAGGGTTAACATTAGCAGACAGAAGGGTAGTGAGATGAGGATCAGGGGAGCCACTGGAAGCAACAGAAACGACCAGAGGAGTAACGAAGAAAGATCTCCGCCTCCCCGCTTCAGGCTCATGATAACGGACGCGGAGGTAGAATGGAAGTTAGACGGCCACGTGGTGTAAGCCGTGGACCAGCCTGACGTGGACTCCTGCGAATCACAAGATTCCCTATCGCCGTCTCGTTGGTCCCCGTTGCAAGTCGCTCCGGCAGAAGATGATGCTTCCGTGCTGGAGACGGATGACAACGAAGGCATCTCCTCAGCTCCGTTGTCGCCAGCCTCCTTGAACTCGTCTGATCTCGTAGACAGATTTGGCGAGCGAGGCGGAGTGGAGGGATCATGGGCTTCAACTGGGTTGGGTCCGGGTTGAGAGGCTTCCCGACGCAGAGGTTCTGGCGAATGTGCATGGAGCGACGCTGAACGTTCGGGAGTAGGTTCCGGCTTTTCTGGACCCAGATCATTGCCTATGCTCGGCTGAAGACTCCTGTTAACAGGAACCCCAGGAAAGTGACTCGGACTATCCTTTTGAACTTCCTGGCCTTTCACCTTCGGCATACCCCATTCTTCGTCCAGCAAGCTTAGCAGGTCCTGGGACGGAACTGAAACCGCGTTTGCATTGGACAACCGCCTCGACTTCCGGAACATCGTTACTCCTGGCAACGTATCAAGCCAAGCTATCGGGAACTTAGAAGGGTTGGCTGGACTTGTCTAAAACAACGAAGCATTTCTGGCTGATAATGTAAATCAAACTTGATCTGCAACACCCAGCTAACTATTTTCCCATCCAGCGCATCAGGGTGATGTAGCTGGGGGATGCGAGAAACAGGAGAATCTCGGGCCTGGAATGAGTCGGGGCTGGGATGGGAGGATGCTGCAGCAGGAAAAGGGGAATTCCGAAGGCAGCCTGGCTAGTGTACGAACCAGAGCACTCCCTCCCTGCCATTTTGCTGGCGCCCGTCAAATTTCGTCGGTCGGATCCGAACCGAGGGTCTGTGTGTCAGGACTGACCAGGGCCGAGCAGATTGGTGTGTTGACTCCTGATTTCCATCGTGCGGTTGTAAGCGTTGATTATGGGACTGTCGGGAGTAGTCCAGCCTGTAAGCTTTCACCACGTGAGATTTGGGTGCGCGCCAATGTTATATATCTGCTGTTGACAAATTCGTTAATTGATCCGAATCATTCTATATCCGACATTACTGGCGACAACCTACTGGCCAGGATACAACAAGTATCATTTGGTTATGAGGGCAAATTCAGCAAGCACAATTAATCAAATATACAAAATCTCAGCTGCGAAGGAAGGGCGCACAATGCACGCTACCTCAAGCCACCAGGCCTCTCTGTCGTTCAATCCACCGCTCTCTCCCCCTCACCACCCACGGCATCCGCAATACCTCCTCCGCACTAGGCCGGCCCTTGGGCTCAGCAGCCAACAATTTCCTCACCACATCCTTCGCTTCTCCTGACACGCTCACCCACGCCACTGACCCCATGGGGAGCTGCGCCCGCCGGATGTTCAACAGCAGAAGCCGAGTGCGCCGCCCGGAGAACGGCAGCTGGCCACCCGACAGCACCATGTACAGACAAATGCCGATGCCCCAGACGTCTGCAGGGAAGCTGACAGGGAGCCCTGCGGCCACCTCAGGTGCCACGTAGGCAGGGCTACCAACCAGGCCTCGAGTGGCTGCTTGCCCCGGTTGGAGCTTCTCTGCCAGGCCGAAGTCAGCCAAACGCAGCCCTTGGAAGCAAGGAGCGAAATGTGGAATGCTGAGAGAGTGCTGCTGCTGGCATGTGCAGGTGGATGAGGGGAGTGGGGCAGCTTCACTATCGGTAGAGGTAGGGAGATCTGGAGAGCTTGCCTTGAAAGACTTGCCTCCATCCCTGAGTTGCTGCTGATGCTGGTATTTCTTCCGAAGGCTGGCTCGCCCCAGCCAGTTGGCGAGAGAGGCTGAGCGCCTATGGCCATGCGCCCTGCCATGCGCATGGGGATCACCAGCATGGGGCTGATGGGTAACAGCAGCACCTTGGCTGGCTGCTTGGTAGCGGCATGGCGCGGGCCTACCCAGTGCATCGTCAGCAGTAGCAGCAGCAGCGTTGGAGAGAAGCGAGAAGGATGGGCTCTTGCGCAGGAACTCGCTGCTCGGCTTCATTGATATCGACCGCCCCACAGCACAGGCAGATCGAAAAGTTTGGTCCCGGGAGGACGAGGCTGAGATGGAGGGGGAAAGAGCAGAGGAGGCAGCAACTGTCGGCTTTGTGATTGGCTGTGAGCTGGGCGGCAGTGTCAGGAGAACATTCTCTGGTTTGATGTCTCGATGTAAGATGCCCCGTTTGTGGCAATAAGCCACAGCTGCAGCGATCTCAGAAACGATCCACGCTGCTTCATCCTCCCACTCCTGCTGCCGCTTCCTTCCCTCCTCCGTCATCCCTCCATACACCACCACCCTGCTTATCCCTGCCCCCCCACCCCCTCCTGCCCCTCCTGTCCCTCCTGCCCCTGCTGCCCCTGCTGCCCCTGCTGCCCCTGCTGCCCCTGCTACCCCTGCTGAGTCAGCTCCTGCTGACGTGGACGATTTTGCCGCGAATGACGCCGCAGCAGCCGCTGCTGCGTCCGCGAGGTGCGCCAGCTCACCGGTCGATGCGGACTTCTCCATGCCCTTCCCAGTCAGCGCCTTTCGCGGCACCCAATCAGCTTTCAGCTGCGACGCCACGAAGTCTTCGTCCTCCTGATCCGTCGCTCCATCAATTACCTCGCTCTCCCTTTCGCTCCCCATTCCACTCCGAGTCCCCCCCAACCGCTCTTCTTCTCTCATCCTATGCCGCCAATCGCGCCCTGCAGAGAAAACGTCCTCTCCTCCTTCCACTTCCCCCTCGTCCGAGTTCGAGGCCCACGTTGCCGCTTGATACCATCTGTTCGGGCTACTCTCCGCATCCGACGCCGCGCCCGCCGCCGGCGGAGACGGGGAGCTGATTCCGGAGTCAGCAGACAGGGCAGCGGCAGGTGAGGAACCGCCGTCGGCACTGATAGCTGACAGGGGGGACCGATCGCCTTGATGGTGGTGCACGGGACACGGGATAGGGGGAGCGGCAAGTGCGGCGGAAGAGGCGGCGGGAGGCGCGGCGACGGATGCGGCGGCCAAGGTGGCGACTTGGCCTCGGCGGCGCTTCTCGAGGAAGTCGGCGAGCGACCCGCCGAGGCAGAGCTGCATGATGATGTGGAAGTGCCGCCTGCCCTCCACCACAGATAGCACCTGCACCACTTTGCCCTGCCCCGCTGCTGCTACAGCCGCCGCCTCATCAGCTACTGCGGCGTCGGTTACAGCCGGTTCAAGTGCGACGGTTTGACCCGTCGATACAGCTACAGCCGGTTGACCGATTTGATCCGGCTCTTCTGCTGGACCGGCTAGTATAGCGGACCCGAGCATGAGGCTGATCTCGGCCTCCGATTCGACCAGCCGATGCTGCCGTACCACGTCAGCCTCGGTCACCTTGGGCCCGATTAGCGGCGGCAGGGTGCTCTGGCGCGCTTTAGGGATGCTCTTGATGGCGACGCAGGTGTTCGTGGTGCGGTCTAGGGCCTCGTAGACGGAGCCGAACCGCCCCCGGCCGATGCGGCGAGCGATGGAGTAACGCGATCGAATGTTGCCTTTCGATATCGGCCTAGGAGGAGCCAGATGTGCGGCCGGGTTGCTGTCCTCGATTGAAGACATCTCGCTTCGAGCTTGTGGAGAATCGGCGCTTCTGAGGGGGACCGGTGGCGTGGATGCGGGCGAGGGGGGATGAGGAAGCGGAATGCTAGCGGAGAAGGAATCGCCGATAGGAGAACCTAACGCTGGACGAGCGCTTATTACGGGTGTCGCGTGTGCGTCGGGTTGCACTACTGGATGGAGAGGGACGGATCGGCACGAAGGCGTGTCGTTGCGAGGGTCAAAATTCTTCACGGGCCCTGGTGACTGGTTCACCCCCAGTGCGACAGTTCCAACGCAATCCACGTCCGCCATGGACGCGTGCAGCAGTTGTTTTGTTAGGTTTTCTAAGCCTATGTGGGATGGAATGAATGCTGGGAAGAGGTTGATTGTCCAGTGCCAACCAACCAAGTCCAACAGCCCAGCCGAAGTACTCCTCGGGCTGGCCTCACCCACCCTACAAACAAATTGACTCGGTACAACCGACCTTACGAAGGTACACTCAAGCGTTCATTTTTGCTCAATACCCTACCCAAACGTTCTAGATTCAAGAAGAAACGTCTGGAAACGCAGACCACCTTATTACACGCCCTCAGTGAGTAGAGTGAACCATCTGCCATGTGTGACTAGGCAACGCGAAGCGAGGTATTCCCTGAGCCTGTCCAGAATCACGGCGGCTCGGAGCCCTACATTTCGGAATATTGCATCTCATCCGTTCATCTCTAGATAGATGTCTCGATGTGCCATCCGCTATGCAGAGTCAGCTGCATGAGTAGGCTGGTTCCCCGATCTAGGGCACACGAATGGCGAATGCCGACGCCACACAAAGCACTGAATGTGAGGTGGCGGCGTGGATCGAAGACACGTGTTATGCCGGTGAGGTAGCGCCCCATGCTTTTGGAGGATGTTGCGCAACCCACAGCAGACGATGACGACAGCATCGCTTGTTGTACGAGAGAAACTTCGGTTGAACGTACTCGCTTTTGATATTCCCGGTCCTGCATATTGAGCTAGAAACTGCACCTAACATGTACATATGTGCAAATTGGCAGATTGAGTGCAAATTGGCAAATATGAAGTTTTCGTCTCCGATATGGGAACAGACGGCGGCGACCCGAGCTTGTATGCCGTCATCAAGACTTGCCTGGTTACAGCGCCATTTGCGGCGGCGTCGCCTCGACAGCGGTTCGGCAACGGACGCTTGGCGAACCTCGTGGTTGTGGTGCTCGTTGATTGGCAAATACCAACACTTTCTTCGACCTTCCTGACCGTGGAACACAAACAACATGCTTTCACTTCATCAAACACGAACATGCTGGAAGGATTGGTGCCATTCTTGGCTGAGACGCGATAAATTATCATACGGAGGGAAAATCCTGGGCAGGGACTATCTGAAAAAAGAGCCCTCCCTCATTACACCAGCGATGTCAACCCTCTGCAGATGTCATGTACAGAGATCTCCACCAATCACAGGTACGCGTACGTGATGTGCGTTCGCCCGTCACCTGTAGGATAATGCGAGTCGCGCCATCCGATCAGGCAGCACGAAGCAGCGTCGCCCGACACCATTTCACAACCACAACTTCCTTACCTCGAAGCTCAGTAAGTACCGAACCAGTTCCGTGGCTAGAACAACTGGTTCGAGTTACACTGGTCGGGCACATCAACGTACCTAACATTTGTGTTCAATCACGGAACGAGCAGGGAGGCAAGGATTACTACAAGAACTTCTTGTATGGAGAAAGGAGGCTTGGATTAGGTTAGGTTAGGTTAGGTTAGGCCGCTTCAATACTGTAGTTTTTGCCTCAACGCGTTAGTTGAGCACGATTGTAGCATAGTCGCTGCTGCATAAATTGAGCACCTCCGTCGACTAATTTACCTGGTGCTTGCACCAGCGTCTTCGTGTGCTCCTTACGTAATCGGATCTAATATCGCTCGGGTCCACTCGCACAGAATTAGCCTCACGCAGCTCATTACCAGAGAGCGTTCGCCGTGCAGTTCGACCTTTTTTTTAACTAGTGCCGTATCGTGCATTCCAGCCACAGCTCCCTGTCGTCCCTCCTCTTGTAGTGACAAGAAAGCCATCGCCCAATTTGTCGAGATTCCGGGACAGAGTTAGACCGTGACAATGGCCGTCGCATCCCTCGCTTCCGGACCACCATCCGTTCTTCTGGAGCCTCCCAGCCTGGCCGGACCATCAGAACTGCGCGTATCAGGAGTCGAACCCACGCCGGTTCTAGAAGCCTCGGAAAACCAGCACTACGCCACGGGTCTCAACACCTCTCTTGCAATCCTAAACTCTGCCCACGCCACCCTCCTAGATTCCCCGTGCGGCTCGTCCCTATCCGCTCTCTCACTCTCCTTAGCCGTCACCCTTACCCAAGCTCTGCACGACGGGCTATGCGCGTCCACCAAGATTCGAACCCACGTCTCCCAGTTCCTCCTCGAGTGTCTCGAGGATATCGAGGCGGAATTACCCCACATACACCCGCCCGCCGTCGACTGCTGGGAGTGGGACCTCGTCGCGGGGCCCGTGCCCGTGCTCGCAACCCACCACCTGTTCTCCGCGTCGCCGTCTTGCGATAACGGCCAGGCTTTAAAGCCATCGCGGTCGTCGTCGCTGTCCAAGAGCGCATCGAGGGGGCTGCGCGTACAGTGGCTGGACGAGGCGAAGGGCGCGGCGCTCACGGCCGTCAGGGAATTCCGCCGCTGGTGCGTGCGTGGGGAATTGGGGGAGTGCGCGCGGATTAGGCTTGGGGGGGAGGCGGGGATGGGGAGAAGGGGTGTGTGGGTTGGCTGGTTGCTTCGGGGGAGAGGAAAGAATTGGCGGGCGGCATAGTTAAACTCTGTTGGTATTGCAATGCAAGGCATGGCGTCGCAGTTCCCCTAGGTTTTGCTCCTTTCCGCTTCAGTCTCCATTAGCATTCTGTAATTTCAATCTGTTTCTCCCCACTCGCTTCCATATCTGTGCAGCGATCACGAGGCTGTTGCTATGGGCTTCCGAACCGAGTCGTGCAGTATCGAGGATGGCGTCTGCAACTGCTCGCTTCAATAACACCAGGACTCACTGCGCTGGAACGAGCACTTTTCTGCCCCTAATATAACACTCGCGTCCCCCATCCATTGACGCAATAACGGGGTGAGGCTGATAGGAGGAGCTGATTAGGGTTGTGAGGTAGTGGTAGCAGTAATAATGGGTTTGAAATAAAAAGTACATGTACAAGTGATTCAAAATATTTTTTAGAAGTCCACAGCTTCTCTGAATTCAGACGTGAACTGAGAACTTTTATGGCTGGGCTTACAGGTCATTCACTACTGAACCCTGTCACAGATGCAACTAAAAGGGTTGAAGCCCATTACCCAAGCAACATGGCACTCTCACTCTCCACGGTCAAAACAGCATGTGCAAGGCGCGCTGCAGGACTGTCTGCTTCAGCTGCTGCTGCTGCTGCAGGTACCAGTGCTGTGTCTGGAGCTGCTTCCCCTTCACCTTCTCCCTGCACCTCTTTCTCCCCATTTGTGGCAATACACGCATCGACATTTCCAAAAATACCTCCCCAATCAGAGCCTTTGGAGAAACGCGGCTGGGTTGACGCAAGAATGAATTCTATGGACGAGCGGGGAGCGTTGCGAGCGGCCCTGGAGTAGAGAGTGAGAGCAAGAAGCGCCGTAAAGAGGAGCACACAGATAAACTGAATGCCGGCCACGGCAATGCCGAGATGCTCCTGCGCCTCCGTTTCACAAATAACCTTCTTATAATCCACATTGCGACAACCCGGTAAGTGGAGCACTCCATAGAGGGTCAGGCTCATGGTCCAGAGCCAGAAGCCCTGAAAGAGGAACGCCGAGTGGAAAACGGTGTCGAGGAGGAAGGAGTAGGGGAATGCAGCCAGGAGGAGGGCGAGCAGGAAGCAGGTGAAGGCAGCAATCGCCTGGAAGAGGTGGTAGCGGGGCTCGAGGCCTTGGTGGGATATGGAGTGGAAGGTTGTGAGCGTGGCCTCGCTGAAGAAGACGACGGCGTAGATGATGTGCAGCGCGCCCTGGGGTAGCGGCAGGAGGCTGCAGGGGGGGAGAGGGGAGGAGAGGGAGAGGGGAGGAGGAGGAGAGAGGAGGAGGGAGGAGGAGAGAGGAGGGAGGAGGAGGGAGGAGGTGAGGGGAGGAGAGGGGAGGAGAGGGGAGGAGAGGGGAGGAGAGGGGAGGAGAGGGGAGGAGAGGGGAGGAGAGGGGAGGAGAGGGGAGGAGAGGGGAGGAGAGGGGAGGAGAGGGGAGGAGAGGGGAGGAGAGGGGAGGAGAGGGGAGGAGAGGGGAGGAGAGGGGAGGAGAGGGGAGGAGAGGGGAGGAGAGGGGAGGAGAGGGGAGGAGAGGGGAGGAGAGGGGAGGAGAGGGGAGGAGAGGGGAGGAGAGGGTGGAGAGTGAGAAGGCAGGATTGGAAAACGAGACCTATTTGTAGCATCCGCTGCTATGACAAGGGAAACGATGCTCTTCATCTAAAGCCCTGCATTTGTAACTTGCTACAAGTACAGTTTCCGTGTACTGACCTGGTTGTGTCATGCACGTAGAAGATGAGGCCCATTATAACGAGGACACCAAAGAGCAAGGCATGCTGCGCAAGGGAAAACATGTTGGAGGATGGGAAAGAGATATAGATAGAGACAGAGAGATAGAAAGAAGCATTAGCGGCAGATCACGGTGCAGAGCACCGTGAAAATGCAAGGTGAAGCAAGGTCCAGTGCGGTGCAGTGTGGTTAGAAAGGGTGTGTGGATAAGGAGAAAGGCAACGAGAACGGCGCTTTCCCGAACTCGCGCTTTGGGGAGAATGCAGTTGCTTCTAAACGGACGGAGCCTCACCTCGAACTGAACAATAGCGACGCGATGCATACACGCGGACAGCAGTCCCAGGAACAGCCCTTCCATTTTTGAGGCGCCTCAAAAGGAGCCTCACCTCGAACTGAACGATAGCGAAGCGATGCATGAACACGGACAGCAGCCCCAGGAACAGCCCTTCCATGAGCTGCAAGGTATTTTTGAGAATTCTCAGAAATACCCTGCAAACGGACGGAGCCTCACCTCGAACTGAACGATAGCGAACTGATGCATAAACACGGACAGCAACCCCAGGAACAACCCCTCCAAGAGTTGGCAGAGCGTGCCGAAGATAATGACGTACACCGCGAGCCGCACCCAGTGCCCGCGAATCGGCGCCGGGTGCCACGGGCGCGCCACGTAGGCGTAGGGCGCGGCGAGATACGCGCGAATGGCGCTGCGGAGGTTCCAGAAGGCGAATATCAGCGCGACGGTGCCCGCGAAGGAGTGCCCGAAAAGAGACCCCATTACCGCCGGTGGTGACCGGTTTACCGGTTTGCTGCTACGTGGTCTTCGAGACCTAGCAACAGTCGCAGTGGTAGCAGCAGCGCCAGACGCTTGAGTCAGGGACGATTCTGGGACGAGTCCCTAGACGCGACGAACCGAGTCGACGGCCAGCAACAATGGTGACGTGAGGAGCGACAAGTGTCACTCTTGGACTTGGCGAGTCCGTTCTTAGCTTCATGTGTAATGAGTCGATTTTTGAGTCGACTCAAAAATGGCGAGTCCGTTCCTAGCCTCATCCTCCCTTCCCACCACAGCTGTTACCAGCAGGACAATGCGGTGCGGGGCTTCTACTCGCCAGGTACTCTCTCCGACCCTTACATACCCTCGGGGACACCCGCAGACCCTCACAGACCTCCAGAGACCCTCTCTGAGGGTGCACGCCTTAGAACAGCCCCTCCCAGTCATCGCAGAGGCTTGTCGCGGAGGACAGGACACCCCTCACAGACCTGCTGAGAGATGATGAATTAAAGCCCAGATCCCCGAGTTGCATTGCAATGCGCGAATGGGATGAGATGATATGAGGGTGGGTCTAAATAGTTTATTTCGGAGTTTGGGACACGATTTTACGAACCCGGGTACATGTCCATGAAACACCAGAAATTGTGTCCCCGTTCGCACGTAGCGCACAAGCGGGACGCCGATTGTCGAGTTGTGAGAAAACCGAACGGCGCGTAACGGCCCAAAACGCAGTTACCAAATTTATACCTGCGCGAAAAAACTGTTTCGCAGCGCATAAAATACAGCAGGCGGGGAAAATCACCTTAGCCACACTCAACTCGTGGCGGGTTCGGTCGAGGATGTGGTCTGGCGTCACGTGCGCACATGCATTCGCGACGTCGCCTGGTTTTCGCCACAGCCAGCGAGGCGAAATCCAGGCACGACACTTGGAACCCCGTTCCCAAATCTTGCACCTCACGGCTTTTTTACGTTAACAATCCGAAATCTGGTACATGGCCCGACGCATGTGAAGGGTATCCCACGTTACGCGTCAGTTTCTTTCGTGTCCTGGCGAACCTTAAACAAGGTATTGTTTATTAAAATCGGATTACTTTCACGAAAATGAATAGAGTATGAACTATTTGGACCTGCCCTGACTGACAACCCTCTCCTCCCGCCTCTCGAAGGTGTGACGGGTCACAAGAAGACAGAATCGAATTGAATGCCATCGTGCCAGGCACGCACAACGGAACCGAACGGAATGGAATGGAACAGAATGGAGGATCGAAGAAATCATCCACGCTTCAGCACCCGCTAAACCGCACAGAACCCAACGAACCCGCTGAAATTGCCGAGGCTGCGGTTATGGTATGGGAACGGGACCTCAACTTTGCGTGACTCGTACAGTGCAGCACACACGCCCCTCTTGTTGAAGGGTTCCCGTTTTGGCGAAAAGAGTTCGCGAGCTTCGTCACGTCTCAACCAAGCTCAGCCTCGGTACATTTCCAGTGGAAAGGCCGGGAAAGGCACGAACTGTCGCACTGCACCAGGCCGCCTCAAACCAAAGCCCGAGGCTGCTCGTGGAAACCCGAACCTGCGTCACGAGCACCACATGAGACGAGCGAGAGCCAGGCGGAGCGCCGCTTGTATGGTCCGGCCGACATTTTCCTAGCCCTAGGTGGGGTGCCTATGCGGAGAAACCCCGATTGTAGCGTGTTTCGTTGGAGTGGAAAATACAGACTCTGGCGACACGCATACTTCAAAAATCACAATCTGGACAAGTTGACAACAATAGAGCCCAAAATGGTTACATTTGCAGTCAAGCACTCACCGAAGTATCAGTACCACCCTTAGCTCTGATTTCTGCGGAGAACAAGCAACATCAGACGGCGAGTCTGGGGACTTCACGAGGGGGCAGAAACAATTTTTATTGAGCCTAATTGTGCAACCCCTCGCCCCACGCATGAGGAACAAATGCCAAGCTTTATGCCACACTGGCAAGTTCCCCATTGCTATGATTTTGATGATAACAGACTTGTGTCCTCTACGGCAGCATCCATATCCATAACGCTGCTCTCGTGCTCATCAAGAGACCCTGGCATGATATCTCCCTTATTGTCACACTCACTAACCTTGCCCTCGATACAATTCACAGCATGCGTTGCACGAATGTAATCCAGGGACGACCGCGGAGCAGTGCGAGCAGCCATGCCGTAATAGACCAGCGCGAGCACGAGAGTCGATGCAAGGAGGGCGATAAACTGCAGCACGGCCAGAGCCATGCCGCGGTGCTCACTCGCCTCAGAGTCACAATAGACTGTGTCGGGCTCCAGGTGGCAGCCTGATGGAATGAACGGGCCGTACAGTGACATGGCGGTCTGCGGAGGGGAAAGAGCGCAAATAAGGGAAGGGATGGGGTGGAGGAATATGAGGGGAAGGTAGCGAACGAGGGAAAGGGGGAAAGTGAACTGGGGAAGCGAGATGGGGAGGGGGGAGCAGGAGGTGGTATGCCGCAGAGCCCCAACAGTGCTGGTAACGATGGTGATCATAGCAGGACGAGACATGGCAATGCAGCCCACCTGCCAGAACCAGAGGCCCTGCATGGCGATGGCACCGCTGCCAACAGCATCCGCCAACGATTGGGGGAGGGCAGCACCCAACTTATGGTCCAGTACGGTATGGTACGGCATGGTTTGGTATGGTATGGTATGATATGGTATGGTATGGTATGGTATGGTATGGTATGGTATGGTATGGTATGGTATGGTATGGCATGGTATGGTATGGTATGGTATGGTATGGTATGGTATGGTATGGTATGGTATGAAGAAGCGAATCACCCACCTGCCAGAACCAGAGGCCCTGCATGGCGATGGCACCGCTGCCAACAGCATCCGCCAACGATTGGGGGAGGGCAGCACCCAACTTATGGTCCAGTACGGTATGGTACGGCATGGTTTGGTATGGTATGGTATGATATGGTATGGTATGGTATGGTATGGTATGGTATGGTATGGTATGGTATGGTACGGTATGGTATGGTATGGCATGGTATGGTATGGTATGGTATGGTATGGTATGGTATGGTATGGTATGGTATGGTATGAAGAAGCGAATCACCCACCTGCCAGAACCAGAGGCCCTGCATGGCGATGGCGGCGCTGCCAACGGCATCCAGAAGGAAGGAGTGGGGGCAGGCCGCCGCCAGCAGCGCGCAGGCGACACAGGTGGCAATGCAGAGGGCCAACAGCAGGTGGTAGCGCGGCTCTAGGCCGTGATGGGCCGTGGAGTGCAGTGAGAATAGCAACCCTTCACAGAGGAAGGCGAGCGCTGCTATGATGTGGCACGCGCCTTGTGGGAGGGGCAGCAGGCTGGGGTTGGAAGGAGAGGGGAGGATGGTGAGGGATGGTGTGGATGTATGGTGAGTAGGCAGGGAAGCGCGAAACCCTGAGTGGGATGGAGAGCGTGAATGGGAATGCAGTGAGGACAGAATGCAGATGAAAAGCAGCCATTTGATGGAGCTGCTCACATGGTGCGTGCCTTTGATGCCTGATCAGCGCTCACCTCACCTGGTGGTTTCGCTGACGAGAACGGCGCAGCCCAGCACGAAGAACATGAGCAGCATGGACGCGTGCTGCGCGTGATGGTGGAATGGACAGCAGGAGCAGGGTGGGGAGGGATAGAAAACAGGTGGGTCAGAGCCACGTGGGAATGGACAGCAGGACGCAGGGTTGGGAGGGGCGGAATCTAGGTGAGAGCGAAGTGAGACGAGGGTGAAATGCAAGTGAACGGAACGACACATGACAACGAGACGACATGAGTAGCATAGCATGGACAAGTTGCATGGTTCAAAATTGTAGTGGAGGGAATCGCATGACAGTGGGAATGAGTCTACTCAATAGCATGAAGGTGGGAATGTAGTTTTGAGGCGCCTAGCATGGCCAAGTTGCATGGCCAAGTTGCATCGACAAGTTGCATGGCCAAGTTGCATGGCCAAGTTGCATCGACAAGTTGCATGGACAAGTTGCATGGTTCAAATTGTAGTGGAGGGGCACCATGAAGGTGGGAATGCAGAGAGGATAGCATGCAGATGAAAAGCGCAGCACAGCACAAGAAGCATGAGCAGTACAGAGGCATGTTATAAGGGAGCATGCATGACAAGGGGCAAGGCAGGCAGAGGAGCAATGCGCTCTAGAAAATCAACCGGAGAAGGCCACTCGGTTGAACACGGCGGTAGTGTTATACAATGCTCGTGAAGGAAATCTAAACAGAATGTAAGGTGCTCACGCTACCATTTCGTAACAACAAGGGTGCTAACATACCTAGAGAGGTGATTAAAGACGTGTCTAATAATGTACCTCGAAATTATTCAGCTGGCCGGGAGCGACGCCGCCATTCTCGATGGGGCGAAACCCGGTTCCGACTCCGAGCTCCACTAGCGTCATATCGAGGAACGACCCCGCCACTATTATGTACAGCTCGAGACGCGACCAGTGCCCGGGGAGCGGCGCGGGATGCCATACTCGCGACACGAAGGCTTGCGGCGCCGCGAGGTAGTTCTTAATCCCGCATCGCAGGTGCCACAGTCCCACCAGGAGGAAAAGCGTTCCAGGAATGACGTGGCCTTCAAAGGAGCCCATCGCTTCGATTTCACGCAGCTCCGAGATGTATCCCGTGTCGTACAGTAAACGTTTACTGTAGCAGGAGCCGCACTGGATGTTGTCATCGACATGGCTCTAAATACAGTCCCCCTAGATTTCTCCGAGGTTTTGTACTCGTTTGACGGAACTTCACTACTACGCTTTCAGTTGCGGGTAGCACTGGAACGTGAAGAGTGGAAGAGGCTGGATGTTCACTATAACGAGTTGGACTTAAAACCGAATTGAAAACAAAACCGACAATTGTAATGTAATGTAACAACTGAATATCATAGCTAAACCCTGACGTTAAGCAGCCCCTCGCTCTCGGACTCCATGCCCACAACATGCGCAAGCAGCACTGCATGATGAGCATCGCCTTCAGCTGCTGCTCCTGCTGTAGCCGCTGGTGGTGAAGCCACTGTTGCTGCCACTGGTGCTGCCACTGGTGCTATCACTGGTGGTGTCAGTGGTGCTGCTGTTGCTCCCCCAGCCTCTCCCAGCACCGCTTTCCCCCCATCCATGAAAGTGCCCCCCTCAACATGCATCGCAACCCCTTCCCAAGAAGAACCTTTGGAGGAATGAGGCTCCCTTGAAGCAAGGATGAATTGTATGGACGAGCGGGGAGCGCTGCGAGCAGCCCGGGCGTAGAGCGCAAGCACGAGGAGCGCCGTAAGAACGAGCACCGTGATGAACTGAAGGTCTGCGACAGCAACGGCAACATGCTCCTCCGCCTCCGTTGCGCATTTAACCATCTTATAATCCACGTTGCGACACCCCGGTAACTGGAGCACTCCATAGAGGGACAGAGCCATGGTCCACAGCCACATGCCCTGGAAAAGAACCCCGGAGCTGAAAAGCACATCCAGGAGGAAGGATGAGGGGCAGGCGGCCACGAGGAGGGCGAGCAGGAAGCAGGCGAGAGCAGCGATCGCCTGGAAGACGTGGTAACGGGGCTCGAGGCCTTGGTGGGATATGGAGTGGAACGCCGTTAGGACGGCCTCGCTGAAAAAACCCAAGGCCCATAGAATGTGGAGGGAGCCCGGGGGTAATGGGAGGAGACTGGAGGGGAGAGAAGGGGGAGATGAAGGAACAAAAGCGGACTTTGGAATGAGAGTTTGTAGCATTTATACAGTTCGTTTATTGAATGAGTTAATCCGTCCACTCAAAGGACGTGTTTCATACGTTTTTTGGGCTTTAAGGAGAACCCCGCATTCCAAAATTATTCTTCTCCATATGTCCACGCACTCACCTGGTTGTGTCGTGTACACAGAAGATGAGGCCAATTATAACGAAGACAACAAAAATCATCGCATGCTGCAGAAAGGAAGGGTGTGGGAGGGAGAGAGGGAGAGAGTTGGTGAGGCACTTGTGGCCTTCAGAATACAGAGGTTTTCAGAAACCCTAGCTGAGAGGGCTTTAAATAGACATGCAAGGTGACGCAAGGTGTTGGGCGGTGCAGTGAGGTGCAAAGGGGCGGCGTTTTCTTCCTGAATTGGAGAAAACAAGCGTTCTCAAATCGTTTGAAATCGTCTATTTCTGACGGGCTCACCTCGAACTGGACAATATCGAGTCGACGCTGTAACGCGGACATCAATCCCAAACAAAGCCCTTCCACTAGCTGCGCGAACGTGCCGCCCACGAGAATATACACCGCGAGCCGCGTCCAGTGCCCGCGAATCGGCACGGGGTGCCACGCGCGCGCCACGTACGCGTGCGGCGCGGCGAGGAAGTCGCGAATGGCGCATCGGAGGCTCCAGAAGGCGACGAGGAGCGCCACGGAGCCCGCAAAGGCGTGGCCGTTGAAGGAGCCCATGCTGCTGATAGTGTCGCACAGGACGATAGTGTCGCACAGGACGATAGTGTCGCACAGGTCGATAGTGTCGCACAGGTCGATTTAGTGCCACACTTGTAGTCGCAAGAATAGTGGACAACGATAGCGAAACCTGCAGAGGAGCAGCTGGTAGAGGCAGCAGCAGAAGCCTGCAGAGGAGATACTATTTGTATGTTTCCCCCCATGCAGTCTTGCTTGATGCACGCTCTGCCAGCCAGACATGCCGCATTCTCCTCGCCGCAGTGGTGCGGGACCCTCATCTTCGAAGACGACTTCCCCTCGTGCCAGGCGAGCCGCTCTAGCAGGCCCGAGGGAGCCCACGTTCGGCCCTAGTCCAACGGCGCACGTGCGGCGGCAGCAGCAGCCGACCTGAGCAGCACTTCGATTCGAAGAGAGAGCTGCCAGGCAATAATTGCTACCAGGGCAGGCTCTAACTGCTCGTGGCTTCCTTCCTTGTGGCGCCTGAACTTGAGGACTCGAGTCGTCCCAAAACTCTCGTGTGTCTCTTCCTGCCGACATGTTTTCCGCCGCTTGCTGAAGGTGCAGGCAACCCCGCTTGTAGTGTCTCCGCCTGGAAGACAGGAGATGCCTCGGGATGATGACAAAGAAGTGGGAAACGGAAAGAGTAAAACATGTATAAATATGCATTCGCTTAACAAATAGATTCCAATAGTATTGAATGATACACATATAGCACAAGGAGTGACTTTATAGCACACTGTTATATTCCCCACTGTTGTCCTTTCCTACTGATAAAAGGCGTGTTTCCTCCTCTCCACCAGAATCCATTTCCCTTGTGCCCTTTTCTTCCTCATGAAGAGCCACTCCTACTAACCCAACCTCTGCCTTATTGCCGCTCACACAACCCTTCCCCTCGACACACTTCACAGCATGCGTTGCACGAATGAAATCAAGGGATGGCTGCGGAGCAGTGCGAGCAGCCACGCCATAATACACCAGACAGAGCACTAGGATCGATGCAAGGAGAGCGATGAACTGAAGGACGGCCAGAGCCGTGCCGCGGTGCTCGATCTCCTCTGAGTCGCAGCGCAGCGTTGTGTTGGGCTGCAAGTAGCAGCCTGATGGTATGAGCGGGCCGTACAGTGACATAGCGGTCTGCACGGAAAGGGGAACGAAGGACGGAGGGGGGTTTGAGGGAGGGGAGGGTCTCGGTGCTTGCTTGCCTCAGAGTCGCAAGGCACCGTGTTGCGCTGCAAGTAGCTGTCTGGTGGTAAGAACGGGCGGCACAGTGACATGCGGGTTTGCCAGGGAAGTGAATTTAGGGAGAGGAGGGGGAATGAGTGGAAGTGGGCCTTGCTGCTTGCTTGCCTTGCGGTTGGGAATGAGTCAGGAGTGAATGCCACTTGTCAGGATCCAAGTGGCTTACTAAGAGTAGGGGAGTGGAAGATAGAAAAAACGGGGAGGGGACAGGAGGGAAGAGAGGAGAGAGGAGGGGTGGAGAGGAGGGGAAAGGAAGGGAGAGAGGAGAGCTGGAGAGGAGGTGGCTAAGCCTTGGTTCGAAGGTGCGAATCACCCACCTGCCAGAACCAGAGGCCCTGCAAGGCGATGGCGCCGCTGCCGAAGGCGTCCAGAAGAAACGAGCGGGGGCAGGCCGCCGCCAGCAGCGCGCAGGCGACACACGCAGCGATGCAGAGGGCGAGCAGCAGGTGGTAGCGCGGCTCTGCGCCGCTGTGGGTGGTGGAGTGGAGGGAGAAGAGCAGCCCCTCGCACAGGAAGGCCAGCGCTGCCAGCACGTGGAGCGCACCCAGGGGGAGAGGCAGCAGGCTGCAGGAGAGGGAAAGGGGCAGGATGGACAGGGATGAGGAGAGATGGAGAATTGGGGGGCGGCGACAGAAAGCAGTGGAGTGCAGGCAGGGAGAGGAGCATTGCGCAACCCAATAGCTACACCCATTCAACTCCAACTGTCACATCATATGGAGTTTCATCCTACATGTAATGTGACAGCAAGTGGCTGAGAGGAAGACAGGGAAGGAGGGAAGAGGAAGACGAGCCAAGAATGAAGACAGTGGCGGGAAGGTGGTCAGGGTGAGGGAAAGTCGACACTCACCTCGTCCCCCCATGCCCGCTCACATGTTGCCTGCCTTTGATGCCTGATCAGTGCTCAACTCACCTGGTGGTTTCGCTGACGAGAACGGCGCAGCCCAGCACGAAGAACATGAGCAGCATGGACGCGTGCTGCGGATGATGGTGGAATGGACAGCAGGACGCAGGGTGGGCAGGGATAGAAAGCAGGTGGGTCAGAGCCACGCAGGACAGCAGGGAGCAGGGAGCAGGGAGCAGGGAGCAAGGAGCAGGGAGCAGGGAGCAGGGAGCAGGGAGCAGGGAGCAGGGAGCAGGGGGCAGGGAGCAGGGAGCAGGGAGCAGGGAGCAGGGAGCAGGCCAGCAAGAGAACAGGAGCAGCGTGGAGGCGAGGCGTGATGTGTACAAAAACGCAGATGCAATAAAGGGGCTCAGGCCACCCGGTTAAAGACACCCTTGCTGAAGCGGAAAACGAAAAACGCCGAACGCGAGCCACATTACACAAGACAAAGCGCTCGTAGCTAATAAACAGAGAATGTACCTCGAAGTTATTGAGGTGACCAGGAGCCACGCCGCCATTTTCGATGGGGCGAAACCCGGTTCCGATCCCGAGCTCCACTAAGGTCATATCTAGGAACGACCCCGCCACTATTATGTACAGCTCGAGCCGCGACCAGTGCCCGGGGAGCGGCGCGGGATGCCACATCCGCGACACGAAAGCTTGCGGCGCCGCGAGGTAGTTCTTAATCCCGCATCGCAGGTGCCACAGCCCCACTAGAAGGAAAAGCGTCCCGGGAATGACGTGACCTGCAAAAGAGCCCATCGCTTTAGTCTCCTTTAGCAGCTGCACAGCATGGTGCACCCTCGCGGAGTGTCCGAATGCGGTGGAGGGGTGAAGTATTTCTTACAGAAACGAGGAAATCTCACTCCTGGATAGGAGCTTCACTGGTTCGGTACAAGGTGGCGCGGTAGGCGATTCTATTGTAACGCCACAGTTCTGGGAGTACGTGTACCCTGGTCGGCACTTTTACTATAAACACTTTAAATTTTATGCCAAATAATGTATGTTCGAAATCTGCAAAACTGAAACAAGAGGTGAGGACCAACCACTGAAGCTCTTCGTATGACAATGAAGGGATAGGCAAAGAGCCCTTCAAAACAAAACAAGATTGGAATTCGAAATGTGTGGAAATACCGTTCCACAAGCCTTCAGTAATAAAAACTCACTCCATAGCCCCCAAATCTCCACTCATCTGCTCATTTTAGACCAAAATAGTTCCACCGCATGGCATGCCACCCCCCTCATCCCTGTCACGCCATCCCTCTCTCCCATGCCATCCGTGCAAGCCCCCGTCAGCCTTCCCTAGAGCGCTTAGCCTGCATGGAGCGCAGGGCTCTCTCCCTCAGTTCCTCCATGCTGCTCACAGGAGGCCCTCCCCCCCTCTCTCGCTCCTCGTCCCCCCCCTCCTCCCACTCCCTCTCCCTCTTGCCCCTGCCTACACCCTCACAATCACGCCCATCCCGCCCATCCCGCCCATCACCATCCACCCCCCTCTCCGCCTGTCTCTCCTCGTCCTCCTCACTACTGCCCCTCTCCTCCCCTCCCATGCCCCGCCGCGCTTCCTTAGCCGCACGCCTCTCCTCCTTGCGCCTCCGCTTCTCCTCCTTCTTCCGCCTCTTTCCTCCTTGCGAGCCTTCTTCTCCTCCCTCCTCCTCCTCTTCGCCTCCCTCCTCTCCTCACTGTTCATCCCCTCATCCTCCTCCCACTCCTCACTCTCCGCCTTCCCAAACCCATCTCCACCCATCTGTTCTCCCTGCCCGGCCCCTCTCACCCCACCCTCCCTTGTCGGTCGTCGGGGAGAGGGAGTGGCAGAGGAAGGAGGGGAGGCATCATGAGGGGATGCTTCTTGCGACGAGCGGAAACTGCGAGACTTTCCCTGCTCCCTCCCCGCCTCCTCCTCCTCCTCTTCCTCCTCGTCCTGCGCCCTCACCCTCCTCTCCCCATGCCTCGGCCCTGAGCCCCGTGAATCATTCGCACCACCACCACCAGCATCCCCACCCACATGGTTTGGTCGATTACCACTAGGACGCCCACCCTTAGCCTCCCAATCCTCTGTCCAACCCTCCCTGGGTCCATCCCTGCCCCGTGCCCCCTCTCGAATTTCCCCACCCCTTACCCCCTCAAACCCTGCTCTCCTTCCCCCCCGCACCTCCCCCCTTCCTGCCCCCATCTCCTCATCGCGCCTCTCACGCGCGCGCCCCTCATATCCGCTCCCGTCATACTTCCGCCCCACATACCTTCCCCCGTCAATCCCCCTCCTATCCCCCTCCCCACCCCACCTGTCCTCCTCCTCGTCTCCCGCCTCCTCCACCTCCTCCCTGCCCCTTCGCCCCACTCTCGCCCTCCGGCCATCAGACTTCTTGATCGCACCCAGGTCATCTTTCGCCTCCTCGCCATCACTATCACTGGCACCGGCACCGGCACCAGCACCAGCAGCAGCAGTTGGTGTGCCCCTATCCCTATCCCTTTCCCTGCCTACCTCCGCATCGCCCTTTCCACTCCTCCCCACATCAGCTCGGCCCCTTCCTCTCGGCATCATCTCTTCGTCACTCCCCACATCCTGCGCCAACCGACCCGCCCTACCCTTCCCACCCATCTTCTCCTCCCCTTCCTCATCCACTTCCTCTGTCTCCTCCTCATCTCGCCTTCCTCCCCCTCCTCTCTTTCCGTCCTTGCTCACACCAGCCCGCGTACCCTCCTCATACTCCTCTTCCTCATCCTCCTCCTCATACTCCCCATCGCACTCCCCCCTACCTCCCCTATCCCTCCCCGGCGACCCCCGTTTGAACGACGTGCCCCTGTCTTTACCAACCCCTCTTTCATCCACCCGTCGTTCTCCCCGTGTTCTCTCCTCCCGCCCTCTCCCCTCCCTCCCTCTCACCTCCCGCCCTCTCTCACCCCGCCCCCTCATCGACCTACTAGACGGGGGGTACCGCGACAGCGATTCCTCCTGCCTGGAGGGGCGCCGAGTAGGGGGCAGCGGAGATACAGACGCCTGGCGGCGGGAGTCCCCCCCTCTGCGCCGGTAGTCTCCTGGCGGCGAGCGCCCGTCGCGCTGGTACCCGCGGCTTCTTAGGGGAGAGCGGTGGCGGCTGCTGCGGTAGGAGGACGGGGGCGAGCGGCGGGGGGAGCGGTAGGCGGAGCGGCGGTGGCGGGGCGGGGAGCGAGAGCGGCGGTCGGGGGAGAGAGAGCGGGAGCGATGGCGACGGCGGGTGGGGGAGCGGGTTCGAGGGGGGGGAGGCAAGGGGGAACGAGTGTCCGCCTGATCCTGGTCCGCCCCTTCTTCACCAGCACCAGCACCAGCACCAGCAGCAGCACCAGCACCACCAGCAGCACCAACAGCAGCACCAGCACCATCACCAGCACCATCACCACCAACAGCAGCAGCAACCGCAGTCCTTTCATCGCCTTCCCTCCCATCACCTATAGCAGCCTCTTCTACCGCTCCCGCAACACCGTCACCAGCAGTAGCTGCAGCAGCTGCTGCAGCCGCCTCTTTCTCCTGCGCCAGCTTGGCGGCCTGCGCCGTGATCGCCGCAGCAGCCGCGGTGGCGGCAGCGATAGCAGCGTTGCCAGCAGCAGTAGCCGCCGGGACGGCCGGCGGCGCTGATACCACCGCGGGTGCAGTAGCAGCAGGAGCAGCGGGAGCAGCAGCAGTGGGAGGCGGATGGCCCAGGAGAGCGGCTGTGAGGCGCGCCGCTGCTTCTGCCGCTTTCCTTCGAGCAGCCTCCACATCCACTCCCTGCGCACACGCGGTGCAGGCACCAGGGGGGGCATGATGAGGAGAAGAGGCACCGGAAATTGCCAGTAAGACGTACACTGGGGGCACTCGTGTGCTCACCACGTCCGCATACCTCTAAGCGTCTAGAACCGCGAGTCAGTAGGAATCGTCCTGGCATGTGTCAAGGCGCCGGGTAAAAACGCGACTTACCGGTGTGGCGGCAGCAGCAGCGCCACCAGGGCCCAGCAACGAGCCCTGCTGCATCTCCCTCTTGCGCCCAATCTCAGACAAAATGCGCTGCTCCGCCTCCTGCCATCCAAGAAAGGTCACAACAGTACGCGAAAGCAAATTATAACCTAACACACACACACACACACACACACACACACACACACACACACACACACACACACACAACGGATCAGGCAGGGGAGGCTAAACCCTGAATGATCAAGCCGCCCTGCACCGCACCTTCTTCTTGCGGTTCTCCTCGGCCTTCTCCTCGAGGAACTTCCGAGGCGAGTCAAAAGTCAAAACGAGCAAAGCCCGGCCTACTCTCCCTCTCCCCCCCCCCTTCCCTTCCCCACCCCCACCAGCGTACCTTCTTCTTGCGGGTCTCCTCGGCCTTCTCGTCGAGGAACTTCTGCGGGATGCCGCTGACGTTGGCCTGCGCCGACAGCAGCAGGCACCACAGCTCCCTCATAAACTTGGCCGTGTGCCGCTCCATGAACCCGGTTAACTGAATCTGGACCTGCTTGCCGTCCACCTTCTGCGCACGCGACAGGAGAAGGGTTTTTGGGACGCGGAGAGGAAGAGAAGGGAACAAAAAACGGAGCAACGGCGACGGCTGTTCTGCAAGTGCTCCGAAAATTGGAACGCAGGAGTGCGAAGGAAAAGGATGTTCTCGATCTGTAGACGGTAACAGGCGGGTTACCAGGCGGAATTGACAGGGTTGAAACAGAGCCAGCCCGCCAGCGAGGCAAGCTATACTCGGTCAGGACCGGAGCCATGGCTGGTTTTCCTGCAGAGCAGATGCACCTTGCAGTCATGGGTCATGGACCCCCTGATGCCATAGAATGTCTGACAGGCGATCCCAGTTATGTAGATGCCGAAGCTGTCGACAAGATCACAACCGATCGGGATAAGCTTCGGACCGAGCCTGGACTGAACTCGCAAAAGCCTGGGAAAAAAACACCTAAAAAAAAAACAGAAGTTGACGCGAGAACTCCACTCCGACAAAAAGCATATTCGTAGATCGGCATACCTTGCCTTCCAAGAGACTGTAGATGAAGTTGATCAGAACTTCATCCTCCACGCCTAGTAGCTCGGTCACTCGCTTGGCGATCCATGGCTGCATCACCTCCTTCTTTACCTTGGTCATATCCACCTGAGGAACCAAAAAAAAAAAAACAAAAAAAACAAAAAACGGATTACTAGGATTATCTAGGATTACGACGATCCCAAAGGAAGGATTCCATGTAACTTGTTTAACGAAAATCTCGGAAACTACAACGGAAAAATGGCTTCAGCGGAAGTGACACTTGCCGGCTCGTCAAGCTCCGGAGCAAACTTCTGCGATTTTAGCAGCTTCGCATTCTTGTTGGAAAACCGGCTGTCCTGATCCGCGCTGGTCCCTCGAAAAAAACCCCCCGACATGGCTGAAGCCCTGACAGAGCTGACGAGGGATAGCCAATCCGCTAGCAATGAGAAATCAAGCTCCAGTTAAAACCTAAGACTTAGGCGATCCAAAAAGAGTGTTGAACGCCGTCGGATACGCTACAGAAAGCCCTCGGAACCTCACAGCTCCATGGCGGAACTAGGGTCTCCGTGATTCCTGGATCAGCTCAGCTCAGCACACCTCCGTTGTGTTCAGTTCAGTGAGAGGAAGAGGCAGGTGAAGGGTGTGGCTAGCTAGTACGGTCCGAGGGACCCTTCACTCCCATCATCTGATCGCTTCCCTCTGTACCTCTCAAAAGTTCCTTGAAACAACAAAACCACATTGTACCGCGTTGTACCTGACCTCCGCTCCAGTCCCATCATTTCGACTTCTGCTTGCCACACGCCGGGGGTTGATGCGACAGCCGCTGCGAAGTGCTTGCGCATTCGGCGAAAAGTATCCACATCGTGAGGCCTAGCGACGAAATCCGCGCGACAGGTTTCCACACGTTCCGTTGTGCAGAAATGCCTTCAAAACATGTAACTAAGTATTAACTCTTACCGGTACATGAAGATGTCTATCCACAATCCCACACAGGGTTGCAGAAATACAAGGCACACAAATCATTCTACTGCCCTTCCTGGTGCATGTGGATGCCCAAAAGGATCATGAATCTCCAAAGATGCTAGGCTATCCTTTGCATCCAACCATGTCCATTTCTCCTCAGGCACACCTGTAACACAAAAATCCAAGCACTTACCCTCACTGGCATCCTTCCCCTCGACCTTACAACTTGGATTCGTTACTTTACCAGCCGCCCACTCCGCGGACTCCAAAGCCTTGCCGCCTTCACACACGGTAGGGGCGACCACGGCTTGTGGGGTTTCCATGGCTCGAGCGGAGTACTTGGCGAGCAGCACGGCCCAGTAGTGCACCCGGCTGTGCCACGTGCACACATGCGAAGCAAGCTCGTTGGCGTTGAGCACCATGGTGTGCACGGCGTCATCGTGCTGCCGCATCCACTCCACTGCGTCCACCACATCCGTGAAACTGCAGATGGAGGTATGGTATGCACACACATTGGGGAGGGATTATCTGAGAAGTCCTCATGGTCCAAACGCATTGGCGTTGAGCACCATGGTTTGCACGGCATCGTCATGCTGCCGCATCAACTCCACTGCGTCCACCGCATCCGTGAAACTGCAGGCAGGGGCATGGTAAGGAGATACATTGAGGAGACAAGACAAAACTGCAGGATGATCTTGTGGCAGGGACTGTTGTTTGCCTCTCAAACATGAGTATGTTACAGACGTGTGTAGCGGGGATGTAGTGCACCCCAGGCAGCACTGACCTGTGTGTAACGGGGATGTAGTGCACCCCTGGCAGCACTGACTGACCTGTGTGTAACAGGGAGGTAGTGTACCCCTGGCAGCACTGACCTGTGTGTAACGGGGATGAAGTGTACCCCAGGCAGCACTGACCTGTGTGTGACGGGGATGTAGTGCACCCCTGGCAGCAGGAGCGGCTCAAAGTACTGCATGAAGCCTGAGAGGTGCCGGATAACGGCCTGCTGGCCACTGAGAGCGCGACACATGTCACGAGAGCCCACCCTCTCATCCACCACCACCACGTACTTGAATGCCTCCTCCTTCTGCCCCTCGTCAAGCTCCTCTGCCAACACAAAGCCGTTTCTGGGGGGGGTGAACAGGGTCGCAATAAGATCCCACCACCACGTACTGGAATGCCTCCTCCTTCTCTCCCTCCTCTAGCTCCTCTGCCAACTTAAAGCCGTCTCTAGGGGGGAGGGAACAGGGTAACAGGGGGAACAGGGTAACAGGGGGGACAGGGTCAGGGGAGAGGAAGGGGCATCATGAGAGCCTACCCTCTCTTCCACAATCGCCACCTGCTGGGATGAGTTTTTGTTCCCCCCTCCATGTACCTCCTGTGCAACACAGAGCCGTTTTTGCAAGGGGGGGCAGGGGAGTCCTGGGGGGCAACGAGGTGTGAGGGCGTCAAAACACCGCAGCCACATACTCGAGTGCAACCTCCTCCTTCCCCCCCTCCTCTAGCTCTTCGGCCAGTGCACAGCCGTTTCTGTGGGCAAGGAAGAGGGTCGCAACAAGATCCCACCACTACATGCTCGAATGCATTCCTCCTCCCCCCACCTCAAGTTCCTCTGCCAAAACATAGCCGTTGGTGGGGAGGAAGGAAGAGGGGGGGGGAGAGGGGGAGGGGGAGGGAGAGGGGGAGGGAGGGGGGAGGGAGAGGGAGAGGGAGGGGGGGAGGGAGAGGGGGAGGGAGAGGGGGAGGGAGAGGGGGAGGGAGAGGGAGTGGGAGAGGGAGAGGGGGAGGGAGAGGGGGAGGTAGAGGGGGAGGGGTAGGGAGAGGGGGAGGGCGAGGGGGAGGATGAGGGGGAGGGAGAGGGGGAGGGAGAGGGAGAGGATGAGGGGGAGGGAGAGGGGGAGGGAGAGGGGGAGGGAGAGGGGGAGGGAGAGGGGGAGGGAGAGGGGGAGGGAGAGGGGGAGGGAGAGGGGGAGGAAGAGGGAGTGGGAGAGGGGGAGGGAGAGGGGGAGGTAGAGGGAGAGGGGGAGGTAGAGGGAGAGGGGTAGGGAGAGGGGGAGAGCGAGGAGGAGGGAGAGGGGGAGGGCGAGGGGGAGGGAGAGGGGGAGGGAGAGGGGGAGGGAGAGGGGGAGGGAGGGAGCAGGCTCGCTCGTTTCAGCAGCACTTTATGCAGCCCTGCATCGTCTGCAGGGCCCCGGTCCGCTTTCCCACAGCCCTGCATCGTCTGCAGGGCCCCGGTCCGCTTTCCCACAGCCCTGCATCGTCTGCAGGGCCCCCGTCCGCTTTCCCACAGCCCTGCATCGTCTGCAGGGCCCCGGTCCGCTTTCCCACAGCCCTGCATCGTCTGCAGGGCCCCCGTCCGCTTTCCCACAGCCCTGCATCGTCTGCAGGGCCCCCGTCCGCTTTCCCACAGCCCTGCATCGTCTGCAGGGCCCAGGTCCACTTTCCCGCAGCCCTGCATCGTCTGCAGGGCCCAGGTCCGCTTTCCCGCAGCCCTGCAGCCAGGCGTCAGGCAGGTCTGTCTGGAATGCTGTTACAAGTCTGGGCATGTCTGGTCTGGTCTGGGGTGCCCTTGTGAGCCGGCCCAAAAGGAAGTCGCCCAAATCAGCTGCATACAGCGCTGAAGCTCTCAATGCATCCACGTGAACCAAAGCACTCACGTCATCTTTGAGGCTCTCGCCTCAAAAATAGACTCCCCGTGAACCAAAGCGCTCACGTCGTCTTTGAGGCTCTCGCCTCAAAAAGAGACTCCACGTGAACCAAAGCACTCACGTCATCTTTGAGGCTCTCGCCTCAAAAAGAGACTCCACGTGTACCAAAGCACTCACGTCATCTTTGAGGCTCTCGCCTCAAAAAGAGACTCCACGTGAACCAAAGCACTCACGTCATCTTTGAGGCTCTCGCCTCAAAAAGAGACTCCACGTGAACCAAAGCACTCACGTCATCTTTGAGGCTCTCGCCTCAAAAAGAGACTCCACGTGAACCAAAGCACTCACGTCGTCATCTCTCTCGGATCGGCCGAATCGAGGTGCCGTTTGGATCGACCCAGCCCAAGGCACTCACTTGATCAGCATCTCTCTTGGTTCGGACAGGTCGTCCTTGCCGAAGCTGGCCAGCCGGGCGTCCAGCAGGTCCGGGCGCGAGTCGGAGGTTCGGTGCAGGCGAAGGCGGAAGCTGGAGGCCCAGTTGTAGGGCTTCAATTGGAACTCGAAGCCGCTGCCCCGCCACACCGCCTTGCCTTCCTTCTGTGGGATGTGCGTGCATGGCAAGTTTGGCAGCACGGCCAGACAGGCACACATGCAGCACATGGCAAGAATGAGACACGGAGGGGAAAGCACACTTTGGGCGAGGGCCTGCCTGTGCTCAGCGTGCATTGCAGGCGAGAAGTGAAGGTGGAGGGGGGAGGGAAGAGGGTACTGGCGGAGCCATGGGGAGCCGCTAATACCACCGAGTGCTGCTGACCACAGGGATCGTGCCCTAACCAGCTTGAGACCAGTTCTAAAGCGTTTCAAACGGCACGAGAGACGAACCTTGGGCCAGGGGACGTGCTCAGCATGGGCAGGCGGCGAGAAGTCGAGGTCGAGGGGGTCGGGGAAGAGAATGTCAGTGGAGCCGGGGGTCCACTGTGTGCTGAACACCGGGAAGCCGGAGCAGCCTGAGGAGAGGGAGTTGTCGAAGCTGACGGGCTTGTCGCACGCATTGATGAACAGCTCCGCTCGCAGCGCTGGTGGTGGGGGGGGTGGGACAGTTGGGGGGGGGAACAGTGGGGGGGTGGGAAAGTGGGGGGAACAGCTGATGTTGTTGCACGCGTTGAAGAACAGCTCCGGTCGCAGGGCTGGTGGTGGGGGGAAGGGAGGGGAGGAGCGGGCAGTGTGGGGAGACTATTCAGTCGACTCAAATGGTGATGGGCTGCGATAGGTTCTTGAGATTTGTTCAAAACCTGTCAAGGGGATGGGCGAAGACAAACAGCTCTGCTCGCAGTGCTGGTCGTGGGCAGGTCAGGGGGAGGCGAGGAGGGAGATGAGGGGGAGGGGGGAGGGGGAAGGGGGAAGTGGGGAGGAGGGGGACGGGGTAGGACAGGTGCAGATCAGCAGGAAAAAAAGTTGGTTAAGTTGATGGGCTTGTTGCATGCATGTTAAAAAAGTACCACATGAACTTAGTAATGTATAAGTATAATACTAGAAATACAGTGTTAATGTACCACATGAACAATAACGTACATCTGAGGTCGTATGCAGTGATGGCTTGGAGAATCATCTTCACTGCCAGGTTGACGCGCTTGAGCTTCCTCGCATCTTCCAGGAAGTAGCCGTAGCGAAAGTACACCCGGCCCTGCACTATGCGCACCTGCGCCAGGCACGGCTGCATCTGCAGGGGGGAGAATGAGAGGGCAGGACGTGGGAGGGAGAGGGGCGAACTCAAAGATGAAGCCACAGGGATGAACACTCGGCCCTGGACTATGCGCACCTGGGTGAGGCACTGCTGCATCTGCAGGGCGGGAGGCACATGAGCAGGGACGGAGAGGGGGGGGGGAGAAAAGGGCCCGAGCGAACCCAAGGACCTGTACGGGAGAACACCCCGGCCCTGCAGTATGTGCACCTGAGCCAGGCACGGCTCAGGAGGGAGGGAGGGGGTTGAATGGACCTGAGCGAGTTGCAGGAGCGAGTTGCAGGAGCGAGTTGCAGGAGCCATATCGCTAGGCAGAGCGCACTTGGACTGTGGGGGAAGGAAGGACCCGTAGCAGAAGTACACCCCCCAGCAGCACGGCACCAGGCATGGCTGCATGTGAAGCAGCGGTGGCGTTGGAACTTGGAGCGAGGGAGGGAGAAGGGCACGGGTGGGCACCTTGGGGTTGACGGCCATGGCTGGAAAGGTACCTTGGGGTTGACGGCCATGGCTGGAAACATGATCTGCTTCACCATGCCCGCCTTGCCCAGTCCCTTGGTGATGCCCTGATGCTCATAGTCGCAGGCACACATGCACACATGCACACATGCACACATGCACACATGCATGCAGGCATGCAGGCATGCAGGCACACGGGCACACAGGCATGCAGGCACACAGGCACACAGGCATGCAGGCACACAGGCAGACAGGCATGCAGGCACACAGGCATGCAGGCATGCAGGCACACAGGCATGCAGGCACACAGGCATGCAGGCACACAGGCATGCAGGCACACATGCACACAGGCATGCAGGCACACAGGCACACAGGCATGCAGGCACACAGGCATGCAGGCACACAGGCATGCAGGCACACAGGCATGCAGGCACACAGGCATGCAGGCACACATGCATGCAGGCACACAGGCATGCAGAGACACACCGGCACACAGACACACACGAATCCAGAGATACAGAAATACAGCGGCCAAAATATCAGAGCACAGACATAGGCGGACGGAGATGATCACACGATCGACCGCACGTGAGCACCGGCTAAACGGCAAGGGGAGAGAAAGCTCAACATGGCCCTCCATCCCACACCCCTCCAACGCCCCCTCTTACTCACATCGATGCGCACCCACGACGCCAGGAACCTCTCAGCAAGCCGGGCAAACGCCAGCGTGAGGCGATTCCCCGTGCTGAGTGTGCCCGCGGTGAGCAGCCCCTCCACGACGTGCCCCCACGGCGCCTTGCCGTCGTCCTCCCCCTCCTCCGCCGCCACCACCTTCCCCATCCCCTGGTACCGCACAGGCGTGTAGAACTCCGCCTCCGTCACTCCGCCCCCGCCCCCCGCGTCAGACGCGAACGCGTGCCTGCGGTCCCAGGAGGAGGCGGAGGAGCCCCCCCCGTCGGTCCGTCTAGTGGCGAGGTCGAGGAGGTCGTGCGAGGAGAGCGATGAGTGGTTCACCCAGGGGCCCTCTAGGGCGCCCCTGGCGTTGAGCTGGATGGGAAACTCGCACCCGCCCCTGTCGACGAGGAGAGCCGCGAGCTGCGCCGAGGGGAACCACGTGCGCCTGGAGGCAGGCGTGGGTTGGGTGTGAGAGTTGGGTGGGAGGGTATGGTGAGAGGAGTGGTTCATCCAGGGGCCCCCCAGGGCGCCCCGCGCGTTGAGCTGGATGGGGAACTCGCACCCGCCCTTGTCAACGAGGAGAGCCGCGAGGGGGACCACGTGCGCCTGCAGGCAGGTGGATATGGGGGAGGTTGTTGGGTGTGAGGGGGTTTGGACGAATGTACGCTGTAAAAGCAGAGTCCGGACGAGCGAGGGAGAGGGGAGCCCATGCGATCAGATCACTGGATGCGGGTAGGTCGAGCAATGGAGGTCGAGCAATGGAGGTCGAGCAACGGAGGTCGAGCAACGGAGGTCGAGCAATGGAGGTCGACCAATGGAGGTCGAGTAACGGAGGTCGACCAATGGAGGTCGACCAATGGAGGTTGAGCAACGGAGGTCGACCAATGGAGGTCGACCAATGGAGGTCGAGGATGAGGCGGAGTGAGAGAAGGCGATGGCACCAGGGTAGAGCCACGGACTTGTGGTAACGTGTGGTAACGTGTGGTAACTTGTGGTACTGCATAATGGAGCGACGACGAACGTAACGGCACGCGGTAACCTGGTGGTCGCGACGACTGCGACGTTTGCGACGCATGCGACGGCTGCAATGGCTGCGATGGCTGCGACGAGCGTGAGGTCAGGCGGTACCTGGTGGAGGCGACGACGGCGACGAGTGCGATCGACATGAGCGTTCGGCCGCGGAGCGACGCGAACCAGTCGCCACCTCCCGCTGCCTTCCCCGTCGGCAAATGCGGCGGCCGGCGAGGGCCTCGGGCCCCTCGGCTCATCATTGTGAACGACCGGTCTGATGATCGTCGGATGGCAACCGTCGGATGGCAATTGCACGGCAATCGGACGGCAACCGGATGGCAATCGCCGGATCTTCAGAAGTTCGCTAGGATCGCTTCCGCGACTGGCGTTGGATCTCAGCCCCCGGCTTTTGAGTCGACGCGAAAGCGGAGAGCGCCTGGCCACGAGCGTCTGACCACGAGCGTCGGATCTCACTCGCCTGCTGAACACGGCGCGGGCGCGTCACTGCTGAAAGGAGCTTCAAGTACGAACCACGCAAGCTGCGCTAGTAGTAGTAGCCCGAACCCCTGCTCTGATCGCGCTGCGCTGAGCACCCGCAACTCCCAGGAACTTCATTCCTCGAAGCGCATCAGTGACGGGTCACTCTAGGAGGAGCCATCGTCTGCGATCTCGGAGGAATCTCTTCTGACGGGTCACCGACAGAGCTCGATCTGCGCCACTGCGTCGTAATCGCCTACCTCCTCCTCGCAATCCGAGGAAACTCTTTTGATCCCTACCTCGTCCTGATTCCTACCTCCGCAGCCTGGAATAGGAATTTCTGCTCATCGCTGATTTCGGATCCCTGCAGACAGATTTCCTGGAATGAGTTCCTGCTCATTCCTGAATCCTGGGCTTCCAAGTTCCTGACTGCTACAGCACCAAACCAACCACCGACTGACACAGTTTGTGGGCGGGGGTGGCTTCTTGTACTGTTGCTGACTCACCGTCGGAACTCCCAAGGTCAAATGGTTTGTCGCTAAGAGATTCATCGCTGACGGGGAACGCAACGAGATGATAAGCATCGGTTGCTGTATGGACTACAGTAGAACAACCTAAATCTCAGCAAACCAGGTCAATATTAGTAGTACTAGAGGTTCTTGAAGTCAATCTCGTGGAAGTGGTTGCTCTTCAAATCTTTATGTTAGCTAGTGCCTTCTTCCTGTTTAATTTCTTCGTTAGCCCCAGCATACTCTCCAATCAACGCCCTATAATTTATTCCTCAAGCCAGCAGCATCCCGACCTTCCAATATTTTCTCCTCACCCTTGGGTAGCTGCAATGGCCTCCCGGATTGCCATGTCCAGCACTCTCTTATTGTGCTCCTTGAACCACTCGCCCACGTTCGCCTTGATTTTGGCACGTGTGCGCTCATTCGCCTGCTTCTGCCATGTGATGCCCACCGTAGTTTTGAGATCCGACACCTGCTCATCAAAACCTCCTGCCTTTCCATTTGCCTTCCCATCTGACTTGGCATCCGACTTGCCATCGCCCTTGCCATTCACCAGCTGCCGTGCCTTGAGCTCCCTCTTCGTCTCCACCTGAGCTTTCAAATGAGCAAATTTGAACCGCAAATGCAAATCCATGACACGTGAGCACAGAACTTGAGCCCACTTTGAGATGGCTTTTGAGTCGACTCAAAAGTGAGCCACTTTGAGATGGCACGGGCACCGACCTGGACTGGAACCAATCCTCAAATGGCACTTGGCGAAGCATCATAGACTCGTCAAGAGTTGAAGAGGGCTTAAAAAAAGGACGGGTGGTAGTTCGCGTTCGCCCAGATTTGAGCCGGCTGAAAATGGCGAAGGGTCAATCACCTGGAAATAATCCCCAAACGGCACTTGGTGCAGCGTGATAGACTCCTCAAGCATGGCCCATGCACACATGCCAGGTGTCGCGTCCTTTGTGGCCTGCTGCACACCCGACACAGTGGTACCGAACGGCGACATCTGGCGCGAGTACTTGAACTTTATGTTGCGCTGCCGCCGAGCGGCGCCGGGCGGCGCGCCGTCCACCGCCACCCAATCGGAGACCTCCAGGTGGGTTTGACCGGTGGCGTCTGCCACCTTGCGCTGCAGCTGCTGCTGCTCCGTCATCGCCAGGAACTGCTCCACCTGTTGGGGGGTGAGAGGGGGAGTGAGAGCGGGAGTGAGAGGGGGAGTGAGAGCGGGAGTGAGAGGGGGAGTGAGAGCGGGAGTGAGAGGGGGAGTGAGAGCGGGAGTGAGAGGGGGAGTGAGAGAGGGGGTGAGAGGGGGAGTGAGAGCGGGGGTGAGAGGGGGAGTGAGAGCGGGGGTGAGAGGGAGACGGGGAGAAGGGGGCGGGTCACATATGTGGCCATGCCTCTCTTGCCTGGATGGCCCATGCCATGCATCCCCTCTCACTCACCGTGCCGGGCACAGCAGTGCAGTGCAGATGCAGTCGATGATCTCACACAGGTCCATGCACACTGCCTGCATGCCCCTTTCACTCTGTCTCTCTCGCCCTCCCCCTCTCACCGTCATGGGCACGGCAGTGCTGATGCAGTCGATCATCTCATACAGGTCCGTGCACACTGCCACCTGCTCCTCCCCCGCCTCCCCGTCACCCGCCACCACCCCTCCACCACCTCTACCTCCACCACCACCACCTCCACCACTAGCACCTCCTCCCCCTGCCCCCCCTTTCCCTCCTGCTGCCCCGCCTGGACTCCCGCCCTGGCCAGGCCCAAAGCCCTGCGAGGGGCTGCGCACAATGCTGTCCCCTGGCGCTGCACCTGCCCCTGCATCGGCCCCGCCCTCCTCTGCCGCAGCAGCGGCACTAGCCGCCTCCTTGGCCCGTTCCAGCTGCTGCTCCGGGGGCAGCGCCCTGTGGCGCCATAGGGCCGTAATTAGGCTGAAGGGCGGGGGAAGAGGGGGGGGAGTGGGGGGGGAAGAGGGCAAGGGCATCACAGCTTACTCCGGGGGAAGCGCCCTGTGGTGCCACAGCGCCGTGATAAGGCTGAAGGACGGGGGGAGGGCGGATTGGGGAGGAGGTGGGGGCAGGGTGGGAGTGAGTTGAACTTGGCTATGACTGGCCTGAAAACCTGCACTGGGGGCAGCGCCCTGTGGTGCCACAGCGCCGTGATTAGGCTGAAAGGAGGGGGGATGGAGAGGGGAGGAAGGGGGGAGTAGGTGTGGGTTGAGGAGCCTCAAGGCAGCGCTGGGGTGATGGGCCGAAGGCAATGGTGGGATACTCACCGATGGACAATGCCAGAGGACTGACTGACCGGCTGGAAGGCAATGGTGGGATACTCACCGATGGACAATGCCAGAGGACTGACTGACCGGCTGGAAGGCAATGGTGGGATACTCACCGATGGACCATGCCAGAGGACTGACTGACCGGCTGGAAGGCAATGGTGGGATACTCACCGATGGACAATGCCAGAGGACTGACTGACCGGCTGGAAGGCAATGGTGGGATACTCACCGATGGACAATGCCAGAGGACTGACTGACCGGCTGGAAGGCAATGGTGGGATACTCACCGATGGACAATGCCAGAGGACTGACTGACCGGCTGGAAGGCAATGGTGGGATACTCACCGATGGACAATGCCAGAGGACTGACTGACCGGCTGGAAGGCAATGGTGGGATACTCACCGATGGACAATGCCAGAGGACTGACTGACCGGCTGGAAGGCAATGGTGGGGCGGGCAAAGGAATGGATTGGGATCTTGAGCGAGGCGGATGGGTCAATGTTTGTAGATTTTTTAGGCGCCTCAAAAATCTTGAGCGGGGCGGATGGGTCGATGCCATCAGCCGCGCTGCGCGTGTTGGGCCCTCCCCGCCCCCCCCCTTGGTGATTCTTGAGTCGACTCAAAAATCACCTTGACATAGATGGTGACGGAGGGGTTGAGCAGGCGGTTGAGGGAGTGGATTGCGGGGCAAGGGGAGCGCACTCACCAGAACAGAGCGCGAGGACGGTGTGCCAAACGCAATGCTGGGGTACTCACCAGAATGGCATGCCAGAGCAAGCACTCACCGGAAGGCGATGGTGGGGCGAGCGAAGGACTGGAATCTGATCTTGAGCCGGCCGGACGGGTCAATACCATAGGCAGCGCTCCGCGTGTCGGGCCCCCCGCGCCCCCCCTTGACGTAGATGGTGACCGAGGGGTTGAGGCGGTTGAGTGAGTGGATGTTCTCCTTGATCTCCTCGATGTCCTCCCAGAGGACCGCGAACTTGAAGCGCACTCGGAAGAGAGATGCGTGGAAGGCGAGCAGGCGGGGGGAGAGGAAGAGCCGGCCCTGGGAGGAGGGGGAATGGGAGGGAGCGGAGAGGAGGAGAGAAAGAGAGCAAGGAGGAGAGGAGGAAAGCAGGAAGGAGTGCCTTTTGAGAAGGTTGAACATGGTCTTCCAAGCAAGGCTCCACGTTCTCCTAGATCTCGTCGATGTCGTCCCACGGCAGCGCGAACTTGAAGCGCACTCGGAACAGCGACGCGTGGAAGGCGCGGGGAGAGGAAGAGCCGGCCCTGGGGGGTGTGAAAGGGAGGAGAGGGGGGGAATCCTGCCTTTGGAGCATCACCAAAACACCCAAGGGAGGGAAATGCATGGAAGGCGGCAGGCGCGGGGAGAGGAAGAGACGACCCTGGGGAAAGGGAGAGGGAGGGAGGTTGGGGAGAGCAAGGATTTCGGGGAAAGGAGGGTGAAGTTCGGCAGATTAAGGTTTTAAAATGGTCAGATATGGGACGGGGACGAGGACGAGGAGAGCGAGGATATGGGAGGAGATATGAGCGAGAATAATCAGTTGAAAAGGATGGCACTGGGAGATTCAGCTGAGCTATCCGCAACAGAATGGGGCTGCTGACCTGGGAAAGGAGGTTCTTTTTGAGGGCGCAGGAGAAGTCGTTGATGAGCGGCTCGTTCTCGGGCAGCTCGAATAAATTATGGAAGGCGGTGTTCTTCTCGTCCGAGATGCGTAGCAGCTGGTTGGGTGGGATGGGGTGGGATGGGATGGGATGGGATGGGATGGGATAGGACAGCAGAGGGCCGGAACAGCATTGGGATGGAACAGCAGATGAACCATCCAGTTATTTGAAGCATTAGAGAAACAAGAGAACGGGCTATATGAGCAAACCACCAGCATGAGAGCACACGCTACGCTATCCACACCATCCAGAGGAGCAAAGATGCGAGCATGTGCAACCCCCCAACCGTCAGCAGTAGAGGAACTTTACACGCTCGCGCACCTCCTTGCCCACTTGCTTGCTGATCCGCTCCAGAATCCTCGGCGCCGATGCATCGCTCGTACTCGTTAGAAGCACCCTCAATTGCAGCCTCGGCTCCACCCCCTGCCCCTGCCCCTGCCCATGCGCCTTGCCTCCCCTGCGCGCCTCTGCCTTGGCGCCTCCCTGCAGCGGCACCCACAGGTCCGCCAGCTCCTGGCTGCTGCGCCGCACGAGGTCGATCTCGGCCTGCCCCAGGGCGGTGGGGTCGGAGAAGGGGCCGTCGTAGTCAAACACCTCAATGTCCAGGGTAGATGGGGGGTCCTCAAACGCATCAAAGGAAAGCACCTCTGGAACGGCAAGGGGCAGGGATGGGGGGGAAGGGAGCACAGGGGAGCGAAAGTGAGGAGAGAAGGGGAGGGGTGGGGAAAAGGTGCAACAGAGCCTGCACCCCTGCAGAGGCACCCACAGGTCCACTAGCTCCTGGGTGGGTGCTACGCCACACGAGGTCGATCTCACACCCACACACGCCCTAACTCTTACCGTTCCACATAGTGATTTATGAGTCGACTCAGATTTTTTAGTCGACTAAAAAATTATCCCCACACGCCCTAACTCTTACCGTTCCACATCGGCCGGTTGGTCTGCAGTTTAACGGAGCTGGTGCGTGTCTTGCCGTTGCACGTGAACACCACATACGGGTCGCTCTTGCTGCCCAGGCCGCCCCCCTCCCCCACGCCCTCCCCCTGCACCAGCGTCACTGTCAACAGCCACCCCTCGCCCTCTGCCTTCTTCCCATGGTCACCCCCTGGAGGATACATGCAAGGTGTGGGGAAGAGGGAGTACGACTTGAGGGAGTACGCCCAACTTAGTGGGAATAATAGAGAGAATGATATAGAGAACACCAGATATCTTGACGTCGGGTCTACGAATTATGAGCTGAGCTTTACAAAAGCCTCACTCCCCCCTTCCCCAACCCATACTCACTTCTCAAGAGTCGCGACGTGAGAATGTTCCTCAAGCGAAAGAGAGCGCGCTCAGCGCTCAATACAATCACAGCGGTGCACATCAACTCCAGTACCCCATCAGGTAAGTCTAGCAGCAGCAGCTGCACCCCTGGCAGGCCCTTGGCGCGCTGTACGAAGTGCACGGGGAGCACCACAAGGGAGATGACGAAGAGCAGCAGCGAGAAGTGGCCCAGAATGTTGAACAGCCGAGCCAGCACCGGCTGCTTCGGCAGAGGCTCGGAGGGGAGGAGGGCAGGTGCGGAGGAGTCACCAGGGGGCGTGCATGGTGCAGCGTATTTGGACAAGATCTGCGGGAATAACGGAAATGGAGAGGAAGGGGGAAGGGGGATGGGGAATGATTGTTGACTCGAGGGCTACGGAGTGTGTCAGCAGTGTGTCAGCAGTGTGTCAGAAGTGTGTCAGCAGTGTGTCAAGGATAGATGTGCCTGGCAAGCAGCATGGGCGCCTCACCGCCTGGTAGGCCATGTAGGTGTCTTTGAGCCCCGAGCGCATGCCGTTCTCGAGCATGGTCTTCATCATGGTGCTCTGCAGAAAACCATGTATGTGTGTTACTGGTTGGTAACCAGTGCAGTGACTTACCGCCTGGTATGCGGTGTACGTGTCTTTGAGCCCCGAGCGCATGCCGTTCTCGATCATGCTCTTCATCATGGTGCTCTGCAGGAAGCACGGCGCCCATGACACCCGCAGGTGGCAGCTGCTGCCGTCTGTGTGTGCGCAGTGAGGGCAGGGGGGAGGGAATGGAGGGGAAGGAGGGAAGACGAAGCTTTTATCATGCTGCTCGTCACAGCACCCACGACACCCGCAGGTGGCAACTGCTGCCGTCTGTCTGTGTGTGCGCTCGGGGCGAGGGGAGTGGGAAGGAAGGAAGGAGGAGGGGAGGGAGGGGGGGAGGCAGCTTTCATCATGCTTTCTCTGGCGGAAGCATGAAGCAGGTTGGAAAAAAGTGTGGAAGTTTTGCTTTTTTTGGGGCGCCTAAAAAGTGGGGGGGGGGGGGGAGGGGATAGTTCTGCTGGGAAGGGCGTCTGAAAGGGGCGCACAGCGGTATATGAATATATAGATGTGTGTATAATAATATATAATACAGAATCGCTCACCTGAAGCAGGCGTTATGCAGAACTGCATCTCTGTCCGAAACGTCCCCCCATACGGCACGTCTGGGGTCGCCACATACACCCCCAGCAGAAACCCCCCAGCGTCTGCTCTACTATACCGCATCAGCTCTGTAGCGAGTACAGACTTGACCAGGGAGGAGGGCGCGGTCATGTAGCGAACCACTCGCGAGCTGATGGGGGGTGTGGCGGGCGTGTTGGCTGATGTGATGGTTGGAGGCAGGGAGTCCGCTAGTGATGGGAGCTGAGCGGCGTCGCCCTCGATCCAGGGACCTGTCTCAAGCTGAGACACCTTGCGCTCTGCAGGGAAGGGAGAGAAGGGAGGGACGCAAAGGAAGGGGGAAAGGGCAGCGTGATTAGGAGCTGATGGGGGGCGTGGCGTGGCGGGCGCGTTGGCTGATGTGATGGTGGGGGCAGGGATTCCGCTAGCGATGGGATCTGAGCAGCGTCGCCCTCGATCCAGAGACCCGTCTCAAGCTGAGACACCTTGTGCTCGGGGTGAGGGGAGGAAGGGGATCGGAAGGGACGAAAGCAGCGTGGGAATGCTCTCTAGGCTCTTCTTGTGGACGAAACACAGCTGGCGAGTCAGGGCTTCGATCATCGTACACAGACAGCCAAGCTGCATACGATGCGATTCCCCCTTGCACCCTCCGGTTCACATAGCCAACACAGCAGGCCCTGGCCCTGGCGCTCTTCCCCAAACCTTTTGCTTTCCCCAACCCTTGCGGACGGGTGCGTTGAAATTGAAACAGCATAAACTCACTTCCTTTGCAGCCTTCTACTCCTGCGTGCTTCTCACCGGCAGTGAATTCAGCGTAGAAGTCCGAGTCAGGCTTGAACAGGATGCCGTTCAGCTCATGGGCCGGCACGCCGTACCACTCATCCACCACCACCCCTCCACTTGAACTCACCGGCAGTGAATTCAGCATAGAAATCTGAGTCAGGCTTGAACAGGATGCCATTGAGCTCATGGGCCGGCACGCCGTACCACTCATCCACCAGTACCCCTCCCCCCAGCGCTGCTGGCATATCCCCTTTAGAGGCCACCCCCTTAAGGTCCCCATCAAACCACGACAGAGGCAGCAGACTCTCCCCTCCGCTGCCCACCCCAAACGCCCCAATTCCCCCCTCACCCTTCTCCCCCCCGTCGTCTCCAGACGACGCTCCTCCTGACCCCCCACTGCTTGTACCTCCCCCCGTTACAGTCACGGATTTGGCCAGGGGAGGGACAGCCGCCCCCTCCGTGCTCTTGCTGCTACTTATAGGAACACTTTCAGTGGAGGAGGAGCGGCGCTTAGGCAGGAATGAGGATCTGGACCGCTGCTTGGGCAGGAAATGCTCCGTCTCCTGCTGCTGTGAGCCTCTGCGAGAGGCCTTGGAGCCAAAGGAGGACCTGGAGGGAGAGGAGGAGGCGGAGGACGAGGAGGAGGAGGAGGTGAAGCCAGCCAGCCGCTGCCTGAGCCCCACGGACTTGGTCTTTGGAAAGGCGGCCTCGGACTTGGCAAAGCCTTCTGAGAAGCGGCGGTCCTTGGGGGCTGTGCCGATGGTGGAGGAGAGAGGGAGGGATGGGAAGGGTGGGGCCGTGGCGCTGTGGGGCATGGGCGCGGGCGTTGGCGTGGAGGACTCGTCAGAGGACTCAGATATGGCGCTGATCTGGTGGCGGTTGGAGGATTTGGCCTTTGAGGCGCCGGAGATGGAGAAGGACTGGAGGAAGTGGGACTTGGATGGGCGCGCGGGGCGGAGATGGAGTGGGGGAGAGCATGCGAGGCAGCAGCAGCAGCAGGCTTAGGGTGCGGGTCAGTGGAGTCAGGCTTGAACGGCACGTATTCCGTGTCGGTAGGCAATGGACGTTCGGAGACGGTTGCATTTGGATCTGCTGCGCTTGTGGCAGGAGGGGCAGCGGAGGACGAACCCGAATGAGGCCTGAACGGGACCTCGGATCTCTCAACAGCTGACAGCGGCAGTGACTCCGCAGGAGGGAGCGAGTCTGGCACAGACGGCGGCATCCCAGAAGGCAGCAGAGGCCCCGAGAAGGTCAAAGGGGCCACTGAGGGCACCGACGAGCACGTGGAGGGAAGCGGGCCAGACAGCCATACAGAGAGGGAGCTGAGCGCGGCTGGCGCAGAGGTCGTGGAGTCAGTGGAGGAGGTGGGGGACGACGACGACGGGTCTGCCTCAGGCTCCGACGGGATCGGCGCCAGGTCCTCGTGCAGGAAGTTGAAACCGGCTGGCGGGTTGTAGGCTTGGTTGGGGTTAAGGGGGGTGGTGACGGCGGGAGTGGACGCGAGGGAGGAAGGCGTGGACGAGGAGGAGGAGGTGAGGAGGGGGAGCGAGGGGGTTTGCGAGGTGGAAGGGGGCGTGATGGAGAAAGGGGTGGTGGAAAAAGGGGAGACGGAGTATGGGGAGACGGCGGTTGAGCTGTTAGGACTGGCGGTTTGGGAGACGGCCTTGTGCGACACGAGGCCCCATAGGGACACCTCCATGAGGATTTCGCCTGCGGAAACAGTGGGAATGGCGTTGGGGGAGGGGGAGAGAGAAACCGGGCGATTCACTCGTTATGGAGGATCAAACTCATGAGTGCATGCATGGTGAGTCTATTAGACTCATGCATGCATGCATGATGAACTCAAAAATAGACTCCTCACGCAGGATCAAGCTCATGAGTGCATGCATGGTAAAGCCACGACCATGATGATGGCGTGAAATGCCGTGATGGAGGCGTAATCTGCCGTAATCTGCCGTAATCTGCCGTAATCTGGCGTGAAACGCCATGATAAAAGGCGCGAAACGACGTGATCAGGGCGCGGAACGCCGTGGTACAGGGCTCGTCCGCTCCAGGCTGGCCGACGCCAAGCAGTGACTGAGGAGAGTCAAAGCTCTACCGGACATGCAATTCCGCAAACACAGCATCGCTAATGCATTCGTATCTCTTCCTGTCGACATCTCCTACGAAGCATGCGACTCAAGCTAAAAGGGAACTCTCCTGACCTGAGACGAAGGAGCGAGATCGCTCGCTCTTCTTCTTGAGCAGATACCACGTCGGCGGGAGGCTCTTCCCTTCCGCAGCAACCACCGCAGCCACCGGCACCGACATCTGCCCCAAAAAATCCGCCTTTCCTAAGTAATCCTCGTCCCATACGGTGACGAGGAGAACATCCGTTTCAAGGTTATCCGTTCTAAATAGAAACTCCTCGTTCCACGTGGGGTTGAGGTTCTTATACACCGTGCTGCTGCGCACTTTGCTCCGGCCGACCTGCATCCGCACGAACGGGTCGCTGAAGCCATTGCTATCCTTCGCCGCCAGGTTCCGAGCCTGCAGCAGCTGCACCTGAAGCTTCGCCCCCATTTCTCAGGACCAAAGCGTCAAATAGCTAGTTTCGGAGATTAACAAACTGGTCGTAAGATTAAATAGTTGGGAGAAAACCGCAACATCGCAGATTCATAGGCTAAGCTCTTAGGGGAGCTGGTAGAAGACGTTTCGTGAGTTTACAGACGACCGTCGTTTCAAGGGCATCTAGAACGGCATTGCAACGCCTCACATTATGTCAACACTTTCAGTACGTTTTCTTCCTAGATTTCTCCCTCAACTTGCCGTCCCAGAGTAGGCTAGAGTACCTACAGTAATACCTTTCTGGGGGGCCCTGCTCATTAGGCTCAGCACCAGCAGCAAGAACCAAGGTGGGGCGCAGCAGCAAATGACCCCTCCTGGAACCTGTGAGTTGTGATATCATCCATAGGGAAGTCCTGAGCGTGGCAAACCCAAGGTGAGTCGAAGTGACTTGATTGGACGAGCAAGATTTGGGCTCGGCGAAATGGGCCAACGCACACCCTGGGTCCTGCCCAAGCCGCACCTCGGGTGTGCCGAAGCAGCGGGTGCTGCAGCCTGGGCTTCCCCGAAGCAGGGGCTGCGGTGCCGCACGAGAGCGACGGGGAGCTGCAGCGGCCGCCACTACCCCTGATTGGCTGTTGATGTGGTTCGGCGACTAAGAGAATGATTGACGAGCAACAGGTGCGCTGTACGCGCCATAGATACGGGACTGCACTTATCTGAACACAGTTAAGACTCACTTTTACTTATACTCTCATCATTCGCATCTTTTAATGCTTCTCATCTATAGTTGACATCCTCTTATTGTCATGATAAACCAGTATTGTACACTCCATTTTAGAAAGGATGTAATTTACTACAACCTTGTTGACCGTGAGCTAGCCACACAAATTGCCCCATGTTTCTTAAACATTCTGATCAGTGCTACCCCAGCATGATCAGATGGGCTTGCACCAGCCATCACTTTTTGAACAGGCAGCAGCATGAAGGAGAGTTCCACCCTTCCAGCCTGTGTTCTAGAACTTCTCTTTCACTTTGGGATCCTTCCAATCTTCTGTTCCTGCCCTTGGCTGACACGCATGCAAGAGCATAACACCCCTTCCTTTTCCCTTCCTCACCGCACTCCAGAGTGTCAGCCCCAGCCCATCCCCCTCAATCTCCGTGCAAAAAAGGTATAAATCCCTTGCCTCATCCCACATTAGTGCACTCTGAACCAATTTCCTGCTGCGCTTCACAGCTGCGGTTTGTGTCAAACATGTGTAGTTATCATGTTTGTATAGACTGTATAGGGTCACCTTCTAGAGAGTACAACATTTAGGTATATGTTTGTGTACTCTCTCTCTCACATTATTCAATTCTAGGTTTGTTATGGTATCACGAGTAGGTTTCGACCCCCCCCCCCACCTACCGCTTCCGCTCCTCCCGTCGCGTCTCCTAGCCTCGCCTCGCCCCTCCTGAGCCCAGTCGCGACCCCTCCCCCCTAGCCCCGTCGCGCCCCTTCCAGGGCCTCGTAGCGCCCCTCCAGGCCCCGTCGCGCCCCCCTTCCAGGGCTTCGTAACGCCCCTCCAGGCCCCCGTCGCGCCCCTCCAGGGCTCTGTAGCGCCCCTCCAGGGCCCCGTCGCGCCCCCTAGCGCCCCTCCTGGGCCCCGTAGCGCCCCTCCTGGGCCCCGTAGCGCCCCTCCAGGGCCCCGTCGCGCCCCTTAGCGCCCCTCCTGGGCCCCGTCGCGCTCCTCACAGGCCCCGTCGCGCCCCGTAGCGCCCCTCCTGGGCCTCGTCGCGCCCCTCCTGGGCTTCGTAGCGCCCCTCCTGGGCTTCGTAACGCCCCTCCCAGGCCCCGTCGCGCCCCTCCTGGGCTCCGTAGCGCCCTTACTGGGACCCGTCGCGCCCTCCCTGGGCCCTGTAGCGCCCCTCCTGGGCCCCGTCGTGCCCCTCCCAGGCCCCGTCGCGCCCCTCCTAGGCCCGTAGTGCCCCTCCTGGGCCCGTAGCGCCCCTCCTGGGCCCCCCCCATTGCGCCCCTCCTGGGCCCCGCCGCGCCCCTCCTGGGCCCCCATTGCGCCCCTCCTGGGCCCGTAGCGCCCCTCCTGGGCCTGTTGCGCCCCTCCTGGGCCCTGCCGCGCTCCTCCCTGGGCCCCGTATCCACCCTCCTGGGCCCCGTCGCCCCTGCTCGGCCCCGTCGCCCCTGCTCGGCCCCGTCGCCCCAGCTCGGCCCTGTCGCGGCCTCTCGGCCCCGTGGCGCCCGCCCTGCCCCTGTCGCAGCTGCCCGGCCCCTGTCGCACCTGCCCGGCCCCGTCGCGCCCGCCCGGCCCCGTCGCCCCCGCCCGGCCCTGCTGTGTCCTGCCCGGCCCCGTCGCTGCCGCCCGGCCTCGTAGCTGCCGCCCGGCCCTGTCGCTGCCGCCCGGCCTCGTAGCTGCCGCCCGGCCTTGTCGCTGCCGCCCGGCCCCGTCGCAGCCGCCCGGCCCCGTCGCAGCCGCCCGGCCCCGTCGCAGCCGCCCGGCCCCGTCGCAGCCGCCCGGCCTCGTAGCTGCCGCCCGGCCTTGTCGCTGCCGCCCGGCCCCGTCGCAGCCGCCCGGCCCCGTCGCAGCCGCCCGGCCCCGTCGCGCCTGCCCGGCCCCGTCGCGCCTGCCCGGCCTCGACGTGCCTGCCCGGCCCCGTCGCGCCTGCCCGGCCCCGTCGCGCCTGCCCCGGCCCTCCATACTTCCTGGTACTGTCCCCCGTTCCCCGCACCACTTTGCACCCTCCTGCACTTTCCTGCTCCGCCTTGCACCGCATTGCACCTCACTGAACCGCACTGACCGCACTGAACCGCACTGCACCGCACTGCATCGCACTGCACCGCACTGGACCGCACTGCACCGCCCTGCACCGCACTGCACAGCACTACACCGCACTCCACTGTCCTCCACTGCCCCTCATGGCTGCTGAGCTTCGTTTTGATGCTGAGGGTCAGCCTCTGGAGTTCGAGGCGTGGTTGGCTGACCTTCGCCGCCACCTCACTGGTCAGCGGCAGGACGGCCACCCGCTTTCTGCACACCTAGACGGTATGCTCCCCTGCCCTGACCCCCCTGCTGTGCTGCCTGCTGATCCCACGCCCGCTGAGCGCGAGTCCACTGCCGCCGCTGCCCTTGCCCGCTCTGTCTGGCTTTCCCGCGATGCCCTTGCTCAGCTCGCCATTAGCAATGCCCTCCCCCCCCTTGAGCGCCCTCGCTTTAGAACCATTACTACCGCCCAGGCCTACCTCGATGCTGTCATCAAGCGCTATTCTACCCCTCCTGCTGCCTCAGTGGGTCGCCTGATCCTCCCCCTGCTCTTTCCTGACCTGGCGTCCTTTCCCACTGTCTCTGACCTCGCTGCCCACCTGCGCTCGATAGATGAGGCCTGGCGCGCTGCCTGCACTGATGCACAGCTTAGAGTCCACCAGCCTCCCATGACCTCTACCCTCTACCTCCTTGCCACCCGCCTCCCTGACCGCCTTGCCGCCGCCCGCGACCAGTTCCTTAGCATCCACCCTGCTGCTCTCACCCTCACCGACTTTGTTGACACCCTGACTGCCATAGAGACTCGTCACCGCTCCATAGCCCAGGCGAGCGGTACAGTACCGGTCCCTATCTTTCAGGGTTGTGCCCCCGCTCAGTGTACCTTCTCCGACGGCTCTGTCGCTGTGGCTGAGACTGCTGCTGCAGTGCAGTCCCGCTCGGGGAAGGGCCGCCGCCCCAAGGTTGGGAGCGGCGGAGGTGGCGGGGGTGCGGGTGGGGGTAGTGGTGGAGGCGGGTCGTCCGGTGCCGGTGCGGACGTGGGGACCCTGCCCGGTCCAGCTGCCCCGCTGCCTCCACCGTTGCAGCAGCCGCAGCAGCAGCAGCCTCCGCAGCAGCCGCAGCAGCCGCCGCAGACGAGGCCGGCGAGTGCTCTCCCGCCTGGGTGGCCTGGAGCTGGTGGTGGTCGTGCGCGTGGTGGTGCACCGGGTGGTGGTTCTGGAGGCGGGCCCTGTCAGTACCAGATCCAGACCGGTCCTCGCCGCGGCTTCGTTTGCGGTAAGATCGGTCATTCCACTCCTCGCTGTTTTCGTCGTCTGGACGACCTGTTCCGCCAGCGCTTTGGCCCGGCGCCCGACCTCCCGGACTGGCACAGCTTGCTTAGGCGTAGCATTCGGATTTTTGACTTGGACATGGATGCCATTGTAGCAGCCTTGCATGTGATGTATGCCGATGACTCTAGTGTGCTTCCCTCTTATTACCCCGTGTTGCCTAGTGTAGCTGTGCCTAGCGTAGACTCCCCTGCTGCGTCAGGCGTAGGATCTCCTGCTTTGCTTAGCCTCGGTGCTTCCACCGCTTCACTGTCGCCCCGCGCGACTGCTGCGCTTTCCTTCACCTTGGACTCTGGCGCCTCCCGGTGTTTCTTCCGCGACTCCACGACGCTGACGCCGCTGCCTGTTCCTGCTGCAGTTACTCTTGCTGACCCCTCCGGTGGTCCCGTCTTTGCCCGCAGTTCCACCTCCCTTCCCTGTCCGGCGGTTCCTTCAGGTTCGCTCACCGGTCTGCATATCCCCTCGTTCTCCAGGAACCTAGTTGGTGTCGGCTGCCTCCAGGACCTTGGCGTCACCACTACGTTCCCTGGTCACGAGCGGTATGCTGTCTGTACCGAGGCCGCCACTGGTGCCCCCCTTACCACTTTCCCCCGGGACCCGGTGTCCGGCCTGTTCACACTTGACACCGCGACGTCCCCGGCTGGGTCTTCCCCCCAGGTAGCTGCGTCCACCCAGGTTGCTGCTGCGTGCTCCTGTCGGTCCCTCACTCATCCGACTCTCCTTTGGCACCACCGCCTTGGTCACCCTGCACTCCCGCGTCTGCGTCACATGTCCCAGCACGGTCTCGTCCTTGGTCTCCCCGGTTCGTTCCCTGAGTTTCCCTCATCCCCCGCCCCACCGTGCACGCCTTGTGTCGAGGGCCGGCTCCGCCGTGCCCCTCACTCCTCCTCTTTTCCCCCTACCACCGCACCCCTGCAGACTCTGCACATGGACGTCTGGGGCCCAGCCCCGGTCCATGGGCCGCGTCGCGAGCGCTTCTTCCTAGTGCTTGTCGACGACTTCACACGTTACACCACCGTCTTTCCCCTGGAGCGGAAGGCCGACGTGCCTGACGTTCTCATCCCCTGGCTTGTCTCTGCTCGTCTCCACCGCGGTCTCCCTGCCTTGCGCCTCCACTCCGACCGGGGTGGCGAGTTCGCCTCAGGTGTCCTTGGTCGCTTCTGTCGTGCGGAGGGCATCACCCAGACGTTTACCCTGCCGGACTCCCCGCAGCAGAATGGGGTCGCTGAGCGACGCATCGGTTTGGTCATGGAGGTGGCTCGCACCTCCATGATCCACGCCGGTGCACCCCATTTTCTGTGGCCGTTCGCCGTGCGCTACGCCGCTCACCAGCTTAACCTGTGGCCGCACCCCCAGCGGCCGCAGGTTTCGCCGACCCTTCTGTGGACCGGGTCCCCTGGTGACGCGTCTGCGTTCCACGTCTGGGGCTGCCTTGCTCACGTTCGTGCCTCTGGCACGGACAAGCTCACTGCCCGCACCCTCCCCTGCGTCTTCCTCGGTTTCCCCCTTGACGCGTCCGACTGGCACTTCTACCACCCGCCGTCTCACCGTTTCTTTCACTCTCGCGACGTCACCTTTGACGAGTCCGTCTCCTTCTTCCGCCGCTTTCCCCACCGTGGTCCCCCGGTTACTCCCCCCCTGTTCCTGGTTCCTCCCTCCCTGGTGGCCCCTGCCCCTCCCCCCCCCCGCCCCCCCGTCCGGCCCCCTCTGGTGTGTCTCACGTCACCCCCCTCCCGTCGGTCGTTCCGGTCGACGAGTCTTCTGACTCTGGTAGTCCTTTGGCGCAGTCCTCGCCGTCTGTCCCTCCCCCGGTGTCTCCTCCTCCACCGCCTCCGCAGCCGCCGTCGCCGCAGCTGCTGCAGCCGTCGTCTCCGCCGCCGCCGCCGTCGAGGCCGTCGCTGCAGCCGCCGCCGCCGCCGCCGTCGTCGCTGCCGCTGTTTGTGGACTCTGGGGGTGCTGGAGTTGAGGTGGGTACTCGTCCCGGGGCTCCTGTCGTGGCTTGTCCCCGCGGGCCTGGGGGTGGTACCGGTGCTGGCGGTGTTTCGGGCTCTGGGGGTGTCCCTTCTGGGGGTGCCGGTGTGGAGGGTTCGGGAGGTAGCCGTCGCGCAGCTTGTGGCCCTGGCGTTGGTGTTGTGTCGCCGCAGCAGCAGTCCCCGCCGGTGTCCGCCCTCCGTCTGCTCGGCCTTCCGTCCCCTGACCCTGCGCCTGTTCCTCTCCGGCCGTCTCCCCCTCTTCCCGTCTACGGCCCCGTGTTCCCTCCGCCGGACTCGTCCCCGGCTCGTTTTCCCCCTCGTTCCCCACCCGTGTCCCCTCCTCTGTCTCCCGACCCGACGCCGCCCTCTCACGTCTGGTCTCGCCGCCCCTCCCGTGCTCGTCCTGTCTCCCCCGTCCCGCGCACTCACCCTATGTTGCTCCGCTCCCACGCGTCTCGTCCTCCCCTCCTCCCGTCTCCTCCTCCGTCCTCTCTTGTCGTTGCGTCTCCTCCTCTGTCTGACTACTTTCGTGCCGCTCGTCCTCTTGTTCCTCGGGTCCTTGCCTCTCTCGTTACCGACCCGTCTGTTCCAGTGTCGAGTCTTGACGCCCTTGTCGCTGCGGTCGCTGACTTCGCCTCTACCCGCCGCCTTGACTACGCCTCCGCTCTGGTCTCTGACCCTGCCTGTCCTCCGTCTGTCGGGGGTGCTCCTGCCCTCGGCAGTGACGTCCTGGAGGACCGCCAGTTTGAGCTTGCTTTCCTGTCCGAGGCTGCTCCCCATCTCTGTTCCATGCTGCTAGTCCCTGAGGGTAACCCAGACGCTTTTGACATCCCGACCCCTCGTACTTACGCTGAGGCGGTTTCGGGACCTTGGGCCTCTCAGTGGATAGCTGCCATGGAGCAGGAGATGGCATCTTGGAGATCCACCGGCACCTTCGTCGACGCAGTTCCCCCACCTGGGGTGAACGTGGTCGATGGCCGTTGGCTCTTCAAGGTGAAGCGCCCTCCTGGAGAGCCGCCTGTGTTCAAGGCGCGTTACGTGGCCAGAGGCTTCAGTCAGCGCGAGGGGGTGGACTTCTTTCAGACTTTCGCTCCTACCCCGAAGATGACTACTCTTCGGGTTCTGCTACACGTAGCGGCTCAGCGTGACTACGAGCTTCACTCCCTCGACTTCTCCACTGCCTTTCTTCAGGGCAGCCTTCACGAGCAGGTCTACCTGCGTCGTCCTCAGGGCTTTACTGGCACCTTCCCCCCTGGGACCCAGTGGCTTCTGCGGCGCCCAGTCTACGGCCTGCGCCAGGCGCCTCGTGAGTGGCACGACACGCTGCGTGCTACTCTTGCTGACCTGCAGTTCTTTCCGTCCTCTGCAGACCCCTCGTTCTTCGTTCGTGCTGGCTCGACTCCGTTCTACATCCTCGTCTACGTAGACGACCTGGTCTTTGCCACAGCTGACAGGGACGCACTGGCCTCCGTGAAGGCAGAGCTGCTGAAGAGACACACCTGCACTGACCTTGGAGAGCTGCGCCGTTACCTTGGCTTGCAGATCTCCAGGGACAGAGCCGCCCGCACCATCACCCTGACTCAGTCACACTTGGTGCGCCAGGTCCTTCAGAGGTTCGGCCTTCAGTTCTCCTCCGCACAGCCCACCCCTCTTCCTCTGGACCACAGACTCTCCGCTCCAGTTCCTGAGGAGTCGGTAGATCCCAGTGGTCCTTACGCTGAGCTAGTGGGTTGCCTCATGTACCTGATGACTTGCACTCGCCCAGATCTCGCATACCCTCTCAGCATCCTGGCTCGTTTTGTGGCCACAGGCAGACACCGACCTCAGCACTGGTCTGCCGCTAAGAGGGTTTTGCGTTATCTTGCAAGTACATCGGGCATGGGGTTAGTGCTAGGCGGACGCAGGCCAGTGGTCCTTACTGGACACACAGACGCTTCTTGGGCAGACGACGCCGAGACGCTCAGGTCTTCCCAGGGCTACTGCTTTAGCCTTGGCTCAGGTGCTGTCTCGTGGAGAGCTACCCGCTCCTCGTCGGTTGCCCAGTCCAGCTGTGAGGCTGAGATCTACGCCGGTGCCATGGCGGCACAGGAGCTCCGCTGGCTGACCTTCTTGCTCACTGACTTAGGTGAGCGGCCTAGCTCTGCCCCGGTCCTGTACGCTGACAATAGGGCCATGATTCTCCTGTGTCAGGAGCCTCGACTCGAGGGCAGAGCGAAGCACATCCAGCTGCGGTACTTCCTCCTGCGCGAGCTACAGCAGCGGCGCCAGGCTCGCGTAGTACACTTGGCCTCCGGTGCCTACACAGCTGATATCTTTACGAAGGCGCTTGCGCCTAAAGATCATCAGCGGCACTGTTTACAGCTTGGTCTGGTTCCTGTAGTCTCTCACTTACTCGGGCCTTGACTTTGTACTGTCGTATATATATATATATATGTATACACTCAGACTGGACTTGTGTCCTCTCACAGTGGTTGGACTAGTAGTGCCGCCCTGTACTCGTTCTTGCCTTGTCTGTACTCCTTCTGACTGGTCTTTTAGACCCTTGTCTCAGAGGCTGGACTAGTAGTGCCACCCTGAGCTACTTGTCTAGAACATTCCCCTATGCAGTCCAGGGGGTGTGTCAAACATGTGTAGTTATCATGTTCGTATAGACTGTATAGGGTCACCTTCTAGAGAGTACAACATTTAGGTATATGTTTGTGTACTCTCTCTCTCACATTATTCAATTCTAGGTTTGATATACCTACGTTCCTTCATCCTAGCTACCTAGCTAGTGTCCTAATCTTCTTTGAGAGGTTGTACTCTCTATTACAAGACCCTATGTTGTCTACTAAACATACAGAAGAATGTTTGACAAAGGAAACAAGGCGAGGGGAATCAAATGCACAGGTAGCAGAGTGACAACTTTCTAGGTTTGGAGTGCACCATTCTGGTTCACGTTTTTGCACAGATTTTGGCGAGCGCAGCACTTTCCTCCCGGGCAACCTGGCTTTACAACTTATGAAATTGAACCTTACAGCTATACTTCACCGCAGTTTTAAATCCCATTTCAGGTTTCAGTTGGTAGGGGGCCGCGCGAACGCGAGCCCCCTCTGCCACAAATAATGACGTGCATCACCGGGAGTTCCGGCGTGCTAGGAACAGGGCCGGCCGAAGTGCAATGGCGGGCCCACCCCTAGGCCATCGGCCTCCATGATCACCGATTGACCCCGCCCAGGTAAGTATGATGCTGACAGGTAAAGAATTGAGATATATTGCAAGCATGTGGTTGCGTATATTACTCTGTTGTGGGTTGAGATTGCCACGTGTCTTTTCGACATTGTTGGTTGCGGCAGCTATTGGTGTGAGGGCGTCCAAGCTGGGTACCCAGGAGACGGGGGTTCGACTCCTCCAAAAGTCCACTTTCGATTCCCCAGCGCAAGCACTCCCTACAAGTACCTGCTACAAGTTCGGATCGGAAGTTCGATCTGCCACGTTGGTTACATAGAACCCCCACTGCAAGACTGATCATGAGGGGCGATCGAGTCAGAGAGTCTTCCTCGTCGGCTTTACCCCAGCCCTTATCACAGACAAGTCTCCCGAAGGCCCAGCACTGCGAGCATCTCTGATCGTCGCCGCCAATTCATCCTACACAAGTCAACAGCGGATCGCGGTTTCTCGTTGCGACGGAAGCTAAAGCGAAATCCCTTATTCTCGTTGTCGCCAACGTTACCCTAAATAGGAGTCGCCACTTGACGCGAAAGCTGAAGCGATGGTCGGTAGCGAATCGAATGCCGTTTGGCCTCAGAGCAGGCCACAACGCCATCTCGCTTCTGGTGAGACGAGTGAGAGGGCACCCAGAACCATGCCGCGTACGACCATCTCCTCGCAATGGCACCATGGTCACCACCCGCCCCACCAGCACCCCTCCACCGCCCCTCGCCTCAGCAGCCGCAGCGAGTTGCCCACCACCGTGAGGCTCGTGCCCACGTCTGCCAGCATGGCCAGCCACAGCTGCGCGCGGCCGGCCACAGCCAGCCCCAGCACGGTGCCCTTTACTAGCACCGACACCGCCACATTCTCACACACCACCCACTGCACCGCCCGCCCCAGCCACAGCGCCCGCGCCCGCGCCAGCTGGCGCAGGTCATCTGACATCAGCGCCACGACAGCAGCCTCCATTGCTGACTGACGCGGACGCGATGGTGCCCATGGCGGCGCTGACATCAGCGGGGCGGCGAGGGCGGGCGCGTCGTTGATGGCGTCGACCACCATGCACGTGGCGCCATGGGCCGCCTTGAGCGCTGCCACCGCCGCCACCTTGTCCTCGGGCAGCAGGTGAGCGCGCACCTCCACTGCCGGGTGCAGCTGAGGGCAGGGACGGAGGGAGGGACTGAGGGCAGGGACGGAGCAAGGGGAAGGTTGTGGGTTGGAGCAAGGTAGGCGAGGGAGGAGAAAAAAAGGGGAACGACAAAGGTTGGAAGTCGGCTAAACGCTGCTGTTCGTGGAAGAGGGAGATGCGAGATGGCAAGGGACGCTGCTGCCATCTCCTGGTCGCCATGCTGCTCATCACACACAGCATCCACCTGCCAGCTGTCGTGGCGCGGCGACTGCCCAGGTCCTGATGCCCGTGAGAGCAGTCGTGTGAGTGGATAGTGGATAGGGCAGTGAACGGCAACCAAAAGTGCTGCAAGTAGGCTGACACACTTTGTTCCTTGCACGGGAAATGTGGGGGGACGCCTATCTCTACCTAGGGTGTCTCTCACAGCCTTTGAGGGCCACAATCCCACGTCAACCCTTAAATCGTCCTTCCACCCACCCACGCTCTCGCGTATACTGGCCCTAGTACGTGCAGCCTCCTTCCGATAATGGAAACCCCACAACCAACATACCCCCCTCCCTCCCCCCTCTGCCCCCCTCATTCCCCCCCTCGTGCCCCACCTACCACTTCACGCGGCGGGCGGCCCCGGGGTTGTTGCTTGTCAGCACGGCCACGTGCAACCCCAGCTCCCGCACCAGCTGCCCTGCCACCTCAGCTGCTTCGGGCCGAAGCGAGTCAGCGGTGGCAATGGCTGCCTTGGGGATGGCTGTCCACATCGAGCCACGTCACCATGGCCCCGAGGTGCAGCCAGTGGGCGAGCAGCTAGGGGGGGATGTCTGGTGGAAACATAGCAGGGGGAGGTTGGAGGAGTGGAGGAGGGCGGGGGTGGTGAGACATGCCAGGGCGATCATTGGGAGTGCCGCCCATACCGAGGAGGGAGGCGAGGCTGTGGTGTCTCAGACCAGTGGGAGAAGGGAGAAAGGGATGGCTGCGGCACGCATGGGTGGGGAGGTTGGAGACGGAGGGGGGAGAGGTGTGAGACGGGTCGCACCGGTAAGCGATAAGGGAGGGCTTGACGGCTGGTGAGGCTGGGGAGGGGGAGAGGCGCAGGGAGGAGTGGTGGGCGCTTTGGGAGCGCCACTCCGCTGTGTGGCAGGCTGAGCTTGTGTTTGGCTAGGGCGCAGTGGCTGGTGCACCATCGTTGGGTTGGGCCATGGCGCATAGAGGGGAAGGCGTAGCAACGTGGAGGTGTGGGAAGGCGTAGCGACGTGGAGGTGTGGGAAGGCGTAGCGACGTGGAGGTGTGGGAAGGCGAAGGGATGGGGGAAAAGGAATGGAGATATGGAGGGAAGGGTATTGATGCCCTAATGAAGGCAATGGCAGAGCTTGGATTCTGTCATCAGTTAAGGCCGGGTTGGTCTGACTGACACCCATGGTGCTGCACGCATGGTGCTGCACGCATGGTGCTGCATGCATGGTGCTGCACGCATGGTGCTGCATGCATGGTGCTGCACGCATGGTGCTGCATGCATGGTGCTGCATGCATGGTGCTGCACGCATGGTGCTGCATGCATGGTGCTGCACGCATGGTGCTGCATGCATGGTGCTGCACGCATGGTGCTGCATGCATCGTGCGTCTCGAAAAAGAATGGCCTTCCGAATGCTTCTTTGTCAATCTCGAGCATCTCACCATGCGTACATGCATGTCACCATGCGTCCATGCATCTCACCATGCGTCCATGCATGTCACCACACCATGCGTCCATGCATCTCAGCATGTGTCCATGCATCTCACCATGCGTCCATGCATGTCACCATGCGTCCATGCATCTCACCATGCGTCCATGCATGTCACCACACCGTGCGTCCATGCATCTCAGCATGTGTCCATGCATGTCACCATGCGTCCATGCATGTCACCATGCGTCCATGCATGTCACCATGCGTCCATGCATCTCACCTTGCGTCCGTCGCATGTGCAGCGCCATCTCGTTGCCCACCTGCACTCGTCTCCCCCCCACCACCGCCTCTACCCACTCCCCCGCCACTGTGTGAAACCCACTCACGCCACCTCGCTCGCTCTCTGCTGCCTTGCCACACCCCCTTTCAGCAGCATGCTTGTCAGGGAGTACACCATCATCTGCTGCTCTGCTTGCTTCTCCCCCACCACAACCAGCGCCCTTGCAGCAACCTGTGCTGGTTGGAATCGTGCCACATGCCCCAGCATCTTTGCCACATGCCCCAGCATCTTTGCCACATGCCCCAGCAACTTTGCCACATGCCCCAGCAACTTTGCCACATGCCCCAGCGTCTCTGCCACATGCCCGAGCGTTTTTGCCACATGCCCCAGGGTCTTTGCCACATGACCCAGCGTCTTTGCCACATGCCCCAGCGTCTTTGCCACATGACCCAGCGTCTTTGCCACATGCCCCAGCGTCTTTGCCACATGACCCAGTGCCTTTGCCACATGACCCAGCACCGCTATTGCTGCATGCACGGCTGCAAGTGGAAGCTGAACCGGTGCTGGCTGCCACATCAGTGGCAACCACTACCCTCTGCACCTCCTGCACCCCCTGCACCCCTTGGTGGCGGCAGAAGGCGAGGAGGGCCACAGGCGTGGACAGCACGAGGGTGCACGAACAGGCCACCACGAGCAGCAGCAGCGCGAGGCACAGGAAGTAGGAGCGGTCAGCCGGGGGGATGGGGAGCGGCACGAGGGCGCTGAGCAGCAGGCCGAACATGACGGAGGGCGAGTACACAAAGGACTCCACAAGGCGCTGCGCTTGCGAGCGGGTGGACTGCGCTGCCTCGATGAGCGCCACCATGCACGCCACTGCAGAGTCAGACGCCAGGGACGTGGCTCACACGGTGAAGAAGCCTGCAGGGAGAGAGGGGCGTTGGGAAAGTGAGGGGAGACGCAGGGGACACGGGCAAGGAGGGGAATGCGTGGAGTGGGCGGACCTGACAGGACAGAGCATGCAGGCAAAGGCGGATGTGCAGCGAGGGATGTGGGTTGCATGGTGGAGGGCGAGAGAGGTGGGCGATGAGTGCGAGCCGGACGTGCTAGAGGTGGATTAGAAACAGGGGTAACGGGCGGACGGCGGAGGAAAGGCGGTAAGGTGGTTTTGAGGGTGCCCGCCCACACGGGCACGCCTGTGTCCTTCAAGGCTGGCACGGACTCCCCTGTCAGGCTGCTCTCATCCACACTGCTCGCACCGCTCTGCACCACTCCGTCCACCGCCACCATGGCGCCTGGGCGCACTGCAAGCAGCGCCTCCACGGGCCCTTGCTTGTTCCACAGGGTGCAGTGCTCCACCACCCGCCACCGCTTTCACCACTCTGCGACAACCAACCCCACGGCTCGTAGGCGAAGCAGCAAGTGAGATCAAAAAAAGGGTGAGGTTGGCCAACTGGCACCACCGGGGGACAGGACAGGAGGGACTTCACCACCCTGCACCACTACGTGCACTGGCAGAAGCAATGCTATGACCATCCGCGCCAGCGCCCATCCACGCCAGCACCCATCTATGCCAGTGACACCAGAAGGAACGAGTGCAGCACGAGGCAAAAAAACCGGACCGGCTGGTACCTCTGCATTGCTCCCATGTGCATGCTGTGATGGTGCATGCTGTGATGGTGCATACTGTGATGGTGCATGCTGTGATGGTGCATACTGTGATGGTGCATACTGTGATGGTGCATGCTGTGATGGTGCATACTGTGATGGTGCATGCTGTGATGGTGCATTGGGAAAGGGGGGGAACAAGGTGCGACGAAGAAAGGAAATGGGTCTTACACATGCTAACGAAGAAAGAGCCACTCTCGTTAGCTAGCACTGCTACCACTCCCTCACACTCCTCCGTAAACCACCCTATTCACCCCAACCACCCTGAAGCTCCGCTCCGCCCTCCTGCCTCCACCTTCCTTTTCCAATCCCACCCCTGAGAGAGGGGGGTGACTATTCGAGAGGGAAGACGCATGCATGGTTGACTCGCCTTAGCTCGCGTCTTCCAATCTCACCCTACCCCTTGTTAGAATACCGTCAGCGCCCGGATGGAAGACCCATGGGTCTTATCATATCAACCCTAGGCGTTTTAGCTATAAATGGGTTTAAGAACCCGAATTGGGTGTCTTATAAACGGAATAAACGCATGACTTACATATCAGACTGAGTGAAGTGAATGATTAGATAGAGGGAGAGTACAGATAGATATACCTAAGTATTGTACCCTCTAAGAGATGACCCTATACAGTCTATGCAAACATAACAAATACACATGTTTGACACACCCCCTAGACTGCATAGGGGAATGTTCTAAACAAGCAGCTCAGGGCGGCACTACTAGTCCAACCTCTGAGACAAGGGTCTAAGAGACCAGTCAGAAGGAGTACAGAAAAGGCGAGAACAAGACCAGGGCGGTACTACTAGTCCAGCCACTGGGAGAGGACACAAGTCCAGTCTGAGTATACTTATAAAGGACAGTACAAAGTCAAGGCCCTAGCAAGTGAGAGGCTACAGGAACTAGACCAAGCTGTACACAGTGCCGCTGATGATCTTTAGGCGCAAGCGCCTTCGTAAAGATATCAGCTGTATTGGCACCTGAGGCCAAGTGTACTACACGAGCCTGACGTCGCTGCTGTAGCTCACGCAGGAGGAAGTACCGCAGCTGAATATGCTTCGCTCTGCCCTCGAGTCGAGGCTCCTGACACTGGAGGATCATGGCCCTGTTGTCAGCGAACAGGACCGGGGCAGAGCTAGGCCGCTCACCTAAGTCAGTGAGCAAGAAGGTCAGCCAGCGGAGCTCCTGTGCCGCCATGGCACCAGCGTAGATCTCAGCCTCACAGCTGGACTGTGCAACAGACGAGGAGCGGGTAGCTCTCCACGAGACGGCACCTGAGCCAAGGCTGAAGCAGTAGCCCTGGGTAGACCTGAGTGTCTCAGCGTCGTCTGCCCACGAAGCGTCTGTGTGTCCAGTAAGGACCACTGGCCTGCGTCCTCCTAGCACTAACCCCATGCCCGATGTACTAGCAAGATAACGCAAAACCCTCTTAGCGGCAGACCAGTGCTGCGGCCGGTGTCTGCTTGTGGCCACAAAGCGAGCCAGGATGCTGAGAGGGTATGCGAGATCTGGGCGAGTGCAAGTCATCAGGTACATAAGGCAACCCACCAGCTCTGCGTAGGGGCCGCTGGGCTCTACCGACTCCTCAGACACTGGAGCGGAGAGTCTGTGGTCTACAGGCAGAGGGGTGGGCTGTGTAGAGGAGAACTGAAGGCTGAACCTCTGAAGGACCTGGCGCACCAAGTGTGACTGAGTCAGGGTGATGGTGCGCGATGCTCTGTCCCTGGAGATCTGCAAGCCAAGGTAGCGGCGCAGTTCTCCAAGGTCAGTGCACGTGTGTCTCTTCAGCAGCTCTGCCTTCACGGAGGCCAGTGCGTCCCTGTCTGCTGTGGCAAAGACCAGGTCGTCGACGTAAACAAGGATGTAGAACGGAGTCTGGCCAGCACGAACGAAGAGTGAGGGGTCTGCGGAAGACGGAAAGAACTGCAGGTCAGCAAGCGTAGCACGGAGAGTGTCGTGCCACTCACGGGGAGCCTGGCGCAGGCCGTAGACGGGGCGTCGCAGGAGCCACTGGGTCCCATGAGGGAAGGTGCCAGTAAAGCCCTGAGGACGACGCAAGTAGACCTGCTCGTGTAGGCTGCCCTGAAGGAAGGCAGTGGAGAAGTCGAGGGAGTGAAGCTCGTAGTCACGCTGAGCAGCTAGGTGTAACAGAACCCGAAGAGTAGTCGTCTTCGGGGTCGGAGCGAAGGTCTGGAAGAAGTCCACCCCCTCGCGCTGACTGAAGCCTCTAGCCACATAGCTCGCCTTGAACACAGGCGGCTCTCCAGGAGGGCGCTTCACCTTGAAGAGCCAGCGGCCATCGACTACGTTCACCCCAGGCGGGGGAACTGCGTCGACGAAGGTGCCGGTGGATCTCCAAGATGCCATCTCCTGCTCCATGGCAGCTATCCACTGCGAGGCCCAGGGTCCCGAGGTCGCCTCAGCGTAAGTGCGAGGGGTCGGGATGTCGAAAGCGTCTGGGTCACCCTCAGGGACTAGCAGCATGGAACAGAGATGGGGAGCAGCCTCGGACAGGAAAGCAAGCTCGAACTGGCGGTCCTCCAGGACGTCACTGCCAAGGGCAGGAGCACCCCCGACAGACGGAGGACAGGCAGGGTCAGAGACCAGAGCGGTGGCGTAGTCAAGGCGGCGGGTAGAGGCGAAGTCAGCGACTGCAGCGACAAAGAGCGTCAAGGCACGAGACCGGAACAGACGGGTCGGTAACGAGAGAGGCAAGAACCCGAGGAACAAGAGGATGAGCGGCACGAAGGTGGTCAGACAGCGGGGGGGGTGCAACAACAAGGGAGGACGGAGGAGGCGACGGCAGAAGGGGAGGACGAGACGCGTGGGAACGAAGCAACATAGGGTGGGAGCGCAAGACAGGCGAGGAGGACGAGCACGGGAGGGACGGTGAGACCAGACGTGGGACGGAGGAGTCAGGTCAGGAGACACGGGAGGGGACACTGGAGGGGAACGAGGGGGAAGACGGGCCGGGGACGAGTCCGGTGGAGGGAACACAGGGCCGTAGACGGGAAGAGGAGGAGACGGTCGGAGAGGAACAGACGCAGGGTCGGGACGGAAGGCCGAGCAGGCGAAGGGCTGACACCGGCGGGGACTGCTGCTGCGGCGGCACAACGGCGACACCTGGACCGCAAGCTGCTCCTCGGCTACCACCGGCACACTCCACATCAGCACCCCCAGAGTGACCACCCCAGGGCGACCGGGACGAGCACCCCAGAGTCAGCGAACGGGTGCTGCGACGGC